>CP136876.1:9158609-9758609 GCA_033000465.1 Sciaenops ocellatus
CCAATTATACTCTTGGTTCTTACTTTCGATTGCTTAATAGCATCTTTAGTGTGTTTGTCTGTCAATGGTGGAAAGTTTCCGCAGAGGGTATAATGGGACATGACTCAAATCTAATCTTCTGAGTGTGCTGGAATTTAATCATATTAACATCATAGGAGGCTCACAAGATGTCAGATTCTTGATTTCAAGAACAAACTGAGAGACTGAGAGCACACATCTTGTGTCCCTGCTGCCACCCGACCTCTTCAACTCTTGAACAATCTTTTCCAAAATCCACCACGTCACGTCAGGAACCTGAGCCCGAGCTGCTCCTGACCCTGCACATCACCGGAGCTCTGTCATCCAGACCCGGGAACACGTTTTTTTTATGATCACGATTAAAACTTAACACCCCACCCGCGGCCGTCTGAGGCATGATGGCATGTTTTATATTGGGCACAATGCCATTAATTATTTCTTTGATGGGAGCTTGTTTGTTATGATAATACACGCCGGTGTTCCTCCTCCCAGTTTGATGCACGCTGGATGAAAACGCCTTTACAATCACAAGACGTTGATGTCTGAGCCGAGGCAGTTGTTAATATGAATCTTTTTTTTTTTTTTTTTCTTCATTGTGCAAATTGCCTTCATTTACAGGCCTACCTCAGCCGCTGCACCTTTCATGGAGAGCACTTTCATATTTTGAGCAGCTCTTTGTGAGTTTTAAGAAATAAATAATTGCTGGTGGAACTTGCAAACGTTATCTCAAATTAAATAATTAAAAATGCAGATTTAGGTGGGAATAATGAATCCCAGGAGGGGGGACGGGAGGGGCGTCTGAATGGTTTTGTGCTTAATTAAAGTTTACAGACGGCTGTGATGGGACGCGACGTCCTGTTTTCTGAAAATATTTGCAGAGCGCGTTTCAACCCCTTTGTAAACATTTAACAGTCTTAATCAACTCATTAATCAAGCAAATTGCAATCATAACGTCCAATTGTTTTCTGATGGATAAATAAATGATAAACAGTCGTTTCTTTAATTGAACCAGTCTGTGCTTGGTACCCAGAACCTTTGTGCTTGTGTACAGAATCCCAAAAAATATTGTAGGCATTAAGCTTGTTGTTTTTTTGTTTTGATTATCATTTTTGGGAGGGTTTTTTTTTTATTTTTTTGAGAGTATAAGAAGGCAAGTTGCAACAAGAAAACTGCAACTAAGCCTCCATCAAGATCAAGGCTTAGATAATAAAAAGATAATACTTGTTGTGAATGGCAACTATGTTTCCTAGAAACTTATTTCCAGTCATATTATCTCCATAAACAATTGACCATTTGGCAAACAACAATTATCCAGTCATAGCTTAGCAACACAACTCAACACCATGGGTTTGTCAAGCTTTTGTCTTTTTACAAATAAATATTAAAAGTAAAAATGATTCCTGTAACGATATATTCCTTATTAAACACAAACCAGCACCAAAAATACAAGAGCAAACCTGTAAGGATTAAGGAGCTGATCAAATCTGCAAGCAACAAAATTGACAAAATTGATTGTTGCCGGCCCAATTAAATGTCAGTTATTTAAAAAATGACTTGTAGGGTACATTTCAAAATAAGATGCTGTATGTACCTCTAGTGTCATTTCTGTGTGAAAAAAAAGTCTGGATCAAGTTGGCATGGATGGAACGGTCAAACAAACACCCAAGGAAGTCAACGCTGACCTACGTTACCCTCTCTCTGGTATCTCATTACTCACGATATCTTACGTTGCGTACGTCTTTTAACCCAAACCAAGTTGTTTTGTGTCTAAACCAAATTGCAACTGTTTCTCAGCAAGCTTAACTTGCCCGTCGGGCTCCGCATAACTGAAGCTAGAGTGGTACCTACAGCGTCATAGTTTGACATGTAGGGCCACCGACCATGCTGCTGGTTTTGATGAGTTACGAATGAGAGTGTGTTGAAACTGCGCACTAAATCGACAACTACGGGTCAATTTGGAAAAGTATCATGTGCGCTCTCTTCTCTAATTTAAAGGAAAAATTCACTCCAAAACCAATTTTCCACTGAGCTGTTTCCATTATTTTCCATCACAATGAAGCCAGTATCTACAAACACAGAAAACTGTCTCCCTGAACTGGAAACCAGAGTTTCAAGTCCTAGATTGATGAGTTGCTGCATTGACACTGAATTAGTGACTGGCTCTGTGGGCTCATGGGACTTTCTGTTTGAGATGTTCCATCCAAATGAGTTTCATTTGAATGTCGGGCTTCCAGCTGTGAATCAGAAAACGTCCCCACATCCAGCAGTTGTTCCATTATTCACCGTCTGAGGAGCAGCTCCAGGATCTGTCTGTACATGACATCACCACCGCAGTGTGTCTCTCTCTGCTGTTCAGCTTAACGAGAGGCTGCTTCACATTCACTAATTAGAAGTGAGGAGGACGGTATTATAGAAATAACATGTGGGAGATCTATTTTAGGGTGGAGTTTTCCTTTAAACGCAAACATACAGCGCTTTATGTTTCCTTTGGCAACCTTACACGGTGGATTTACAGTCAAACACCCAAACATTACACTAACATGCCAGTTAACCGTGTTCGTCACAATGTCGTGACACACCAAACTGGGAAAACCATTTCTTTACGGAGCTGGGGGTGTTGTTCAAATGGAGGTGACCACAACCTTTATACATAATAAAGGTTCCTCCCTGACTCCTGATTTTTTTTTTTCATTTATTTTCTAGTAAAGAACCAGCTGATATTAATATTTTGCAACAAAATTTAATCTGTAAACAAACTTTTGGGCAAAGATGGCTCAAATTTACTCATTAAAAAGACATGACAAAGATATCTACTTTGGTAAAATAAAACGATATGTGATAAAAAGGTGACAGCAACAGTAAGTAAAAGACTTTGACAGTATAAAGAATGGACAGCGTATCCGTGACATCACCCATAGGTTTCTAAAGAGTCGTTTTGAAGCTCAAAATCTGTGGATCTCGCCGCCGCCATGTTGGTAGTACTGCCTTTTCCGCCTCCCAGCTAATCAAAAATCGGCTACTGGTCAATCAAAGAGCCACGCTGTTAATTCTGCATAACTTTAAGCCTTAATATAATTTGAACAGGTGAGTTGTATAAAAATTCACCCTCAGTACAGCTGTCATGAACGGGGAAATTAGCTATAGAGACCAAAACTGTTTTTTGTACCAGGCTGTAAACATGTTTATTTCTGCTGTGAAGTTGGACATACTGACATGGGGACTTATGGAGACTGACTCACTTCTGGAGCCAGCCTCAAGTGGACGTTTTAAGGAACTGCAGTTTTTGGCACTTCTGCACTGACTTCACTTCACAGACAAAGAGGTTGCTGCTTGAACATTAAACATTGTTACACAACAAATACAAAAAAAAGCCATTAAGAATGAGTGAAGAAAACTCATGAATACATACAAAAAATTCACCATATGTTGAGCTGTTTCACAGAGGGTTCATGGTGTCTCCAACCCATTTAGAAACAAAAACGTTACATTACGTTTTCCTTTGTTTTGGGGGCATGAAATTGGTTAAACTGCTGCTTAACATCTTTAATAGAACAAAATATTAGAAAAGTTCTATCAGCTGAACCCTGATAGGAAACCGCCTGTAACCTCCAGGCTGAATCCTGCCTGCTGATCTGCATCGTTCACACTGTGTTTAATAAGAATTGTCACATTTTTTAACGTTGCACCGTCGGAGAGCCGAGGCCCGCTGACCCAGAACAAACTAAATTACAGTTATGTAATGCTCATTGCTGACTGACTCTATTTCTGGCACTGATATTTGAACCAATTAAACGCTGCCTATCAGACTTGAAGGGTGTCTGGTTTTCTTCAACTTCAGTGTGATACGTGAAAAACATAATTACTGAACATGCTGTGGAGGCAAAGTGACATATGTGGGCAGTTGTTTCCAAAAAAAAGGGGGGGGGGTCCTGAATGTGCAGAATTAAAGGCGACCAGAAAAATGATTAATAGCAAATTTAGTTTGTAGCATTGATGCAGAAACAACTTCTTTATCATGATGAGTTGTCACACAAGATAAAGAGACGTCGACTGCCTTAAACTTCGTTAGTAACGTGCCCTAAATACAACTTTTTACTGCTGTTGTACACAGAAATTTGTGTCCCTTCTCAACATGAATTTGGATCAATCGGTCAGCTTATCTCGGCCTGCCATTGCACATCGACTTCTTTATGAACTTCCACAGTTATCCATAATACCCTAGACGGTTTAAATCCACAGAGACAAATGTGTGTATCTTTGAAGAAGTATATATCTGGCTTAAAAGTATCTGATTACCTGATCTGATCTGATCATACAAACTCATATATGACATAAATAAGGCTCTTTCTTTGTAGTCTTTGTTGGTAACAAACATTTAAACATACATTAACTCTAACTTTAAACATACAGACTCTGACTTGAGCTGCACATTGCAAATTCTTCCCACCTTTTGCTTCACGTGAGCTTTCCGCATCATAAGAAGATCAGTTATGATGATCAGTGGGTTTATTTGCACATTTTCACACACTCTTGTCTTGTAAAGTGAATCAAAAACCCCCAAACTGTATAACCTATTGCTTTCCCCGCTGTATCACCATCCATAATGTAAGGACAACAGTTATGGCCCGATTTATGCTCCATATCTCTCTCATAGGATTTAATGATTAGAGCCTGCTAAAGTTCACCTAGAACTTGGCCACAGTCTGAATTGGGGTCTTTTACTCAAACAAGCACACATGACTGATGCAGAATGATGTGCATGCAGTAAACGCTCCGCCGTCTGATATTTCAGTCATTATTGCAGCGGCTTGTTTTTTTTCTTGGAGTGAAAGCCTCAAGTGCCTCCCTTCTCATATTTATCAAATCTTCGGTGTTCTGCTGGGTGAAGTACACCTTCCCCGGCTCCTTTTACTGATACACATATTTTAACAGGACACAGGGAGTCCAATTATTTGCCCACTTCTCACTTGTGTTCCTGGAGAGCCCTACTCAAGTGATTGGCTGCTGAAATGCACACTGACATCTATTTCTCATTCATGCGCGCCACACTTATTCCCACCAACAGTAATTTCTAAACTGATTTCCCGCACAGACTCACCTCGAGTGCCTGCAGTCACTTCTTGTCAGGGCATGAAGCCTGCAACACTAAACTACGGCGGGAGAGATGACAAGAAAAAAAAAGAAGCAGAAAACACAATTTCTAATCTCACACCTTCACTTACTTTTGATGAGCCCTGAAGCCGAGCTGAATTAATGCCAGACCTGGATACCTCAAAAAGTGGCAGAAAATTGAGCTGTTGGCTGTCTGAATCATTTCGCCCCAAACTGCCATCCTTACAGGTGGATTGAAAATAAATCTTCTAAACAACCACTTTGCTAAGTGTAAATTCACTACCCACCGTTAAAATTCATACATTTCAAAGAACTTTTCGTCATGTCATATCTGGAAGCTGTTTAAGCAGCGCAAACACACAAACCGTGGAAGGTTAATTCACCCCGCCGTCCTTGCATAATATTTGCTGCACGATGACAGCGAGGCGACACGGTGGCAGCCGCTTGATTGACAGTCACTTCGGGGTGTGCCATTTAACCACGGTGACCTTCCTGACATGTCACCGCCCTTATGAAAAGGTCACCCTTGTTGCACTAATGAGTCATCTGATTTCACGACCGCACTGCAAGTAAACAGTCGTGTTGACTAGAAAATTCACGTTTTAGGTGGAGTCATCGGGGTTCATGTCATCAGGAAGGTGAATGAAGGTGGTATTTGTTGCATTATTCACCTTGTCAGGTTTAATGTAATGCCGTGTTATGATGTGACAGCTTGCCTTTTCTTCTTTGGTACCTGCTGCTTCCTGAAGCATTCGCGTTGATGTGCTCACAACGTGTTAGGTCACATATCATCTCTGATCATCTTAATACACTTACTTCTTGCCTCGTTTGACTTTCTTGTAGCAATATGTCTGTGTTACCACATCTCAGGAACTACTTTGAGTACGATGTTATCATAACTAGTAGAAATAGTAACCAAAGCTTGATAAAACCCAAGTTGTCAAAGATGTTGGAAGGATTTTCCAGGAGGTGGTGCTGTAAATATTGGGGTATAGACAGTGTCAGGCTGGAAACAGCTGGAAATGAAGCCAATGTCGAAGTGTTAAAAACTGTAATGCCTTGAGCGGCCGCTTGAGACAGGCGTCGCCACTTGATTGACCGGTAAGTACTGTTACATATGGCTTATTCAAGAACCAGGGTCAAGCGTTTTGTAGTTTGCAGCCATTTCATTTGCATTTTTGACTTCGCTTTTTCTTGATTTCATTACATTGTTTCCTGCTCGACTTCTGGCATGATAGACGGGTCCGAGTGGGCATGCATGATTATGAATCCAAATGGTTTTTCATGAACACCCACACCTACGCTGCCTACGAGTGGCTGACCCTAATCCTAACCAACGGAGGCGTTGACTATTAGCCAAGCAGAGGTGCTTGAATGCTGCGCAGGGCGTGTCAGCAGGGTGTATAATAGCACGGTAATCATGGCGATGGTTCCTGCACTTGCCTTACAGTGTAGAGTTTTTTTGGACCATGTAACCACCAATCAGATGAGCTGTTTCAAAATCAAGTGGGCTGCAGATTGGTGCTGTAAACTGAAGTTTTGCTTGCTCAAAAATCAACCAGTAAGAATGTAAAGCATTATATTGCTTGATGTTTCATGACTTGAGTTCATTTTTAATACTTCTACATGGTGTGACGTACCAGTTTAGACCCTTACCGAGTGCAAAGTAGTGCACGTTGGCCATGTAAATGATTTTTCCCAGTTAGCAATTTGATGAGAACTTAGCATTAGCTCCATTTGTGTATCCTCTAACCCCTTTTGTGCCATAAAGCAACTTAGAAACTGCTGGAACATTCTGCTCCTGGTAATTATACTTATCTAAAAAGGTATCTAGTATTCATTAATGTTAAAATGGTACCCATAGCCCCTTTTGAAGGGGTACTCCAGAGATTTGGCACTGCACTTTCATAAAGTAGGGGGACTTGAGAGAGACAGATTAAGAAAAGAATGATCACAATAGAAGCAGTGGAGGCTGAGATTGTCCCCGAGCATGAAGAACACTGCCTACGTTTCCCATAATGCAAAAGGAACTGAAACTGGCAACCCCCAGGACATAATTTATCTGTCATCATTTCACCTGTTTAGCCTCTGAACAAATATTTTCATCTTTGTTCTCTTAATGTGTGCTCTAATTCTTCTGTGGTTGTGTAATTTGTTTTTAATATAGCGGTGTCTGTTAGCATTATGAAAAGACAGTACTCATATACTGTAAAAACAACAGGCATTATTATTCTGCCTTTTTATTAACTTCCACCGCACGGCAAACATCAGTCACGATGAGGCCATGAAGTGTAAAAGTGCTGCTTTCATTGCCATCCATCTGCTCTACACTCCTCTTTGCTTCAGGCCTTTAGTCCGCTATGTCACATACAGTAACACGGGAATTAGCAGCATAAGCAGATATTATCTTACAACTCCATAATGGAAGCACATAACTAAATACCTCGAGGAAATTGCATAAACAAAAAGGTAATTGATTCCAGCAAGCTGCAGGTGGACACTTAATTACAGGAAATTTATTAAGCAATGTCCATTAATCACATTGACATGGAGTTATTAAAGGGATGCACAGTTTGCACTCGCTGGTTAATGTAGTAATATTAGGACGCGATGCTAAACCAATAGGATTGTTGTACACAGACAAGAGACCTAAACGTTGTTTAATTCAGATAAATAGGAAGAGGATGAGAAACTAACCATTTACAGAATATTTACTACTGTAGAGGAGTTCACTTAATGTTTACACACACACACACACACGCACGCGCGCTCAGGCAAATGCATTCAAATACATGGAGCTACTTCTGTATCATGATGACTGTTATAATAATACTGCATCAACTGCTTCAAGAACTGCTTTTACTGCTGCTGCCATCAATCAAAGTACTACTACTACTACTACTAGAACTGATAGTACTAGTACTACTACTACTACTACTACTGCTGGATACTTCTTCTCCTACATCCTGTCTAAATTCTTAGTATTTCTCCTGCTACTACTCATTCTACTACTATGACTACTACTAATTCTTCCACTACTGCAATTGACTCTTATTATTATGACTTGTACTGTAAATACTTTTACTACTACTGTATAACTGTCACTAGTACTTTTAGTGCTTGTACTACTACTGCTCCTTCAAGTCGTATAACTATCACTCGTACTTTTAATACTTGTACTGCTACTGCTACTACAACTTGTATACCTATCACTACTACTATTCTAAATTCTTAGTATTTCTACTACTACAACTGCTACTTATTCTTCCACTGCTGCAATGAACTCTTATTATTCTGACTAGTTCTGTACAAGTATTCTTGCACTACTGCTACTACTATTACCACGCTTAAACTATCACTAGTACTTTTAAAACTGCTGCTTTGACTTATTTCTGTCATTACAACTATAACCTGTACTACTAACACAGCTAGCTGCTACAAACCTGAATACTACTAGTACAACTGCTGGTACCATTTACTACATAGAGCCTGCATAACTAGATGCTGGTCTATAAACAGACAATGAATAATATTACAGAGTTATGATTATATAAAATAAGTGTTTATAGATTTTTATAATTGTGTAAAATACTGTACATTATCTGCTTGTAACCACACAGTAATTTATTACATGTTTATATTAAACTTTTACTTCTGCTACCACTGCTGCTAAACCTCTTAACTGCATCATACCACTATTTACAGTTCTAACATTACTGCTGCTATAACAAATACATCCACTGTTACTAAGAAACATCATGAACAAGACAGTTAACATCAAAAATTACATTGCAATTACTAATAATTTCAGCAGTTTCTAAAATGCTAAATCCAGACTCCTGCCTGTGACAGTAATCCACACTGACAGACTTCTCTATTTCCAAGAACCTGTCTGCATCCTCCTGAAGGAGAGACTCTGAGAAATTGGCCTTATTCCCCACACACTCCGAGGCAAGTGGCAATTAAACCGCTGATTAACGTGAGCCCGCTCTTGAACACAACTTCATAGGAGTCTGACAGAACAGTGGGGAGAAGGGGAGATAATTCAGAAATCTCCTGACCTTGTGCTTATTATCTCCGGCTAATGACTGTTGCTGCTGCTGTTGGCCTCCTGATGAAGCAGGAACCTGGTCAACCTGTTTGATTAATTTGCTTTATTTTGTTCTATTTTTCTTTCTATCTTGTGTTGGTTGTATACAGTGGAAGCCATTATAGAAGTCACATCCTCATGGGCATTAACCTAATTTGTTTATATAGTGCTTTCAGGCCTATTTTCCCCCCAATGATGACATTTCTTTGTGTCTGTCAATGTTACAAAGACAGATATATTACACACATTTATATAGCATGCTAAATTAATCAATTAGCTATTTCTCTGTATATTAATGAGCTTATAAACGTAATATTTTAAGAAGATAGGTGGCAGGATGAGAGTAAATAATACATAAATACATTTATGTTTCAAGACTCATAACCTGACGACCTTTTATGATCTCAGACCAGATTAAAGGACCATACCAGTTATGGTGTGGTCATTGCAGTAAAGATCCAGCCCTGTTTGATGCATATTTTAGTAAATATTTAGTAGTTGTAGTATTGTCCTACATTACCCAGAATGCAATTCTGTTCAATAAGAACCAAACACTGTTTAGAGGAAATTAACAAACTTCTTTAGAGAGTGCCTTCTCGTTGCAGAGAGCCTGTTTTGTTTTCCCTGCACAGACCAGAGCTGAAGCGACAGCAGCTGGTTGATTCATTGTTATTGATCCATGATTTGATCAAATCCATTATGGTTATTCTTTCGCTATCGGCCACTTAAACTCCTTCTCATTAAGCGCGGGGTCGCAGTCAGCGTTTGACGTGACCTCAGGGTGAAGCTGCTGCATCCACCCGACCGCAGCGGCCGCAGGAAAACCAGCGACGGCTTCACATGCCTCGGTTTGATCCCATAACAGATTGATACACCAAATAGGAGCTGACACGCATTGCTAAAGATGCCAATGGTAATTAATTAGCATCTCATTTTGACCGCGGCACAACAGGATGTGGAGCTTGCTTCTCTATGCCATTTCCCCCCTAGGCTTTGCATTATCAGGGTCAAAATCCCGGCTCCGTGCGCTGAGGGCTGCTTAATAAATTGAGGAGGGCACGTTGACAGTCAGATTTTCATGGCGCGTCCTCGTCTCACTGGTTCCCAGCGCCCCTGGCTATGACAAACGGTCCCAGCTTCGCTGCTGTCGAACGCAGCTCATGAGATCAAAAGGCTAAGGAAGGGGGACTTTAAAATGTGTCTCGTTGGAGTTATTAGCTGAGAGATGTTTCTTTGGCATTTTGACATTTGGCCTATGTCTGATTGAGATGTAAAGAGGTCAAAAACCACTGAGGAGATGTGTTTTTTTAAAGTAATGACCCACCTTTCCAAAATAAGAGCACTACCCCCACTTGAAGCAGCATTTACAAGAGGTTCAGCCTGAAAAACTGTAAAAACATCTGAAAAGAAAACAACAACATTGGTGTAATATTCAATATTCATGAAGTACCAGACCTCACGTACAAGAGAAAATTGCATGCATGTGAGGTTTTTGGCTTAAAGTGCCTTTATAAAAGTCTCGACATGGCTGTGGAGGAAGCTTAGCATGGAACGAAGGCGTCCACACCCAGTGTGACCTGTTAATTAGAGGCTGAGCTTGGTTCAGTTCATGCAAGAAAAACAGGCCAGGTCAAAGCATACACAGGTTAAGGCCATAAATAGAAAGATGGAGTCACACACACACTGCGGCAGAAAGCTGTTTTCAGTGGAGGTTGTTGTGCTGTGCTAACTCTGACGCTGCAACAACAAACACAAGACGAACACGCAGAGCTTGTCACACCTCTGAAGTGCTGCTGCTGTTGCTGAATACAAAACGATGAACACAGTCAGTACAGTACACTGTACAATATAATATAGGGGATGATGCAGGTTATGCTTTCTTTCTGCAGAGATAAATTAAACTGATTTTACTTTAAATTAAAGCATGTTACTTGAAGTGTGCTACATATATGGTTCCCACGCGGCCTTAAAATCTTTGAAAGCTTGTAAAAACAGACAGAAATAGACATGGAGTCATTGAAAGTGCTTTATGTATTGTGTTCAAGAATGGAAATATAAGTTCTTTTGAAATATTTTTGTGCTTAACGTTGCTAAATCAGCTACACTAAATTCTCAGTGCTGTAACGGTAATTAACCTTGATCCGTTTCTGAAACTACGCCATGCTGGCTCCTTGAATTTGAAGGAATTTGGGCCTGGAAAGTTCGCCACAAATCCTTGAATTTGACGTCTAAGAAGTTGTGGGAACCCTGTACATACATAAAGTTTATTAATGTAGTATTTTCAAGGAAAAAACACCTCTACTAGCAACAACAGGCATTAACATCAAGTGTTATTATGTCCTCCAGAAGAGATTTGTGCAAAATGTGAAGTCAAATTATCGTATTTTACTATTTATAGGACAAAGCCTTGTAGTCATGTTGCATGCTTAACTGCAAACAATTTTTATTGCATGTTGTTTGGGTAATAGTTTCAATTGACCGCTTGCAATTGTGTTCTTCATGTTTGTATTGATATCGTGAAGACAATAACTACTGCTGTCCTCTTCGACATTTTCATTCATCCCAACTGTCAAATTACAGTCTGATCGAATTCAACTGTGGTTTTTTCAGCAGTTATCACGCTTGCTTTTCTGTTTTCATTCTTCCATGAATTTTTAAAGTAACTGAGTTTAGAAATCCCCAAGGGTCACAGAGTTCTCAACGTATTACAGCAACACTAAATGACCATGGAAAGTTTGAATTCAGGTACGCAAAAGAAAAACACCCAAATTGCAGTTACAGGCATTTTCCATGACAGCAGCAATCTAATCCTCTTTTTTTTTTCTTCTCCTTTTGGGGTAAGATGTTTTTATAAACCCCTCGGGGTTTTCGTTGCCTCAACCGCACTCTGTGTTTGTATCCCTCTTTTTCTTCCTCCTTTCTTTTTCAGCGGTGTGTGTGCAAATAAACCAAAAAGCTGCAGCAAAAGCTCAGAGGTGGAAAAAGGGAAGAGATGACAAAAGACAGAAGAGCAGAACTGATGTGTTTGATCAAATTATGGGTCTGGTTTGGACTAAACAGGCGCACGGCTTAGCCAGAATCCAGCGGTATTACATTCGTTTTTAACCTCAGCAACCCTGTCAAAACCTGTTCGAACTTTATCAGAGGCAATTCGCTCTGTGCGCGTCCAGGTCCGCAAATTACAGAAATCAACAGCATGGTTGGAATCATAAAAATCAACAAACCCATCATAAGTAGAAATTTCAGGCCAAGCTGCTGTTTACCTGTAGGCTTTTGAGTTTTTAGGTCACAGGAATGTTCTTGCTTTCCGGGATCAAGAGAAAGGAACAAAGGCTAAAAACATTTGTTGTGAATTAAGTCTTCAGGGGAAGAGGGTTGAAAGAGAAAAAGCACCTAGGCTGCAGCCCGACGAGTGAAGGGGGTACAGTAGGTAGATTGAAGCGTCCTGCCTCTGCCAACCACACCACCGCAGTCAGATACTGTGGCTTATTGGATCCAGGCTCTGCGGATTTGGGGGAACGAGGCACGGCTCGCCCGCCCAGTCAAACCACAACAGAAGGCATGAAAACAAACTTCTCAGAATAGCAGTCCTCTCCGTAGTTTGGCTGCCTGTTCAAAGATTTGTGGGGAGATGTTTGATCTTAGTTCAATAATCAGCCGTTTTTGTCAAAAGCTGCACCAGGCGACTTAGCACTCTGGTGTCTCCAAACGGCAGTGAGAGGCAACTGCCTGAACTTTAAAGGTGCAGTCCGCCACTTCTCACCTCAAGGCCACAGGCGGGTATATTTTTAGCGTCGCCCTCCTGTCCTGTTGTGGTTAAATTACAGCACTAACACCTGTCAGTCACCTCCTGTCCTGTTCTTGACCTGACAGAGTGTGGATCCGGCATGCTTTACATTTGAAGTGCAAGAAATGAGCAGAGGAAGCAGTGAAACATTGTCTGTTTGTGCCTTTGCACACTCGTAGAACTCACAGAAAATGCCAAATGCTAAAAAAATGAAGGTAGGAGGAAGCTTGAGACATAAAGACACTATAATAACATCAATAAAATTTTTATTATTTTATTATTTAAGTGGTAAAATATTGTGTACAGCAGCTTTAAATCCCCAGAAACCACGCAGTGTGACGTCAACAAATCACTGCTGCAGCTTTAAGATATTTGAGGAAACAATATAGGGTTTGATAATAGAATAAAACAAACAGCCGAGGCTGGAAAGAGACAGAAAGATGATGTACATTATGAGAACATGAATGCATAATAAGCGCCTGCAATTAGCCCCGGCCAGCCATTGGCATATTGTAATTAATGTGCTGCCTGTACGTCGAATCAGTCAGAGGAGGCTCAGTCTAATTTGGGTGTGGGATGGGTGGGGGTGCAGATCAGATCCTGGGATAATTGTGGGTGACTCCGATCCCTCTCAGTCGGCGGGGTGGGACATGGCTCAGGTCTCCAGAGGACGTTAAAAAACTGTAAATTCCCCCTTCATCATTTGAACATGTGCCCTGCAGAGCTCGCTGCAAGAACACAGAACGGGAGGGCGGGGGGAGCGAGGCAGAAAGAGGAAAAAAAAGTGTTTTACATTCACAGATGATCCTAATTTGGTGTGGTTTGGAGTGTAATTTAGATCAAACATAGCCATGTAAATGAGTCAGGGTTTTCATAATTAGGTGCCTCTGAAGAGGGGTGGAGAGGGGAAGAGCTCGGACCACATAAGTAGGTGTGGCGTTGAGGCCGTGCATCCACTGGCGGACAATTTTTTGGTTTCTTTCTTTTCTCCCCCGTTCGTATCGGGGAAAGAGAGAAAAGAGAGCGCGAGCTGCAGCGAGGAGGCAGAGGGGTTAGTTTTGGGAAAAACACACTCCCAGCGGCACACGGCAACAAAATAGGTCACTCTGCGCCGATTTGGCTTGTCTGTTTCCACTAAGCAACCGACTCGGCTCAGTGTTTGGTACAGAGGAAGGAACTGGCCAGCTGCCAGCACACACACACAGAAGAGGCCTGTTTTTCCCCCAGTGGGGCCTGTTGATTGAGGATTACCACACTGAAATATTATGGGTATTGTGTAGGTGTAATGTTTACATTTACATTTTGGGTGAAAAAGCTCACAATGAGGCGCGACACTTAATTTCTGTCAGCTGTGTTACAAACCAGCCAACAGGAGTTTGGAGTTTGGAGTCACTGCACACAGATAATAAATAAGTAAATGAATACATGAATAAAATAAATGGAAAGAAATAAAATGTAATCCCAAAATGATAATGTATGTGATGCAAAAAGTCATCACCTCCAACACACAGCAGAAAGTAAGCAAATATATAAATAACTGACTCACAAAGTGAATGAATAATTGAAAATAAGATCAAATAAAATCTACAAATTGTCACCCATAAGTAGGTAAGTAAGTAAGTATGCAGGCCAGTAAATAAATAAATAAATAAATAAGTAAATAATTCAATAATCAAATGAATAATGAATTGAAATAATGAAAATCCCCAAATGCTTATGTATGAGAGAATAAATAAGTTCATAAATAAGTTAGAAAGTGAGAGTAAAAAAACAAAAATACCTTTTGTGACTTTCAGTGATGTGCATTATTATTTTCTGAACATACGGACAGTTAACGGGACATTAAATGCACGTTTAGTGCAACGTTTCTGAGGTTTATTGTTCTAAAAGCGTGCGAATGTGGGGCGACACTCTTGACTTACCCTGTCAGTCAACAACTGGGTTCAAAACACAGAGATCTGACAGTCTGGATGTTTAAGTCAGGGTGAGATTAGTTGATGAGTTTACAACTGAACCGACAGACACGGAGCAGCAGTTGATAGATTGCTATTTGGAGCTGCCAACATGCAGAAACTGCAGCTTTCACTCAGGCTGTAACCCCAGAAAAGCCTGAACTCTAGAGCTCCAAAAGCCAAAGCGTTCTGCCGCCTGTCTGTCTGTACTTCAAGATAAGAATCACATTCAGGGTTTTTTGCTCTGCGGAAGATGCCAAGAGTCTAAAAGTGTGTTGGAAAACACACGTGATGTGCAGTTTACCAACATCGAGCTGCTTTGTCTGTGGGTTTTAAAGTACAAACTGTTTTCAAACTCTCTCTGCCAAAGTGTGCAAAAGTTTCCGCTTTAAGTCTGGTGATAGCCAGTGAGGGGCCAGCGGGGCCACCTGCACAGAAGGTAAATGCAACATGGCGGGATTGTGAACCTCTCTAGGGATGCTGGGATGGCCACATGGCCCGCTAGATCTGCCAGGGTGGCCCCTTCGACACCCGGCTGGGTGCCGTGCTGGGCGACACACAGCTAAGCCCGGGGATTAGCTTGCGGTGCCACCTATCTGATGAAAGCAGAGCCAATGGGATTGACTTCCCGCTCTGCATTTATGGCCGCCCCCTCCCTCTCTCTCTCTCTCTGTCGCTTTGTTTCTGGCAGCAGTGGAAAGCACATACATGCTACCATGCTGGTAGTAAAATGTATTGTTGGCTCTGAGCTCCCATCATGGAGCTTGACATTACCTCACCGCTCCATCTGAAGAGTTGACGCCTCCTCTTGAAAAATGATTGATAGTCTGCATTTAAAACAGATTATGCTACATTTGAAAGGACAGTCAGCCCATTAAATCCTCCACTGATGAGATGATTGAGAGTTTTAAACTGCGTCCTTTGTATTTCTCCCCAGATATGAAATAAGACTTGAGTACATCAAGTTGTGAGTTTTCTGAACGTTCAGACGGCGTCTTTCTCCCCTTCAGCTTTACTGCTAATAGTTTTCGCCAAAGAAGCAGAACAGTGTGACGCTCCTCTGCCGTTGTTTTAATGTTATTTGCTAAAACGAAAAGGTTTACGCGATGTTTTACAGAAGAGTTAAGTTCCATAAAGAAGAGTCACAAGAGCTCAGAGTCCTCGTAAACATCTTTAAACGTGCCATATCCTTTAAAAAGCACAGCGGACGTGCTCGCAGCATCAGTTTCTCTGATGTAATGACTAATTTTAGATTTGAGTCGTCTGTATTGACGATTGAGCTTTTTACACATGAAAGTCAGTTCATTGGGATAATTCTAATCCTGTGAAAACAGTTGTATAATGCCCTCTTTCTACTGAAATCCTGTGTTGGGTGGTGGAGTTTGAAAGACATGTACGTTGGCTGCTAGTTGGAGTTACAAGGGACGAATAGTCCAGCTATCTCGGCATCTGATGCATCAGTTTTTGCCATTTTTTGAAACAAATCTTTCTTTTGTGGCTCTCCCAACTTTGTGGAAGTGTACTGCAAAATCACAGGACGAACCCTGTAATGCAAAGACGTGCGGCAGTTTGTTTAATCTTCTTCTGGCGTGCAATTAAGAGACATTTGGACCTGTTGCACAAGCCACATTTCAACGCCTGGGTCCAAAACAGATACCCGAGATAAGAGGGCAAATCAGCATCTATCATGTTTGGTTGCAGTCTTTTTTCTTTGAGTCTGTCCACAGCAGAAGTCTTGTTCAAACACTTAAAATAAGCAGTTGTATAAATAGTGACTGTTGTCTCTTAGAGGCAAAGGCGGAAGTAGTGTGAGGTTGTCATGGAGCCACAAAACCTCTTCGAGGGAATGTTGGGTGGATCGTTGGGTGTATAAAGTGTCTGACTTAGGCACCAGAAACTGCTGTTTGCGTCCCGCCTCTGTCTCTGACCTTAACCAAGTAGTTTTAGTTGCCCAAACTTAACCAAACCTTAACCAAAGAGCAGTCGGATCAGATAACACTCAGTTTAATCTTTTATTAAATGGTTATATTACTTGTTTCGTCATTTCTGAAGGCTTTTTTTGAGTCCAGGGTTCAAGACAAGTCGGATAAGAATTGTGATCTTTTCTTTAAGAATATGATTTTCACATCTTGTAGTTTTACTTTGTAGTTTTGCTTTGAAAGAGTTTGAAGCCTGTATCAGGAGAGTTTGTAGGTGTAACTCACAAACTCTGCATTCCTGATTTTCTTTCTGTTTCTGACGATCAGTGTTCTTGTTGGCTACTTGTAGCCTGGTCCATTAGGGGCTTTTTTATTTGAGAGGACCTTAAAATCTTGAGTTCATCGGGGGCTCTTCCCTACAACCTGCGGTCTTTATATTTTTTGTTTCATCACAAACCCCTGTGTCCACCTCACACCTCTCCTTCCACTCTTAATTAGCAAAAGTTTGCGTCCTCGTGTCAAACCGCTGGACGTCATCAAGTCGTCCTGAGCGAGTCGAAGCTGATTCTCCTTTGATAATAATGAGACAGGCTGAAGGATCTCCCCTGTGCTGTATAATGATGTGTCACCGCTGTGGCATTGGTGTTGGGCAAAATGAGGCCACAGAGCCGTTGGACACACACATCTTTGGCATCTCTGTGTGAACCAGGTAGTCTTTTTCTACCTAATTAAAAATTCTTCCTCGTTCTCAACAAAATCCACTTTACATGATTGACAAAATTTGTTCACCTGATCTACAATTGAAGACTAATTACAGCGACACCTTCTCTTGCTGAAGTAAAACTCGCTTCGGATTATGATGGACGTTATTAGGTAACTGAGGACTTTCGCTATTAAAATAGCTCAGCTTTTGAGGACATAATCACTCATGCGTTTGAAAAGATAAGCTCTTCTACTTCACCCAGAATGGATATATGACATTTTGTAATGAAACCCTTCAAGTTGTACTCGGGAAAATGACCTGTCATTCAAGCAAATTAGATCTAAATGAAGCTGCTTGAGTCCGTCCATCCCGCTCCCACGTCATCTCCGCGTGAACCAACCTCTCTGATGTTCTCTAATTAAAATGGACACTTCTGTGCTGTTTCTGCAGACTGTAAATTAAAGCAGGATCTACTGTATGCAGACAAATTTATTCTGAGTCGATTTATGTTTGTGTTGGGGAGTGTGTTTTGGCTCAAGCTGTGAAAGATCAGTTGGGTCGTATTGCAGTATGATGACTGTGAATCTAGGCTGCAGGAAGGTAGCTGTTTTATCAAAATTTAAAGACAAAATTCAAGTTGGTTGCTTAAATTCAAATTGGATTTATTCAATTTTTAGAAAGTATAATTTCACTTTATGTCATAAAATCACCTACATCATATTAGCTTTTGTTTGTGGAAATTAGGAGTGAAAGTGACACAAATCAGGGCATAATTTGAAGCCAAAATGATACACAAACAAGCAATAATCGTCAGCACAGAAAGGCATTTTTCTTAACGCACTCACATCCTTAAACATGTCGCCTTCATATATTCAAAAAAATACATTCAACTCTAGCATTTTTGGGCTTTAGATGAAGTTTATAGTCTAATTAAGTGACTGTACTTGTAATTTATGAGCTTCAAAAAGTGAATTCCACATATTTCCATCTAATTTCTAACTAATCTGGCCGTGCATTCACTATTCCATTTCTTTTCACTCTGTATTTTACGGATGCAGTAAAAGGATGCACAACCTACAAAGTAGTGCACTCGTGGACCAACATAAGTCACCCTCTCAACCTTTCCTAGCCAACAACCACCGTGTCCCACTCCCCACTTCACCCCACCTCCCCGCCCTCCCAGAGCGACCCGAGGCCAGGCACAGAAGGGACGGGACTGCCAAGCACAGCACATGGCTCCGAGTCTGGGGACAACAGAAGTCGAGGTCCCTGCAGGGCCCTTCAGCTTTTACAAGGCTTTACTTGCCCCCCCCTCCTCCCCAACACACACACACACACACACCCCACTCAACACACACCTCAGGCGGATGGGGAAAGCACACAGTCGTCCCTCCGGGAGAAGTGATGCGACAGGGACTCTGATTCCTCAGAGCTACACTCCCCTTTCCTCGCTCGTCTCCACCTCTTTTCCCTCTCCTCTCTCCTGCGGGCTACGTCCTGCACATGTGATAGGACAGACAGTCTCATGCTGCATTACACATACACCTCTCTGTCCCCTGTCTGCGGCGCTTCGAGCCATGTTCCCTGATGTAGCATCAAAACTGGGACACGAACATGACACTCGTAGAGACAGGAAAGGATGGAGACGCTCTTAAGCGGTGCACAGTATGCATTTTGCTCTTCATTGTTTGCTCAATTTAAAGCAGATTGATCACTACATATGCTGCTGCTTGTCTGACAGCTAATTTGATCAAATATTGGATGTAATCCAAAAGTGTAAACAATTAGGAGTAAATGAGTTAGGAGGACTGATTTCCAGGAGTTCTCTGGATCCATTATGCGAATTTTGTATGACACCAACCATGTGCAGAAGGTCTTTCAGTCTCGTCTTATTCGTTTGACAGAAAATATGTGAAATATTTGCACATTTTTGGGCCTTTACTGTTACTTTGATATTCTGTGCAGGAAAATTTGTAGCCAACGATTTTCTTCATAATCCATCGTGAGTTAAAAGCCAGTCTATGTAATGTTTGCTGAACAGCAGCCTCTGCGGCTGTGGCAAGTGGAGGTCATCTATCTAGCTAACATTAGCCACAACACAACAGACCAAACAAGACTGTAGCTACCAAATCCCAGAGTGTATTGAACTTCACAATAGAGCATTTTATTGCTCATGAATTTAACTTTAAGGTAAAGAGTTACATGCACTTGTCATATTTGAGTCATGGTTTTATTCTCATACGGTAGACTAAAGTTCAAGGGAAACGTCTTAAAGGACCAGTGTAGTGGCATTTAGCGGTGTAGTTGCAGATTGCTACCCCCTTGTTTCACCTCTCCTTCCTAGCGAGAGATACGGTGGCTGTGAATGCAAAGAAAAAAAGGCCCCTATCTGGAGCCAGTGTTTGGTTTGTCCATTCTGGGCTTCTGTAGCCAAATTCAACATGGCGGACTCCGTTGAAGTGGACCCACGGCGTCTGTAGAAATAAACAAAAACATAATGATTCTTAATTTGAGGTGATTATACACTAATAAAAACATTATATTTAATTTCTGCCATATTCTGCGAATAAAGCCACCTAAATCTGACACACTGGACCTTTAATGAAGAGATAAATTAATGTTTTTTTAAATAAAAAGAGTCACGTTACAGGGAGAATAACGAAGTAAAACCTGCATCTTATTTTCCGTAATAATATCGTTTTCATTCTTGCAAAAATAATGTTAATAATTTGATAAATGTCTTTATATCAAGGAGATGAAAGTGTAGGTAACTCATTGTTATTAATTCCTGTGTGTTTTCAAGCATTTCTGACGGTGGCTTTAAAGAGTCTTTAAACACTTTCCCGCTCACGTCCCCGGGGGAACTTTAAAGTCACATCAGCCGACGCTTTTATGAACCCTTCTCAGAGCAAAACGGATGACATTGAGCACACTAAGATCCAATATTCTCAGAGCTGAGTGTACATAAAGACCAACGCTCATCTGCGCCTGCTTATTTGCTCTTACAAGTATTAGTTTTTGTATTAGATTCCCTGCTCAATATGGGGCTTGTTTTGAAGTTAAAGTCTCCACTTTTCGAAGAACAAGAGCCTGAAAAGTTGTAACGAAAGCAGAGTTCATTAGCTCTCTCATAATCTGCCGATGTGGCGATAAAAAATGTGCGCCAACAAAAAGCACCAAGCCTTTCCTGACACGCCATTAAACTGTGATGCATGACTGTTGCTGGGAGTACTCCGTCTAAGTATTTCCAGTTGAAAGGTCAACGGGGAGACATGACAGCATTACGAAATGGTGCGCTGTACATTTTCTTGTTCCCCTCGTTGTTAATATCTGTCAATTTGAGCAAGGTAGAGATTTGGCAGGGACCAACCAGCCCTGATGCATAAAGTGAGGCACAAACAATCCCCTTCCTTTCATAGCGCTGGGAGGGGTGAGGTTATGGAGCCAACCCTGTGCAGCCATTTTAATTGACATAACCTGTTTATCTGTAATAGTCCTTGAGCTCCTGTAACCTCACAATAAAACACCCCGCTCATTTTTCTACTCTTTTATCTGCAAAACCAAGTTGTTATCACAACGTGAAGCGTCGGCCGGTATCTTCCATCACGACTACTTCTAATGGCTTTTAAAGTAGTTACCTGCGAAGTCCTGACATTTATTACGATCATTTTCGAGGACCGACACGGCGCAAAGGTCTGCTGCTATCAGGAGGCGACATCATTATGAATTATTGTTTGCGGCCAAGGTAGAAAATTGTACTTTGTGGCTCCGTTTCCCCCGTGATAAATCAACCAGTCACTTTTCACATCTCGGACTCTCAAAGCTGCTGAGCGTAGGACTTTTCGCCCCCCCTACACACTGTTTACCCATTTCCTTCTGCCTCACTGGTGCCTTGAAAAAGCTTGCTGCAGGTTGTTTGCTGCAACAGCCAGTTTCGACCATTTCTCAACCGCAGATCTTTGCTCACTCCTGATTATTAGCAGCGGCCTCAGCTGCTACTTTTCAAATGTTTATCCTAACGGCATTTCCGCTTCCCAAGAAAGAAAAAAAAAACACAAGTGACAGGGAAGTAACTAGACAAAGAGGGGCTGTATTTATCAGTTGCTATCAGATCACTGTTAACATGGCTGCTGGACTGTCTGTTAGCTTTGGGAGAATGAGAGGTGAAGCAGCACAACTTTATCCCAGACTACATCTCCTCTGGTAAAGTAATCCTCTGTGTGGCGGCGGCGAGATAAGGCCCGCACACTCGCTCACGGCCTAGGCGAAGCAGAGTCGGGAAGAAGTTGGCCGTCACCGCTGCGACGCCGGGGTAAACAGAGGTGATCATTGCTCACTGAGTGGAGCTAAAGTCTCGGGAGTAGTACACTGATCTTCTGTCAGAGCCAGGGTCACGGAGCCGGGGGAGAGATACGGACCAGAGAAGAAGAAAAGGAGGAGGATGATGGGAGAGAGAAGATGGATGGTTCAAGAGGAAGAGCAAGAGGAAGCGAGGGAAGGAATTGAGAAAGCGGGGAGGGGAAATAAGGGAGACAAGAAGGTGACAAGAAAAATGGCAAACTGGATGAAAGAAGATTAAAAAGCGAGAGAGAAATATGGAGAAAAAACTAAAGAGAGATCAAATGAAGATGAAGAAACCAAAAGTAAGGTGATGAGAGAAGAAAACTGAAGAGGAAGAGCGGACAAATTAGAGATGAGAAGAGGAGAAAGTGGGGGAAAAAGATGGATGGTGCAAGTTGTGCGGGCAGGAGGGAGGTGGAGAGGAAAACTAATTGGGAGAAGAGAAAGTAGAGTGGAAACAAGAGTTGAGTTGTAAAAAGTTTTGAATGGGGAACACAAAAAAGATACAGAGGGGACGAGAGGAGAGAGAAATCTGTCTAGCTGAAGAGAAGAAAAGATGAGGAAAGCAGGAGAAAGGAAAGGAAGAAGGTGAAGAGCTAGGAAGCTAAAAAGAAAGTGAAGGAACGAGGAGGCAGGAGGGGGAGGCCTCTTCGTCTAGACTCAGTACAAAGAGCGTAATTAACAATAACAAAAACCTCGCTTCCCTTCACCTACTTCAAATAGACGGCCGCGGGTTACGGCGAAGCGTTACCTTGATGTACTACATCGTGCTCGCCCGCCGAGTCGGCCCCGCGGTGCCGAGCTTCACCTTCTAGTGCATTCTGATCAGTCCGCCGCTCTCCAGCCCGATTAGGACGATTAATATTAATGGCTTGGCAGTTTCTCTCTGCTGATCAGAGCTCTCGGCTGACTGGTTCCCAGCGTGGCGCCACACCTTGCTGTAGGTGACTGTCAGGTTTGATTATAGGCAGATTAAGGGCTCTCTTTCCCGCCGCCGCTGTTCGACATACTCAGATAAGCTGCATAAGCGCCAGATGATTATTCACTGTCAGAGAGTGTAGAGAGGTGATGCCGTGTGGTTTTATAGCATGGGCGGTTTGCGCCCTGCCACACTGTAAAAAATGTCTTCTCAGCTGTGGAGTTTTAATTACAACAGTGTCTGGGAACCAGGTAAAACCTTCTCCTCGAGCATGTGATGTCACATTAGATGTCTGGATGAGTTCACTCATAGTACAGTTGTTATGAAATTAGCTATAGAGACTAAAACTGTTTTTTGTACCAGGCTGTAAACATGTTTATTTCTGCTGTGAAGTTGGACATTTTAACATGGGGACTTACGGAGACTGACTCACTTCTGGAGCCAGCCTCAAGTGGACGTTTGAGGAACTGCAGTTTTTGTCACTTCGGCATTGGCTTCACTTCACAATCAATCAAGTTACTGCTTGCTTTAATTAGTCTTTAGATGACAATGCTCATAAGTTATTGTCACATTTTAGTCACTTTAATCTTTCATAGTTTTAGTCGACAAAAAATCAACTTTTATTTATTTTTTTTACTTTTTATTTGAAAATTTTAATCATTTTACATGATGCCATTTCCTGACATAGGACTTCATATATTAGTTAACGTTAAAAATAAAAATAAAGTATAAAAATAAAGAAAAATATGTATAAATAATCTATTTTCTATTTAGTGATGCATGCAAGATGCATGTAACTCTACATTAAAGACAATTGAACAGTGATGGATAGATCAATTCATCTGTTAACTTAGCTGTAGTACTGTGGACATAGGAGAAAAGAAAAGAGAGCGCTCTGGACACCTTCTAGGTGATCCCAGCAGCAGCATCAGCCCTTTGGAGAGCGCCATGGTGCTCAGTCCGGACAGTTATGTTACTATAATGCATAAAATCGGCAGTTTGCAGGTCGAGTCGGGTTTGAATTGTTGTTTGACAGATATTTTTGCTGGTCAGATGGTGCATATATCATGCATTTTTTGCAGCCCACCACTAACATTTTAGTCCTGTCTCGTCAGAGAACACAGAACACGTATTTCATTTCTCATTTTTATTTTCGAATATCTATTTTCAGAACGTGGAAAAAAGGCGTTGATGAACGCTTTTCATCATAGTTCTCATAATTAACACTGCATCACATCCACATTCGTGTATAATAAGCACCAAAAAACACTCGATGGAGTGAGTAAATCCAAAATCAGCACGGAAATCAACCAAAGCTATACATAACCAGCTGTTAGCAGCTCTCGTTGTCCGTTAATGAGGGCAGGATTTCACTCTCATTTTCAATACTACTACTAATCTGAGGGTCTATCGTGTCATCTCAGGGGGTCTGCATGGTTGTAAGTGTGTCCGGTGTGATGCAGAGCAGAGAGCTTTATGGTAAACAGCAGTCACAGGCTTTTTCCACAGTGATGGATGAAGCAGCGAGGCTGATAGTGGCTGAAAGGTAAGAGTGTATCCAGCGCTGAGGGGTCGGAGAGGGGGGGCGGAGTGCGTCTACCAGCCGCCGTTCAAGTCATTTGTAACACGTTTATTGCTGAATCAGCATGCCTAAGCCTCAGATGGCCCTTTTTTCCTTTCACATGTTGCTGCTGGATCTGCTGTGATTTGTGGATCCCTTCGGAAAATAAGGAAGCTCAGCTGGATGAGGAGGTGCCAATCCATCTCATCAGCAGGGTGTTTTCTAAGCACCAAAATATATATTTTTTCCATAGATATTTTCAACCATAATGTATTGTTTGAATATTTCATATATACAGTATTTGATTAAGTTGGATTTAAAGTGTTAATCCGTCTTTTTTCAAGAGAATTTAAGAGAAATAAACTTGTGCATCGGGGAATACCAATGGTAAAATCTTGGATACAGGTTGGATCACTGTGTCGTTACAGCAATTTGTGTTAGTTATGGCCGTAATATGTGCAAATCACCCCAGATTATTAAGTTAATACCCATTTCTGAGCTGAATTAGCTCTGCTTCCACCTGAGCCAGACCAGTAATTACAGTAACGATGTCGGGTCGTGTTGCAGCGGCCGGTGTTAATCATGTGCTATCAAACCTGGGCTCCTTTGAGAGCCAATCAGGTATCAGATTGCTTTTGGGAGTAAAGAAAACAAGGCTGAGCAAAAGAGGTGTCTAGCCACAGTACCCAGCCTCATCCGTCTTCCTCTTGGCGGGGGGGCTGCCTGACCCTTGACCCCTGCAAAGAGCCGCAGCATCCATCACGACATGTTAGGTAATGTGGTTTACTACCTACTTCCTCTGTCAGGACTGGAGCTGCTGCAGGGGATTGGGGGGGCGCTTTGTCTCCAGGTAGACGAGCCAAAGGGGACGATCCTTCTTTCTGCCAGGTTTGACAAAGAGATCAGGTCGTTATTAAGTGATCTGCAGTGGTTGCAGGTGAAAAATGAGCGTAGTCCATCACTGGGTGCTTTGGCGTTTGAGATGTTGTCTCCTCCCTCTGAGTCTGTTGTGCTGCCTGTCGCCTAAGGTGTTAAATGGCCTGTCGAGTGTCTATGTGAGAGGGAAAGCACATACAGGATGAAGCACCTCTCTCAAAAACTGATCTGTGTCTGCGTGTTGTTGCAGATTTGTTTCAAACTGTGGACATGCTATAATCATTTCCCAGTCAGTAATTTACAAATTAACCTAAAACTGCAAGTCACACTGAAATAATGAAGCTTTCCTTGCCAGTAATTTCTTAAAAAAAAAAAAAAAAAAAAATGGAGCCATTTTCACAGTAAATATTGCCTCATTTCTTCAAACGTCCAAAACCCTGTCACTAGTGTTTGGTTTGGATGTCCTCCTTCATCTTTCTCTGGCAATCTGCTCACTCCCGGTCAATGACTTTGACCTTTACCGAGTCAGTGCTGTGATTGGTTTGGTTCTGAAGTTCATAGACACCCAATGTTGATTGTGGTGCACTTCTACTCTCTTGTTCAGGTTCTTCATGGTTTTAAACAATGCAGTGGTCTTGTTCTGTTCTGTCCTGGTGGATGGCGAGACTCTCACCTCGACTTGGATAAAGTATCTAAGGGTGTAAATGAACAGGTGCCACCAGAATCTCTCTGGGACTTACCTACATGCCTGGATTGTCAGAACTTGAAGCAGTCCACACTTTCAGATCTCTAATAGTACACCCTAAAGACTAAACCCCATTGGAGAGGAAAACTGGACACTCAATGCAACAGCCGTTGGGGATGCTACTTTGGTGAAACATCAAGGACCTCGGACAAGAGATTAACCAGTCAAACTAAATACTCCAACTCTAGTTAAGGCTAGGGAAAGATTGTGATCATGGATATAACAAACCAACATTGACTAGGAAACAGGATACTAACTTTAAGTCATACCCAACCACTGATCCATTGGTATACCCAACTGTTGACCCCAGCCCCTCCCCTCAGAGATTGGAGTAAATGATTAAATCATGATACTTCCTTTGATTGTAACAGTCGTAACTGTCAGGATGACAAAAAACAACTTGCTTTGTTGGTCGACCAAGTCAAGCAAGCTGCAGTTTTCTCTGTTGTCCTCCCTTTTGGGATGTCCATTCACCTGCACCATGGCGACCTGCTTGATTACCCTCATCAACGTATAAATCTGCTTTTTCAGTCTGACAAGAGAAAAAACAAAACATAGATGAGTCACAGGATGTAGCTGTAAATGAGCAGATATCCAACTTCCTGTTCAGTTAGGAAGCGATATGTCTCGTGGATAAACTCAGTCGCAGTGTGATGCTACTGTATGCACGGAGGACTTAATTGATTGTGTGCAGTTTCAGTGGCTTAGCATCTGGCGCTCGTGATAATCCCCCTTCTGTCCTGCATCCGTCGGATGTATTGATGAAGCACTCTAGGGCTGTAGTGCTACATTTACTCGGCACATTAGCCCATTACAGTTATGGGCAGACAAGTAAGTAGAGACTCTTTACCTGAAGAGGGATCGTTTGTGTGGAGAGAGGCAAAAAGGCTGCATGTTACCGCTTGCTATTGTGTGAAAGCTCAAACTGAGAGTTTTTCAAAGACCGATTACTGACTGAATACATAAATAAGATAGTCCAATTTGGCCCTTTTAAGATCACTTATCAGCAGGTTAAAATATGTTATAAATGCTATTTAGATAAAAGAAAAGTTAGCATCTCGTTATTGTAAATAAAAGCTTGAATTAGCGACATCCTGTATTAGAAATCCACATAGAAGTAGTCCAGTTTGAAACTCACTTTTTCCAAGTAGACACACTGTTCTGATCAACATTTTACCTTATCCAACTGCTATTTGAAGCAAAACAGGAAGGATCTTACCACTCAATACACCGTACTTCTTCAAAATAAAAGCCCAGGTGAGAGTGAAATGCTGTTTATATCTGTAATTTTCACTGATATACACATAAATCTAGAGAATAGATCAATTTGACCTGCACATGACCCTTTTTAGCATCAACTTCTGAGTGATTACTCGAGGTTTTAGTGTTACTGAATGATAGAACCAAAGTATTACTTTTCCTACAAATGTATATTCACTGTTTTGACCTCTTCAAATATTTAGCAGCATCATCTTTCTATAGATTTCTGTAAATTGCCATTTTGATGTATGGTTATGTGCACTCAGGGGCATCTTGTGCTGATGTGTTGTGGAAATACATTCAGTCAGGGGAGTCTTTTCTGTTTGTTGTGTCAATAAACAGCCACCTAAGGCCCTTCAGGAATCCGACAAACACCACTTGATCTGTGGTGCAAAGACCATTAGGGCCAGGTATATTGATGGCGCTGCGCCGCTGCAGCCCAGCTCTCCTAGCATGAGGCAGCATCCATGCCGAGAGGACACTTGTTCACTGTGTGTTTCCAATCACACGCCGGCCATGCCGAGATGCCTAATGGCCTCGCTCTCAGCCTGTCGCAGGCAAGCGCCCGGTGTACGGCGCATGCGCTCCCGACCAGCCTCCGTCCCATTGGGTGCAGTTCGGGGGCTCGGGCAGATGGGATACAGGCAAGAGGGGGAGGATTTGAAGGGGAGAGTGAGGGCGAAGGGATGGTGTGGGTGTATGTGTGTGTGTGCTGCCTCTGCCCATCCGTGCATTCAACATGCCATCCAGAGACCCCCTTTTGCGAACTGCCCACACTTCATTAGGATGCCAGGATAATGGCCAACAAGCAAGCGCCGTGACACCCCATTTCCTGTGCACTGAGCTCTCCAACCACGACAGATGTCGACAGTGCCGCCGCCGCCTCTACCAGGAGCCCCTCCACTTCCTGCCCGCTTGGCCGAGCCGCCGTCCCACCACAACGGAAGAAGGGGCAGCCGGGGCAGTTGTATACACCAAAAAGGGCACGGTTGCCAATCTGAGGCACTTCTGGCACGAGCGTGGCGTTTTTTGGTTTTGTTTTGTTTAACCAGATAGTTTTCTGCCTTTTTGGACTTAATAGCTGATTTACTACCCAAGCGCTTGGGATTACAACACAGCAAAGAATCATTATGTTCTGTCCCCCGCCTCATCGCCGCCGCCACCTCTCCAAAATCCAAATGATGTATCTGTAGACAAAACATAAACAGATGTTTCAGTGGCTGTTAGGTGTCCTCACCGGGGATGTGGATGAGAAAGAGAAGGGGGGGGGGGGGGATCATTCGACATGTGTGTTTGCAAGCATCAGGGACAATGTTGTTTTAAAAGGTGTTATTATGCTTTTGCGGCGGCGGCGTGGCGTGTGCACCGGTAATAACGGCGGGGCCAGATTTAGAGTGCTGTCACAGACGCATCAGGAGAGGGAGCAGGGGCCGTGGACCGAGGCTAATGGAGGCAAAACAACCTCCAGCTCCTGCCCCTGCTGTCCAAAAATCAGCTTTTAGAGGGAAAACACAGGCCACCTCTCAGCGCTCACGCAACACGATACGTCAATATGAGAGGCAATTTAATCCCCTCATTTGAATATGCATCCTCGAGAAAGAAAAAATAAAAAAAAATACCCTCCCTCCCTCTCCCTCCTCAACGTTTTTGAACCCCGACCAGATTTCAGGACCGTGGGGGGAGGAAATTGTTGTACATTTCCTGACAAATTGAGTTAAACGGACATTAAGTAGGGCTTTAAGAAAACAAATGGTCGTCTTTATCACAGGTGGACACTGATGGCTTAATGGGGGCCTGCGAGCTGATCGTATCACCGGCTAATGGCTTGACAGGATGCATTAAGGTTTTTGTGTAAAGAACCGGCAAGCAGGGCCAGGCAGAATGGCGAAATGCAGACCTGTCAAGTGCTGCGTGTCCCCTTTTTTTTTTTTTTTTTTTTTCTGTGGGGAAGCAGATGTTTGCGTATATACGGTGGACTGGCAGAGGGAGGACGGCAGCAGATGCCTGTACCGGTGCCAAGGTTCAGAATTGTACAGACGGTACATGTTCGGGGAGAGAAAGCTGCCCTCTTTCTGCCATAGGTGGCTCCCCCAGCTGAACGAACACCCTCCCCTCCTCTCCTGCCCCCCCCTTCTGCTTAACCACCGCAGAGTCCGACCCCTTTTATTTATTCATCTATTTGTTGAATTATTTACTCATTCCATCGCTCGTTTGGCCGTTTAACGACCCGCCTGGAGGCACGGGAAAGATGGAGCGTTTACTTCAGGGACAGATGACCGTTCACTTCATTTATTGGGAAAATAAAAGCAAATGCTATAACACTATGGGCCTTTACAGTGTGTGTGCTAAAGAGGTGAAGAGTTTTGTTCCAGAGTATGACACTTAACTGACTGAATATGATTAGCATTTGTTCAGTTCACCTATTGCAACAACAGACACATCATAGACATTAACTATGGTAGGTTTCTCTTTAAAGTGTCACCTATTTTGCCAACTAGATGCTATTAAACCTCCGTTTTGGTACTTTAATATGTAAAGTTCACTCAAATTACAAGAAGACAGCATATATATACAATAGCTAGCAACAGCAAATAAGTTTTGCCGGATGTTTTCTATTAGCACGATGAGGAAACCTATCTGGAAAGTTGGAGAAATGTTGATATCGAATGTATCAATAAAATCGGACTGTAGGAAAAGATCACTCAAAGTTAAGCACTCCTAAAGTTTGTACACCTGCCATCCACCTGGACCACCTCCTGGTGACTTGTGTGGTGTGATAGATGAATGAAAACATTGCCCCCTCAACATAATCCAAGCTGCAATTTTTCCATCACAACATAATTGGTGACACTACTTAGTGTGATATAAATGTTATTTCTAGGCGATATGGTTGCAGGTAGCTGTGGTTTTATGTGCTGAAGTTTGAGCTATCTGTCTCGGTGACTGCTGCTACTACCTCGATATAATGGAAGTTAATAAAAAGTTAAATAATATGGACAATGTTCTTTGAGCTAAAACTGATTAGAGCTTGTAGATTTTGTAGGTTTTGTGCCGAAATCGGATGTTCATCCTTCAAAAAATGAGGCATCAGAGCACTTAATTTATATTTAAATAGCCTTTAAACACACTGAAGTGTCTTCATTTAGAAAACATTCAGTCATGAACGCCACATAAGGACGTTTCACCCCCAAAATGCACATAAATGGAATAAACCTTTTGTTGAGAGCTACTGTTGGAAAACTGTCACTCAGACAAATATTATCCTTTGCTGTTGAGGTTCATCTTGTCTTTTAATTCTTTTGTTATTAACATCCATTGAATGAATACACCAAAGTGTCAGAGCAATAACGAGGAACACCTCAGCCCTTTCATTATGAGCCGGTGTGCATGTATAAGGTAGCGATGCAGTTCGTCGACATTGATAATCCCTCTGAGCACCTCTGCTCGCTCTCACTCGCCATTTCCCAACACGGTGGAGGATCACAGCCTCTTCTCTGACACCTCCCTGTAGTTTTGACTTGAAGAGGGAACTTTTCCTTTTTCTGCTCCCCCCCTCCACCTCCTTCTCCTCCTCCTCCTCCTCCTCCTCCTCCTCCTCCTTCGCCCCCCCCCCCTTGCCTTCACCCCCATGGCTCCCCTTCTTTGGAAGGAGAGCTCTGCTTTGCGAAGGTACAGCTTGTTTTATTAACATCAAAAGCGCCCATGGGAGACGGCAGTGATCAAATTCCCCTCTAATTAAAATGAACCTGGGTTGAGAATGTTGCGCTGTTTAATATGTACAGAACGGTGCTGATTGCACAAAGCAGCTCCTCCTTTTGTTGGTGCGGATAATGCGGGCCCTGCCGAGACACCGACGTGGGCGGAATGAGTGTACCTTTGGTGCATCCCTGCGATCTGGGTGATGTCCTCATCGCCGTCTGATGTGAGGCTGATGTCAAATGTGGCCGGTGAAGCCTAAGCCTCACCTCGCCTTTAATTTGGAGGGTGATTGATGGACCTGGAGGCGATATTGCGGAGCGTTCGACTCCTGTCTAGGTTGCCTCCTCCGCCCTTTACCGAGGCGCTGTTTGGCAGCCCTTCCCTCGTCCTTGCCTCCCAGGACACCTCTAAACTTTCTCAGAGTTCAAGTTCACTTTGCACTTCCTCCTTGGTTTGTAATGCAAGCCTCGCTGTAGGTCAAAGACGGGGCATATCATTTTCAGCACGTACATGTATAGGATTGAGGAACAGACAGCATATTTTAAAGGAATAACAAATGCAGTATCTTTTTTTTGTCGAGCAGAGTGAGGATAAGAAATCTACAGAAAGTTGATAGATGTTGTTGATCATCATCTACAACTTTGTGATGTTATGTGGGTAGCTTCTTTTGGGTTACATCGGCAGAGTTTAAGATCTTGAAATCAGTTCTTGCTCGTCAATAAATGTCTTGAAAGATTATCGGCCACTCGGGCCTTCGTCAGTCTCGGTCAGGGCATTAGCAAAATGCATTAAGTGTGATATATTTCAGATGAAAACAAACTTTTAAGTCTCCACTTGTGACAAGAATCAAAATTTGTCGACGGAATATCAAAACTAAGTTTTCTTTCTGGACGTCGCCTCTTGCTCGGGAAGGGGGAGGGCTTAAGATTCAGGTTTTGGGCTGTGGTTATGACGGTGCAAGGGTTTGCAGAGAGGTGAGATGAGGGATACAAATTCAATTTAGGTGTTTCTGCCGATCAATGACAGCAATCCAACCTTGATCTCAGGTTATGAATACCTGAGCAGATGTTTCATGTAACGCATACAGATGACACGAGTGGTACAACTCTAGAGAAAGAAATCCACCTCTTGCTTCAGTCCAGCGAGTGGTGAAGTATTAATCTCTTCACTTAAATTTAGATTTGTTGCGGTCACAAGACTTTTCCAAATGCAGAGTTAAGGGCAGAGTGTGACCTTTGACACCTCCACTGCTAAACAGCTCGAGGACAGAATGCTGCAATGAACGATGGGCACCCTGAACTTTCTAACATCACCCGTTAAGATATTTGACCTCACTTGTTACGCATCACTTGAAATACATCTCCATCTTAAGCCGAATCTGGGAAATGACCAAATCATCTCACTGTTTTACAAAGATTCAACTTTTCTGTACAAGTCAAACAAAAACGGTGATGATGCCGGCTGATGTGGAAAAATCAGATACCCCACAAACACATCTAAACTGCGTGGCCTGACAGGAATACACAATTATTCTGAAGTCGATGTTTACTTCTCTCACATCATTTCATGAAGCTTTACATGATCGATTCGATCGAAAGCCTCAGAGGTGTCAGAGACACACGAACACGGCAGAGTTTCAGCTACAAAAGCTGGCCAAGCGGTGCATATTTGTGTCATTTACAGTTTTAAAGGCAAAATTCAGCGTGCAAATTTTACTTTTTTGTCCACTGGACAAAAGTTTTACCAGCCAGTCAACAGATTAGCACCAAATCATTTGAGTTTATAAGGATAATTAGTTCAAACAACCCATCAGGAGTCTAACAAACTTTTAATTTTACCTCTTTTAATCCTGCATGACAGGAACTAGCAACCCCGACACCACAGATTGGATGTTTTATATTTGATTAGTAATGGGTCATAATTTCAGGTCGTGATCTTCCTCCAGAATGGACACCCAGAGTCATTTTGGACCCAAACTCTTCATTCGCGCTCGTGAACATGTGTTAAATGTGCAGCACATAATCAGCACACAGCACCACATTCAGTCTGAGTGGATTCCTGCATGCTTGAATCACAGGCTTTGCTTTTTTTTACAGCCATCCCACCCTGCTGTCAGACTGGAGCAGGTAGCTTGCACTCCATTAAACAAACACTGTGGCCCCTCACTTTTATTTGACATTTTATTTGGCTGTGACAAACGAGCAGCAGTTGGATTATAACATAATTTGTCTCCTCTTTATTACCGGCACAAAGGACACCATTCATTAATTATTCTGCCGTTGCCGCTCAACACTAACTGGAAAGGTCCCTCTTTGGACAGATGGCGAGGACAATGTTATTTATATCAATCAGTCCAAAATGTTCAGCGAGGATTACTATTCCTTGGACCGCTTTGATTTATGTCTCTGCACCTCACCCCGTACCCAACCTCACCGGCTCCTGCAGGGACACTTTAATCGAATGGGAATTGAAAACAGACTTGCAAGGCAGGCAATGTGTTTCGGCGTGTTTATTTATACATCTCACTTTTTCTTTTTTTTTCCCCCTTCCAAGACTTCTCAACTAAAGTTATTTTGCTGTTGATTCTTTTCACGGGGGGGTTTAATACTTGCAAGACAATGTTACAGACCACGTGGTCTGACTGTAAATCACATTTTCAGTCATATTTAGTATTCATCAGTGTCTACCTGTGTGAGCACAACAACAGTTTGCAGGTAAAGATCTTATTTTGATGAAAAGCTACACTTTGTTTGGTCTTAAAGCATGATTTTTAAATGTTTGAGATAAAAATGCCAAAGCACTAGTATCTGGCAGGGCTGGCACAAGCCTTTTTTGGGGCCCTGAGCAAGGTGCCCACCCACACACACATATTTTGCTAATGTGCTTAGCATTTAAAGACATTTTAAAATCACTCAAAGATAAATAAATAAATAATTAAATAACCTGATAAAAGTCAAACCACACCTGTTCTGTACAGGAATGTGCAAAGGTAAAAGGTCAAGATAGACTTTTGTTTTTGTTGTAGCGCCCACAAAAAACAAAGGTTTATGTGTTCTAATCCCAAAATATCGTCTACTACTTTAAAACCCTCCCAAAGTCACTAAATTTAGTCCCGATAATTTGTTCTAGTGCCCCAAAAAGAAGAGAGAATATGTTAAAATACAACTCAAACGTCAAAGAGTTTACCTCCCTACTGATTCACTATCATTAGTATCCTGGCTGTAATCAGGTTTTTGGAGTACCCTTGTTTATGACCTGTTTAATCCTGGTTCTTAAAACCAGAATAATCTTCTTTGAAGGAACTCGAAGGTTTCTGATCGTTGTACGCTATCTGTACATTAAGTGGCTGCAGTACGTGACTACACAAGTCATTCTTAAGTGATTTACCTGCATTAGGCAGGTTAGATGTAAACTCAGCCTCCGTGCTGCAGTTTGTAGCAGTTAGATTAATGAATCTAAAGCTGTGTAATGTGCTCGTCGAGTACAAACAGAGACAGCCAGGTCTGCCCCTGACACCGCCTCTAACAACTCATCATTACCTTTCTTCTCTGCATGCAAACCAGTCCCAGAGCAACACTTGGTAGCTGGGCGCTGCGGTTTACACGTCTGTGTGCAAAGAGAAAAAATATATTTTGTAATGAATACCATTTACGAAGTAATTAGTTTTATGCAAACTAGTGAAGATGAAAGCAAAAATCTTTATAAATTATGAATCATGTTATAACTTATCAGGGGTGCTTATCATCGAGTTAACGCACCTCCCTGTTAATTAAAAATGTTCACACAGAGTCAAAGGAGGGAGATAGTTCGCCGGCAGACTCATCAGGTAGCTGTGTCTCAGAGAAAACCAATTCTGAAGGAAGGCTTTGTTCTTGGTGCTCGCTCTTCAAATCTCAGATCAGGGCCAGCATTCGGGCGGGCGAGAGAGGTAAACAACAATAAAGATGCGAGACCGGAAGAGAGAGAGAGAGAGAGAGGAAGGGAAGCAAACAGTGACAGGTTTAAAACCACTGATTTCCACTATTTCCCCTTCCTGAATCTACATTCTTCCAAACGTTTGCCCATTGACTAGAAAAATCTCCCCGGGCCCCTGATGGTCCCTGGCTCGGCACGAGGATGCCCAGGCGCTACAGCAACGCTCATAAAAACTCAATTCATCAAGACGAGCGTAATTTGCTCCGAACGGAAAGCGCCACAAAAGGGGGCGAGCTTGTCAGCGAGACAGGTGGCTGGAGATCTCGCTCTGATACTGAGCGATATGAATAATAGATTCTGCTAAATGTACGCCAGGACCCGGGCTGTAAACACAGCTGCCTCCTTTCCCTTCCAAAAGAACAGCTTGGCTGGATGAGAAGCCCGAGCGCTCTGCCTCCACCTGAGGACGGGAGGGAGGGAGGGAGGCGGGAGGGAGGGGAGAGGGGGGGGGCGATTAACTAATCAAATGCAAGGGCTAAATAGGAGGCAAGGAGAGAAAGAGGAGACAGACAAAGGGAGGGGGGAGTGTAAGTCAGAAGGTTTACCCTCGCTGGTTTTGCTAAAGCACCGAGCAGCACAAAGGATGTTGATTAGTGGGAAATTGATGTCAATCTAAACATTTAAAGAACGAGCTTTCAGTTGTTATACAGTGTCATTATAGAGCACAATCCCTCAGCATAGGAGCAAAACTTCTAATATACAGCGTAAGAGCCTTGGTTTTTTATAGAGAGATAGAATTACAGTCTTCAGTGCTTTAATAAATGAAGTAATCAATCAGAAAAACACCTTTAACAGATGGAAAAAAGGGAGAAACCTACGAAATTGAAGCATCTCTCTACACAGGCGTGACACTTTATACATTATGAACAGTATTAGTAACAATACGGAAAGGAAAATGAAGTCCATGACATATAATATTACGCAAATATTGAGTTTAATAAGTTAAGAAGCAAACCCGGACTCAGCTAGGAGCTCCATTTCATCAGCCAAGGTGTGTGTGTGAAGCGCATTTCATACTTTCCTTGTCATCTGTTATGATTTAAAACAGGAGTGTTTCTATTCTTGTTACTCAGGGTTCAGTTTCGGTTGCGTTTGAATGGGTGTTTCGGACACTATTCGAAGCCCTTTGAGCCTGTAAGTCGTGTCCCGTGTGTTTGTTGAACGTCCGACTTGTTTTTTTTCTGTTCTTGCACACTTCTTGCATCCCGTGATATCAAGCTACAGACTTATAGCCAAGCTTATCAAGCAAGTAAGTGGAATTTTCAGACAAGATAGCTTGTTGGAAAGTCGGAAGTTTCAAGATCTTCAAGATCTTCTTAAGTCCTCATACCTGACTGAGTTAACTTCCACTTCAGAAGATTCAGGGAGGAATATCTCGAAATCCTCACACAGCCCCGTCTTTAGACTATTTTTTTGGATGAACTGACTCTTTAGGGTCTGTTCTTAACTTGCAACACTGCCACAGTTTCCTTCTCTTGTCCTTGTTTTTGGGTTTTTCGAAATCAAACCCTCTGAATAATGCAGAGGCTATGAATGGTGTTTGTTTTGGCAGGGACGTTGCGAGCTGCGGGATGAAGTCACACATTGCGAGGAACATCGTAGTGGTTTACTCACGGATGTGTTTACTCATGAATTATCACGTGCATCTCTCGCCGTTGACTCACAATGGACTACATTTCCTTTGCTGATGTAATTTTCCTGCGCCAACCACCACCACCCACTCTCTGACACTTCATCCACGGCTGCTCCTCTGCACATTTGATGACTCCCCAGATGAAATTTAGGAGGATTTTGCCCAGCCGAAGGTAATTAATTCTTCAATTAAAATGTTGTTAAACATTTTTAATGAGTAATTGGCACTGGGGAATCGGATACAAAACTATGTTTAACCAGAGACAGACAGACAACACGGATGATTCAAAGTTGGTTTCTGCAAATCTGTTCATTGACCCACTTTTTTTTTTCTTCCCCGAGTGTTTCACTGCGCAGAAATATAAATAAAAAATCAAATGTGACGCGTCTCCTGGCACAGAGGATGTGTCCTTCATCTCAGGTGACTACTGCTTCATTTGGCTGCCTCCTCTTTTTTTTTTTTTTCCAACGCTCCCTAATTAGGGCACGAGACGGCACACAACAACCTGAGATACAGAGCTGCAGCGAAATATGACATCACAGTGCAGGGACATCATCCACTTAACCTGATTTCACTTCAATGTGAACAAAGACAAGGACAGATAGATGGAAGAACGGAGCATGTTTCATTAATCACCAGCAAAGTGACACACAAATAAAAACATGCTTCATTTTTAACACATCCTGGGAAGAATGTGCAACGTATGACGGGTCTAAAAAAGTTCCACCTGGGTTTATATGGAGACTTATGAAAGTTTAAAGAACACTTGATATTAAAAGAACCATTACAACTCACTTAAGTTGAACATTTCAGTGACTGAGTGCTTCATAAAATTTGTTACAGGAAGAAATACAAAGTGTTAAAGCAAAGTAACAAAAACCTGGTTTTATTCATATGATTTACAGACTTGATTAGACTTCATTAAAGATCCCCTCCAGTCACGTTTTAAGTTTAAAATACTTTCGAAAATTTAAATTAAATTCTTCTTCGTTTGTTACTTTATTGATTTTTCTCCACAATCTATGAACTTTACACTTTGGACACAGGATGTCTCTTACTTAACTTAAGTCTTCTCAGAGTAAATGTTTGGCAGTTGAGGCTTCGAGTTGCATATTTGACCAATGATTGGCATCCAAACTGGTTGTGATGTCACAAAATCTCCTTAAAGGGCCAGTGTGTCAGATTTAGGCGGCTCTATTTACAGAATGTGGTTTAAAAAAAAATTGAATAGAAAATGCATGAACTGTTTTCATTAATGTATAATCACCAGAAAATATGAATCATTATACTTTTGTTACTTTAGCCACTGGAGTCTGAGATCTTCAACCTAATTATCACCTTAACATCTTACTCTGCATGTGTTTTGGTGCATTTCGCAGCCACTGCTGTTTCCATAGAGCGTGAGGCAAGGGTGTTGCAATCAGCAACTACACTGCTACATGCTACCACCAAGTCCAACGCACTGGTCCTTTAAAATGAAAATTAAGCTGACCACATGATTTAGGAGGAAAACACTGACTTTGAGTTGAGAGTAAGACAAGAAAACTGATGAAGAAAGTCATGTAAAAATATAAAAGTAGACTACTTGATTCAAGTAGTATTGTAGTATTGTACAGTTCAGTGCAGTACTCCAGTTACTGAGCAAGGCAGACATCCTGCGCCGTCTTTCGCCATCAGTTTTTGCCACCTTGTAAGTCACTAAGAAGAAAGCATATCATAAAGCGAGTTTGTATCTTCGACATTCCTCCAACAGAAGCTGCTCAGTGGCAAAAATGTCACCATAATGACACTAAACTGTTCAAAACCACTAAAAACGCTGAGTAAGTCTTTGTTATGATGAATGAATAAGCAGAACTATTGAAGATGTCATGATTTAACGTGACTTTTAAGCTTGAACATCAAATAAATGACTTCCCACATGACTACACCTCATCCTCTCACAATTAAGCTAGTATGTTAACGCCTTTATGACATTGTTTCTGACACGTAACCTCTCAGCAACTTGAGTAACTTGACTTAATCTACCTTCTAGCTTGTCTGCCTCTGCAGATGAACTCGCACATCTGTATCTAACACATCTGTATCTGTGGGAGTCCCTCTTTCTCTGCAGCAGGAGGAAGTGCATTTTGTTGCGTATTCACGAGCCGCAACGTTAGCTAATCATGAAGCTAGTTCAGGGAGCCTCAGTTCATTACAGCTCTGCACTCTGTAGGTTCCTGGCATTGTTCTCTCAATTAGAGACTTGTAAATGTGTTGCTTGCTTAATCACCCAAAAACTGGCCCCTAGGACTTCCCCCTAATGCAACCCCATTAAGAGGGGCCATCAAAACAAAAGATCTGCCTCTAATGGCAATAATCCCTCACTTCTGTCATGCCGAAGCCAAACTTGTATCTTAAATGAGCGATGATGGATGAGAGCAGGCCTCTGTGTCAAAGAGCTTTATTACTGGTGATGGATGCGCCAGGCACACCGCACACCAAACCCTCGACCGGGGCCCATCGCCGTCAGAGCCGTCCCATCCCAAGTGTGCCTCACTTAACCCGGCGTCTCTGGAAGTCAGATGGCCGCTTGTGGCGCTGTGGGGAGGGAAGGGGGGAGGAGGGGGAATAAGGGCTTATCCAAACAAGCTCATTAGCAAAATTAGCGCTCGTTTCCTGCCGATGGACCCCTGGAGCTCTCCTAAAGTTTGACTACACACTGTGGTGACTCGGACGACGGGTCTCAGGGCCCGGGAGGGGATGACGAGCAGCTGCTTTTATGAGCCAAAGACTTGAACTTGAAGCAGGTGGTGCAACTTGAACTCTTGCAACAGTTAGTTTGGGTGAATTTGTGTGTTTTTAGTTGTTTTTCATGGACAGGCTTTGCCTCATAGAACAATATCTAATCAGAGTTGATCTTTATTTAGCCTCAGTTATGATTTCCTGCTCTACTTTGCTGCCTGATACCTCTCTCTATGTTCTCCATGACCTTTAAACTTTGGTTTCCCGACTACTAGTTGCTTCTAACTGTGCCCATCTAGGAGCTGTAGCTTCCTGTGTGGTTGCACTACATGTTCTTCTCTCTGTTACAACAAAGTCCTCAGAGAGAACACAATCTAAAATGTAAATGTTGTCCATGTGAGCATTTCTAAATAAAGCCATGCGGTGCATGCCGAGCCGCCGCAGCCATTAAGGTGCAGCACAAAGACACATAAACCCTCTAACGTCGTATTCTTCTTAATTATATATAGAAGCCATTATATTCCCCAGACGGCGCGGTATATTTAAAGAAACCAGAGACCTTCAAACACTTCTCCTCTCAGGGATCTCATACTTAACAGGAGATCTGCTCTTAAGGGAGCCTCCTCTGGGTACACCGGCTGGAAAGAGCCAATCACGAGCGCGGCGCCACTCACGCTGTGCCGACGACGCCCCAACGCTCAGGCTCATTACATATATTTGAAGAGCAAGGTTTGCAGGCGTACGTCTCAGCAGAGAACACGTTACCATATTCAACATTCAGGGTGGCAGAAATTTAGATTTGAATTGCAAACATCCTGAAATTTGATCAGTTTGAGGTGTTCATTTCAAACACACGTGCTAAAGCACACCTATTTGTTTAGTCACCTTTGCTGCAGATTTGTTGAGAAAGCGATGTGTTTTGGATCACTGAAGTGATTTTGCAGGTTCGTGTACCGCAAAGTCAGAGCACAGAGAAACAATCTCCCCCCTTTTCACCTTCGAAATCAGTCGAGAGTCGGTTCAAACGCAAACTTTGCAGGAAGACAGACACCAGAGGAAAGGTACGAAAACACTCCGCTTCCAGCAGGAAGTGCCTCCACACCTCAGACTGTAATTAAAGGCGTTGCAGACGGGGCTTTCAGCCGCATTAGCGAGCGTTTCCAGTGACAGGTAATAAAGCAGATCGGTTAATTGCAAATGAATGCACACACCCCCGTTCCATTAGGCATAAATAATTTGGCCACTTGGGTATGTGCCTCCCAAATTACTTATTCTTTTTGTGTCTCAAATTACCTATTCTTTCTGATGTTGCCTTTAGTTGATTAGTGAGCTGTGCAGCGACTAGCCATTGGCTTTTTCCAGGTTTTCAGCCTGTTTTCATTTTTCATAAGGTGAAGAAGTGTTTTTGGATCGGGCTGCAGATTTGTTGTCGGAGCTGTTTTGTTGCTTTTGTTTGTGCACATGCACGGGGGCAAGCCACTTTCATAACTGGCACAGATGATAATTTATGCAGTTATTCCCAACTTTTGCATTTTTTGGTGTGATTCCGTACAGGCTTTTCTTTTCACACCTTGTACAGCTTTTGCTTGGGGATGCAGGATGAATATTAAATAATGTTGCGGTGGGCTTATTGCTTTGTTTTCATCTGGTACACACACACACACACATAGCCGGTACATATAAAGTACAATTCTTCACATTCATGAAAGATTCATTGTCCTTGCATGTCTCTAATATACATAAACATTTTCAAGACAAAAGGATCCTGTTGGTTCCATGCTGCGTGTGATCCTGGTGATCTCTGAGTTAGAGTTTATTCTTCTCTCTCATTAGAAGCCTTTTTTCTGGCTGTGAGTGTGAACTAAAAGACCTGTAAATGTAGAGCAAGATGGGTTTCCTCATACATGCATATTATCATCTAAATCCCCTATGACATAATCAATTTTTAATTTTAAACAGCCCTATTTTTGAAATTCATAGGAATTCTTCTCTCACTTATACATAAACGGCTTTAGATGTTTAATGAGTTTCATTTTCAAAACTCTGTCCTTTTCTGCAGGCAGTTTTGTGCAGATTTCATGTTGTGTTAGAGCAGCAGAAGATATGAGTTTTGTCCTCTTTTGATTTTTTTTTTTTTTTTTTATCACTTGATTTCACAATGCGCAAATAGCTTAAAATAACCCGCAGGCATGGCAGGGAATTCTGAAGGCTGGAACACGCTTGACCAGGCTGCACGTCAACAATGTGCACGGTTGTTATTCAGAGATGTTAGCGGTTACACTTGTATGGAATTTGGACACGTTCTCCCTTTCGCCCGTTTTTGAAGCCGCGTCAGCCGATCCGCGGCCAAGCGACGGATTGTCTTGGTGAGATTTCTTTGTCAACGTGTGCGACTTAAAGCTGCAGAGATATAATGCTAGCCCGAGGTCGAACGCGAGTAAGAAGCATCTTTTATATCAAATAATCTTTAAAGAAAAAAAACGTAATCTTCATGCAGTTTCAACAGATTCTTGTTCATCGGCTTATGAGAAGGATCGAAGTCGAATTTAATGACATACAGGAAGTGGGAAAAATGGGTTCTTTTATTTTAAGTTGCTGAATAAAAAGCTTAAATTTTGTTTTAGTTTGATTTTTGTGAAGTTGTTCGAGGCATCTTTAACGAAATACAGCAGCAGTCCAATGTTAAATCGGTTGGAAATTAAAGATTTGCACCAACTTCGTTGTGTGACGGTTGAAAATACCTTGACATTTGATATTACTTGATTTCCTTGAATGTCTTGAAGCATCCATCTTTGTTTGCCTTCCATATTGTAGCACCTAGTTGGAAACTTTCAGCAAAAATGTATCACTTATGATTTGGATGTTGTCGTGGACGGTATTCACAAAACCTGCACAGCTTGACTGTGTCCTGATTGGCTCTTCTCACCAATGAGTGTCTGAAATCTGTCCAGTCAGGTCAGTTTGTGTTCTTTTTTTTTTTGTCCTAGAAAAGTCTCTATCCGGTAGCTTCACCTGGTTTTAGCTGGGACCGGTGACTCCAGTAATGTGACAGCAGTCTTAATTTATTTAAATTTTAAACCTCATTTGCAAAGTTTCTCTTATCTCAAGCAGAAAATCTGAATCTTTTAATGAAATGTCATCGTCGTAAAGCTTTCCATGCAGATTTAATTTAATTTCCTCCAAAAAATGCAGCGAGACTTTCACCAGTCAAACTCCCAGAAGGAGGTGTGATGGTGACCAGACCCCCCCCCCCCCCCCTCACCACCAACCCTCCCGTCCTCTCTCTCACCCCCCACTGAGCGAGCCCGCATGCCGTCCCCAGGTTGCGACAGCCCTAATTAAAATGTCCTTCCTCATTATCATCGATTGCCCCGCGCATTTTGGAAAACAACTGCAGTGCTGAGCTCTGGCAGCGGCGGCGACGGCGGCCAAATATAGACATGTGACACTGGTCTTTAGCCCCGTCAGATGGTCCCGGTCCGACATGAGAGCGAGAAAAGTGGGGCAGCAGCCGAGTCTCCCCAGTGGACGCTGGACCACAGCTCACAAAACACACACACACACGCACACACACACACACACACAAGACCGCAGATGGCCGGTGCCCCATTCCAGGGTTCATCAGCCACAAGAAGAAAAAAAAAAAACACACACACACAAGAAAAACAAACTTCCAGTCATTAATAGTATGATTTATTCATTAACAAGTGTGTGTTGTCAAGAAAGTTTCTCATTTGTACAATCTGTGACAATATTTCCAAGAGCTTTACTGGATGCTGTATCAGGCGCACATTTCCAATAAGACATATTTAATTATTAATGATGCTGAAATGCTCCATATAAATGAGAATGTTTTTAAAAAGTTCTGCTCAGTTTTTAATCCTCGGCTTTCCATCGAGGGCCAATTCTGCTGGTCGGATGAGGACGTTTGCACATTAGAAAGTAATAAAGAGCAGATTATTAGATTATTAGATTATTCTAGGACACATAATTCTCAAATCAGATGTCCGGAAACGATTTTCACATATGCAAATTTGTGATTCATACATCCCAGGTGTTGTATTTTTGTTTATTTTACGTTGGAAGTATAAGAATAACTTGAAAAATGCCACTTAAAGGTACAAAATATAAACTAAAGTGGCCTCCTGAGAACAAATAGTGTCTATAACAGCAACGATACGACTCAAACGCCCTGTGAAAACATACCATTACTTCCCTACTGTGACATATTTTCATTTTAAACAAGTCTAAACTGATGAAATATCATTTATGCAGAGAGAAAGTTGCATTACTTTATTTTTTTCACTTTTTGTCACTTTGGGGCAGTGGAACAAACTGTAAACACAACATATCACCTTATAAAGTTGATATGGCAAACATGTAAGCAAAGGATTGCCTGCAGCAGTTAACGGCGGAAATATTAACATTCATTTTTTTTTTAAGGTCTTGAGAGAAATATCTGGCTCTTTAGCTGCTGTTTCACTCCAGCTAGTTGCTAAATTTGCTGTTTGGTGCTGCAGGGAGTTTACAACGAGTTTAGAAGACTCTGAGACTGAAAACAGTGAAGTTGTGGACCGAAACATGAAGCTAAAAGTAGCTAAAACGCTCCATAGAGCTGAATGGAAGTCCAGTCTTTCAAATTATTTGTGTTATTCTTATAAAGAACTATTAATAAGTACTGTTTTAAAACTCCTTGAGTTACAATGGCCTGTAATTGACCTGAGTTTGTATCTAAGGATGGGAAAAAGGCTCGGTACTGCAACATGTTGCCATCAATCATTCATCAGCCAATGTGGGCACTGAAACACGTCAGCCAATAAATGATTCATGGGAACATATTGCCTTCCATGAACCTTTTTTTTCCACCTAATTTTAGATATTATTTCGAGGACCCTGTACCGTACGTCCTATAGGGAGGCATATAACTTACTTACTGCCCCTTTAAATACCCAGTGTGCATTTTTATAATCGAGGCTTCAGGCTTTACCCGCTTGACGGACAGATGGACGGACGAATGGACAGACTGAGTCAGGCAGACAGACACACAGGCATGTCAGAGGAGGCACGTTGCCGGCTGGCGAGGCAGGAGAGAGGGAGCATCTGCCGGCGGGTTTGAGGAGCAGCCATGGCTTCTGTGAATCAGGATCTCCCCTGACGCCGGTGGCGGGCCAAGAAGGGCCTCGGCGGTGCCAACGGGTCAGGGGAATCACAAATGGTTCAAAATATCATCACCTAAAAGGGTCGGAAATATCTATAATAAACCTTCGAACATACCACAACACCTGCATTTAAAATGTAGTCAAGTTAAGCACGTTCGTCGTGGTGGTTGCGGTGTTGGTGGTGCTCTTTTGTTTGTAGTTTTTAGCTCCTCCTAACTACTCAGCTCTCCTTCTGTTTGTTCAAAACAAAGTTGATGAAATGCAAACCGAAGCAGAAAACAAGTGTACATACATATTTAGAACATCAAATACTTCATCATAAAGGATGAATGCGGGGTCACTAAAGGGTTACTTCACCCAAAACACAAAGAAACAAGCCGTGCGGATACTTTTAAGTTACTATAACGGTTCTGAGAGATCGTTATTAACTTATTAAAGGATCAGTCCACCCGGAAAAACAGATTTATTCAGTTAAGCAGATATGTTTGGCTTAGTTGCATATTTACTGCTTAATTATCTTGATATCTTATGCCACCGCCTAAACACAACGGACGTCAAATTAATTAAATTTTCAGCGATTACTGAAACAAACTGTCAAATAATCAACAGATCTCTGGCAACAGATGTCAGTATTTTTCTCACAATTTAGCTGAACTGACCCTTTAGTTCAGGAAACCTCAATATGTCCCAATACAAATCGGAGCGATTAACAGGATTTGAAAGACCAAGATTACCAGACAATTTCACCATTTTAGCATCTAAACATTGATTTAAATCTTCTCGAACTAGTCGAAACTCAAAGAGACGACTAGGGTTAGGGTTGACGTTTCTTCTAGTATTTGAATTTCCGATGAATTACTGAAGAACTCTAAAAGTCTAAAAGTGGTTTTAATTAAACAATCTGAGAATGAAGAATCATTATTTGATTGGATTTATCACAACTTTACAGACATAGCTTTAGTTCTGAGGGTGAAGCGTGTAGTATGAGAAACTCTTGAAACTACAAGAGCAGAGTTTTCCAACAACAGAGCCACAAAGTGAGTCAGAAATCTCAGCAGGTGAAGTTTGGATCAATGACTCCATCAACCTCCAACAGATGAAATTCTGGTCATTCAAAAAAAAAAAGCTTTATATTACCCCTTTAATATGGAAGACTATAAAAAAAAGAAGCCTTGTGCAACGCAATGGTCACACTCGTCCAAGTCCCACAAACCCGATTGCAAGAGCTCGCCCGAGTGCGTCTCCTCCTCCCCGCTGGTTATCTACGAAGAGCCACGGAAACCAGAGCGAGGGGGTTGGGGTGGGGGGGCGCTCGCCAAACACAGCCGCGGCCCATTTGACCACAGGGGAGGCCTGTCAATGGCCCAGATAGTTCTGGTAATTTCTCAGCGTTGACTCTACCGCCGCTGCTGCTGCTGTGTTTTACATATTCAGAGAGGGAATCGAATATGGCGAGGTGGGTGGGTGGGGGGTGCGACTTCCCTTTGTTCTGGCGTGTGTGTGCAGGATCGCCGGGGCAGGGGCCGCGTTCTCCTCCGCGGATACGCCTTGAAGTCGAGAAAAAGGCATAAGGTATATATGAAATAGTGAGGAGTGCGGCAAAGGGAAGTAAACAGGATTAGCGTTATCAGCTGCACTTGCGAGGGAATGCACACACAAACATGCGAGCGTACTGTATATATTTGAGGATGCGAGCGCACACACTCGTGCGAGGATTTGCAAATGAAACATGAATAAGTAAAGCAATAAAGCATTCTCTTGATACGCGGGCCTCAGTCAGAGAAATATTACTCTGCTCGGACCATGTGTGCAAATAAGTGTTTTTCTTAATCTAAGTAGTCAAGCATGATTCTGAATGGAATGATAATTGACCTAAATGCTCCTCTTCTGTGAAGGCAATGACAGCAACTCATGGCTCATAATGCCACGAAGGCGCGGGTGGCGAATATGAGGGAGGCGCCGATGCTTCAATTGCAACGAAACGGGCGATCAGTTAAAATAAAAAAAGCACGCTCGCCACTCAAAACGTCAAGAAAATGAGCGTGTGTGCGTTTCCCCCCGCGGCGCCTTGAAGAATGAACGTGATTTTCTGAAACTTGTTTCTGCGTGTTTTCTGAATATCACATATCAGAGGGGCCGTTATTTTGAAAATCAGCCCCCCCCCTTCCCTTCCCTTCCCTTCCCTTCCCTTCCCTCCATCCTCACCTCCCCCACAATACAAGCGGCGGATGGTGCTAATTTCAAAAACATCATCTCCTCCACGCCGAGTTCAGGAAGTTGATTTATAGACGGTGCTCGTGGAGTTAATTGCAGTGCGCGACACCAATCAGTCTTTGGGGAGATTTCTAAGGCAAGCGGGGATTAAATCGACCCCCAGCACAAACAAACAAACAAACAAACAAACATATTCATATCTCCCATATTTATTTATCAATGTTTTAGATTGCGGCCTGCCTCCAAGATTGCCCCCTTTTTTTCCTGCCGAAGATTCAATAAGTTGACAGAAACATTGTCAGCGCCGGGGTGTCGCTTTATATCGGCGCTGCCAACAAATCTGTCTTTGGGAAAATGGAAATGTATGTGTTAAGCACGCCCAAGCGATGCGTCCCACCCCACCACCACCACCACCCTCCTCCCAGCACCCCTCCCTTGTTGGATCCTCGAGAGTTGCTCCTCCACGAAATGATCATCGTTGTGTTCGGAAGCATTCATCTTGATTATAGAGACAGAAATGCTTTGATAATGATCTGCAGGAGACGGTCGTCAGAAGTTTGTCAAAAAACACTAAATGTCAAATCCCCGGCGGTGGTATCTAACTATCTGGTGGTGTGTGTCACACACACACACACACACATTTAAAAACACACACATACACCCTCCTCCTCCTCCTCCTCTACCAGACTTGGCCAATGAGACGTATGCCTCTTATTGCCTCCCATGCCTCCTCACTGTATTGCACTGAGAGAGATAGAGTGGAGAGCACGCAGCTGCAGACCAACAACAGCAGCAGCAGCAGCAGTGGCAGCAATGTGTGTGTTCATGTGTGTGTTCATGTGTGTGTGTGAGGTCGTCTGGCAGCACACGTATGTTCAGGGACACAAAAACACTGCAGGAAAATGGAAACAGGATTCGGGATTTGTTGCAAAGCTGTCAGAGCTGTCTGCGTACTAAGTGGTTACGTTTGTTCAATCTACGATGTTTTAACGGGGCTTAAAAATGATCGATTATAAAGTGACACATTGATTACAGTTAACGTTTGATCGTAGGTAAGAAGTAAAATTCAGTCCACCCACACGATTATTCAGAAGTGATTAGATCGGATTTGTGTCCGGATGTCAGCAACCTCTCTGCAAGGGATGCTGTTGTGACGTAGGTAACTATGTGCGCCAGTGGCGATGCTTTCCAATGCCAAAATAGTATGTACGGAAGGCCCACCACCCCCCAAAGGGCCTGCGGGTTTATTTCAGCGTCTGTCCACGGACTGTGTTGTCCTTCACACTGCTCTGCTCTGATCTGATGCACTTTCAGTCACTCTGGGTTTGACGTCGCCGCTTGCGTGACTCAAAAGACGCTCCAAAATCGGATTTGAGCAACCAGCACGATCCATCTGATTTTTAAATCATCTCTAAAATTTTTCATGTAGTTTTTTTTTTTTTTTTTGCTGTCCAGAATAAACAAAAAAACGGATTTGTCTCGTCGTTATTAATTATTCAAATCAGATTGAGTCTTAAAAATCACTCTGCGACCTGTGACGAGGAGCCACTTCTTCATGTTCAGGCGTCAAACGAGTGCAAAAGGTGCAAAAAGAGCTCCTGAAATGTGAAATGCAGTGACGCCTCTTACACGAGAAAACCGCAGCTAGTGAAAGTTGAAGCAGGATGCTCATCTGTAATCTCTGACGGATGTTTACATCGGACAGTGTGGGGAATAATTTGACTTGAACGTAACGTTTGTTTTCTCCAAAATCCTGTTTCGGGGTTCAAACGTGACGTGACGTTAAAACCCTGCCTTCTAACTGACCTTCAATTTCAATTTCTAATTAAGGTTTTCACCTAATTAAGAGCTAAAAATACAACTTCAATTAAGTTTATGAGCCCGTGTTATTTCTCGGACAGTTCAGATGAAAAATTGTCAATAAAATGTCAAAAAAAAAGCCGAACCTGAGAGGAGCAGGAAAATAACCGAGGCCACAGGTTTATGTATTTATGTCTCGCGCTCTCGTACAACTCAATCAGCTTTTGTCTGCGCACAGAATCGCTCTCTCGCGCGCACAGCTTTATAATTTAAATGTTAATGACATCACAGGTTTCACTTCTTCAGTCGCGAGCTCCAGGAAGAGTCCATCACGCTCACAAATGCCGACTGGCAGGTACTAAACGGTAAACGAGTGGAATTCCTCTTTAAAATGCTAATGAGGGCTGAAATCTGTGTGTGTGTGTGTGTGAATGAATGCACAGCCGGGCTGCCGCTGTATATGCATGAGCGCTTGTGTATGTATTTGCAGCTTCTAAATGAACTGCCAGCTTTCAATACGATTACGCTACGTGACCTTTTAGAGGCGCTGACATAATATGCAGGAGTTACTTCATTATTGAGCAACTTTTGTCAAGTGAAAGCGTAAAAAAGGTGGAAAAAGAGCTCCTGATTGGAGTTTATTCTCCAAAAATCTGCACTTTTTAGCAGATTTCCAGACGTTTCATGTTGAGATTTATCTTTGTGACGTTCATATCTCGAATTCTTTGCTGCCTTGACGCCCCCCGTGTTCGTTTTCGTCCCTGCACATGACCGGAGAGTGTCCGCACCCGCCGCCTGCCGCCGCCTCTGACAGCCTTCCCCGGCTTCCCAGAAAGCAGGCAAACATCTTGAGCGGGTACAAACGTGGACCGACCCTCCCTTTGGCTGACGTCCAAACTCCGTCTCGCGTCTTCTGGGAGAACAAGAGGAGAAATGGAACAACTGGTTTTAATGAAACAATTACAAGACACTAATTATTATGTTAATGTTTTGCTACTATCATCAGCCACCGCTAACAGCCTCCTGCACCTAGAGGTTCAGAGCCTGCCGTGTGTGTGTGTGTGTGTGTGTGTGTGTGTGTGTGTGTTCGTGTGTGTGTGTTTTTTCTTTTCAGCTAGGTGGGAAGATGGACGTTTTTCAATAGGCAGCCGTGTGTACGGCAGGAATGTGTTGAAATGTAAAAAGGGCCACAAAGCGCCGGCTGTTGTCATTGAATGTCAGGTACATTAATTCCCATAATGCTCTGCGCAAATAAATTAGCAGCAGGGTTGCCAGTGATTCAAAGCCATCAGTTTTAGGTGTGTGTGTGTGTGTGTGTGGGAGGAGGACGGAGAGGAGGTGGCGGCGGGGAGGGGGCTCAGGAGACAAGCCTGGAGGCGAGGACACACACACGAATCACAAAACACACACACACACGCAAGCAAATAAACACATGCATCATGCAGACGCATGAATACACACATGTAAACACATGCATCACAGGCCGCACACACACACACACACATGATAAGCAGCAGTGTTCTGCGGAGGACATTGTTAATGCAGCAGCAGTCGAGCATGTGTTGTGCGTTAAAGGATAATTCCACCTTCCTGCAGGTTGTGGCTGCAGGTAAAAGTTTGTTTTTTAAAAAAAAGCCGCCAATAACGCTTCAATTACTGCGCCGGCAGCATGTGGAGCTTCTCAAAGAACTGTACGAGTCACAAGTTGCATTCTTCTCCACGCTAGTTGAGGGTTTTTTTTTTTGGAAGTAGGGCTGAGCAAGGAAAGAAGCGTTTCCTCCTCTTTGGCAGTCACAGCCTCTTTACATCAAAGCGAGGGGATTTCTCAGACATTATTTCCACTTTTTTTTCATGGGTTCGCAAAATGTAGAACCACGAGATAACGGAAAATAGTCAGCCATTCTGATAATAATGATATTATGAGGGTTAGTGTCTTTTTTACTGTTTTGTATAATTCTGAATTAAATATCTTTGGTTTGGTCGGACAAAACGAGGTATACAAAGACGTCCCTTTGCTGTAATTTGTGATTTTTTTTTTACTATTTAACACATAAAGCAAATAATTTAATCTACAAATAATAAAATAATTGTTCCCTGCAGCTATAAAATATACGTTATTTCCTTAAAACAAGTGAAAATCAGTTTCCACAAACCAGCTTCTCATCTAGTTTCTAAAAGTGCTTCTGGAAACTTGTTGCTGCACTACAGTGAAAAACAAAACTCACATTAAAACTTCATGTTAATAAGAAAATAAGACTTGTGGATTGAATTTGTGGTCAAATTAACTTGTTAAACTAGATAGAACAACAGGAACTTCATCAAGAAGACACCAAACCCTGAGTCCTAAAATAATAATCGTGTACAAAACTCAGTAGAGTGAGATGATTTAGCCTTGTTCTCTGCGGGTTGTAGTCCTGATCCAGCTCTTATTTTGTAGCCAAACGTTAGAATTAAAGGGTCATAAATCATAAAACTGTTAAGGTAATATTCTCTGTATTTAGGTAAAAAAAGTAGCTTGAATTAAAGCGAGTGTCCCGGGCTTTGTTTGTGGAACGACGTGTTGCTTTTCCACATGTAATTTCTCGTTATTTTGATCAATGCAAACACATTTCCAGTCGCTTATATTATATTCTCACAGACAATCAGCTCCAAAGTTCATCAGATCAAACCAAAGCTATTTATAACCCATGACTTCTAAGAGTGTCCATTATCGTCTGCTGTTTGTTGTTGGCTTTCTCAGCCAGGTCTCTCTTTGAAAACAGATTTTTATTCTCGGTGGGACTACCTGGCTGAATGATGGGTCAATGAAAGGAGTAACAATGTCCCAGACTGTCTGCCATAAGTCAGTGAAAGAGGTGATTCATGAACAGTGGGCACTAGGTCTTGGCTCGGACTCTTTGATTGAAACCTGTTTAGCAACAACTGCTAATTTCATTACATGGTGTCAGCGCACACTGAGCGGCTCCTAAAGGGCCCGCTTTGAACTCTCAGGGCCCAAACAATGACACGGGCCAGTCAGGGGGCCTGATGGGAGTGTGACAGGTCGGTGGTGGGAGGAAAAACAAAAAAAAAAAGGGGGGGACGGAGGTTTTTCATAATGCTGAAGTCTGTCAAATATTTTGATATGTCCCACACACCATGGTGCAGCTCCTCCTGGGCTTTTTGCCTTTCAGCGGGAAAACAATTGACTTTCTTCACGATCAAGTCGTTCGCCTCCCCGCCTCCAGGCAAAACCTTTCATGAGGAGCCATGGCTTGCCGTTGCAGCTGTTCTGCTGGGGTTCTTCCCATGGACACCGTGGATAAAAACTCTTTGAGGAAGCCACTTCAGTTGTGTGGCCTTGCAGGTTTCTCTTTTTTTCCCCCCCTCATCCAAAACTTGGCTCACAAGAAACTTTTTTTCTTTGTTGGGCTGCAGTTGGATGGGTTTGATCTTTTTTTTTTCTTTTTTTTTTTTTTTTTCTCGGTCTTGATGTCGTGACTGATTAACCAGAGCAGTGATTAGTTCAGTCGGCTCATCATCTTTACGTGTCTGGGTTGACTGACAAACCGGAGATTCTGCTGCACTGCACAAAAATACGCACTTGTGTCACTTATCAAACCTTGAAACCAGATTTTTCTTAAATCGAGTAGAAATCTACAAGCAGGACTGAGATATTTTGACTTCTTTGCAGTGTTCGATGCATTTTCTAGAAAACTAAGTGGAAATCGTAACTCCATTTGTATCATATTTGATACACAAGTTTCTGAGACCTCTAAATCATCAATAAGATCAATACTTACCCGAAACACTGAGTGTAAATGATCTAACACATGTTAACCGCCCTCTAGTGGATCGTCAGTGCAAAGCAGGACTTAGAGGTCTCGTATTTACCACTTTCAAGATGGCTGCCTCTTTGTTGCTACAAATTTTTTGTATTTTTATTATCTTAAGATGAACATTCGCTGAATTTAAGCAGCACCAATTAAAAACTGGAGGCGGATAAAGTAGAATTTGACACGTGTATAGAGCAAGAAGTTGGCACAACAGATAAAGGGCTGTGAATCACATTTAAAAAGTGATATGGAGATACAATAAATAGACCAGAGTAAAGTAGACAAACTAATTTAACTAACAAAATGTAATTAGTAAACAGTTTGTTGTGTAATATTGTCCATAAACCAGATTTTAAACAATGCTTTCCCCATTTTAAAGTGTGATAGTGATATAATAGCATATAACATCTAGTAATGTGCTGAATTGACATACACTGCAATAAAGTAACAATAAATCAATAATTAAATATCTAAAAATACAATACATCAATATTTATGATGCGCATGTATGTTTCACTGTATATGTGTATTATATAATGTAATCTGAATTCAGTAAATACATGTAAATAATATATATTGAAAAAATACATTATTAAATAATAAATGCAATAACAGAATTATATATTTGCTCAAGATAAACAGCCATAAAAGCCATTTCATATATGATACAGACAAAAAAATCATACATGCACATTTAAGTTGAATATTTTATCCTTTTTCTTCAAAAAAAAGTTCAATAAACACCATCATTTTTATAAAAAAAAAATATTTTATGCGCTATGCTTCATGGAGGTAAAGTGAGATTACAGCTTATGTTTCAAGAAAAGGTCACACAAAGTGAGATTTACCATCTTAAAATACGAAAAATAGACTAAATGACTTGGCAAGATGGACATTTTTTGCAGTGTGCACAACTTTTTTACAGTGAGTGAACATCCTCTCGAGGAGAACAAGCACAGCAGACTTCCAGAACATGCACCATGAAGGTAACTTTGCAAAGTTCACTGCGGATAGAGGAGGCATATGAATATTCATGAAAAATTACCCGAGCTCACTGTGCCTGATAGCGGGCCCTTTTCTGCCGCGGTATTAGGCCTGTAAAAGAGATGAAAGGCTTGTGAACCATCCCCACTTCCTTGGCCTTATACTGGGACACAATGGCCAACCAGCCGCTCAATTAGTCTGCCATCTTAGACTGACTGTTTGACAGGTCTAGCTAATTGTTAATCCCGCCATAACTGTTGCTCAGAGTAATTAATCATGTAACAAAAGGGCTCTCAGTGAGGCAACCCCACCAGTGCGGATGTGTGTCAAACCAGAAAGCGAGAGCTGAGAGCTGAAAAAAGCGGCAGTAAAGGTTGTTCAATTTACAGCTGAGGTTGATCAACAAATATTTAATCTTCATTTGCAGCACCTTAGCGATGGCAAGCTCGGGTTGTTTTTCCCGGATGTAAACAAGGGAGTGCGTGAGATCTCCTGGCTTATGTAAATGCGGAGCCGTGTGAGCCCCACAGGAACAGGTTCCAGGGGTCAAGGACCATTCATCATGAGATGGAGTGTCATTTTCTCCACTTCATACGCAGGCAGCTGCTTAAGAGGAGGAAGAGAAAAGGAGGTATTCTTTGAGCGGGGAAAGAAAAGGCAGAGCCAAGCACAATCCAGGCTTCAGAGAGGAGATGGCGGGGAGGTGGGGGGTTTGAATAGGAACACAAGGTGCCACTGTGTCAGAATTCAAATGTGAGCACAACCGGTGATGTCATTCACCTCCCCAACCCCACCTCGAGTCATAAGACGAGCAGCATTCCTGGGAACGGGAAGTGGACACAAAGAGCCACCGTGTTTTGCAGTTTTGCAATACTGACTCATTTTGTTGTGACCCATAAGTGATTTTTTTTTTCCCTCGGTGTGTCCAAATGATGATTAATATCTGTTTTCTATCTCTGTGCCGAATGGTCACAGCAGCAAACAAGAGCACCTCTTGTTCGGATGAAAAAGGAATTCTACGCTCCCGGGCTATGGAATCTCATAAAGGCCAAATTGGATAATATGAGGGAAAATGGACAGAGGTCATGTCTCATCTACATCTTTCTTTTTTCTTTTTTGTTTTTGAAGATTTAAAGATAGTCACGCAAGGGATTCGGTTTCTGTTTAAAGGTGGGGTCGGTCATAAAGTCGCACGTACCCACCTTTAGGGCTCGCAGGCCTTTTTCTGGGTTCCCAAGGATTCGCTAGATGTTGCTTTTGTTTAATGCTTCTTGACAATAAAAGAAAAATTAGAAGTCAGAGCCGATAGCTCACTTCATCAACCATCATAATCACCTTTTGAAAGTCTTCCAAATTCTCCAACGCTGCACCAAACCTCATTCCAGCCAGCAATCCAACGCAAGCGGTTGAAGCCGAGTTATTGCTACACCAACAGAGAAAGAAACCTGATGATTTGAGCAACAAAACAAAAGCCTCCAGGGAGCCATTGGCTGTCCCGACGGTCAACCCACCTCCACTACCACTGTGCAGGACCAAAGCACAATACCACACACAAAAACCTGCAGACAATAAACAGAAACAGTAGGAATCCTTCCCTAATTTGACTTGCTCCACAGGTGGTCACCAGCTGCTTGCGAACAGGTTACTGGGGGCCCCAACGGAGGAGCGGGGATTTTCATTTTAAGTGGAACAATGGGCAACTGCTCAGGTCCCAAATCCAGGAGGTCGCTTCTTTCTCTTTCTCTATTTTCTTTTATTTTTTTATTTGGCAATGCCTGGAGGTAAGTCGCAGCTCCACGGCAGCAGACAGTGAGGTCTTTTGTCTCTATGTCTGTGCACCAAGATGGGGGCTATCAGAAATTCCCCCTGTCTTAGTTCACATGATTCATGTGAGAGCCCTGTGTGTCAGTCTGAGGGCTGTTCTTTTCTTGTCTATTCATGTCGTTCACCGGAGGGAAAGACCCGGCTACGCTGGCGGCTGGAGGTCTGCTTTTACTCATCCAACGAGACAACAAACTCTGCACAACTCCGAATTCATTTAACTCATAATTACATGCCTTTTCATACTGAATGGTGCTTCAGTCAAGCAAGAATGTTTCAACTAGGCAATGGTCATTGATTTAAAATCCTTGAAATCGCTTACATTTGCTACCCTACCTTAGCAGAAAATCCTCATTTCCAGATCCGTTTTATTATTTCTGTAACATCGACCAAGGCTCCAGATCAGGAGATGAAAACTATCTTTTGTGCCAAGGCTGAAGATTCAGAGGCAGGCACATGGTCAGATTCGAGGAACTTGTCAAATGAAAGATGAATCTCAGCAGGATGTCTTGCAGGCAAAGAGGCTTTTCTAATAATCCCTGATCAGACTGCACTCCTGAGGCAGAAACAGACACCTGACCACCCAATACGCAGAAATAAGTATGTAAGTAATTGACAAGATGCAATTTAAAGATGCAATAAGGGATGTGGGGCAGTCTACATGAATATAGAAATAAAATGCTGGTCAATTTTAAGACTTTTAAGACAGATCTCAAGAAACTGTTCACTAAATCCACAGTAAAACTACACAACATTAAAGACTTTATTAAGTCTTGGAGTTAATTTAAGACATTAAACTCTACTGGCGACCACTGGGATTGCAACACCATCATATCTCTGGCTCATGGACTAAAATGAATTTGCTTTATGCAAATGGAGGATGGTATTGTCCAAAATTGCAGGGAGAATTGTTGAATTTGTCATTGAAATAGCCTTGGAAAGAAACAGTTTTTCCTGGCACTAGCAGAAACGGTGGTTGCTGGCACACAGGGTGTTCATTGGACTCCACTAATGTCCATCCTGCTCGGTTTACAACAGAGTTTCTATCTAATCAAACCACAAATCTCCGAGAAGTGAATGAAACCAGAAGCGAAATAGAAGAAGAATGACTTCATCTGAGTCTGAGTCACTTCTTTCATCTGCTAGAGTCCCACAAGAAAAACTAAGTTGATGTTTCGTCACCTCGGAACCAAATTTCAAATGAAGGCAGCAAAGAACAGCTGGAGGCCAGTAGCTGCACCAAAAATGCCTCAGAGCTGTATGAATTTGATGGAAACTCTTCATCAGGTTTATGAAATGGTGCAGAAAAGAAAAGATTAGATATGTTATGTCGATTTTTCTTACCTTTTGACGGTTGGAAAAGAGGAAATCAGCAAATAGAGTCAATGAGACGGGTTAAACTCCTCAAGTCCCACCTTTACTTGCGTTTGATTGACCAACGAGGTTGCCCATCGATCATGACTCCTGCTTTAAGGCATTAAACATCTAATTTCTATCCTAAAGCATCATTTTAAACACATTAACATTTCAACACCAACAAATTTTTGGATTTTTGAGCAATACTTGACCAAACAACGTGAGCTTCTACATCCCAAAAGCTCTGGGGGTTAAACAGGCTGTGATTTCACCACAAAATATGAAGGAATTGTGAATTTGTTGCCGTAACCACATGAGTTCTACCTATTAATTGATGTATTTTTATTATGTTCCATCCAAGTTCATTTGAGGTTGCAGCTGATGAGCCGTGGCTGCGACGCGCTGTCCCTCGGGGTCACCTTAAAAAGCGGTCGGGCGCTCAGCTTCTGCTCTCAGTGCCCTAAAATAAAACTTTCATCTCCCTCATCATCGCATCCTGAACTTGCCCCCATGTCCCTTCATTTAAATTCACACAGCTGATGTTTGTTGTGAACAGGCGCTGTCAGAGAGGATAAAGAAAGGTTACCTGGTGGCTGAGAGCGAGACGCTCTACACTAGCAGATTTATCCACACTGATGTTTTGATGTCACCACCGGCTCCTCCAGGCGCTTTGCTGTTGTAACGAACCAAACCCCAATCAAATCTTTGAAGTAGTCATGTATGCATAAGCGCCGTCTACCTTAATGCTAAATAATTAGCAAGCGAGTGCGCGGCTCACTGGGATTGCTACCTCAGGGCTAAACTTGCTTTTCCTGCTTTGATCATTACATTAATTAAATCTGGCTCCCTTGACAGGTCGGGGGCTAAAAAACAGGTAGGTGTCATAGGCACCTCGGCGGAGACAGAAGCACCTGGTGTGTGTGAGCGCTCCAGCTGTCAGCGGCGATGCCTTAAGAGTCAGACGGCGGTGGCGTTAATTCGAACCGATGTCCCAAAAGGGGAGGGGAACAACTCAATTGTAAGACACCCCGATTCTCCGGTCTGGAGGCAGGCGAGGCTGCATCTTTGCGGCAGCTTTGGCCAGAGGAGGAAAGAAGTCATGTTGTCAGACCTCAGTGTCAGCTCGCGTCATAACCAGCGCCTGGGGGACAAATTAGAAGTGTGTTTCGAGAGATGTGTCAAAAGTGTTCTCGGTCCACATCACAGCAGAGAAATCGTGCAAAGAGAGACCCAAACCAAAGTCAAATGCCAAGGGCAGTCAGAGGAGGGACTCACCTATGATTTATTTAAATCAAAATGGCTTGAAACTATGAATAATTACACAACTGTGCATCCATGTGTAGTCTTTTAATGTAATTATTCATGCAAGGCTTTTACAGGAGATCAACATGAGACTGTAAACACCCCCATGGAAAAATGACCGAACTCTCGAGTCACTAATCATCGTTAATGTACAGGCGCTGCATCAAAGGTCAAAGGTCACATTGATGTTGGTTTTAGAAATCAATGAAGTTCATTAAGAAGATCAAATATGTGAATGTGATTTTCTGCATTTGCATATCTTTTTATCTTACGTACATTTATGAATTTCTAAGAAGAATTTTGTCCTTTGTGACTTCCATAAATGTCACAAAATAATGAAAAATGCTGCATTAGTTTCTGTTTTATGAATAACTACTACTTAAAATCACATTTAGTTTACTTGATAGAGAACTGAGGCTGAAATAAGGTTGTACTAACGTCTTTAACCACAAACCAGAACAGCTTTATTTTCCCCAAAATCAATACACGTCTCAGGAGCACATCTTTTGTTGTCTTATATTTGATTAATGTTTAGTTCTCTTCTGTTTTTATTAGAATATTTAAATTACACATCATCACCTATGAATCAAAATACAAAGTAAATGATTGTTTTTTCCCCAAAGACACACAGAGGAGGGCGTTTTCAACCCTGAGTATTGTATTTGGAGGCCCATTCCAGCAAGCTCCACCAAGCAGATGTTTAGGACTGCCTGAGATGCAAAACCCAAACCCATGGCAAACTCAAACTTAAGGCTAATGCAACATATTTGCATATCCGCTTGCAACACAAAAGACACCTTTTGTACAGATGTTTGGCACAGTTAAAGAGAGAAAAGGCAAAATTCTTAATATATTGTATTTCAAAAGAACGGAACACGCCCAAACTCAAAGCTTCCTGCAAGAAAATGGACCGAACCCAACAAGGTTTGGGTAGCAAAACTCGAATTAAAGGTGACCTAGATCGCTGCAGAGCTCATCTGGAATATGGCAACTCAAGAGAGGACACTATTTGAGGAGACTTCACCAAATCAAACTCAAACTGCTAAGTAAAATCTAGTCCAAAGCCAATTAGCAGAAACATGAGACAACTGAAGGCGCTTCAAAGAGGTTAAATCCTCTGTGCTCCAGCTGCAGGTGCATCAGTCCAAAAGTTGCTCTGATTAGTAATATTTCAAGTCTGGAAAAGCATAAAAACGTGTCATTTCAAAGTAAAAGTCCTTTTTCAAGAAGTGTTTATTATCTCTTAACCCTCATACTCAGTGTGGAAGTTGGTCTCTCCTCCACAGAAGCTGACATAGGCTGTAGGGCAGAAAAATCTCCCCGTCCATGATGAAAATAAGGCAAATGACATTAATTTCATATGAAATAATCTAGATTGTGTTTGTTGGATCAGCTCGAATTCAAAAAAACGACTGCTGCCTGAGCCCAGCGGCCTTTTCTCTACATCCTCATCCAGCGCCCCACACCACAGAGCGTTCAGTAGTAATTAGTGTCTTCAATATGTTTAACCATCCCACATACCTGTTTAATCAAACCATTTTCTGGGCATGTATTCAACCTTCAAAGGCAGCGTTTGAAAAGGACTCGGAAAACACAAAAGCGAGTTGTCTGTGAAGCTCCTTTTGATCTAGATCATTAACGTTTTGGAATCAGAAGTTGACATAAGGCCCGGTTTTGTTGCCGCACTCCTGGATCCGTTTCTGTGCAGTGGAAGTTGAAGATGTTTGGAAAATTGCTCCGATTATAGTGTTCATGTGCCATTTGATACCGGTTCCAAGAACAAGGGGAGCTGCAGCCAAACCAGACTACACCAATAAGAGCTGGCGGAACTGGCCGTCCTTTCATAGACCACATGGTCTCTTTACCGAGTGGACACATTTTATTATCATGGTAATCGACTTTGTAATTTCGGTGTGAACAGCCCCACCCTGCTCCGTTTACAATGGAGAGATCTCAACACTAATTAAAACAGAGTGTCAAGGAACAATAGTTTACTAGAAAGGACAAATGAACTGTACTCTGAATATCTGAAAGGCTACAAGTTTTGTCATTGTCCATCAAAAACTTCATATTTCTGGGTAAATGTATCAATAATTACTGCTGTTTTGTGGTAGAACAGCTCATTACGGCTTAGATAAACCCTTAACTTTGCGGATACAACTTGTAAAATCTGTTTTCCGCCAACATACATTAGCTCAAGGTTTGGCTGTGTACATCAAACATTGGTTCCAATGTGGAAAAGTTGTCACATGTGTTCAAAGCAAGCTAATGGGAGTTCTTCATCACTCTCCAACATGAACATCAAATGACGACACAATACGTTCTTGGACTTAACGAAGACGGGAGGGGCCTCCCACACTGAAGCTCGCTCCATCTCCATCAAACCTTTTAAACACGAGCCCGTCCTCGTCCAACCTCTTTGAGATCGCTCCTCTCTGCAAAAAAACGGACAGACGCATCAAAACCCCGAAAAGTGCTCATCGTCACATCAACTGACTCTCCTGTCTATTTCTGTCTTCCTCCTCGAGCGTCGAAGCAGCAACGCCTGCTCCCACGGGCAGCGTTTCTGAAAAATCACAAGAAATTCATTTCCTCCCTGGATGGAAAATAACAAAGGCATTCCTCATGACAGGCCCCTCTTCCTGTCATCTGCAGGCCACAAGTCAACTGATCTATTAATAGCAACCCCTCCCCTCTTTTCTTCTTTATCACAACCAGACTGCAGCGTTCTCATCAGGTGATTTCATTAACAAATTACAGACGGGCAGGAAGTCTGTAAAGAGTTTGGGTAAGGTAAAACCAATAAGAGAGATATCGCAGAGTGTGGATTTTGGGAGGAAAGTGCAGTAGTATACATCATTAAATATTCAGTTTGATTACTCTTTACTCAGTAGCAGATTTCTGACCTAGTTCAGAGTAATTAGGTTTACACTGTTCAGCCACTTTAGTAAACAAGGATATTTTCCTGGTGAGATAACTTCATAGCAGCGGCTCTCGATATCTTGGCACTGAGCCTCAGCGGGGATTATCTTCGATCTGAAGAAGATACCTATCTCCTGTGTTGATATTTCTGCTTTAATAACAGCACTATGTCCCAGCGGGAAAGCACAGAAAGACCTCGGTGTAGTGAGATTTTCTTCGCGTCTGCGGTGTCACTCGTACTGTACATACTGTACATGGCTTCGTGTGACGGAGCAGGTGCTGTGTTTGGCTTAAAGGTGCCACATTTGTCTCCATTTTAGCTCGAGAATATCGTCAAATTATGCTCTTAGTTTCCACACACCTGCTGTTTAATGCATACAAAGAAGAGCTGTTACAGTATATACAGTAACTCAACATACCGTAGGGTTTCATGGCGATATCTACTAGCTAAAATGTTGTACTCTATTCACTTGTAGTGTCTTGCCAAATGTCTGAATTTTACAATACATATCCGTCTTTTCGGTGTTTTTCTCAGACTCTGAGCCACAAATCTGCACTTCAGTAGCACTTAGATAGACCAGACCTTCCAGTTTGATTCCTATATATATATTCTGAAGCTTTTTAAAGAGGGGTTTGTTCACTAGTACATTCAGAGTCTGATTTATACAACATTTTATTCCTAAAACTTGGTGAAAATAGATTTTTCTAAAGGCTGATGACAGTATTTTTGGATTTATGGAGTGATAAAAAGACATCCAAAATTCCCTCTGTAAAAACTTTTGAACCTGTCTATCCCATGTTCAGATTTTGAGTAGATAATTAGCATACTTAAACTTAAAATTTCAGCAATACAAAAACATAATTGTGATCAATCAAAGTAAACAACTGGGGAAGTTTCATACTGATATAAACATGTTTTCTCAGTTTCCTCTGGTGGCACCTAGCCATGCTGTTTGCTGTTTTATTCGGACAGGTTTTGAGGTATCACTGTACGAAGATTTCTTTTATGCAGAAAAACTTGCTTATTTTCAATGCTGTGAGCACTACAACAACAATTCCTGTCATCTTAGTTGTATTAGAGTGGGGGCAGAAATTGACATATCTCAGAATAATATTGTGTTATTTGGATGAACCGATCTTAAATCCAATCAAATCAGCACAAATTACGCTCTGATTGGCTTATAGTGGTGTCAAAACGTTCACGGATGTTAACAAGCCAAACACAGGTTTAATTATCATATCCAAATGTGAAATTAACCAAGCTTAGCACAGTGTGTGTGTGTCTGTTATGATTCAAACTCTTGTACTGAAATGATAAATTACAAAGTCAATCTGTCTTTTACGTTGTAAAAATAATTGTGTTCTTCAGTTTACGGGCAAAAAAGTTAACAATCCATGCATGTAGGTGTCTGTTAAATCATAGACATGCTACTGCCTCATCCTTTCCAATGTAAACACACATGAACATGGCAAAGTCTGTGCTACAGTACATCCGTCACCCATCAGTGAGCGTATGCAAACTCTCAGGCAGTCAGACAGTCGGTCCGTCCATCACAACAGTCGATCGTACACTAATATCTCGGGGCATCAGCAGCTATTCCAGAAGCAGAACTAACAAGTTAAGCCCAAACATTGGGTTTGCATGGCAGTGGGGGAGTTTATGAACGTGTGTGTATGTGAAGGGGGGGGCATGCATACATCAAACAGAGACGGTCGGTCAATATTGGGGTATGGAGAATCAACACGCTTTTTTAAAGGAGAGGCTTATGCTCAAACATCACAGTGCCAGTTGCCGGGCCTGAGCATTTCCCGAGGCCCGGATCGCCATTTCTCATTTGTTGCATTAGCAGGAAAGACGGCATACAAATAAAAATTTCCCTGAGCAAGGGAAGTATCTTTGCATACAAAACAAGGCTGTGTGTAATTTTCAACGGGCCGAAAGGGGAAATGAAAGTGTACGAGGGGGGGGGGGGGGGGGGAGAAATATGCACCTCCATCAGCGGTGGAGACGCAGTCGGCAAAACACATTTAGGAAATTAGCATTTTTGAAATAGTGCGTTTTAAGAGCCAAACAGTTTTCCTGATATGAGAATGAGCAATGTGAGGTTTAGAGGTTAGAGATAGACATGAAGAAGGTGGAATGGGGCACATAATGTGATTATTTGGATGGTTTTCATTTACCTCTCCGGGTTCACCTGGAGGCACTTTTCTTTCCCAGCTTTCAAAAGCTTCAATTTGACCCTTTTTCTTCTTTTTATCTCACCTGAACTGAATGTTTTCACGGATATTTATGAATTAAGTGAGTCTTATTAGGTGTAAATTTGAGAGCATGCACAGCCAGCTTGTGCCATTCATCATTAAGGAGAAGAATAAATGTCTCACCCAGTCATTTCTTCCCAAAAACAGACTCTACTTTTACTCGCACTTCATTTTTAGAAGCCCAGTTGAGCTTTATTGGCCATTCTCTGAAGCGCAAACACGCACAAACAGCCATTCCTCTTCAAAATATTAGAGTCGGTACTGATTGCCACCACCTGCGTTATCACACGGGCTACTAAACAGATGCAGGAGAACGACTTCAGTGTAGAAATCACAGCTGAGACGTGCCGTGAAATCTGGCAAAATGCTATAAGAATCTGTTTGAGCTGCAGCACATTGAAGACTACGAAGACATGAAAAAATATCCAGTCATTGCCCACAATGGAAGATGACAGAAGACACCTACAACCACAGCATGTGGCCTGGCCACAAAATAGTACACTGCCGGTCAAATATAGTGCAGTAGCCGGAGAGTATTTTTGGTGTCGGTGTGATGCGAACCGTCTGTTCTCAGGTTTCTTTATGGGCAGATTTCATGCTGAAAACAAGACTGTTGTCTGTGTCAGATATGTGAATCGTGGGCCAACGGGCTACACAAGACATCAAAATTATACACTGGACAAAAGTAAAGAGTGTTTTTGTTTCTTTAAAACTTCTATTTATGCCTTTAATGAAATTTTGACAGCAAATAAGTCTCTCATACAGCACCCTCAGTGTTTCCTATCTTGATTTACAGCTATATTTAGTGGGTAAGAGGTCAGAATGTCAATGTATTTGCAAAATCTAGTTAAAGTTAACTCAGACCTGTGGTTTTGTAACCTAACGTGATGGTTTGAGCAATCTGGGAAGTCATTGTTGGAAACTGTATGTAAAAATACAGGCCAGGTGATTTACATGGGCAAACTTCAACCAATCAGATCAATTAAACATATGACGTAGTCAAACTCGATTCGAAGTCAGTCGGAAGAAGGGCAAAAACATCTTTTCCAGCAAGGAAGCCTTCAGTGTCATTGCCATTGCAAACAGTCACTTAAACCACGTCCATAGCTCATGCCGTAGTTCCTCATAGGACACCAATTGGTCTGAACAACTCTGGTTTGGATACAATAGATCTACTTCGAGCCTAGCACGTTGGATTTTCGTGCGATCTAGTGGTCACTCTTAATATATCGTCACACACACCTAGTGTTAAAGGTGCAGTGTGTAGGATTTAGTGCCACCAACCAAATGAATAATCTCCCCTGCCTCATCATCTCCTTCCAAGCATATGGGAAAAACGCTTCGAAATTCACATTAAAAAAGCAAAAGTCCATATCTTGAGCCAGAGCCAAAAATGGCCGTTCAACATTGCGGAAGAGGGGTCCTCTTCCATGGAGTCCGCCATGTTGAACGGCCATCTACATTTTTCTCTGTAGATACAAAGGTCTCATTTTAAGACAACAAAAACACAATGATTCTTATTTTCAGGTGATTATACTCTAATGAAAACAGACAAATGAATATTATGTTCAATTCCTGCCAATAGAGCCTCCTAAATCTAACACACTGGACCTTTAAACCACACGCCCAAAGTGCATGCTGTAGCTGCCGGTAGTTCCTCATGGGACCCAATTGGTCTCACATAGCTTGAAGCCTGGCAAGATGAATCCTCCCAAGATCTCGCAAGTCCAGCTGCTTCAGCTTTCGTCATTGTTGGGCCAGATACTGGTGTATAGGTGACATAGGGCGCAAGACATATGTGATAAAAACACTTAATAGAGACTTTAAACCCTTTTCATACTTTTTAGTCCTCTAATTATCACTTTGGATTCAGGTGTGCGAGGGAATGAAAGAAAATAAGTGACTTCTTCTGCAGATTCATGCCGGTTCGGGCTTCACTGCCCGTTTGAAAGGCAACACACTGCCATCGATGAAACACTCTCCCTCCACCGCTCCCTCTTGTCATGCCAAATTGTGTTTTACAGCATCTGTTCATTATAGATGGCCGACATGATGGATATGGTCATAATATTAATGTAAGACTGACACAGCAGAGACATGAATCATGGCTGACTTTATTTCAAAGCCGGCATTTCATTGGCCCACCACTAAAAAGTGATATATAAATGTCAGCGAATGGCAGCCGTAAAGCATTATGAAGTACATTTGATGGTGCATTTTCACCGTTATCAACCCGCTGTTATTTACTAATGTGTCTTCTTCATGTGACAGCCGCTGTGGACGTCCATGTCAGCGTCATTTGCAGATTGTGTACTTAAAGAGACTCCACCTTTTGTCTTTTTCAGGTGGTGGCTCAGCTCAGCAGTGAGGAGATGAAAAGGTAAGACCAGGCAGAGAAAAAAAAGGATGTTCTCATATGTAGTGTTTGGCCTTTGGGTACGGAAGTCCAGGGGTGACTTTAAATTGAAAGCATTCAATCAAATTGAAATTTCATTTCCCATATGTGTGTATGATGTACGATAAGGGGTCGTCATTATTTTCAAACCACAAATTCATTGGTGGTTTTATTTTCCAAAACAGGTAAAAAAAATGGTTTTAAAAATCAATAACTCAAAAAATGCTGTTATGAACACCTTGACATCAGCTTAATTTGCATTTTTCTTCCATTTTTGTTATCACTTTGTTTTATTAGAAGCTTGTCGGACAAGCTGTGCTCAACCGTGTCTATATATAAAGCGTATATTAAGATATACGTATGGGGGCACCATGGTGACCGTCCAATCACAACCTCTTCACTGTCAATAAAAGGGAAAAAAAGCAAAATATATTTCTTAGTTGGACTGTGATTCGTGAACCTTTGTCTAAATATATATATATATATATAAAAAAAAAAAAAAAAAACAGTGACACAATTTTGACAAATTGCCAATAGCAGCACATTTCCATTTAATTTATGCTAAACTAATTCAACTCAAATGCTCAGTTTAATTTAGGTTATACATGTTATAATTTGAAGCTGCAGATTGAATGGCGATTCAAGATTTATTTTATATGGCGACTGAGTAAGCTGCATATTAAAACTTCAGCAGAGTTTTACTTGAAACTTGGCAGCCACATTGTTTTTTCAAACATGTTAATGAAAAATGAAAACTGGAGTGTCGAATGTTTATTTTGTTGTACATCATGCACACACACACATGGGCACACACGCGTATTTGTAAAATAAATTTCACTTCAATAAAATGATTAGAGTTGGCTCATGTCATTTCTGGGCTTCCGTATTGAGCTGTCAGTGGAAGGAAACAAGGCTAATGTTTGATTTAACATCAGTGTCACATCGAGTTTCTTCGTGATTGAAGATGCTTGTGTTTTGCAGATTTATAAGTTCGATTCGAGTCTGTATGTTTGGGGCTGTAGATGTTGTTTGTGACACTTCAACTTTTATTAAACTCGTTTATATTTCCACTCGAGCGAGGCTCGACAAGCTTAAGTCCCAATATTTGACATAAACTTGTCAAAATCCTCGAGGCCCAGTTGAACTTTGCACAATTGCTAATGTGGACAGATTCTGGTTTACATCTCTGACAAACGATAAACAGCCTGCAACACCTCTAACATGGCAAACACCTCAAAAACATCTACCTGACTGAAGTTGTAAGCCGGCATGTAATCCTCTGAAACAGCCAAAAACAATGTAACATGCAGTTAAACTTACAAGTTATTTTATTTTACTGTAACCAAAAACCAAAAAATATGTCATCTAAATTGTGGAAAGCTGGACAAGACATTTCATTTCTTCCACATACTTTCTAAAACCAAACATGCTCAATGCTGTTTTATGTAAATAAACAGTTTAAAGGTACCATATTGTTGAAAATAAGATCATTTTTTAAATTATTATATTGGAGGACGAGGTGCAGAGTGTCAAACACTTAATCCAGGGAGAAATTCACACATCCAGTGTTCAGAAATGTGTCTTTAAACGAGCCATCAGGACCTCTGTAAGGTTGTGATGTCACAACGTCACAACTATGTAGTCAAAACCTGCCACGCCCCCAAGGACAGCCGACCCGCACCCACCGTCTGGATAGGCTACAATCCGTTTACCTGTGATTGGCCCGGACGTGCGTCACTCAGAAAACAGTCAGCCAATCAGAAGAGAGACAGAACACTCTCGTTCTTGCCAGAGCTCCCGAGAGAAGCATGAGAGAGGAGATGTAACACTATATTATAACCACAAATATATCAAATTATGGATATCATAATTTCAAATAAAACACCAGAAAAGTGTGAAATAATTATTTCAGTTGATTGTTTGGCAGGAAATCTGATTTTCTCATTGTAAATTGGATGTTTTGGGGCCACAAAACAAGAAGTTTTCTGACATTTTCATAAACTAAACACTCATGTCTCTCAGCAGTAGAAATGTAGTTGCAGCCAAACCTTTAACCCTAAACAGTTTCAGTGATCTGGACTTTGTGAGAGCTTCAGTGATAGTGTGGTCAAAACTTTCCACCCTTTTATATAATGACATATCTGGGAAATTACTGAGCACACCATCGACAAAATTGAAGCCATATGGATCTGAAAAATATTCGACTTTATTGGTTCGGGAGATCTTTATCGACTGAACTATCTGCACGTACAAATAATACAACAACAAACATAAAAACTAGAAACAAAATGCAAATTTCTAAAGCAACAGTTCAAGTAAGTGCAGTGAATTTAAAACCTTTTTTTTCCTTCAGCACACTGAATGTGACTACGTCCACCTCACCCCGCGATTGGCTGCTTGTTTTATGACGCTGTGAATTGGCTGAAGGTTCATGTCAGTTAATGGCATAATCACTGCAACTTAAGTGGTCAAGTGGCCTGTTAGATATGTGTGTATATGCGCGTGTGTGTGTGTGTGAACAAATTCCCATCCTGCATCACTCGCCTGGATTCCCTCTGTCGTGTTACTGACTGCGGATGAAAACAATCTTCATCGAATATTTTTCCACGACATCAAGTAATGTAAATTACGACGGGGTGTTGGTATGTAGTCTGTAATTACACATCACCCCCTCCCTCCCTCCCTCCCACCTCCTCCTCTTCCCTCCTCCTCTTCTTCATTTCGGAGCGTCAGTGGTTCTTGTGTTCAGGCCTCGATCTGCTCTGCCTCCTCCACCTCCAGCTCTCTCTCGGCTCTGCTCGGCTCTGTGGCTGCTTCCAGCTCGTCCTGTTTGAAAGACGACTGCTGCACCCTACAGTTTAAAATCCGTCTCTCACTGTGCCTGCAACAGCCTCCAAACACTGCTCACCCTCTGTTCTGTACGCTCAAAAACTGACCAATGTTGATTTTTTTATTAAATATCACACACAAAGGAGGCTTCTCTGGCATCGTAGCGAGATAAAAACAGCGAAATCCAGCTTTTCTGATTAGATTTTTACTGTTTTTAGTAAACTTATAGTTCTTTTAAAACAGGAATGAATGAATAAAGAGTTCCACTGTTATTCTGTAGCTTTAAAGTGCTTCCAACTCTTAAATAATTTCACCAGTCTGGTTTCAGTGGAGAGATTTAGTGTCCTGTGATGGTCTAAATGAAATATCAAAGGCTTTTCTCCCCTAATGAGGAGGACATTCTGGGCTAAACTGTGAATATTTTACCACGATGATCAAATTTAACAATATTTAACATGGACACAAAAAATGGGCTAATGTTTGCATCATTTCTGCCACCTCAAGAACTCATTTTTGGTTGTAATCTAATATAGATGTTGCGCTTTTAGTGTCAAATATCTGTGTGTGTTTTTCTGTTTCAAAATTATATTAATGTGCACTAACACAAACTCACAAAACATGTATGAGCAGCCATGAAGGCACAGTTCTGCATGCATATTGTATGCATAATATTTAAACAAAATAAGCACACACAGATTATTTCATATCCCCAAATCTGACTTTAATCTACAATAAAAAATCTACTCCTAAATCCTGAGAAATAATTAAAATGTTTCACTGTTTAAAATTTATGGTTGTTATCATGCCACATAATAATTGATTCCCTAATTTCCTTTCTCTTTTTTTCTGCCCAACTTAATACGATAACTTTAATTTCATACTCTTCTTTAATTCCTTATTTTGGAAATATTTATTTAAAGTTGTCCATAGAAAGTCCATCTCTTGGAAAAGTCATACTTTGCAATTTACTGATAATATAAATGCATAAAATAAATTCATCTGTCACCATCTTCATCTCTTCTCCTGTCAAACTTCTCACTTCAAAAATGAATTGACTGTATTTTTGACCATTTTTCTATTAAATATTAAATCATATTTTATAATATAAAATCATCTTTCAGTATCAGCTGCAGCTAAAATAATTATTTTGACACAGACACATACTGATAATCAGTTATTTGGGCATTAACAGTTCAAATATTCGGTCAAAAATATTGTTATATTTTGATTTTTTTTTAGATATGACCCAGCACTAATTAGAGGTGATGATAAATGAAGGCAGCTCGTTTCAGGGTCACGACGTTTGACCTTTTGAAAACCCGAAATGTGTCTAATTTTTTTTGTGGTATAAACAATCAAATCAAAGGGTGACACACCTGAACACACACCTATCTGAACACTGACCACAACATAAAAACACATATTGGTCAGTGCGTCAGATCGCCCCCCCACCCCCTCCAACGGTGGCGGCATCAACGAGGGGTTTTGGCTTGTAAATCCCACTTGAAGTAGTGGAACACCCCCTACACACACACACACACACACACACACATAAACACACACACACAATCAGACTTTTCCTGGCAGTCTGCTCTGGACAGTATTTCCAAATCCCTAATTGTACTGTTAGAGCATCAAAATGTAAATACTGGAGAAGAGGAAGAAACAGCTTTAATTACCACAAACTCCTTCAGAGGGTTTTTTTTCTTATTTTTTGAGAGGAGCCATGACCTTAATAATGATCATTTCTTTTTTTAGTTTTTTTCAACACCTTTTGTCACAACTTAGACTTGGATTTAATGTCTTTTTAAGCTGCGGATTTTATACAGACGTCAGGTTGAAGCAGCATTTCAATCCTAAAAAGTAAAATAGAATAAATAAACCAGTGAAACTGGGATTTGGTGTGACTTATCACAGTTGGAGCGACACGGTGGTTTTCGGCAATTGTCCGATACCCCGATGATGCTGATAATCAGTATTTTTTTTTTGCCAATATTCAGTGTATTTCAATTTGAACATTTAATCCCAAAGATGTTTTGAAGGGAAGTTTCTTCTCCAAACTTAAAATATGAACATTTTGATGCCATACTTTGGAATATGTCCGCAGCACTGTTTAGTTATTAACAAACAGGAGGTCGTCAATCAAAATGCCTCGCTCTGTCCTTGTCCTGATTTTCTTTCTCTGTTAAAGATCAGATAAGTGACGTACTGAGTCCTGACAGTCTGCAGAAACTCGTGACTAAAACAGGCTTTATAAACCGGTTGATCAATCCGCACTGTAAAAGTATGAAAATATCCAAAACGACAGCACTTCTGAGTCACTTTGTAATCTTTGTGCGGAGACATTAAAGATGAACCATCCATCACTGCTTGTGTTTTATCTGGAAATCTGCAGAGAAAGTTATTTCCTAATCAGGTTTTTACTGCAAACAAAGTCACAACTTTTGTGCTCGAAACAAACGCTGAAAGCTGCTGCACCACCATCATTTACTCTATACATGCCAGTCTGTCACATAAAATGATCTCTATATATTTGCTGCAACACCACAAATATATCTGCATATATCCATATCTGTAACGTCATAATATATCAAATAAACACACACATATTTAAACATACTGCGTCATTAAGACTGTTTAATTCCGTGCAATCTCTATAATCCATCTATTAAAACATGTCTCACTACAATATGCTAATTAGATCATTATCATATAATATTCAAACCATGACACCAGTATATTAGTATACTGAATAATGATCCATCAGCATACATAATATACACGCATATGCACAGCCTGCTTACATACATGTATATCTCTAAACTACTAACTAATAATTCTGACATATTCATTATATACATGTGTGATAACAATGAAAGTGTTATGTCTGTGATTCGTCTGTTTTCACACAGCAGCAGTGACATTAATAATCCATGTTTAAACTAGTAAGAGATTAAAAAATGCTGAACATACGTGACAAACTTTTAGAAAAAGGAAATATCAAATTTAGCATCCTACCTGCAGTCCGGTTTACACCAGAAGTGAAACTCGGACCAAAGACAGAAAGTCAGAGACCGAGCCTGAATGGAAAGTTGCCACAACCACTGCTGATACAGAAAAAAAGGACAATACGGTCACAACAAAGCTGCTTCAGATCTGCTCAAAACTGACACAACAAGTGAAATGAGGTCTGCAAAGAAAGACTGGACGGCATGAAATCTGACAAAAAACAAAATCATTCTAAAATTATACAAATTCGATTGATTTTTTTTAATGAATTCAGTCCAACTGTCCTTGAGATAGTTTCTAAAACTCATCGCACTCCTGGCCTAATAGTTACTGTCACTCATGTACAGCTTTTGTTAATGTCACTTTGTCGTCTAATCCTGCTGTATAAAGATAATTTGAAGGTCTGGAGGTCAAAAGTCAGATAAATTCAAGAGAAACGGCTCTGTTACAGTACACTATCACAACACCAGCTGTTTTTTCTTAGATATAGAAATACAGTGACCTGCTTTGGAGCATCTATGTATACTTTTACGTCAGCTTTCACATCTCATTATCATAAGTCTAGATTTTATCTTGAATCTGAATCTTGCTGATCCCTTTCAGGGTGACCTTTTGGACTATTGTGGGCATGTGTTGTCTTGGCTTCACACACCTTAAAAGACTTAATTTGCCATCTTAAATAGCACAAAAGACCAAATACAGCCTGGTTTATGAAATATTTCAACATCAGACACAACTGTCCGAGATGTACAAGAGTTGATACGGACTTTGGGTCGTGTTTTGACACATTTTTGTCAGACAGTTTAAGTAACATGTAGGACGCAAACACAGATTTAGATACAAGGCCTCAGGCCTTTATATTCTACATCCCTGAGATGCAGATTATCTCCAAAATGTGCGCTTATTTTATCAAAAGGGACTTAATTTCAGCAATGATCCTTCATTTGTCTTCATTTTGTGTCTTAAATAGTTCCCTGAGATTACCTGTCACTTGTGTCAGCGGTTGAAGTTTTAGATTAAAACCCCCGGGCTCCCAAGGATATCTGATTGTGCTCACATTTGGATTTAATCCAGCTTTAGTGTCAGAGCACTACTGTGCAAACCAAATCTACTCCAGGGAAGAAGAAGAAGACGAAGATGAAGAAGAAGGGGAAGGGGGGGTAAAAGTTGAGGCTCCGAGATGGAGACGCTTTGACTTGACTTTTCTCTGGCTGCCTTACGTGAAGCCGCTTGGAGATAGACGGAGTAAATAGAAAACAGCGATTGTCGTCTCGCTCTGCCTCCCTCTCCGTAATCTGATTGGGCACGTTCCCCCGAATCGAGGGCAACGCCAAAACAAAAGATCACCAATCAGATAGAAGGGGCTCCCACTGAAGTTCTTGGCATGGTATGAATGCTTTGCCCTCTCATGTGCGCTAGTATCTAGCAGCGAGATTCCCCGTGTCGCTTTTATGTGTTAATCGTCACCGCTCAGTGAGACTATTGTGCTGTCTGCATCGCCGGGGGAGGAAACTGCAAAAAAAAAAAAAAAAAAAAAGTGGGGGGGGGTGGTGGTGGTGGTGGTGGTGGGGTGTTTATATGGGGAATGAATGCGAGCGGCAGAGACTGCCAGCACCGTTTCACACGAGCAGAGAATCGCCTCATCACCCCGTTGACGAAGGTCCAAAAGTGCAATGTGGTGCTCTGCCACCACAGACATCTCTAATTGGTGGGAAAGAAAATGGAGAGCAAATGAAGAGTTCATTTATACATTCAGGGTGGAAAGACAATTATCACCTGAGCTTCTTTTTTCGTTCTACATCTCTAAGATGTCGACGAGCCAGCTGTTAAACGCTCTGCCAACCACTGACTGAATTTACCTGTGATCCCTGAGACGTGCCCTTCTTCACCTTTACATCTGTGCTTTTAATCACCGCTTCAAACTCTGCATGTTTCATGGAAACTTTGAGGGTTGAAGCCGTAACAGAATCCTTTAACGTTATACCTTAAAGCACCTTTAATGTCTTTAAATCCCAAGGACGTTCAAGAGGTCCATTATTAGAAGTTCTTGTTGCGTTGACAGACCTTTTTTTTAATCACATACAGAAGATGTGTTTTAAATTTCCAGTTTATATCCCAAAGTTGATGTAATGGTGGAGCCAAAAAACAAAATATGGCATCTTGGTTTTGAGTGTTTCAATCAATGTAAGCTTAAAAACAAGCAGATAGAAAACCCAGAGTAAAACGTGTAAAAATCTGTTTTTAAGCTTAAAGTGAGACTCCTTCGAACTTTAAGGACAATTTTGGGGGTAATTTAGTTGAGACAAGACTTAAAACTCTAAACTTTGTTCTTTAAAATCTCCATAATGACACTTTCTATCAGGTCCATTGATCATATTGTACAGAGAAGCCAAAACTTATACAGCTTTATTCAGACTAGCCAACCTTGAGACCTCAAAAATAGGAAACCAAAGATGGCATTTGGAGGTTTTGAATGTGAGTTTCCTGCATCGTGGTGACCTTTAAAGAATGAAAGTAACAAAATAAAAAAATGCAACAGCATTTTAATTTTAAATACTTTTCAAATAAACTAATATTCGTCTGTTTTCATTCATTCATTTGCATGCCACAGTGCGACACAGCAGGCGTGGCTGCTTCTAATCAACTGATGAAACACGGAGCGTAGCAGGTATTAAAAAAAACGCCTACGTGACCATCGCGCCGTTGTCCCGTGTATTTCAGCAGTTCTACTCGCTGTACAGTGCCAAAAACAGGTTGTGATGATGAAAAGGGGGAGGGAAAAAAAGGTGTGAAAATTTGGAAATATAGGAGATATGTGACCCCGAGGAGGAAACCCCGGAGAGGGCGACGAAGGACGGGAGTCTCCTGGGAAAATCGGGAGGGTTGGCAAGAGTGGGTCCATTTCAAACTGTAGCCAACATCTGAACGAATACCAAGTATGTCAGGGATGAACTAAGAAATGTTGCACAGGATATCTAGGATATTTACATTTGATGTAATGATGCCACCATCAAAAACAGAGATCGGTGGTTAAAAGGGAACTTCATGTCCCACGCTCTCTTTAGCTGGTGATTTAGTGTCTCTAAAGAGACATTTAAAATAAGATAAACGCTTAAAACTGCTGCAGCAGAGGTCAGATGTGCAAGATTTTACTCTTAGTATGGGTCCACCTCCAAAAACACCAGATCCTACATTTCCCATAATGCAATTCCAATAGCATCTTTGCATTATCAGGCTTTTACAAGTCATTTTCTCAGACTTGATGTGGCTCCTCCAGAGCTTTATTTCTCATGTGGCGCTCCCCATGATGGATAAAATGATCCTCGATGGAGTCTTTAATTAGCCTCAGATGTTTCTTCACATATAATAATTGTAACAAATTAAAGTAGTGCTGGTTACCCTTGACTTTTACTGAATTAAATTACTTCCGTGCCTTATCACCTCAGTGTTTTACCTCATATCACTCCACCAATCTTAACCAACACTTACATTGTAGGCAAGATGAACCATGACACATAGTTCCTTTTCTAAATGAAGACATACAAATAGTTATTAATTAAATTATGCCAGTTCTACTCGGAGCAAACCTGCAAATAATATAGTAATCTCTAAAATAAATCTCCAAAAAAATATATCTCATCTTACAGTAACACAGATACGACTCATGTTCTTCATGCTTCATGCTTTTACATTGTTTCAAATGTAAAATTATGTTTAAAAGAGACATGTTCCGCTTCATATTTCTCCAAATTTCAGCCTTATGTGTTTAGTTTTTATGGAAAGTTTAACATGAAATAAAGTTTGAACAGCGCTTTGTTGCACAATATGAGATTATGATGACAGAAGTACTGAAGAGTCAAAGAGGTTTGGAGGTTAAGGGGAATTTACAGTGTGAAGTTAAGTGATTTTGCTCCCTAGCTGCTTAAAAAAGAACAAATACGCAGAAAAGCTGCTCAGTTGCAGCTCTGCTCTGAATACTAATATCTCAGCAGTGTATGTGTGTGTGTGTGTGTGTGTGTGTGGGTGTGTAAAGCAGATGCCATTCTGCTGATCTCAGTCCACATCCATCCGTCTACAACCCAAATCTTCCCGAGGGCCGCGGGGACGAGCAGCCTTTTTCCCCTCCGCAGGTCAGGCGGCGTCCAAACTGTTTCATCTCGTCTCGCAGGTCGACCGGCGCCTGACGGAGAACATCTGCCCGCCAAAAAAATTCACAAGCTGCCACAGAAAACGACATCGACAGTCGGTTCTGTGTCTCCGCAGCCACACGGTGTCACCGACAGTGTTGAATGTTGACGCATCTGTTGTGCTGCTGAGTTTCAACAAGTTTCCATGTGATCTTTAGCGATTAGACGACAACGCAGGGTTCAGATTTGGACTCAGGTATGGGTGGGTAGGTGCAAATGTGTAATATATATTTATTTACGTGGGGCAGCAATGATGATTTCTTATAAATAACATTTTTATTTCACTTTTTTCTGAGCAAAAAGTTTGTTAGATGACAACAAAATATATGAAAATGTATTAAAAGAATGATATACTGATAACATGGAGAAAATATTAAATATAAATATTAAAATACATAAAAAATGAAAGAAATAATATTAAAAATGTGACACAATATTGGATAAAAGACACACATTACAAATAAAAGATTATTTAACAAAATAAAGGTAAAAAAATAAGAATATATTACAAGAAATTAGGAATTAAGAGGACAAAATATAGAAAAATACATAAATAATTTAAATATATATATTATTAATTTAAAAAATCTCAGTTTTTTGTAGTTTTTTCCCCATACTACATTAAAAAATATATATTTTTCCAAACTTTTAAAGGAAATTGATTCAGATTTTAACCCCGATCCACTGTATCTGATGAACCTAACGATCATTTGGTTTTCCAAATGCGCCGTGATGTTTTAGAAATGAGCTCTTGAGAGTGCGGCCCGAAAAACAAAAGGCAAGTTTGGAGAGGTTTAAAGGTTGCGTGCAAAGTGCAGCTCGTTACGACTCGAGCGGCGCGCGATCTCATTTGCAGACGGTGAGCGCGCGGAGGGTTTAAAGGTTGCATACATTGAGCAGGAGCGCGGTGCCAAACCGCTTGACTCTCCCGCGAAAGTACGGTCAATACTGTGCGAGGCTTTAATGGTCAAACATATGCATATTTTCTGCCCCTGCTTTGATGAAGCTCAAATACATTCGGTACCATCTATCAAACACGGCGGAGGGAGGAGAGGGAGACGGCAGGGGGTGAGGAGGGGAGGATGGAGAACAGAAGTTAGGCTTTGCCACGGTACCGAGCAGTTATTTTATTGACGTGGGAAGACACAGGAAACGAGCTGCTTTCACTCGTGCATGTCGAGTCCTTCTGTTGGCGCGCGAATCCAAAACAATTTCAGATTTTGAGAAATACGGGGGCAGCTGGCGTTCCCACAGCCGTGCCGGAATTAGCCGTTTACGCACTGCAACCCTATCTGCTCTGCACCTGGGCGGCTAGCATGGCAGCCCCTGCACCTTTGACTCGGGCACACAGGCCACGGCTACAGTGTGTGTGTGTGTGTGTGCAGTATGTGTATGGAAAAAGTGACTCTCTGCAACGCCTTCCTGCATGTTTGAGATTCTCTCTCCGTGAGTGTCAGGCACTTGTAAAAACAATTAGGAGTCACAGAGGAAGCGGTAATTCCTTGTATGACTATGTCTGCAGCTCCAGTTTGAGCTTAAAAGTGAGATTTTTAAGTGTGTGAGGAACCTGAGAGCAGCTATGCACCAATGATTTGACAGAAAATAGACATTTAAACACGACTCTGATCAATTAAAGGAACTTTCAAGGTCTACTTTTTAACATTTCTCACGCTCTTCAGGCAGTAGAAGTTGCATTTGCATCATTTGTTCTTCTGCGTATCTATTAAATAGACACTGGCAGGTCACGTATATACAAGTTGTGCGTCTGTGTCCTAACATGTTTGGACACCTGTTACCGCTCAAATCTTCTTTTGTAGCGCTCGTTCCAGAGTACCAAAATGACCTTTTTACCGTCTGTTTTTCGACCCTTCCTTCCGCCCACGATTTCTGGATTTTTCTCAGGACGTAAACAGTCAGGGTGCACGAGCAAAGGCGAAACAGAACGATGGAAATGCAAGATATATTAGTGTGTATGAAGTTCAACAAGTACAGAAGAAGGAAAAAGGATTTATCTTTATTATTTTAGTGTTTGTTGTGGTTGATGTTCGGGCAAAGGGTTCAAAAGTCTCAGGTTTAATGTTAAATTTGCTCAAAAGACAATAAGAAACAACAAATTGTTTCTTTTGTCATTATTTCTCTCTCACGTGTAGCCACACTGTTATCATGGAGGATCCTCCCTGCCTACAGCCACACTGGAAGTCTATAAAAACCTGCAGTGAATGAATGTTTAATTAGCAGGACATCATTAGTTTGGGTTTTGGTGGAGAGATTTCGTGTCGTTAAACGCCGTTTCCAACCTGCCAAAAGCCAAACTTTCGCCGTGAAATCGTCCTGAATCCGCTGTCTGCCGAAGAGAGAGAAATATATCCGCCTTGGACGCCTCGCGCGCCTGTAAACAGCGGTGAGGAGCGAACATGTTGTCGCTCGTGTTGAACATCTGACCTGGCTGGAACCTGCGGCGAGCGGCACAGCTGAACAGGAGGCCGTCTGGATGGGAGAGGAAAAGGAGGGGAAGGAGGGAGGGAGGGAGGGAGGAGGGAGGGAGGGAGGCTTGGCTGTACATGCTTGGCTACTTGCCCCGGTCCCATTGACCAGACAGCTGAACTAGCGAGGGAGGAAGGGAGGGAGAGGAGGAGGAGGAGGAGGAGAAAAGCAGGAAATGGATGGAGCTCCTGCTTTTCTTATACGTTACAAAATCTGCACAGTTAACCATCATCTAACCTCCATCTCTGACGATCAGCTCAGCGCTGAGGTGTTTTTCCAGCTGTTTTCTCCTCGCCTGCTAGCTTCCCCGATCACATACCTGCTCCCACAACGTACAGATTGCGTTTGCTGTCTTCGAAACGTACAGTTGCATAAGAAAATGTGCCAGTTGCACCACCGGGAGACACTAGCATCAGCAGCTAACACTAATTCTGGCCCTGCGTTCGTATAGCGCCTGTAGCGTTAACACGAGCTAAGAGAACGTGAAACGACTCCCTTAGAAGTACTACACTACCCACAATCCTTAACTGTAACAGCAGTGTCTCTGATTGTTGGAGCTAGCTGTTATATATATATATTAAATATATATACACAAACTACAGCAATATAAACACTGTAAAGGTTAAATTCATGAGTAATCGAGCTACGCTTGTTAGGGTGGAAGTCATTGGAAAGGTATTATTTGCAATTGATTATGGGATGAGTAGTTTATTTACTTATGTACGCAGTCTTGCGTCAAATCACGTGTTTGACGGTCAGGATTCATCTCGTAGTTGGTTAGCTTGGTTCCAGGCGTAAAACTGAAACTATAGGAGGATTTTCGGTAACGTTATTGGAGGGAATGAACAAGAAATAAACAAAACTGGAGCCGTCTATCACTGAAAGTATAAAAAATCCAGTTTGAAGAGCCGTTTTGAAGCTCAAAATCTGTGGCTCGGGCCGTCGCCACCTTGGTAGTCCGGCCTCTTCCGCCTCCCGTAATCTGTAACGGCACCCACCTGTCAATCAAAGCGTCCACACTCTTAATTATGCATAACTTTAAGCCTTAATATAATTTGAACAGGTGAGTTGTATAAAAAATCACCCTCAGTACAGTTGTCATGAACGGGGAAATTAGCTATAGAGACCAAAACTGTTTTTTGTACCAGGCTGTAAACATGTTTATTTCTGCTGTGAAGTTGGACATTTTAACATGGGGACTTACGGAGACTGACTCACTTCTGGAGCCAGCCTCCATGTGTACATGTGGTTTGAATGTTGATATATTTGCGTCTTCTCTGCCTTTACGTGCAAATTTAGTTGCAAAAGTTTCAATTCATTCATTTGTGTGTATTTGTGTGTCCATGTTGTCTCCTTTACCCGTCTGGCCCGCGTGTGTCTGCCTCCGCCGGCTCCCTGCGGATTGGCCACGCCCACCTCAGGCCTGTTCCAGCCAATCAGGTGCTGCACTGACAGATGGCGGGCTGACCTGGAAAACCTGCTCCCCCTTTTTTTCAGGGTTCAGCAGTCGGCAGATGACAGGTATTATTTCATAACCTAAAGACTGAAGAGGGGTTGTTGATGGGACACACACACACACTTTTGCAGCTGAAGCATCAACTGCAAAAGTTGCAGTGATTTCCTGTTGGGTTTTGTTCACTTTTAGCACTTTTTTTGGCTTTATTTTGCCATTTATTTCCTTTCCGGGTCAATCAGAGGCACCAAAAATCTTTAAAAACTGCAGCTTCACTTAATTCAAACACACACGGGCACAGTCACTGCAGGTATACCAGCTCGCAGTACATGTAATTTCACACTTAGCCGTTGACACACACACATTTATCTGAGGCTCCAACCAGCCGTGTAACTCCGATGTCAGGGCAAATCTGTCTGGCAGAAAGTGCTTTTTGATGAAGTCGTTCATAAATTTTAATACAACATGTCAGCTAACATGATGTATAGACCGGCTTCTCATTCATATTTCAAACAAGTCTGCTGTTGAGAAAAACACAGCAGGAGTGGTACCTTGCTCTACCTTAAAGTGCCGAGTGGTTACGGCTGTCAGAGTCTCCAGAGTTGGAGGGCAAAGAAACGCAACAAGCATGTCTGTTAGACTTTTTGAATTTTATGTACAGGGATTTTATTACAGCTCGACCGTGTCAGGCTGCATCAAAGAGGAGAAACAGAAAAACACAGAGCTAGCTAAAATCTCCAATAAATTAAGAAACCTGACATATATTGTCATGTAATGTCTTTTAATGGAATAAATCACTTATTTGTAGTCACCAAGTTAATAGTTTTAAGAGCTAGAGAGTCATTTACATCATAATTTACACAATGCGGCCTAATGCTAGCTCGTACATGTAAACTAGTGTACTAATCTGATCAGCAGCAAGATGGTGACTGTTAGCTGTAAATGACACATATTATGCTAATGATAGCTTCTAAATGCTAGTGTGCTAATGACATGCATTATCAGAAAGATATCGACTGTTAGCTATGAATTACACATATTAGCATAATGCTAGCTTATCACAAAGATATCAACTGTTAGCTGTGAATTACATATATTAGGCTAATGCTACCTTCTGCATGTTAGCTATGTGCTATGCTACATGTTGCTATATGTTAGCTGTGAATTACACATTAGCATAATGCTAGCTTATTAAAAAGATGTTGACTGTTAGCTGTGAATGATATAGAGTAGGCTAACGCTAGTTTGTTAGTGTGCTAATAAGACATGTTAGCTTATCATAAAGATTTCAGCTGTTAGCTGTGAATGACATATATAAGGCTAATAGTAGCTTCTACATGTTAGCTATAGTGTTTTAATCAGTTGTGTTAGCAGCAAGATGAAGACAGTTATCTCCTAAATCATACAGGCTAATGCTAACATCTACTGCTAGCCAGTGTTCAAGTCAGTTATGTTAGCAGCAAGATAAAGATGGTTAGCTGCAAACGAGCAGGTTAGGCTAATGCTAGCATTGGTTAGCTTGTGCTTAAATCAGCCTTGGTTGCAGCAACATAGAGATTATTAGCTGCAAATCACACACATCAGGTTATTGATAATATAACAGGTTAGTACTGTATAGTCCTTTTATCACACAACCAAAAGTCTTTGTACTTTAATTATATTATAAGACAAAAACCAAGAATGACAGCTTTCACTTTACAAAGTCACACATATTTAGCAATTTCCAACAGCTGGGCACTAGTTTTTCACAAATATTACTTAAGCAGACTCAACATTGTCTGTGGGGTTGATGTATTGACAATCAGTTGATTGTTGACTGGTAGGTCAACCTGCCAGTGCTTCCTTTGAAAGTTTTAAATTGTTAAAAAGTCTCAAGTGTCAAAAGAAGAAATAAGAGCGAGACAAAAAATATTCATTGTGCGATCCTGCTCTGAACAGCTGAGCATCATATCGAATTCCCCCTCACATAACTCTGAGTGATTCTCGCCTCGCTGAGTCGAAGGTGGCCGATATCTGATTTTCCCCAACCTAAGACTCTCGCCTTGTATGAAAATGAGACACATTAACGGTCCATTAATTGATCCGGGCGCTGCTTTGAAATGTGGACCTCCCTGAGAATCAGGAATTAGGGCCGACTCTGGGGCCAATTAGGTGAGTCTCCGCCGGCTCCTCCGACGCATCTCAATCAATCCGGACTGTCCGCAGGTGAAATGCCAGGCGGAGTCGCCGCTCGCCGTTGTGAATGCTAAAGGCGGCCGGGCAGTAATGCTATTCATGTCCAAATCATGCCATGCATACAGCACAGGGGGCAGAGGCTAATATTCTCTCATTGGCTGGTTTTTACCTTTCATGATCCTCATGATGTTCCTCACTCAGTATGTGATACCACCTTTTTACCTTCCTGTTTCATCTCTGCCAATAATAGCAGCAGTGCGTCTATGAATAGCAAAGAAGAAGAGACGAGGAGGTAATTATCCCGCTGGGAGGATCTTCTCTTTGCCTCATTTTAGAGATTTGAAGATGTAATGTACGAGTTATGCAATGTTTTATTGATTCCTGCAGCGGTATTTTTCTCTTTTTTACCCGTCATGGAGAGGTCAGAAGTCTTGATCGACTTCAAACGTTGTTATGTGTACATAGGTGACGTATTTGGGCTCAATATCAGGCTATTGAAGTATCAAGCGCCAATTGTTTTGTCATGCTGTGCTTCAAAATTTTGTTTAAACCTACAGAACTTTATTTAAAGTCCGCGTCAGACCGAAGAAGAAAGCAACCAGGCGTCATTTGGCTCGCCTCAGGTCTGCCGATGATCCACGTTTGCGTTTGGAGCAGGCAAGAGCCGCAGATTTTGAGCTTTAAAAAACAATTCTTCAGAAAGAAGACAGCTAAAAGAAAAAAACAGGACAACGAAGCTCAACTTTATCTTTGCTAGCCCTGTAAACAAATAGTGCAAGAATGTGTTGCACAAACAGTGTACGAGTGCGTAGGAGTGCAAAGAACGCTGACCGGTAGGTGTTTGAGTTGATGGCTGCCCATTGCCTTAAAAAAAAGAGATTTTATTCGGAGCCCAACAGAGCAAAGAATGCTGAAAGAAACGCTCCTGTTCTTGAAATAAATGGACGCTAACGGAGAAATTCAACGACTTGAAGAGGACTCAGGTGGTTGTGGGGTTGAATTTGTTCCCAAAAGAGTCATTTTTAGGTTTTTTTTAAGAATAATGAAGCAATATCTTGTAAAAAGAGCAAATTATCCCACTTTTAAATGTTGCTATAGACTAAAATAAGTCATATTTTAGCAAAAAATGTAATGCTAATACAAAGACAGGCCTCGATTTTTCAATATAATTGAATAAAAAATAGAAGAGCGAGTTGCAAAGTTCAAATCAGCAGTGATTCTGGACATGGTGACGATAACAAACAAATAATATTAAAGTACATCTTTTTATATAACATAGCTCCTCATTGTGCTCATATTAATTCTAATTATGACTCCCTGTCTGTCATATTTCTGCCGTATAATCCCTGGGAGCTGACTGGCTGACCATGTGCTGTGTTCAGATGTGTCCTGCCACTCTAAACCCCGTTGTAATCCCGCGTTCAGACAGCATGAGCCTTAATTGAAATAATCCCCGCCGATGAGCGGAGGCGGTGCTGCACAGACCTGCAGCCGGAGCCAGTTTCGTGATGGGTCCAGTTTAACCCACTGTGTGACTCTGACCTTTCCCTCGCTGCTCGCTGGGACCATCTGAACCCGTCCCAGTAAGGACATCTGGTCGGATACCGGGGAGGTCGTTTGATCCGCCCGGCTGCTCCCAGAGGCCTTTCAGACCCTGTCAGACTTACTGTACAACGCTGAGTGCTGCTGGAGGGGGACGTGACACCAGCACAGTTTAATATCAGTCAACTGAAGAAGGAGCTTTTTCTCATACGTCAGTGCCAATAATTACACTTTCACCCATAGAGATAATAACTGAAGAATCGTGTGTCGCTACATTTTAAAACCCAAATCCAAATGTGAACAAAGGGGTCACCCGTCTGTGAAAAATTCAAAACCACAGAAGCTTTTTTTTTTTTTATCGCAGATTAATTAACAAAAAAACAAAAAATAAATCCAAGTTATTAAAGTTTTTATCGCTCTCGATCTTTGCTCGAGATTTCACTTAAACAAGGATCCAGATAAATTAATAAACTTTGACAGGCTCCAGATCTTTTTCTTTTTTTTTCCACTCATAATAATTTAAATCATCGTTTTCATCTCTTTCTTTTATATTATAATAGCACACATATATTTTATGTTGTTCAGAAACTGGGCCTGTAAAGTGCATCCATCCAGAGAGAGTTTCTTTTTTTATGAAGAAAATATTATATAAAATGTTGTTTTCCACGAGTGCACAGGCTGTCAATCAAACGTTTGTACTTTTTATTTTTTATTTTAGGTTGCTAACCTGTAAATTTAGCTTCTAGCTAACAGCAAAAAACAAAAACACCACCATGGCAGGGGCTCAAAGAGTGTTATTAATGACGTATTTTATAGTCCACAGTGGAAAAACACTTCAAATGTGTGAGGCTACATTAATTCTTAACATCTTTTTTTTTTTTTTTTAGTCATTAATCACAAGATGTTTCCAGAATAACAGTTAACAACAATTTAAGGTCTTCATAAAATTATTCTGGACTGCAGATTCAGCAAGAAAAATAATAATCTGATGTTTTTTCTCCATCCTGTGGGATGAAATGAGTAAACCCCCCCGTGTGACTAAATATAGAATCATCCAGAAATGTCTGCATCAAAGAATCTATCAGGAGTTAAATGAAATATTTGGTGCAGCTGGATTCAGAACAACTTTGACTTTAATAATTTGATACTTTGATTCAGTGGAAATCTTAAATTTAACCTGTTAAATGAATGTCAAAGTTATTTTTGTGACAGTTTCACAGCAAAAATCAGTCAGAAAAAAAGTGTGTGGGTCTTTTCCTCAACATACTAAATATAGAAATAGTCATTAATGAGTTAATAATTTGACTTTTACCTTCACAGGCAATTTAAATGTCTCCTGTCATATTAACTAGAGTATAAATTTCACGTGTAGGTGTTAAAAAATCTTCTGCAAAGCTACTTCGTCATCCGGTATAACGAGATATTTTTATATATTTTCAGTCCCTTCAAGAGTTATCAGAGCGACTCGTGTTGTCTTCTTAAAAAATGAAGTACTTTTATTGTTATTACCAACCAGAATAAGTTTCCTATAAAGTTATTCAACCTAAAAAAACTCATTTATATTAACAATTTTCTCGTTTTTAACAGTTAACTGCAACGAAGAGACGATCTCCAGTCTGCTGAAATGATCCGTGATGTTCTTTAAGTTGTTCTCAAACACCCAAAACTGCATTCAAAACATAAAAATGACTTTTAACCAGCGGGTAAAATGAGTTTACAGCACTGGATGTGCTATAAACATGAATAAAAATCCTTAAATTTCCTGATTAATTCATGCATAGATGAGGCAACGGTTTTAGAATATTACATTTAGTAGAAATAAAAGGTCAACGCCGCGATGAAGGAGGCACGAACCTCCTCTTGAATGTGAGTTGATAAACTGCAAGACAAGAAGTGAAGTCAAACCTACACATTCTGTTTTTGAGATTTTAAACACACCCACTGTGTTTAAACAGCGCTGTTTATAAAGCATCGCCTCTGAATTATTATCCAGCGCGTGCTCGTCACTAATGAATATGTTTCTCGCTCTGTATTTAGTTCTCCTGCGTCTGAGCGGGTCCGTCTCTGCCTCTTTTTCCTGCCACTGTATCTAAAACAGTGCGTTAACATCTGCAGCCCATTTAGTGCTGCTGACACCGGGCTAATAACAGTGTGTGTGTGTGTGTGTGTGTGTGTGTGTGTGTGTGTGTGTGTGTGTGTTAGCGCGTAGCTTAAGCACCAGCCAACAAGCACAGCTGAAAGGTGTCACCGAGGCTCCTACGCCTCCTCTAACAGTTACTGATTCAGGGGGCGCTTGTTGTTTTTTTCCCGTCTTCTTCTTCTTCTGTTTTTTTTTTGTGTGTGTGTGCGGCCTCAAGCTGCCGGCTTTAAAGGAACATCCTTTTTTTTTTTTTTTTTTTTTTTTTTAAGAAAATGCTGCATGTGTTCGACGTCCAGTCGGTTGTTTCCAGCGTGGTTCAGTGGCCGTAATGGCCGAGTTATTAGAGGTAATCAAAAAACGCCTCAGAAGGTCGACATCCGCCAACACCTGAGGGACTAGTTTCTCATATCTGGAGGTGAACGAGGGAGTGATGGAGCTGAGCGGTGCATGCAGATGGAGAGGAGGGGTTGGGCGTTAAATACAAAAATTAATAACAAAACAGACCCCTCGCTTATTCTCCCGCTCTCTCTTCCCCTGCATTGTTATTTGTCCGTTTCAAATTATTGATCTTTTACAAATATTTTTCAAGGTATCTTAATTACTCGCAAAAGAAGCGGCGCCTTGGCCGGCGGACAACACAAATAAGTTAATTTGCATTTCTGTGTTGTGAGTGTTTTGGCAGGCGCTGCGCCGGTCCAGATTGTAACCCCTATTTCTGCCTCCAAAAACCTGCCTTGGAGGAGCGTCCACGGAGGGATTAGGGATTTAGTGGGGAAGGTAAGTGTGACTACAAGCTTTGGCTCGCCATCTGCTCCCCAGCAGAGTTGAGGCCAACCTGTGCAGCCTGCAGCAAAGACCTGGGCACTGTGCTAACTCTGGTTTGAGCCAACCTGGCGCCCGCGGCCCCAATCACCAACAGTCTGCTGATTAGTTGTAAGAAGCACTCCATATGTAGCAAAGTTTTTTTTCTCTGTCTCCTTCCCTTCCTTCCTCTCCTCCTTATGTATTCTCTCGCCGCATTAAATAAATATGGATGTATGGACTCTTTTTTTTTTTTTTTAGCACATGGCAGATCGCCTTCGGTTGTCTGGCAGCGCGAAAACGAGCCTGTTCTCCTAGCTCTTCCTCCCTCTCACCTCTGACAGAATACCAAGCCAGGGAAGAGAAAGAAGATGAAGAAGAAGAAATCCTGGCTGTCCTCCTCTCTTCTTCTCCTTCCCTCCCTTGCTCTCGCTTGCCTGGCAGCGCCGGGAGACAGATGACAAGGGTTTGTGGCCGTCTGATCACCCCTGGGTGGGTATTTTCTAATTTATTTAACGGCAGCTTATTAAAGCAAAAAAAAAAAAAAACAAGAAGAAGAAGGAGAAGGAGGAGAAGGAGGAGAAGGAGGAAAGGATGACGAACACAAGCGGGAGGCAGGTCTCTCGCCCCGGTGGCCAGGGGAGCCAACCCCGCCAAGGAGGAACCAACGAAGAAGAAGAAGAGGAGGATGCACTGACTCCCCTGGTAGAGATACCCGAGAAGATCAAACGACACCGGAGGAGGAGGAGGAGGAGAGAGAAAAGGAGGGGAAAAAACACAAGAAACATAATGCTCATTATTAAATTGCAGCCATTCCTGTTGCCAGGAACCTATTTCTCTGTATTAATTATTCATATTTTATTTCAGTAATCCAATACTCAGGTGAGAGCGGCTGCTCTTGATAGAACATGTAATTTCGAAGCTTAATGGCAGCAGGGCGGCCTGAGCAAGGGATTAGAAGCAGAGTATAAATCACTAATGGCTGCACGAGCGTACGGCGGCTTGAATCCGTCTTGCTTTGTGTTTACTTGTGTTTTATTGCGCTACGTTGCTCGGAGGGAAACACTTTGCTATGACCTTTCTCCAGAACTTGAGAAACACAACTGCAACAGACGGGGAGGGGAGAGAGGGGAAAAAGTAAAAAAAAAAAAAAATCACGCTTCACAGGCAAAATAAGACAGTGTAATTTCCTGATTTGTCTAAACAGAGAGTTCATCAGCATCTTCTTTTCTGGCTGGCAATGAATATACAAAAGCGAGGAGAGACAGAGAGAGAGAGAGAGCAGAGGAGGCCTGACATGTTTGCAAATGCACACATGGCCTGATTCATACAAATTATGTTTTTCAAGCAGAATAGCACCATCACTTACTTTTGATCCGATTAGCTTGATTCTCTCTTCTGCTCGTTTCCCTTCTGCTGCGTGAAATTCATCTCATCTTCACCCCAACACCTCCATTTGTCTGCTCGATGAAAACACTTCGTGATAATAACAATTTATGGACTTGCGGGAATTTTGGTGAAGATTATAAACATGCAGCGTTTTTTTTTTTTCTTTTCTTTTTAAAGCCCCAAGGCCGTGCTTTTTTTTATTTTTTATGCTCCCACATAAATGTCTCTGTCACCCCCTTCCCCATCGCTCTTAGACAGGCTGACAGTGCAGGAGGCGTTCGCTCCTCCTCACCCATCCATATTCCTCTGCTGTGGACATAAACATGATCATGAGGGGGCAGACATGTTTGCATACTGTAATGTCTCTTTAAATCCAGAGACAAATGAATAGAACGCACAACTGGTTCATTATAATTATTCCTGCTTGCATTCAGTCGATTAGATTTACATCGTTGTCAGTAGAAAAATTAGGGTTAATAAGCAGAAATTAATGGTTTTATCGATGGTTAATAAATCATTTCCTGATGCTTCATATTTAGTTTAAACACCATTAATGAATTGTTTGACATTTTGGATAATAAGTCTGTAGTCTGTAGTTTGTAGAGTAAATATAAAGCAAAAACCAGCAGCCGGTTAGCGTAGCATAAAGACTGGAACACAACCCACCAGTGAGCACCTCTAAAGATTACTTCTTATTTGTTTAATCCATGCAAGAAGTGTGATGATGGAGGTCAATCTTCGGAGGTGCTTGTAGTGAAGCCAGGTTTTTGCTACCTTTGGATAAAGCTAGGCTAGCTGTTTCCCTCTATTTTCCAGGATTTGTGCGAAGCTAAGCTAACCAGCCACTGCCTCCAGCTACATATTTAAAAACTTGAGAGTGGTATTGACTTACAGTGAACAATTCAGTTCATGGCTAAATACTAAATATGTAGCATCAATATCAAGTTTGAAGCTAAGCTAAGCTAACTGTCTTCCTGGATGTAGCTTCATATTTGCCATACAGGCATGTAAGGTATCAATCTTCTCATCATACTCTCGGCAATAAAGCTAAACTGTCTTTTGAAGCACTAAAAAGTCACAGCAACTGTTATGCTGGATGACAAACACATTATTTGGCAACCTCACAGTTATTTCTCATTAATGGCGTATAACTGATCACATTAATCGTTGTTAAATGAGTCACTGAGTAAAAGAGGTGAAGAAAAAAGTGTTGTCACAAAGGCAGTGCTCCTCATCCTCATTAAACAAGCCAAGCTGGCTGAAAACACCTTCCGCCCACAGGGTGTAGTAACGTCTGTAAGTGTAAACATACTGTAAATGTGCTCTTGTATCTACTGTAAGCTTTAAGACGCGCACGTGATGAGGCGATTTCTGACATCCCGTGTTCTTCGGGGGGGGTGGAGGAAGGTGCTGTGCAGCATTTAGCCACAGAAGAAAAAAGGCAATTAGGTCATAGAATATGCACACATCTTGCATGCTCTCTGGTCTCCCGCAATTTGGCCTAAAAAAAAAAAAAGTAAAGGTCAGCCACGTTAGTCAGATTGCGCTCGACAAATTCTAAAAAGGCTCGCTGGTCACGCCGAATGTATTCCCTGCAACATAATTAGCCCCCTCAATTCCCTGTCGTGCCAGGCTACCGGGTGTCTCAAAAGCCCCACCCCTTCCCCCAAAATGCCTTTCACCTCTGCTTGCTCTGCGGTGATGCCCCCCTCCCTCCTCTCTTTTCCCTTCCCTTCCTCTCCCCTCTCACCGCTCTATCACACATTGTTGCTACCCTAAACTTGCTGCAGATGCGGTCGGCTGATGCATAAATTAGTCATCAACATTAGCATTAGCCGGCGCGTGGCACCCGGTGCCAACTGCTCTCCGAACGGCCATAAAAGGTCATGTTTTGATGACTGAATGCCACACAGGCACCTTGGCTCCCCGGAGGAGGGTTCCCCAGGTGCACGTGAAAGGTTAAAAATTACCTACCCGCCACCGCCTGTCTCTGGCGAAGGAAATAATTAGGGGGTTTTTAGGGAGCGGCAGAATGCCTCGCTGTCAGATGACAGAGCGTTACCTAATGGTCGTATCTGGGGAAGAGTCAACCGGCCTGTCATTCTCTTGACAGGACAAATGAGCATAATGGTGGCAGGGAAATGGGCGCCTGTTCCCCCTTTTCTTTTTTTTTTTCCCAGCCAGGGAGGTGGTGGTGGAGGAGGAGGAGGAGGAGGAGGAGGAGGAGGGTAAAATGGCAGCGCCTGAGCAGAATAACACAAGGACGTTAACCTTTTACATAAATCTGTTAACACGTGTATGAGTGCTGTTTAAAAGTGAGGCTTGATGCTCTCCTCCTCCGAGGTGGCCTGAGCCTGTCGGAGCTTGAATTTGTTATCATATATTTTCACTTTACTGCTGCAACAAACTGGATTTTTTTATTATATAAAGTTGCATAAATACATACTCAAGACAATATACAAACATAGTAGTAAATACTTTTATCATCTAGTGTTGAATCAAAACCAGAGTGGAGTGAGGAAAAATGCACATTTTCGTGCTTTTTAAGGTGAAAAAATTGTTTTTCAAGCTCAACACTTCCTGCAGATCCTTCATATTAAAAGCCTTTTCACAAAGACAAATAATTACAGCTTTTATTTTGAAGAGATTTTAGGAAGCGTTGAGGAAATTCAAGGCAAAATTGAGCCTGGTGTCAACCTGGTTGGATCCGGTCCACCCTCCGAAGCAGAAGGTGGCACTAGTGCGCCTCATGTTTGCACCAAAAGTAAAGAAGAAGAAGAAGAAGAAGGAGGAGGAAGTAGTTCAGATTAATTAGGCAATCAAAGAAGTTTGAATCAAGTGTGGATTGTATTGCTACTGTTTTGGTGTTTTTTTGGCAGTTTTTGGATGAACCACACACACATAATGATGGTAAGTAACACCTTTCCATCTGCCATCTCTGTTCAAACATTTCCACTAATCTGTTGCTGAACAAACCAGGAGGTGTGTGTGCCTCAGATGAGGTAAACAAGGAGCACCTGTGCACACACCCGATCAGCAGAGGGGTGAGACCTGTGAGACAGGCTGATGAAGGGGTGAAGCGTAAATACAGAAACAAGCTCAGTTTTCCTCCTTTTTTTATTTTTGTCTAAAAATGTTTGCAACAGGGGAAGGAGAGGATTAATGAGGTGTTTAAGGTTCCCCTGCTGTTTGTGAGCGTGAAGGTAACAACTCATGTTCATAAAAACAAGGTGGCCGCTGCTTCAAGACAACTTTTACAGACTTTTACACTGAATCAGAAGGTTGTCTGCTGTGTTTTTGTTGTGATATACACTCGTGTATGCATTAAAACATGCAGTACAAAAGCTAATTTGCTGTTTCATTTAAGGTAGTATGAGTAGTTTGTGTACTTTAAGTAACTCCTGTATGACAGATTGTTTATAGCTCATTATATAGCATAAATTGAGGCATTTATACTGCCAGCAAGTGCAGGTTGAATCCCTAAGTGTAGTGCATGAACCCTGCCTGGGTTAGGGTCTTAAATGCCCCAGAGCAAGGCACGAACACAGCTGGGGTTAGAGGTTTCATTTCCTCTATGAACTCACACACGCACAAGGTTATTGGTTCAATTGTCTAGAGCAAGGCAGTAGCAGAGTTACTCTTCTGGGTGTATTTATGTATTTTTTTGTCCTGTTGTCACAGAGTCCTGACTGGAGCAGCTGCAGGTGCCTCACATCCACTTTTACCAGATATCAGCCGACCCATCGGACGCTGCTGAGGTAAGACTCGACTCTCTGCCGTCTCCTTTTAGCGTGTGCTCTGTCACAGTCCAGTTGTTTGTGTGCAGATGTGGGTCAGAGCTCCTGCAGGTACAGTCGTGTCTTGTTTATTGACTGTTTTTATCTGCTAAAAGGGACTTTTTGGACGTAGATTTGAGATTTTTTTCCAAGTAATTTAAGAAAATTCAGTTAAAGTTACAGTTTTAGGGTTATAGCTGGATCTTAAATTCTTAAATAAGAACTTGAACTTGCACCTTTTTAACTGATAAACTATGCATAAAGTGAGCAGCTGCAGTGCAAACCTCCAAACCCTGCAGTACTCTGGAATCACCAGCAGGGTATTCCCCTCAAATGGGCGTAAAAATAAAGACAATTTCCATGTCGAATTAAGGTTAATTTAAATCAATTTCAAGTTAAGAGCACAGGATGATTTCCCGGTGTCGATCAGAGCTCAGGTGGGGCTCAGTTTCCGCTCAGCTGTGTTGGTTTCATCTCATCTAAACTCCTGTCAGCTTCACACCTCTGATCAGCCTCAGAGGTTTTGAGGCTCAGAGGTGCAGTTTAACTCTGTGCTGCAGTGCAGTTTAATTCTTCCTGTGCCACATCCTGCATGCTAACAGAGGGGTTATTAACATAACAAACTTAAATGCCCTATATAAATAATATGTTCGCAGAAATGCAAACCGGCTCAGCTGATGCTGTTTAGGCAGCGCCTCCAACATCTGTTTATGAGCACTTTGCCTAATGATATCATCCGATATCATTAACTGTGGCAGTGTGCGCCGCAGCAGCAGGTGCAGCTGTTTATGCCCCCCCCAACACCTCCCTAACGCGCACATATACATACACACACACACACACACACACACACACACACACACACACACTTGAAGAGAAAAGACTTTCACAGTCTCCTCCAGCACCAGCACCAACCCTTCCCTCCCTTCCACCCCGCGAATCGCCAAACCGCTCATTAGGACAATTTTCCTCAACAAAAAAAGCGGCCCCTATGATTTCAATCTGTATATCACCTGTAATTGTAGTTTTTAGTGAGAGCCTGATTCCATACATTTAGCGGGAGTAAACTGCGACTGCGGGTGCGAGCGCTGAAAGCACGCCTCTCGCTGCGGCCGCCAGCTGCAGAGGCTGTTTTTAGATGGCAGCCGCTTTCCGCGGGGAGGCTCTCATAGGCCTTTCCGTGAGTGTGTTTTCTAGGGGGAGGTGGAGGCGGCGCTTGGCGAGCCCCTGCTTTGTTTCCTGACTTGGTTTGCTCTGTTTAGATGCTGGAAATTATAGAAAATTATTGAAATTATTATTTCTGGCAGCAACAATGAGGCTTCTTCCTCTTCCTGACCGGAAGGCCACGCTCGGGGTCTTCACAGGTTCTCCGGAGCCGGATTTGATCGTACGCTGCTGTAATTAGTCAGATGGTCGATTCAAATGTTGTGCGACACAGAGCTATCTGTTGCATTAGCACTGTACTCGAGGCGGTTACGGTATTTATAGATCCAAAACAAACAATGCATATGGCAAAATGTTATCTGGCTCCGATTTTAGTTTGATTTCAGAGAAGCAGACAAAATAAGAACTGTCAGCGCTCTGTTGTCAGGCGCTGAATTGATTTTTTTTTTTTTTTTTTTTTTTGCGCAAAATTACAAAAATAAAGGGCTATAGCAGCGGCTTTTCATGTTTTATCAAATGTCATGAATCTAGTATTCAAGAATTAAGTTGATATTCAGTCTAATCCGGTCTAGTAGGGTCTAGTTCTCTTGCGACAGGTCTCAGATCTGGTGTTTATGTCTTAATATCTGAGTGGATCCCAGTGGAGTTGCTACTAGCTCTGATCAGGTGGTACATCAGGTGGAAAATTTTACTTTTTGATTTTGCAGAGCCGAAAAGAAATGCTTGTTAATGGTGGAGCATCAGTCTGTTGTTGTGTGTTGGCGTTCTCTCGCTATGTGGATGTTTGAGTCGTCTGTATCATCTCTAAATCAGTGTGTGTTGGGTTCATGTAGTTCTCCAGGAGTTCAGGTGTTTCACATTTGTAAAAATGTAAAGCCATTGACTTTTATTCATCTCTGCATCATATAAGACTTGCAGATTCTTGAAAGTCACAAATCAGTTTGTGTTCGAGCTCCGCAAACATGCAGCGATCTTAAAATGCAAGAAGGCTGCTGCTTAACGATTTTTAATGAATGAATGGAAATCAACGGCTGCCCTGAAGGTTACTGGCAATATCAAATATATATGTTTTATAGGAAATCTGGTGTTTACAGTTAAACAGTTAAAACAAGAGAATTTAATCCTTTAAACACCAAAGTGAGGCCTTAAATGATCTTTATGCTCCTGATATTATCAATTCTAGATCTAGGGCAGTTTATTAAGGTGTGTATGTATAGATTATACGGTAATCTAGAGGCCTAGTGTTGTTTCTACTTGCTGTAAAGACTTTAAAAAACATTTTATTGAACGCTTTGGGACAGGAAGTTAGTATTTATATGTATTTTATATGTAATGATGACTAATTTCATGTTCGCAGATATAATTAAGTCACTTTTTGATACTTTTTAAACTGTAAATCTCACCGTCCGTCTCGAACGTCTCCTCTCCCGCAAATCTGAAATTCCTCGCTCTGACAGTTCTACCCACAGTCGAGCATGTTGGCACCCAGAGGAGGAGTTTTATTTGCAGGCAAAGACCCCGACACTGAACCCGCTCTGAGCGTTGAGGCCCAGCGGGGAATACACACCGACCACACACACACACACACACAACCTCAGCTCTACACTTGTTAATGCTGTAGTAGCCGTTTACATGCACGCACAGAAACACACAAACGACAGATCAAATATATCCGAACGTGAGAAAACACATGTGCACAACACACACACATGCACACACACACTCCTCCTCCTTCCAGCTGTTCTCTAAATGTTGATTACACAAGACACCAGGGGGAGCCTCCTCCTCCTCCCTCCTTCCTCCTCCTCCTCCTCAATCCGGTAGCCGGGCGATTTCCCCCCACAAGGAGGCCGAGCGGGACTGGCTGACCCGAGGTGTGCGGTGACCCGGGGTTGGGGGTCCAGAGAGAGGGCCGCGGCCCCGGGGCCTCTTGGCTGGGCTCTTCTTCCCCTTTCCCCAGCACATCTCAGGATGGGAGACATGGGCAGAGACAGCAACGGCCCGGGGACAACTGGCCGAGGAGCAGAACACGAAAATAATAATAATAATAATAATAAAAAAAATCGAGATCGTCGAGACGCTCGGGTAACTTTGTGTCAAGTGAAACGGAGACAGGGATTAAAAGTGAGATTTTTTTTTTATCTGACGTTGGAGGCTCTTATCCAGCAGGAGAATAAGATTAGAGTGCACGAGGCAACATGTTTATATGAGAACACAATCAGTCTGAATCAGCAAGTGGAGACTCACTTTTTGGCACGAAGTCATCCGCAACCTTATCATCAACGTGTGTCGGCGTTTCCAAGGAACTTCTGCAACATTGTTTAGATGAGAAGTTCACTTTAATCTGTTCCCAGGTATTCACTGTAGATTATATTTGTCATTTATCGGCCATGACACACCGCAAGGAACGGAAAGGAGTGAGCTGAGTAGTTTTTTAAAGGTCATAGCCTTTTGGAGCTTTCAGTTGAACCCAGCAGACAAATGTTTTCAGCCATTTACAAAGCATTTTTGGCATTTAACATTGTTGGCGTAATTTATCTGTTTTGTGGCTGCCGTTGAAACCTTGAAGACCATCCGTCAGTTTCATCGTTTAACATTATTCAGAGGGTGAATTCTGCTTCCAGCTTTATAATAGCCGACGCTGCACCAGTGTTCGCTTTAAAACTGTTAGTTTCAATGATCAAGACCAGAGATTGGCGAGCTAAAAACGACTATTTTTGTATCGTGTTCGAGGAGACTAAAATGTTAGCGATGGGGCTATCAGATGTCCCCAATAAGTAAGAGAAAATAGAGGTGTTATGATGCGGGTCAGGGTTTTTTTGTGTTGCTGCACCCACCCAACTCATTACGACAGCCAATCCGCACCACCCGACCCACAAATATATCTGTTATTCAACAACCTGATCCGTCCACAAACTGCCGACTTTACACATAACAGCAGCACAGTTGTCAGGACTTGGTCTGATGGCTCTCTTTTTCTTTCCTCCCCGCCCACAGTACGAAAGTAAGTGAGAAGATCTCTGCTAAATGAACAGACAAATTGTTCCGCACGTGTTCTTTATTTATTGTTGAAGACGCGTCTCTTTTTCTCCCTCACACATATACACACAAACACCGAAGAGAAAAAGGAGGAAACATTTAGACTAAAAGTAAAATGTAATACGTTTTCGTCGACTGAAACTATGAAAGATAAAAATGGGACAAACTAATAAGACAAAAAAATCTAATATCTGCCAAAATTTACACGACTGCTAACAAGTGAGGTATTTTTTTTAACCTCTTTTTGCCCCAATCACACCGCAAGGGGGTTCAACGTGTCTTTTAATGGTCCAGTGTGTCAGATTTATTTCCAGAATATGGCAGAACTATGTCTTCAGTAGTGTATAATCACATACAAATAAGAATTGTGTTTTTGTTACCTTAGCATAAGACTTTTTATACCTACAGGCACAATGCTTGTTTTTGTAGGACAGTGGCTGATGTGAGGGTTTAGATTAACATAAAGACATGCATGGACTTGAGATAAATCTATATTGTTGCATGTAAACATGTCAAGTTCTTGTAATGGTAATCTGATTTCTTAATTAAAGTAATTAGCACAAACAATTAAAGGTTCTTCTCGCCTCCCACCATGTTTCGACAACAGCTCTTTGGAAGAGGCGCGGTGTATTCAGTTGGATCCCATTTAAGCAGCCTTACCGCTCGATGCCACTAAATCTCACACACTGGATCTGTAATATTTCAGAGTGCTGAGGTCGATCGGAGCAGAGATCCGACAGAAACCTTCTGTTCAGTGTCTGAGCTGGCATAGTGCATCGCTTTTAGCGGACGTGACTTCAGATTTAGTGATTTAATGAAACGCACAGCGACACTGAACGACTTTAGCTTCTTAATTTTTTTTTTTTAATTTAAAAATTACAACAAAATGAGTAAATTCAGCTCTTTTTACCTCCAGCTACTGCACAATGTGTTTATGTTTGCCAGAACAAACAAATAATTAGAACATCGATAGAAAATCTAAAAAATCTGAATGAAAAATATGAAAATGTTGGTGAAAGCAAGTAGTTTTGAATTGATACTGCAGCCTTTGGATGACTTTTGTCTTTTATATACTTTTCAAAATGTAGTTGTGTAAACAGTTGACCATAGAAACCTACGATAAAGACTACGATAAAGACTACACGTCTTTAATCATTTTCCCCGAACATATGGGATGTTACCGCCTCAATATTCAGTCTCTTTGTTTTTCTGGAAAAGTTCTAAATATATATATATAAGAAAATAAATAAAAACAAACTATCATACTGGTCTAATTAGTAGCTGACAACTCTGTTTAGCGACTGAACGTGTTTTGTAACTTCCCGTGTCTCACTCCAGCACCCTGACAATGACTTTAACGTCTTGAAGAGATCATACAGCGAAGAGAAGTGCATCTTTTAAGTCTGACGTTTGGTTGTTTAGTGTCTTCTGCCAGCTCCTCAGTTTTTAAAGACATCCACCCGCTCTGTATGTAAAGTTGCGCAGTGAAACATCTTGGCACGATGGCATGGAGGACCTTAATTCTCACTTCACAAATCTCCTAATGGGGAAACTAAAGAGATCTCTGTGCTTTAGCACCCTTAGGCATGAGACAGTGGAGCTAACGTTCAACTTAATGATCGACCCAGCGCTGTTGTCAGAGAGCAAGGAGGGGGAAAAAAAAGGAAAAAGTGAGACGGAGGAGTGCAGAGAGGAGCTTTTTGTTGATTCCTCTCTAATTCAGCTGAGAATCTGTAATACTGCTTCTGAAGCCGATAATGTTTTTTAAGCACGTTATTGTTGTGAAACTGAACTTCTGCTTGTTTAAGACTGGACTGTGGATAATTGCATTTCAAAGAGAAGGTGACACGGGTGAAGAACGAGACTACAGATACAAAACATCACATATTCTATATATATATATATATATTTAACACGTGGTTTTAACGCATTTTATGCTTTAAGTAGACGACATGACATTTATGTCTTTCCTGATTGTCATCTTGTCAAATTAGGCGATAGCGGTGCTTTCACGTCTGTCATGTCTGATGTTGAACTCGTACAAAATGGGAGGATATTTCTGTCAGTTCTGGGCTGAAAAATCCGGTATGAGTCAGACTAACTTCTGCATCTGATACCAGTGGTTGAAAGTAGCAAATAAGTGCTCAAGTATGGTACTTTATACGTGTACTGCACTATTTCAGACTCTAACATCTTTAGTTTCAGGTTATTTTGCATGAAAACCACGATGACTTTTAGATTCAATATGCATTTCCAAAGATTAAATCAATGTTTGCAAAACTTTTTTGGCTTTGGCACTGTCTAGTTTGCTCACGTTTCCCCTTTTAAACCTTTCAGATAGTTTAATTTAAACACTTTTAGGCCTGTAGATGACAAAAAAAACAACAGATTAGATTAAAGAAAAGCCCAAAACATGAATAGAAATGTGTGTAGCACACTCCTCCCCACCATTAATTATCTCACGACCCCTCAGATTTATATTGCGACCCTTTTGAGGGGCCCGACCCGTCAGTTTGGGAACCAGCAGACTCAACTGTCTCATTATATATGAGTATTTAAAACTAGATCCACCTTGACCGGCTGCAGAAGATATCATACAGTATATAAGATCACTCACATTGGCTGTACTTTAAGTACATTTTGAATACTTCTGTACTGAATGTACGACTTGTAATGGAGTATTTGTACATGGTTTTATTGGTACTTTTACTTGGGTACTTCTTCCACTACTGCCTGATATTAAAGTGGCTGGATTAAGATGTAAGGCGGCCTGTTGACCATCCTCCGAGGTTAACGCAGGACTCGCTCTTGTTAATGCTGTAGTCTAATCACTCAAAGTCCCTCATGAATTTACAATCAATACAGTTATTGAAACCAATAACACAGTGAACTTGGAGCTCTTGTGGCCACAAAGAAGGCAGATTTATTTATTATTTATTTAAAAAAACATCAAGAATAAGAAGTCAAAGAGCGTTTTGTGCTTAATTTCTATTTTTCTACTACGTTAAAAAAATGGTACTAAAAGTTGTTTTGAGTAGACAGAATTTACATTCCTTCAGCATTCAGTTTCTGCATCAGCTGTCTCCGAGCCTGAACTTCCTGCTGGTTAATGTATGCTCGCTGTGCGTTTGCACGACCTGTCTGAAGTGATTTCTGACGGCCTTGTTTAATTAGCCGCGTGTGCGTGTACTTTTATACATATTCATCGGCCGCAGATTTCAGCCCGATTGATGTTGTAATTGATTCAGACGGTTTTTATAATTCCTTCAAAAGCAGACCAGGAATTTCAATGACTTTGCAGTTTAGAGAGGGGGGGGGGGGGACAGGAGTACCGCGGCGTCTACACCTGAGGAAACGTCGACGCGCCTCGGTCGGTGTGATTTCTATCATTTTACAGAGGAGAAGACGGGGAGAGGGGAACGTCAGCTGCTTTGTTGTTCCTCTTTCACAAGTAAATTACACATTTAGGATTTATTAAGACAAGAAACAATTTTCAAATAGTGAATCCGTTGAAGCCTCCATGGAGATGTGCTCATTACTCTGTAGCCTCAGGCCATGTTCACCGCCTCGAATGCATCCTTTTTTTTTTTTCCTCCTTCTCCTTCTCCTCCTCTTCCCCTCTGTCTGGTATTTTGCGGCGTTGCCATGCCTGATGCCGTAATGTCACAGCGGTTTGTTCAAAGCTGCGACGATGATTTGGGCTCCCAGCAGGTGCCGCCCCGATGTCTGTTCAATTATTAAAGCGAGGGCCACATGGATGCATTACAGCCGCCGCACCCATTAGATAAAAAGACGACGGCTTTTTGACATGGCGCATATTTCCTCTCTCTGCCTCACAGAGACGCCGCCGCTGCAGCCCTTTCTTGTTGCTTCTTTTTGTTTTATTCATCACCGTCTTTTGGTGCGCATGGAAATATTAAAGAGCCATTTGTTCTCTCTCAGTGTTGTGGGCACAAGAGCTATCGTGATCTTTTTTTTTTTTTTTTTTTTTTTTTTTTTTTTTTTTTTTTGTTCCCTCTTGTCAAACTGAGGTCACGTCTGCTCCTTGTAGTACTCTTTTTAACTTCCCAGCAGCCCCCTCTCCCTCATCGTCGCCCTAATCTAACCATGAAAATGCCGGCGTGTTGATAAATAAATCATGCGGTGGACACAAAGTTAAACCTTGACACAATTGCTTCCAGCAGCCGTCTGTTTTTCCTCTTCAAATGTTCGTACTTTGATGACGCTGTAATGATCGATCGATGCCCGAACAAAGTGCGCGGCACTCGATGGCATCAGCTCGGAACTAAAAGATGAAACCTTTTGAATTCTTTATCTGTTATTTCTTCTTCTTTCCTCACTCAAAAAATCCCCTTAAAGTTTCCTCTTTCTGGTCAAAGTCTGGGTGGCAGCAGAAAATGAAATGCAGGGTCAGATCCACACGAGAGGATCTGTGTTTTTAAGCAGAGGGGGTTTAAGAGGGGAACCTATGCGCCTATGTGGAGGCAGCGTGTTTTCAGAGAGGAAGGTCGACAGACTGCGGCGAATCGAGAACAGATCCCGCGTGCGAAGCGTGATGCTGAAATGCAGGCGAGACAGCTTCAGCGGCCTCTGTGTTTTTATGATGTGCAATTTATGTACGTTTGTGTGTTTTTATATCCTGTTACAGAAGCTGATGGACTGACAGCAGCCGCAGCGCGCACAGTGATGGGGTCATGAATGAACAAATAGACAGAAAAACACGGAAACACTCAAACTTCTACCAAAGCTGAAATCTTTAGCAGCTCATGCAGCATGTATAAAGACGTTTATTAGGATCCAAATCTGTTTTGATCATCCATAAATCGACAAAAACATTTGGTGAATGGCAGGATTGCAACCAAAACCTGATCAGCTGGTCACATCTGGCCACCAAATGTCACCACTTTCTAATAAAGAAACTTTTATAAAGTTTTTAATGACCTATAAAGACAGGATTTATTTAGGGCTAACAAACATCTACTAATGCGTTATCGGTTCAGTTATCAGCCAGCGGCTTTTGGCAAGGCAGGGTTGGTGTAGTTAACATTTAAATTCATCAGAGTTGACCTCTCTGAATGGGGTTGCCGGGTGTGTCTATTTGTGTTGAACGTAACCGCTGTGAAACAATCAGGGAGTAACTTTATTTCGCTGATTAAGCGGCTTTCTCCATGCCGGCGCTCACTCACTCTCATTCACTGTCTATGTCTCTCAACCACTGTTCGCGTTCTCTCTCTCAAACCATCGGACACAAACCAAATTAAACTTTTTTCGTGGTACTATTTTGCAGCGTAAATTGCGAGTTTAGACTCAGATTTAGCAGCTGGTTCATGAAATAAACAAAGCCAGAACAGGTAGAGTATCCGAGTTTAGACCATGCATCAGTTTCAGAGACATTTCAGGCTGACTGTGGAGTTTTGACCGGTCTGATCATCTGATCGGCAAGGGTTTGTTTTCCCAAAAGTTGGATTTTGGAGATGATATGCTAACTTTTTCTGCTGGCTTGTCAGAAAATGAGAAATTAGTTTTAAGTAAATTCATCAATCAAAAGAAGCAATTTATTTACTCAAAGCTAAATCATAACAGCGTATCATATCACCTCACGAGACTTTCCATAGAAAGCAGGTCTGGACTCTTTATAATAGTATTTGCAGGTGAGAAAGAAAACCTCCTTTAAATTCCTTCCTTATACTGTATAACAAAATCTGGAAACACTAGCTCGTGCAAAAATATTTCAAAAGATATTCGAGTGCAGTTTCCCGAAGTTTAAATTTCATGGTGGGAAGTGAACTTTCTTAGAGTCATCTGATAAAACTGATGACTTGTGTCTGTTTTTGTAAATACGAAGCTACAGCCTGCAGTCAGTTAGCGTAGCTTAGCATAAAATATGTTATATTTATATAAAAAAAACAACAATTTGCCATTTTAGGGGGTTTTGTGTCAAGCTAGTTACTCTTCCCACCTGTTCGCCATGAACAGCTCTTTGATTCTTATTCATTCAAATTTTTTTTTTCAGTAAATTTTAGTAAAGAGGTCCTTTATTTAAAAAAAAAAAACAGAGGGTAGAGGTTTTTCTTTAATATTCAAACGCCTCTCTGCCATCTTTTAAAGTGAAGAAAAAAAAAAAAAAGTAGTGGAGTAGCATCAGGCCACACATGCAACTCTCCACTCCCACACCAACACACCCCAACCTCTCCTCCTCTTCCTCCTCCTCCTCCTCCTCCTCGTTTGATTCTTCACTGTATGTTCTGTACATGCCAACAAATCCTAATTGCACCCCACACTCTTTTCTTCCCACCGATGCTGCGCGCTTCGTGCCACCAAATTCCTTGTGTGCTAATTAGGCACGCAACCACGGTGGATACACTCCTGACAGGTGCTGCTGGCCTGCCGGGGTCACACACACAAACACACAAACACACACACAGCGAGAGACAGTGAGAGAGAGAGAGGGAGAGAGAATGAGAGAGACGCTCGTGCTCACAGCATTAAAAATAAATGGAGAGAGGAGAATAACGAGAGAGGCAAGACGTGTTAATTTCTAGCTTCCATCTGTTATTACATAAGCACTGCCAACAACTACGCATCTCTGGAAGAACGGCGAAAAGAGAAAAGAGAGGAGGAGAGGAAGACGGAGAGCCGAAACAGCCATAACTGAAGTCCTCCTGCATGGAAGAAGAATTCCTCGGGGAGGCCGGCGGAGTACAAATCAGATTGATCGAGCAAATGCAAACTTGACGATACATTTGAAGGTTTTGCTTCCAAAACAGTTTGAACGCATAACCTGGTGTTCCTTGCTCGAAACGTGGCAAAAAAACAAGAATGTGTGCCGTCAAAAACGTTTGCGGCTTCATAAGTTAAGGCCTCCAGAGAGCTGGTATCTTCAGAAATGTTTAAAAGTGAGATTTTTAAACTTTTCTTCTTGTTCACAGACAAGTTTGTCAAAGAGTTAAGTCGTTTACGGATTAGTCGAAGAAGTTTCTGTTGCGGAAAACGTTAACTTGGTCACTCCTGGAGGCTGAAACGCTCCCGTAAAGATTGTCAGTGAGCTTCAACTTCATATTTCTTTGCATTAGCCGGGATGCTAAAGGAACCGGGCGATTGTACGTGTTTGATCGTCGTTTCAAGGCGGTACGAAGAGCCTAACTACGCTTTCAGACAGCCTGTGATGTCCACAGACCACAATATTAGTAGGGATGCTAATAAAAGTGGTATGGGGGTGCTACGTAGTATGATTTATGAGGCGAATTCATCATTAAGAGGGTACTGGTCAATACATTTTCATTATAACAGAGTGGTTTCGCTTTCTTGCCGAGAGTTAGTTGAGAAGATTGATACCACACTCGTGTCTGTACAGTAAATATGGAGCTACAGCCGGTTAGCGTAGCTTAACAAAAATATTGGCTCTGTCCAGAGGTTACAAATCCACCTCGCAGCACCTCTAAATCCAGAGAAGATGTAGTGCAGAAATGAGAATACTGAGGCCTCATTTTGACATATGGACCTCTATATTTATAGTCAGTATTATTTCAGCATTTGCAGAGAACTTAGTGACTTAGTGTTTTCTCAAAACTCAACATTTTCCACCAGCTCTTTCCTGCTGAGGCTGTCCTGTCAAAATAATCCAGTGACAGCGAAGACGTACCGTTTGTCATCTAACAAAAACATTTCCCCCGTCGGAGGAACAATGGGATGAGCCGAAAAAACAAAGGGCTCCGAGGAGTGACGAGCGCCTCGAAGGGTCGCGCGTTCGGGGTTCGAGATCTTTTCCACCGACGAGGCGTTGAGGCCGCGACACGTGTTGACGTCCTGAGGTGGCGCTTGTTTCCCGTCAGCGCCGGTGAACGAGGTGCAGCAGTTGTTTTTCTGGACGGAAAGACACCAGGAGAGGCTGTGAATGTCTCGCATGTTTGCAAGGGACGTCACGGATTCTTTCCCAGGGTGGAGGGACGGTACTGTCAAGATCCTCGCTGCCAGAATACACACGGGTCAAGCATAGATCTTTGCAGCATTTCAACACTCCTACAGTGATATATTTTGGAGTGGAGGGAAGCTAAACAGCACAAAAGCCTGTAGCTGCTCTGTCTGTTACCGGCAGTGTGGGAACGCACATTATAATTGTTTGTTCAATTATTTTTCTTGGACGCTGCACCTGCACTTCACCAAGTGAACTCCTGAGACCGAAGCGCAATTAAGCCCCGCAGAGCAGCGATGACGCCTGTTTAAACAGCGGGGAGGGAGTCAGATAAATACCTTTTTAGTGCTCAAGGTAACAAGCAAAGGGTGACAGTGAGAAGGCTCGCAGGGAGCAATTTCCTATTTATTTGTCTTGTGATTTGACCTCTCTCTTGACAAGGTTCCAGGGCTTATTACCGTATCTGTCCTCCGCTCTAATCAAGGCCCATTACAAATGTTCAGCAGGCTGGAAGTGCCAGATGTGGGCGAAGGATGAAGGAGGCAGCTAGTCCTCCTGACCGGGTGTTGACGCCCTCTGAAATGTTTTGTGAGGTTCGAAATTTCACGGATAAGTAGCTCAGATGTTTGCAGGAATTGGAAATTGTGTTTTCTGACCCTCGCTGGCCATTTTAATGAGAATTTTTTGTGCAGAGGTGTGAAGTTGTTTCAGAGGAATGAGGGGAAAAAAAAAAAAGTTTATGCTTTCTGCTGCTGTTTGGAGAAATCCTGCAAAGTGCAAGAAAACATGGTGTGTTTCAGGCTAACTGTTGCTGTATGTGGCTTTGATCAGCTGTAGTCCTTGATGATATAAACAGTTTTAAATGGTTGTATCTGCACTGATGGTACTCTTTAAGAGTTATATGTTTAGTGTGGATTTGAGCCACTGTTGGTCAGTGGAACATCGAGGTTTGTGGGTACTACACCAGTGTTTCTCAGTGTTTCTACACCACGTACCACCTCCAGAAAATATCCAAGTGCCACCACTATGACTGAAGGTAAAATACATCACTCTATTGAGCTACAGATAGTTCACACAGGAGGTTTAGTCCTAATAAGAAGGTTATTCATCGTTGACTATTGTTGAATCCTGAACAGAACCGGCTCAAGAACCAGAGCTCATTTGGTGTAGTCCTGATCTGTACTTCTCTTCATTATATTTCCCATTTGGAGCCGCGTTCGCAGTGTTTTTGAACCGCTCATTTGACCTCCACTTACTATCTAACCGTCACATTTAAGCTTGTAACTAATCATGGATGTATGCGCGCGCTACGTGTGTGAACGTGACGCCGTATCAAGCTGACATTAAAACAAAATATTACAGGAAAAGCAAAACTTGATTTAAATTACCTTCCAACGATTTATTTTAATTAGAAACGTTGTCATATTTAAACAGAATAATATGTTTATAAATGAATCTTAAATAGATTCACAACAAGCGAATCCTTGAGGGAGTTCACCGGTGGTACTCGTACCATAGTTTATCGCTCGTACAAAATACAAACAGTACAGGGAACCACTGTAATACTGCTCAGTAGCATCACTCGTGGTCAAAAGTTGGTTCATATATTGTATGTTTTGCATGTTTTTAGTCATTATACATCAAACTAAAGTGACATATTTGTGAAGATTTCAGGCAAAACTATTACTTTATTATTCCTGTTAACTATTAGGTGATCAGTTTCTGAAATTTTCTGGTAGTTTTGGCTTTTTTATTGTTGTACAGGCTAATTTTAAGACTCAACAGTCATTAAAAACATAAATAAAATTAAATACTATGATCAAAATTGTCATTAGTTGCAGCCCTGCTCAATTCAAGACCTTTCAGAGTTAAAGTCTTTGACCTCCCGCATTAAAAACAGACACTTCCCTTTTAATTTGGCGATCAGTCTCATCACGGGGGACGTTTTAAAGTCTTCCAGTGAAACTCTCCGTCACACTGATGTCTGTTGGTGTCTTTGGGAATGACCATTTACATTCACAGCATATTTACTGTTGGCAGTCGGCTCATTCTGCACATAGATGCCAGTCAGTGTTTTACAGCTCGCTCTGCTTTACACTGACTCTGTCTTCAGTCACACAGCTATCATCTCAGCCATGCATACCTCCCTCTATGCTTTCCATGCTCACAGACCTCCATGCATTATTCACAGCCAAATTAAAATACCGGGCCGAGAGTGAGAGTTGCATGTTAAGGCAGCTGAATCGGGGAGGTGCCGTCACAACAGCTGAAAGTGTCTGTCACAGAGTTATAACTTTTTTTTTTTTCCCATAGTTCCCCGGCAGTGCAGCTGCCTAAATGAGAGGGATTAAGTTAACTCCCTGCTTAGAGGAAGAGCAGGCCCTGGATTAGGGCACTGGGCATGGACACAGAGAGCATTCAAGCAAGAGCCACAGCTTTTTAAAAAAGAGACGTGGGGGGGAGAAAGAGAGGGAGAGAGAGAGAGAGGGGAGGCAACGGTGCACAGCCCTCGCAGGGACCTGACGGCCGAGTTGCTTGAACAAATACATTGACAAGTGTAACGCCGCACCCGCGACATGGAAAAGTGTGTCAGGGCAAAGAGGGAGAACACTGGCGGACACGCCGACAATCACAAATTCTTTCTTTTTTTTTTTTTTCTTCCCGTCTCCTCCTTTCACCCCGCTACCACCCCTCCATCTTCTGTCATAACCTGCAACACTCGCTTTAAGACACGCAAGAAATATCTCCTGCTGGAGCCTCAACCAGGTGCTTTGATTCATACAAACTGAGCTGAGAAAAATCAGGTTAACCTGTTTTTATCGTTTCATTTTTTATGGATTAAGATTAGAAAATTATTCTGTGACTTCAGGAAACACTTTGGCAACTTCAGTCGAGTACTTTTAGTCGTTCCTGCGTATCAAGCACGCGAAGTTGGCTCACAAGCAAATTGGAGTGTCTGTTCGAAGACAAAATGACACAAAATAATCAAATTCAGTGCAAATACCTGCACGGAAACAAAAACCTGAACTCATTTTGTTAGTTTCTAATTACAGTTTGAATACAATCTGAATCTAGCACTCATTCGTTCACAAAAATACCATTTATTTCAGGTTTTCTGCCTCGTAATCTGATGGATTTCGATTCAGTTCAATAACTTTATTCATCTACGACAGGAGAAGAAACTCTAAGTGCGTTTAGTAATAAAGTATGCACCATTAAAGCCCTTTCTAACTTGAGATCATGAGGCGAAAGGCAGCAGTTTTTACCTCATTTTGAGGAGCTGCATGTGTCCACTGTGGGAATTTTATCCATTAAATAAACTGTAGAGGCCTCCACAGATTCCAGTGATGACATATAAAGTGATACAAAGAACTATCTTTGTTCAAAAACTGTTTTTAAGCTATGTTTTTATCGCACATATTCCTAAATGTACATATACGAGTTGTCAAATTGCAGCGGACACACACAGAGAATCTGGAGCCGGGTAGTGTTCTGTAGTTTTGGCTGTGTAAAATGTGTCGTGTGCATTCTGCCATGTGCTGTGTACCTGATGGTCGACTAAATGGAAACAGGATGCATACGCAATGATCAGAGAGTGGGAGGAAGGAGGGGTCAACAGGGGCCCCCTGCGGATCATTTTGGCCCTGGGCCCTCTTAGCAGGTTTATCTGGCCCTGGTGACTTTACCTAAACAATTTTCAGTGTTTGTTAGCCAAAGCGAGGTGGACATGGACGTCCTAAAATCAGCAGTACGGACCTGAATATCTTGCTTTTCAACCACTCAAAGCTGTTTTATTAAGATTTTACTGTCAAATTATTCAATTTTTTGGACTTCTTCCGATAAAAAATGATGCGAGACACCAGAAAATGATCTTTAAAATGACAAAACAAAATATGTTGACCTCATGCTAATGCAAATCCTTCATGAACACACACATTAAATGTAAAATTGATCTCTTTCTCCATCTCCTTCTCTCGTTACATGTTCATTTTTTACACTTCTTCTTGTACCGTCAGGGTTGCAGTGCAATTTCACCTGATATAGTAATATTTAAAGCTAAATGTATGCATTTTCTGAGGTCTGCCCTTCACACAGAGAGAGAGGGAGAGGGAGAAAAAAAAAAAAAAACCTGGGAAGGAGTCGAGATGAGAACAGGTGGTGAAACAGTGTGAGAAACACGAGGGAGAAAAACAACAGACACCTGCTCGTGAAACCCAACCTGGTTCCTCCATCACATTCCAGCAGAGTTCAGCTGACTGAGCTGCTCAGACAGCGGCTGGGGAGGATACACTCAATCCCCTACACTGAATTATACTGCTGACAGTGTGACCGTGTGAGGGAAATAGCATCTATGAGGCAGATATATCTGTACACTTGAGGACAGACACAACTCTTTTTATAGTTGTGACTAAATACCTGTTGAAGTGGCATTTAGGCGATCGAGGGACACGAAATCGATGCACTGAACCCAACAATAATTCAGAAAACGACAACAAAAAAGCTAAAAATCAAAGTCTGTAAGGTCTGAGGACACCTTTTACCTGATGACCTTCATAAAGAAGCATATTTATTCAAATATCTTGAGTAATTTTGCTGATTAAACCACGATTAGCTCTTGTCGTCAGCCCTATAGTTTCACATTTTTGTTGGGATTTTGTTTTTACTCAAAGTCAAAGTCAGAGATCTGTGAGGTTGTATCATGTGATTGCATTATTTACATTCACGTTAAGTAGCTCTTTGGCACGTTCCTCCGTCACTTGGCGCGTTACAACGCCAACTGTCAATGAAACTGTCGGCAGAAATGTGTAGGCGACATCTCGTGTACCTCGTGGGCGCTCACGATACAAACAAAATGAGGACTGTCGCGTCCAAACGTTGCTCCTCGCCTCCCTCTACGGGTGAACTAAGGGGTTATTTCAACCAAACCAGAGTTAGTGATTTTTGGAAGACTGAAATGAGGTGTTGCACCGTGGTAAAATTGGTAAAACAAGTGAGAAAATTACAGTTTTTGTCAATGGAGTCTTTTCTAGTCAAACAAAAACTTATTTTGCAGTAGGGATCCTTTCCATAACACAAGAACTTTAGTGGACGTAAATGGACGCTGCAAGGTTTGGTCACTTAGACAACAGAAAATATATAAGTTATACTCTTTTTATTATTTTTTATTATTACCAACAAATCGCAGAAGTTGTGATTGTGTTTTGAACTCCCCGAGCGTGCTCAGTGATAGATACCCACAGATCGACAGTCCAGTCACAGATGTGTTCATTGTGATTGAGGAATTATGGTTCTTTTATGGGTTTTTGGATCAACAATGGAGGTCTATAGAGACATAACTGATATCAGGCTTTAGGATTTTTGTCCTCAAACCCTAGAGAAGCTGCTCCTTATTCCAAAAAAGACATTTTGGGATTATAAATCAGTTTTTTTATGTCCAAGAGTTCACAGGATTCTTCAGAAAAGTATGATTATCAGTTTATGTAAAAGGTGTGTCAATGTCAACTATGGATTTACTTAAAGAAATATGTAAAATATGATATTTTGAGCAGAAGGACACACTTTCTTAACCCCATTGCGATCCTCCGAGTCTGTTTTTGTGAATGAATCTGACCTTGGAGAAACTTAAAAATCAAAGTTAAATGAGCTTTTCCAATTGTGAAACATCACAGGATTAACTAAGTGGATACACATCGCCAAGTCAGATAAGGACAGGTGGTTACTTTTCCAAAAAAAAACCTGGAACGTATTAGTTTGAGTAAATAATTAACCTCCTCTGATGTTCTCTGTCTTGTTCTGGCTGCAGGGCTCGGTCACGTCAGCTCCGTGACATCAAAGCGACCGTGACACCGCGGCAAACCGGCCGTGACGGGCGCCTTTTTGTCTTCCGCGGTCAGGCCGGATCGCCTGGCCCGCGGACGACTGTAATTGCGCCGACAGGTGACACGTCTGTGGAAACCAGAAGATGATGGGGGGAAGAGACTACTTAGATCATGTGACCTGCACCTCACGCGCCTCCTCCGAGTACGGTAAGTGTCTGAAGAGCTTCACTGTGACATTTAGGAAACAAAAGGGCATCCTTAGACTGATAATGTACACTAGAATGCTGCTAATCAAGAAAATTATTAAGAAAGCTGAATCATCAAGAACAAGTGACTCAGTTTGAATCCAACACCAGTGTTTGTTTTCTCAAATTTAAGACCACATTACCCATCAGGCCTCCTCCTTCCTGTTCTCCCCCTAACATTTGTTCCCGTCATTCTTTCACATCTTTCACCGCTGGTGGAATTTTTGTGACTTTTAGCTGAGTTTGCTCTGAAAAACTTGAAATCAATAAACCAGATACTTAAAAATCTAAACCATTACATCAGGATCACCACAATAGCCTCTGTTATTGTAATGTTACTAATGTTATTGTAATGTTACTAATGAATCATAGTTAATGATTCATCCATCCATCCATCCGGTCTTTAAACTGTTTGGCGATGGTAAAAATCAGTCATAGTTAAACAAACACTCAGTAACAGCCAAACGAAATAAATGTGCAGAAATATCAGCAGAGAAAAGAGTGTGAAAGTAAAAAGTTAACTTTTAATTTAAGTTTGTTTAGTTTGGATCAGAACAGCGGCTGAGCGACAAAGAGCAGCTGCTATAAATGAAGAACTGTCACTTTATTATTAAAACTGTCATCCGGTCTTATTTATATCAAATCTGTTGTTTTCATATGAAGCTGAATTACTTTTGTTCTTTCAGTTTGTGGCATTTTGTCTGCTGGAGACGCTGTCAGATTTTGATGTCTTTATTTAAAAATAGAACAGTATAGTTTTTAATGCAACTAATAATGAATTATAGAACACAGAGAAATAAATCAAACACCACTCGCCACAAAGAAACATTTTATGTATAAAGCAGAAGTAAAATAAAAGTATTCAAGACAATCGCTACTGTATTGCCAAAAGTGTGTGGACATCCCAAAATGACTTCCATATGTGATGAATGTATCAAAAGTCATAAAAAGGGTTTCTTCTCTCCGAGCCCGGCTCGTAATCGGCGTTCCAGTTCATCCCAAAGTTGTTGGTTTGGGAACAGTATTGTCTAAAACGCAGCTTTTCAAAGTAAGATGTCGGAGCTCAGAGAGTTCTTCAAACAGTTTGAGGGATTGAGGCTCGATGATTGGAAGTTGCTAAAGGAGATCGCATAAAATCGCCTAAATGTGAGTTGGTTAGGGTTAGAGGGTTAGAGTTGCAGATGTTTTCCCACTTTCCAGGAGTCGGAAACTAATAAATGTGTTAGGACAGACCTTTTTTATGTATTTGTAGTCATGTCGAACAGCGGTATGAGGCTATTTTGGCTCAGTTGTTGCTCAGTTGTCTGAGGGATCAAATCATGATCCCATAGGCATCCAGGAATTAAGCCTTTCCCTTCATTGGAACTAAGAGGCCCAAACCAGGAAGACGAAAGCTGCTAACCAAACTGTGGTTACTGCATTTATCTGTACAAGAGATATTATATCTGAACTTTTGGCACACTCCAAGTGGGAGTCTTCTTTATGACTGTGTACATTCAGCTCAGTACAACCTAATAACGACCAGTTCCCCTTGAATTATTTGTTGTATCCCGACAGCGGGGCGGCGCCATAAAGTGCACTGTTTGACTCAGGTATTTGTGTTTTGCTGGACGAACTTCAGACGAACTTCAGAGAGCTCTTCGTCATCTGTGGCCCAATTAGCAAACAAATTTCCCAGCAAATGGAAAAAGTGGAAAAACATATATTCTAGATCATTAGCTGAAAATCCCCCTCAATGCCGCGCCCTCACACCACGGCTGTTTCAAAGAGCAGCGGCTTGTTTTGTTCTGACGAATCCCCTCGTTGTTTATTAGTCGGGGTTGCCCTCGATGGGCGTCGCAGAACTGAATCTCAAATCTTTGCCCCGGCTTCTCGTCTCAAACACATCTAAGCTGGCGAGGCTTGTGATAGCCCTTCTCTCCTTTTTAAAACAGAGCAAAAGACCCACAGGCCGAAGAACGAGAAGCAGCTCGGTTTGAGCCCAGGGGAGGCGGGATCCGGTCCTATTTGTCAGAGCTTTCCATCGTCACTTTTCATCGACGGGCAGGCAGGGAGCCGGCGGGGGGCTCTAATGTACTCGCGCCGTCTTCCTCCCCGCATGAGTGTTTTCTGTTTGGCTGCTGTCACTGAGAAAAGACACATAAGTACTCGCTCTGTATCTTTTCACACACACACACACACTCCGGCTCTCAAACACACACTCTGTGGACGGAGCGATGTGCTCTCCAGGGCTGAGAATTTTCCCCTCTCTGTCTTTATCTGCTGGTAAATGTTGACAGACCACTGAACCTTGATGTCGGACTGTGACAGGCTTAGCTGTTTGTAAAGTGTTGGGGTGAGGAAAAAAGAGAGACAAAGGGGCCTCTGGTGTGGTGGTTAGCCATCATGGCTGCTCAGCTCGCAGTGAAAGGACCTCTAACACCATCCCTGCTCCAGCGTGGAGGCGAGTGCTTCGGCTGCGCCCGGGTCGGCCCGGCTCGCAGACCATTAGGGAAATGGCTGAAGGGTTTTCTCGCGTTTCAAACCCGGCTGCACCGTTCAAATTAATGAGGGGATTGTCAGCATATCAGAGTTGATGGGTGTGACGAGCGAGGCCCCAGTACAGATCCTGAAAGCAAGCAACGCTCGGGACAAAATTTACTTCAGTGAGAAGCTGAAGGGACTGTTGTCTTTGGCCTAGTTTGTTGTGAACTTAAGTTTTCAGTGTTTTTAACTAGTTTTCTGTCATATTTCACCTCTTGATGGAGGGACTTTGTCTTCAAACTTTTAATTGAAAGAGGATCAGATATTTCATGCTGTAAATCTTGACCTCAACATTTGAAAAGTTACTCTTCATTACGAATGAGAAAAATCTATCAAACTGTAGAAGTAATTACGACAGAAGCTGCTACAACCAGACTTGTAGAAGACAGAAACAGGCTTGGGATTGGCTCTTGAAGGTTTTTCTTACACATACCACTTAATATCTGCAAGTTAGATTCTCTTACATACAAAAACTGCAAGTATCCGGTGTTCCTTCTTTTTCTCGACTTATTTCTTCTTTGTCCAACCTTCGGCTAGAAAAAGCAGGTGGAGGCCCAAGTTTCCAACTACATATCATTGCTCACATGACTGAAGTCCAATCACAACAGCAGTGAAACATCACTCGGATTGCTATGCATGCTCTGACAATGAAAATCCGTCTTTTTAAGGGGTCAAGAGTAGAACAGGTTGAGAGGCTCTGGTCTGAGAGAATAAACCAGGGAGCTACATGAGCAACATCTCCCTGAACCCTGAGAGCGGCAGGGTGAAGCTCACGCAGACAAATCAAATTCAACATGAAACAAGCGCGTTGGAGGCTGAGGATCTCATTATTTTCTTTTTTAAAAGCACCAGCTGCAGCTCAGCTGCTGGAAGTGTCACAGGCGCTCACCTCGCCTTGTTTGATATGCTTCCCCTGCATCTTGTCGACTTCCTGTGGGAACTGCGCTTTTGTTGAGCGGTGTTTCCCCTGACGAGCCAGAGCGGGTCACGTCTAAGCGACCTGCCGATGCGACAGTCCATAAAGACACAAAGACACAAAGGTGAGGACAGACAGTGAGACACGGCTCTGGCGGGGTCTCGACCCGTTGGGGGCACCGAGCTTTGACGGTGACAGCGTCTTCCGCCGAGGATGTCGCCCTGACACATCGAGAGAAACAATGGAGGCCGTGCAGGGAGGATGTAACTAAGCAAATTAAATCGGAGTCATCAGGGTTTCTTTGAATGAAGATGAAAATGTGTCACACACCTCTGTATTGTAGCTCTGTGGCACTAACACGACCTACAGGGACCAGTGAGAGAAAATTGGATTTCTGATGTTAAACTGGAGGACAATTTAAATGTCCTTGGTGTCCATCTTTGCCAACGTGCCCTTCAGCAAGACCTGCCTGCTTGAGCTTATGGTAAAATGTCAAGATGTTTCCCAGTGAGAAAGTAACTTGACTTCGCTGGGAAGTCGTCTTGGAAACTGTTTGTAAAATGGCAGGCGCAGGCAGGTGATTGTTATGATGTAATAAGTCAGGAGAAGAGCGAAAACATCAGTCATTCTTTGCTCTTTGCGCTGACGCTGTAGCTCATGGCGTAGCAGGCAGTAGTTCCTTGCAGGACTTTGATTGGTCCAAATTTGTGTCGTTCGGACATGAGTGCACAGCCCGAACCTCGAGAAGATGGATTCTCATGTGATCTTGTGATTTGAGTTCAGCTGACTTGCTGAGAAAAATCGTTGGCATGTTGACACAACAAAATGTTGCGAAAGATTCAGAGATTCTGGTTGCACAAATACAAGTTGCAGCTACCCTAACTTCTAGATTATAGATTTGAAAAGATGCACCGGGACATGTAAAAACTGCAGTTACGGAATAAAGAAAGGGGGATCACACAAATTGAAGAAGCAGAGGCATGTCCGACATGTTTTAACATTGATTTTCCAAGCTGCCAATCTTTTTGTACATGGTTCAATCAAAACTTGCCCTGCCATTTCCATAATTTTTGAATTCATGTGGTCTGCCACCTGAGACTTAAGATTCATGAGCTTTCCTCTGATTACACTCACATGCAGAATAATGTGATTATACCTATTTGCATCCACTTGTCAACCCCCCCATGCCTTGAGCAGCATGTCCACGTAAACTGCTGAGAAGGAAGAAGACAGGAAGGACAAATCAGACTCTTTACTAAAAGGTCCCTTAGCGAGTGTTTCAGGTTCTCGTTAACATCAGGAAAACATCCTACAGTTAAAAGTTAAATGTATAATAATGACTCCTGACCCTGTTTGATCTAAACTCAGCTCTCATGTGCTCGCAGTGGAAAAACATCCAGGTCTTTAGATAGCTTTCACGCCGCTGATTAAACTAAAGCTGAGCTCATCGTTTCTCCTGCACATCCTGAAGGAAGCTGTTTTCTCTCCTCGTCCTCACACACGTTTCCAGGCCTGTCCGCTTGTTTTTTTCTGCTCTCTCTCTCTCTCTTTCTTTTTTTTTCCCCTCTCCATCTCAGGGAATTCACTTCACTTTAATTGTTTGACAGTCTTTTCCTGCCTTTATGCCACGGCCGCAGAAGGTGCCGAGGATTTTTTCCTCCTTTTTTGAGGCATTAATAACATTCCGCTCGACTGATTCCCCGGGGCACAACCTCATTATGGCTTATAGGCAGAAAAAATAAACTGTCTGTACCGCCTGGCAGCTTTTTTCCCTCCTTTTTTCTCAGAGAAATGAGGAGTTGGTGTAAAGTGCCTGCTTATAAAACAGTCTTCTTGTTGCTAACTAAAACACATGTCCAGGGTGTTATCTGTTTCCATGACGGAAAGTGACTGGCTGCTGAGAGACGGCTGCTGTTGACGGCAGTCTGCACTGGGTGGCAGCACTGTGGGTGAGATTGCAGGGGAGACTGGCTCACGACTGGTTTCAGGGTGGGAATGTGAGAGCCAGCATGTAAAATAGACACATTTTAAAAGGAGGATCGTTATCAGAGTTGGTGTCCACACTTCACTTTACCTCCCTTCTCCTATGAGCATCTATAAACATTATAAAAACCCAGTATAGTTTAGTTGTAAGCAGATGTAAGCATATTTTAAGTGTTAATGTATTTGTCAACAATTATATCTAGCATGTAACATGACAATTATCATATTTCATTTATTACACACAGCTTTTTATACACAAATAATTGACAGGCAGGTTTAAAACCATTTGTAAATGTGTTCAAAACTCTTGGAAAATAGCTTAACAAAGACTGAAGGTCCACTTTTTTAATGTCTCCTGGAGCTTTCGGCTGTATTTCATGGCCTTGATCAGTGAATAGTTTCCCCAGTTTGAAGAAGTATTTACACAAAAGTAAATAATAAATAAATATAACACCTGATGAAGTGAGCAAACTCAATCTGCCGATGAATACTGTGTGATACAGTTGAAAGCTCTGGGTAAAGCTATGAAGTGGAACTTGTTTACTAGACTCTTATTTTGAAGGTCAAGAATGAACTTAATATATCATTCCTTAAGTCTGGGAGAGTTCATCCAGGTCATCTTCCTTGAGAAGAGTTATATCTGGGGCAACTGGACTTGGTTGTAGATCCGTGAAGATGTTTCACCTCTCAGGCTTCTTCAGTTCTGACTGACTGGTGGGTAGATCCGAGTATTGTCTAGTCGAGTATGATGTTTGCATTTTGGACAGGGAAGACAGAAAGGGGAGTGTAAGAGGTTATCTACATAAAAGTAGAGAAACCATCACTCAGCAGAGAAGGACTCAGACACCACTTACCCCCGATCTACAAGTCTGTCCTTTCAGGACACTGAGCAGCAATCTACACTTATCCTCATGTGACTCCAACGACCATTGTCCAGAACGAACCTCAGGTGACCCGAACGACTGTCGTTCACACCAGACCTCAAGTGACCTTAACGACTGTCGTTCACACCAGACCTCAGGTGACCTTAACGACTGTCGTTCACACCAGACCTCAGGTGACCTTAACGACTGTCATTCACACCAGACCTCAGGTGACCTTAACGACTGTCGTTCACACCAGACCTCAGGTGACTTTAACGACTGTCGTTCACACCAGACCTCAGGTGACTTAAACGACTGTCGTTCACACCAGACCTCAGTGACTTTAACGACCCTGACAACAGTCGTCACAGCAACAATGAGCACTAACGAACCAAGTGGAAACTATGGCCTGGTCTGTGATCCTGCCTTGACTAAATACTCGGATCTGCCCACCAGTCAGTCAGAGCTGAAGAAGCCTCTTGGATGAGAGGTGAAACGTCTTCATGGATCTACAACCAAGTCCACTTGCCCCAGATTTAACTCTTCACGAATCATTGTTTAAGTTAGAAGAAGCACAGTTTTTCTGCATTTCAGATTCATTTTGAAGATGCAACAATACCAGCATACAGTTGGTATTTTAAAGAGTGAAATAGGACTAATGCATAAATTATCTGAAGTTTTAAAAAAAGGCATTTTATCCAAAGTCGTCCCAGATGTAACGTGAATCTTCAGTAAAGTCAAATGAACCATTTTAAAAGCTTCAAATCATCTGAGGGTTGGGAAAGCACATCAGTATTTTTATGTGCTACGGTTTATTCAAACTGGAAGCCGGCCAGTCTTCTGCTGCTGGACACACAGCAGCCTGAGGTCAAGTGCCTTGCCCAAGGGCAGTCGGGCAGCAGTAGGCTGAGGCAGAGAGTACGTCCTCATTGACCAAGCAGGAAATGTGCAGATTTAACACTAGAAAGGCCAAACATGCAATCGGCTTGACAGCAGCTTTGAATTTTACAAGTGAAGTATTTCAACTTTCAAGACGTCACCTCTGTGGCTTTTTGGAGAACCCGCTGACATCCGTTGACCTCGACTGCGACCTTCTGGTTAGAAACCTGCATCTTCATAAACTCAAGTTAGAATCACTTTATTGAACTAGACGATTTTCCTCATTTTAGTTTTCTAAAACATTTCTACACACTGTCAGCACTACGTTACAGAAAATAGACCTTGGTCGGGCAGCAAAGTTCAGTCTGATCACACCTGAGGCTATTAGACTGTCAATAATCAGTAACAAAGATTATTTAAATAAGCCCACGTAGGTGAGACAGAGGGCGATACAATAACCTATTCAAATCTCAGTAAATAATCCTCATCCTCTTAAAAAAAAAAAAAAAAAAAACAGTTCAATAGATACAGAAGCAATCTAATCAATTACAATATATTAAATATGGACTAAATTGTTTGACAGTCCCCAACGTATCAGAATATTTCAACACATTACTAATGAAGACAAAAACAGTGAAACCAGTGTGACAAAAGAACCTCTTCACTACTTGATCTTCTTCTGGGGTTTTCAGCCACATCATGGCCTCAGTTCTCTTGGAGATGGTTCTGTTATTATCATGTGACCCAAGTATGTGATATTAGTCACATGATTCCAGGTGGTCCCTGGTCTTGGTCCAGAGATGTGGTATGGTGTTGGATGTGAATGGTGATGACCTTTAGTAGTTTTTGTAATCGCCCAAAAAATGATGCAATGTTTAGATTTTTGAAGAGTTTGCAGTATGATTTGTTTGGTTTCCTCCTAAAAATTCAAATTCAAATCACTAATGCTTGCCTACAAAGTAGTCTCTGGTTCTGGTTTATACAGGCGTATATTCCCTCCCGAAGTCGGTGTCCTCATTAGCTCCGCTATGAACGACACCTGGCTCTGCCACCCGTTCGCTCAGGGCAATCCAGACTTTTCTCGTCTGTTGTTCCCTTTTGGTGGAACGTCCTACCAGTTCCTACCAGATCAGGGGCGTCCCTCTCTACCTTTTAAAACCCCCTAAAGACCTCCAGCTCTTCAGAGAGGACCTCCTCTCCTAGAACTGGACATGCTAAATCCATCCCCCTCTACAACTGTCACAATACTGCACTAACATGTCCTTGTTGCACTGTATCTTGATTGTTGTTGCTCTCTCCGCTTTGTAAGTTGCTTTGTATGATGTGTTAGAGCAATTGCTCCTTGTTTAAGGTGAAAACAAATACACAACATTGTCTTTATCTGTTTTTGTAAAGTTTCAGAGGTGTAGCATTGGAGAGATATGGATCCACCACCTACTACATGGATATTGAAGGTCGCTTTAGACGTTGAAATCCCTCTAAAATGAAGAAATTGTTCATAGTTTATAAATGGAGTTCAGAATGAGAACACTTTAAACAAAATGTGGCTTAATACTCACAACATCAAGAAGTAGAATTTATGCAGATATGTGACCCTTAAATGTGAAATTTAACATTTTTTGAAGTGCTGACTTTCCACCCGACAGCACTAACACAAAATGACTGATCCGATGCAAAGCATAAAAGTCTGAAGTCTTTCTCCTCCTCCTGCTCCTCTTCAGCAGCAGCAGCCACAATTGGTTGCTGCCTGAATGCACACAGTGATTGAATATTCAATATAAAGCAGATTTATCATATATATGCCATAGAAGTCATGTACAGTCTGTATTTTTGTTGTCCGGCCTCTGTACTGTCACTACTTTAGCTGTCAGTGTCTCTGCTCCTTGTTCAACGAGACAAATTCCCGTACACGAAATGTAGATTCTGTTTCTAAAAGCTTTCCTTACACTCAATTTATATTCATTCAGTTAAATTAAGGGTTTGGCTTGTTGGAGAGGAGTTAAGCGTCAATACGACTTCAATCAGCCCCGCATGAATTTCAGGGAGCATCCAGGCAAGGTCTGCATCAAATCCCACTAATGTGCCTCCCAAACAGATTTTAGCGTTGCTCTTATTGAGTGAAGGGTTGTAATTAAAGGCAGGTTCACGTCGATGAATATGGGTTATTTAGCTCAAAAGATCATTTCTGGTGATGCTTTACATAATCCTTTAAAATACACAAGGAAGCCCTGCTCTTGAGGAAAAAATATAAATTAATGGGAAAGCTAATGGACATGTTGATGGCATTTCGGTAAACCTAATAAGAATTGATTCTTGGTTGTGAGAACATTTTCATTCCTCAAACCTCCACCCCCCCCGTGCTTTACATGTGTAATGAACCTGCCTGAGCATTGATCAAAAACAAAAATTGGAGGAGTAAATCTGCTTAAAAAGCCTGTCTCCCCCTCGTCTGCCTGGGCTTTGTCCTGGCAGCAGGCTGGCCAGCACTTACAGAGGTGCTATATGTCTCTTAAATTACTAAATTGCCTTCTGGCCCCCGTGCTTTTTTTTTTCCTCCCCCCGCGATGGTTTGCGGGCATTAGTCGAAAGTTTTTCCCGCAAATATTTAATCCTTGCCGTGACTGACAATGTTGTCAGACCTCCGGACGGGTTTTACGCTGTTATTACAAGCGCTCCTCCGTCCGTGGCACTTTGGATTATTCAAGATTATGTTGTAATCCCTTTAATCCTCATTGCATTAAGATTTCAGTCAAAATACGGCAACAGTAAAGTAGCACTCAGAAGCAATGAGGTCTTAAGCAGGCGTCATGATTGGGCAGCCGCCTTCATTTCCTCCCTTTTTCTCTTTATTTATTCTCCGGTCTCTCTACATTGTCAATAAGCTGAGCAACAGCTCTGTATTTGCTTTTCAGAAGCGACAATGATTTATTCCGGGCGGTGAAACCCATCTCCAATCACCGCAGAGGAAAACACATATTTACCAGCTTGCAGTGTCAAGGCGAGGCAAAGACAAACCGAGGGCGGGGTGCGCTCACAAGCATCCGAGTCTCCTCAAGCCTGGATCTGGGAACTTTTCTGATGAAATATTTGTCTCCGGCGGTGCATCCTGTGGTTTACTGTTCAACTATTTCTCCCCCATCTGATGTTCTCCTGCTGCTCTATACAGCCCTTATCTCTCCTCGCTTGACTTCCCGCCATGTCAGAGAGCTTCCAGCAGACTCTTCTGTCTGCGTTTTTGAAGCTGCATGAATAAAACAACCTCCAACTTTGAAACTATGGCTTGTTTTGCCATGCGTCTTTATGTAGCTACAAAAACAAATCCACATCATGCAGCTGTGTGAGCCTTGACAGGATGCAAATCCATGCTAATATATCCGGTTTTGGAATGAGCTGAAGCCACTTTATTTACAAATCACAGTAAAAGCATTTCTGATCAAATATTCAACAAATGACTTCATACAAGGCCTGATCGGATGGCTGAGGTTTGGGTCGACCCCCTCTGTCATTTAATTACTGTCACTTTGACAAGTTTGATTCAGAGCAACGGCTGGATCATCGCCAACCATTTCTCATCTCTCTTATTTATCTTCCACGTCTTAGTTGCTTCATTCTTTTAGAGCAGCTTTGTCGCACTTTGACTTCTCCGTTTTTGGTCCGACAAAGAAATCCTGACTCGTGATCTGGTGGCCTAAAGGTTAACGGTTGTGCTGATCATGATCGACACCCTGCCTGTTTTGTGTCCTTTGCTGCACGTCATTCCTAATTCCTTTCTCCTTATTTCCTGTGATCTTTCCACTGAACCTATCTGACGAATGCCCCTCCAAAAATGATTAAAAAATGTGTGCATGTACAATATATCTTGACCTGTGGTCCACTTAGTGTTTGTCATCATCAGCGGTTGGAGAGAATGTTCTCAGAAAAAGCTAGTTAAGAACTTCTGTAACAAATGCATGTTGTACCGCCGAGCCGAGTCCCAACTTTATTTTAAATTCTAGTCAAGGTCCCAAAGTTTCAACAGATACCAAAAACAGCAGATTGAACTTTAGTAAATATGCATTATGGATAGCTGTGATTTTCATAAGATGGAGTGGTCCATAAGTAGTTGTTTTTAGCGGAGTAGAGTTTGGAAAAAATCGAATATTTAAAATCCAACTTTGAGACTGTTTGACAGGGGAAAATGTTAAAGAAATATGAGGATTAAAGTAAAATAAAATGGTACAACCCAGTGTTGAAGGACATTTCATCTGGTTAATTGGTGCCAATTAGTGGACTGAGGATGGAAGATTATAGAAATGTCATACTCAAGTACAAATACTCTTAAAAGAGGTGGACGAAAACCCTATTTAAAAGTTAAAAGTAGCTTATTACCAAGGCAAGAGGGTAAAAGTGTTTTAGAAAAGGCGACACTGAATGAGTTTTTTTTAAGAAGAACTTTAGCTTGAACACTAAAGGAAATTCAAACAGGATTTAATTGAAAATCTGAAGATTACAAGACACAATGTGAGGTCACGTCTTTTCTCTCGTCCTCGCTGACTGACCACAAACAGCTCGTCAGTTTCTGATGCACGCACAGAAACAAGAACAAGATATGAGCATTTTTTTTTTTTTTTTTTTTTAACTTCTATCCGTACTGACATGTTTTTAGCAGTATAGAAGAGCTTCAAGGCCTTTAAAAAAGAGAAGCAGTGAAGCAGGTCTGAGGGAGATTTTTAACAGCATCACCCTTAATGTGATCACTGATCCTAACCAACCATAAAAGGAATCCATTTCTGCCTCCTGGAGATGCTCTGTGTTTTTCCTTCCTTCTGCTTGATCTGGAAGATGCTTGACGATATTCGTTGCTTTGTTTCTCGGGGTGGAAACCCTTCGAGGTGAAAGGAGAAGCGGGTACTTGTCGGTGCCGCGGCTCTCGACTTCAAACCCTATAAGATCTGTGACGCGCCTCAGAGTCAAACTTCAAACCAGCAGCGAGTCGTTGAGAGAAGACGGAGCAGGATGATCCTGAGCGGAGCGGATCTTGTTCTCGGTGCTACAGGCCAGCCGTGTCTCTGTGTGTGTTCATGTTGGTGAGTTTGCATCGACTAGATGCTGCACTGAGGTTAGCAGGAGGGTCGGCAGCCTGCGGGGCAGCAGCAAGGCGGCACGTAGAAAAGAAACTTCATCTCCTACAAAATGCTTTTATATACGACTAATTTGGTTTGCCAAATAGGTTTTGGAAGTAATAAAACTGCTGCCTGGACAACTTTTTTTCCAAATGCAGGACATGTAAAGTTCTTGTAGACAACAGAAGTCATAGGTGCTTCTCGACGTGGATAGTTGGACATCCAAATTATAGGACTTCGATATGGAGGAACATTGTTTTCTGGATCCCAGATTTTGTTACAAAGCACTCGATTGAAGGGCTAGTTCGGGTTATTTGAAGTGGGGTTGTTTGAGGTGCTTTTCCATAGTCAGTGTATTCCCTACGGACAGGAAACTTAAACATTTATATCAATCTATCGATCTCTTTTGACAAAACAAGTAGTTTTACTCGCAAAACACGGGAGTTTCTGGTCCACCGCTGCCTCAATTGGTTACTTTTTGTTATCATTTGACTTTAGTGTTTCCACACCTTAGTCGCTGCAGATCGACGCCATGGTAGACCAGCAGTTGTGTGACGATCGGTCAGGGTCCAACGTGAGGTCTGTGATGTCCCTCGGCCTGTTGTGCCGTAGCATAACTTCAGCTATACGTCTTTTTATTTACCTAAAAATAAAACTTTAAAACACAGACAGTTCAGAGATGATCATTATTAAATGTGTCCTCACTATATTTATTGATTTAAAAACAGACTAGGCATCAAAATGTATTCACTGCTGTGGTTACTGTGGAGTAAATTACTCAAACAATAACACTTGAGTATGTAGAGTTTGGCTGAGAGGGTCTAATGAAAGAGTTGCATTATGGGAAGTGTAGGATTTAGTGTTTTTGGAGCTTGATCCCCATAATGGGGGATGAAATTCAAATTATCAGCGCATCTGCTGATTTTTCCATCAACTTTTTGGTCGTGTAATATTAAATTGTCCGAGCATCGCTTTTAAAAGTCTCTGAATTATTTTTCGTAGTTGTTTCGGGACAGTGGGTGTCACTTTTTTACTGAGCTCTCCAATCTTTCAATCAAATGTAAATACGACTATTTTAAACCCAAAATCGAACTCGCAGTGTAACACCATCTCATCGTCTTGGTATGTAAAATGTATATTTTAGCTGCAGTTATGCAGATGACACTAACACTGCAGGCCTGAGTGATTGTAGCCACCCACACTGAAACCAACAGCACTCTGGGAACTCTGAGGCACTTTGGTAGATGCCCCAAAGTTTGGCCAACTACCTCTTCTCTCTTGTGGCCTTTTGACTTTGCAAAACATACACAACGTCAAGAGTGGACTCCGTGGCAGGATGTCTGACTGGCTCACTGTAGTGTGTGTGTGTGTGTGTGTGCGTTGGGTGAAACTAGGTTACAGTTTGCTTTTAGGACATGTAGCTAACCCCCTGACCCTGGCTTGGATCCTGCTCACAGACCCCTTCAGCAGCAACAAAACACACACTCCTCCCTGACTTTCGAGGCCTCCAGGTCTTGGCTACCGGTGTCAAAGTGCACGGGCAGCCCGGAGAAGCTTTCACATAGTGGCAACACTCAAACATCCTCTTCTTCCAACCACCACCCTACAGATTTGTGTGTTGTTTTTGTTTTTTTCTCCGGCTTGTCCCCAAACTCCGTCATCGTTTGTCGCCGCAGATGAGCGGCCGCTCTCCGCCGGTTGAGTCTGAAAAGGTTTGAGTTTCGTTGACTCAGAGTGGCGGCGAAGCCTCCGATGCCCCTGACGTTTTGCCTTCGGATGACCCGTGTCGTGTTGACAAAAACAACCGCGCCGGTTGCACCTCAGAGACACATAAGTCACTCTGAAAATGTCCCCATGACTATGCTCAAGGGTTAAACTGACATGAAGACAATTACAGAGTGTGTTTGTCCCCCATGTGTCCAACTGTATACAGTGGTAGCTTCCATTCTGTAATGCATCGTGTCAGCTTTGTCTCGTGTAGTCATCCTTAAGTGTTATGACTCGATTCATCCTTTAATATTAGACTCTGTAATCAAATTAAAGCTCTGTAATTCATCTTTCTTATCCAGCTCAGCTGAGGACAGTTCATTTTCTTAAGACAACACAAATCTGCCAGTGCAATAAGATTATTTCAACGGATTTACTTTAATCAAATTCTTCTTTTTCATGTATTTTTGGCTGTGCACAGATGGTCTGCGTACACTCCTGCAGTCACACCGTTGCGGAAAGTTTAAATTGGCCTTCATCTTTATTGATTTGAGTTGCAGACTCTAATTTCTTGGGACAAGTTGATTTCTATTGGAGAGATTAATTCATTGAAATCTTTTAATTAGGGCTTTTGGGGGTCAATTTTAGGCAGAGAGGGCTTGATGAGATGGAAATTTGTGCAGTGCATGAGTCGCTAAATCTCAATAAATCTGCTGCTGCTCACCTCAGAGCTGCGTCCATCACCCGAACAATAACTTTGGTTAAAGTCTGGCTTGATTCCATGAAACACTGGTAATCTTTTGATGCATTTCTGCAAAAAAGAAGTCATGCTTCTTTTCTTGGTGGTTTATTTGGGGTACACTGCAAACATTGTGTCTTTTAAAGTGTTGTTTGCTTAAACCAAGTGACAATCTGCTTATAAAGTGAGGTTATGGCAACTTATATTCAAAACAAATCAACTTTTTTTAGTTTTCTTAATTCTAGTGCAGTGACCTGCCTTATTCTCTCAAGGTCCAAACACTGAAAGTCTTGAAATACAATGATTGGCATGTATTCACCCTTAAATATTATGATAGATTCTTCCTGTAAAGTCATTCTATCTGATCCAATCACTACTTACTAATTCTTCGGCCTGGTCAGTTCTTGATGGCCTTAAATGCTTAAAAAGGGTCAAATCCGATTCTATTGAGGGACTATCTCTTGAGGAATGGAGCAACAGTGCAGCAGCAACTTTGCACTAAAGGTAAGACTTGATCTTTGTCCGCATGTGTGAGGTTTGCAGTGAAGGAAAACACAGGTGGTCAGTGTTTTTTAAGCTGGCGTTCAGAGAGCTTTCCAGGGAGCACTTGCGTGAAATGGGCGCGATGTTCCCGCCAGCACACTCGTGTTTCTTTTCCAGTTTATACGAGTCCCAGTATACACATGCCATAACACAGAAATATTTTGTCAATAGGCATATACAAAGCACTCTTTGGGCCACAGGAGAGCCATGAGAGAGTGTCCAATGTTTTTAAGAGGTCGATTCTGTGTTAAAAACAATGGGCAGTAAAAAAATCCCCTCGCCGGAGGAAAATAGCCACTTTCACCGCGGCTCCCAGGATGAGTGTTTACACATGCTCAGCTGGATCCGTCGGACCCCACCTCGCCGCCGACCTGCGCCGCCGTACAAATAAACAGGAAGGCCACAGGCACTTGGATGAAGGCCACACTCATAATTCACCAAAAGCAGTATATTTTACAGAGGACTGGGGCGCTTTGGTGTGGCTCCAGCAAAAGGAATAAACTGTTAATCCATAAAAAGGCACGCTGGTTATGCGATACAGCACTTAGGTGCCATCTGAAAGCTCCATATCCTTTTAGCACTGGCCCTCTGTGAGCAGAGCCAGTTGATTTGGATGGAAGTTAAAAGAGAACTGTTAACAATAGGGATCGTATAACATGGATGTTATGGTTGTTTGTTAGAAGCATATTTATGTGGAGGGAAAACTGCAGTTGTGAAGGAAGCTGGACGTTTTATTGCTGGGTTCAGAAAATGCATGAATGTAAAAATGTCCAAAACAGCTGGCAGCTCAATGAAGTCCTCTCCACAAAATTACTATTTCCATCAAGCACTGACTGTTACCACATGTAATTTTGCACGATGTTGAAATTCGTTACCTTTTGGAAGAAGCTCTGATTGACAGAAAGTGTTTATCTCGTTAGCGTGAAACAATACCAGGAAATTGCCTCTAAAGCCGCCGATTTCAGACGCTTCAAGTTGTCTCGGAGCCGAACTGTGCCACAAAAGAGGGAAACGGTCCAGATCTTCTCCGCTACACTTAGACGCCACACACAAACGCAAGCGAACATGAAAAGCAATCTTCAAAAGCTATCTTTATCCCTCTGCAGTTTTGAAGTGCCGAAATTAAAGTTGCATATGGATGCCATCGAGACGCGAGCCACTCGGGGAGATTAACGACAACATGAGGCATCTGTGCTTTCCTAAAGCGTCCGCGGTCGTATCCACACGTTAGCTGACAGCGACGAGGGTCGACACATCCGCACAGATCAGGCCGTGATAATCTGAAATTGCCTCTTTTCAAAAAATCTCTAAGTCCAGATTGGGTTACAGCGGCAGCGTCATATGGCCAATGTAACCATGGACGCTCTCTGAATTATCCTGCCAATCAGTATCAAAACCAGCTCCTATTTAAATAAATCTTAAGAACCCCTTGGATAAAATATCACTTTCCAAAAATATATATATATATTTATAGGGAGTTAATAAGTTGTAGTTGGTGTTAAAGTACAGTTCATTGATCGATTTGTGGGTTGCCAGGTTGATGGCGCATCAATTTCACGACATTTATCTCTGCAGAGCTAAATGCTTGTAATAATTTGAAAAATATAACTCTTTATAAATGACTTAATTGCTTTCTAATAAGTTATAAATGTTTGTACATCACTGATAAAGGCTCACAAGTTTCTGACTTTCTAATGAAGTGTTCAGTTTTAAACGTTAAAACGTCCATTAGAGTTCAGAGCAGTACTTGAATACAAATCTTACTTACTGCTGGTTTATTTCAGAGGACATTAGCTCAAACTGTGCGTGAAACAAGTTGAGGCGGAAATGTCACATCTGTACAGCACACAACAGTCTCTATCCTCCGACCCAGACTTGGAAAAGGAAAGTTTTAAGCTGCAGACTTTCACAGGTCCAAAATGTTCGTCCGTGTGGAAAACTGACCGGAACAAAACTTAAATCTGGAAAGTATCTGAGGGCACTCGGAATCAGATGAAAACATACCCGAGATAATTAGACCCAGTCCAAAATATGGCTGACCCAAACAGAAAGAGAACAGCAGTACTGGCAGCAGCATGACGATCCACCAATTAACAAGCAAATAATGGCGATAAATTTTTCCAATGTGTTTCCACAGTTTAAAATCTCCGTCTGTCCTCTAAAGACACGGAACCGTGGCAAACAGAACAGCAGCCTACAAGACCCAATTAGACTGGATATAATTTTGACTTGGCCCAACTCCGTTCTTGGGTCGGTTCTCAGCCCAGTATCCCTGTGAATAACGTCCATATTGGATGATTCTGCGCCTCATGATTCACGCCTTATGACAACGTTTGACTTTTATGGAGGAGACTGGCATTCGCCACCAACATTTGCTTTTTACTGACCGTAACTATTTTCTCCTCTAACCCTGACTATATCATTGTTTATTTGCCATAAGCTTAACCAAACCATTGTTGCCATGCAAAGAAACTGTAGAAAGAACATAGTTAAAAATTGTTGACACTGAATCTAATCCAGGATTTTGCACAATCATCCAATATAGACGTTCTTATTAGGAGGCAAGTAGACCTGCAGAGACCTTAAAACATCCCTTTCAAATATTTGCACTGGGAAGCATGCGTATAGCAGTAATACAGAGTTATGTGGAGTGGAAATCATGACTCGTTTTAATGAGAGTAAAAAATGCAAAACAAGATATGAACACAAATCAGGTAACTTAACCAATCTGCAAATAATATACCCACATCCCATCTCTGAGCAGTGCCACCTAGGGGCGATAAAGACGACTGCTTGAGCAGTGAATTAACTGTCCGTCCCTTCCATAGAGATTACTGGTCTTCAAATCATTTCTGCCAGTCGTGTTATCCAGGATTTTAGAGTTTCCAGGAGGAGAACAGATGATGCTATGAGCTCTGTTGGGTTTTAAAGTTTGAAACCCAGATTTGTTGTACTGTAGGGCATAATGTATAGCTATGAAGCAAATCTGCCCCTGCTTGGTCACATTTCTGGGAAGATTTTATGTAGCTTTACCTTTTTTAAAGGTCCAGTGTGTAGGATTTCGTGGCACCTAGCGGTGAAGTTGCAGATTGCAACCAAATGAGTACTCTCGTACCAATTATGTAGTAAAAACTCTGGCTGCCCAATTCACATAGATAGCAAAAGTCCATATTTAGATCAGTGTTTGGTTTGTCTGTTCTGGGCTACTGTAGAAAATGGCGGTTCAAAATGGCAGACTCCATGGAAGAGGACCCTCTCTCGCTGTAGATTTAAAGGACTCATAAGACAATGAAAACACAATTCTTATTTTCTGGTAACTATACATGAATGTAAACATACTCATGAATATTATATTCCTGCCAATAAATACTCCTAAATCTTACACACTGGACCTTTTGAATGATGATAAACTGTATAAAACATCCCACTGTCAAAAAGAAAATATCCATGATGAATGGGAACACCTCCTTATCACCTTAAATCCTTATAAGACCCCAGGTCTGGCTCATTACTGATCTGAAAAGCATAAAAATAATTTATTAACAGGAATAAATCCAGAATTCATGAATTCTTATATAAAGTACGCCTTATTAGAAAGTTCTACCAAATGTTTTGACACATGAATTTACAGCTGAAGGTGCATCCTGGGATATATTAGGCCGTCAGGACATACCGGCCTGGCCGCGACGGGGCAGCAGGAAATATTTCACAATTAAATATACAGCAGAATCGGGGGGGGGAAAGGGCTTACAAAATACACCTCTTTTGCAATATAAACAGGATTTTCATCTAAATTGTGTACACAGCCGCAATAGTTCAGCTGGAGAGCCTCAGGTCTTAGCTCACTAATATGGCAAACAGCATCGATGCGGATATCACTCACGCAGACCCCAAAGTAAATACAACCCGGCGATTCATCCAAGGTAACAATTGAGGTTGTGTACGATATGATGGAATGCACAAAACCCCCCCATTAAACGCTAGTTCAAATATTTATATTTCTTTTTGGTATAAATATAACAGAGAGTTTCACAGTTCTGGCATTGTTTGGAAGGGCAAGGAACCCGCTCGCGTTATAAATGAGAGCTCGGTGACAGGTGGCGATGCAAAAATGAAGAGCGTCGGGGCCTGAAGGTAAACAGAGCGCTGTAACAATACGGACTGATGTGTTTGGAAGCGGAGCAGCGGACCGCAGCGACGCGGCAGCATATTTCACGAGACTGAGTCAGAGTTTTATTGCCTCGGTCAGGCTGTGAAGGAGAGCTCCGCACGGCGAGGGAACAGCTCTTGTATCCTGGATGGATTTCACTATTTCAACTTTTTTTTCCCCCACTCCACGTTTAAACATTTGCAAAGGGATAAATGTGTGTGTGTGTGTTATCCTGCAAATGCACACGTTCATACAGTCACCAACTCTGCAACTCGATCACTCTCCACTTCCCTTGATGTGTAGCGTATACTGTGCAGCGTGCACACACTTCTCACCCTCACTGACACGAACACACAGATATGTTTCCATTACTAGATTTATGGGGATCTTACGGGGACAAACTAAGTTACCGAACTCGTGTCTGAACCCAAACCCTACATCACTCTAACTTAACCGAAGCTAAAACACAGAGAAACACATGTATGTTGCTTTATTTGAATTCAACAAGGGCTCAAAAATCAACGCTAAATGATCCACATTTCCCAGATGTTCAAGTCATAAAACATGGAATACATCGTATGCTGCCACGGTATGACAAGTTTACTTTGCGCACATTTCCGGACTTAATGTCATCACAGGTCGATGAGGCCTGTCGCAATCCCACAGCTCCAACAAATGCTAAGAAATGCAGCATCTTTCTGCTGAAATCTGCTGCTTTCAGTATCCCATCATCCACTGTGCAGCTGTGAACTGTTTACATGCTGGTACTCCCAGCGTGTTACAGGAAAATAAAAGTTTCATGAATATGTTTACCCTTAATATCGAATAGTTTGCCACCATCATGGCACCTGTCGTACTGGAAAAGTGATTTGTTGTTGTAGTTGGCCACAATATAAGGAAGATGGGTGTGGGCCTTTCCTGAATCTGTAGGAATCCCAGCCCGGTGTTCCTCCTCATTGTCCATCATAGTCTCAGCCATCCACGTCCACCTTCTTCCTTCGTTTTTCCTTTTACAAGATCATATTTGATACCGTAAGACCCGACATCTTGATGTTGGGCAACCAGCCAATGAGCTCATTGACAAACATCTGACTGTGACGCCAGTTGTCCTGTAAACTAGCCCCAGTTCAGGACCACTTGAGGGGAACTACCTGTTCATGATCTAGATCTTTTACTTTGACTAAAGCGCTTGAAAGCATCAAAAGTTTGCTTTAATTTGGGGAGGAAGTGCAGATTCAGCCTCTGATGGAGGATCTACCCGCTGAAAATGGACACAGCTGTATTGAGTAAAGGTTTTCTGATCTCACCTGTCAAAGTCGGCACTTGGTACGCCCAACTATCCAATCTGAAATCCTCCAGAAGAGGTTTTATACCATTATGATAATGTCACGCTACTCTTTAGTTTAGAATTCTTTAGAAAACATCAACGTGTTTGCCGTCTTGCTGAAAGTACTTGCTCTGAACTGTAACCTTCAGCCAATAGCCTCTCATCTCCCTCACCTTTCTATCCGTGTGAGACTATTTTGACTTCTAAAATACAAACACAGTCACCTCCCTCCTCCCTTTGCAGCCAAGACTCAATGGCAAAACCTCGGCAAATGAGCACAGACGTGGGCCAAAATCCTGACATGCGTTTTCATGGTGCCTGGTCCCCATAATGAACCCGAGCTGAAAAAGTGACTTAAAAAGCCGGTGTCTGGCCGACCGACCTCGCACAAGAGGGGAGGATCAATAGCAGGGTGGCTTTGATAATTGCTCGGCGCTTCATTAAAAGCACGGCGAGCTCGTGGAGGATGCCCCCTTCTTCTCGCCAATGATGGGGCCACATCACATCAGAGGCCAGATTAAATAAAACACACACATTTAAAACTTCTCCCCTTCTCTGACCGTGATGGTAAACATGTTCTGATTGGCTTTAGTAAGAGATGAGCGAGGTATCAAAGCCAGTTAATTTGCCCAGTTAGGAAAATCTGTCAGCGCTTAGAAAACCTTAAGGAAGAGGACACTGTCGGATTAAAGACGACGTGACGCCTCCAAAAGCCATGACCGACCATCTCCATCTCATAGACGAGCGCACACGCTGTAGAAATTGTCTTTTTGTGGCTCAAACACCAGAAGAATCGCTTTAATCAGCTCGTGTTTCTCTTGAAATCTCTAAAAAATTAGATTTCATTTGCTAAATTAAACAAAATAAAAAAAAGAAAATCCTCCTAATACTACTTGCTGCAAGTGAAATGAGGTTCATTACGGTTTTGATGTGACTGGATAATCACCCTTCAAAATATAAGCAGCACTGGTAAACATGAATTATCAGGGGAGGAGGAGGAGGACGGGGGAGGAAAAAGCCAGGAGCAGCAGGACCTCATTGGTAATGCAAAACTTTAATACTGGTGACTGAAGAGGCTTGACGTGCCGAGGTGTAATGTCAGCTATCGATTGATCGGCGGTCGGGTGTCTCAGTGTCAGGCCCCATTGACATTCTCTCATCTTACGATGGAGGGTACTTGTTATATCTGTTTACGGCCGCTTGGATGTGCCGGGAATGCCTCGTCTCAGCGGCAGCTCGCTCTTCTTCTTCTGCCCTTTTTCTGGGAAGGAATCGTAACGGATCTTCCAGCGTGTTAGCCGCGGCCCGGGCTGTTGACTGTAAGTGCAAAGGCAATTGATCAACCCCCTCCCTCCTCCCGCTCCTCCACCTCCCTCGCGACACACACACACACAAACAAACACACACACCTCAAACACACCGACGCATAATCACACATGCAAACATACACAGCACAGTTTCTCCTTACAGAACAGCAGCCTTTAAAGAGCTGATGAACCTGAAAAGTCTCCCAGGTTTCAGGTTCTGTTCAGGTTTTTCGAAGGCCAGACCGGATATTTTTGGACTTAAGTCACCAGATCCTGCAGCATCTTGAAATTTTGAACAATGCAAGGCCAAAAAAAAATGACATGAAGTCATGTACGGAAGCCCAGTCCTGTCAAGAAGTTTAAAGTTACAAATGCAAAAAGTCTGAAAGTTGGTCAACATTTTGAGGTAGCAAGTCGATTACAAGTCATTCGTCAGCCTCTAAGTCAATCAACATTTGACTTAGTGTCTTCACGTTTTGAATAATATCAATGCAAAAGTGGTGTGTATTTGTGTGTCGTAACTTTTAGTTATTACACTTTTACTATTACAACAAAACCCCACCAGACACGTCTCCATCACATCATGGCCTTGACGCTGTTTTGGTCCGTCCTCCAAGCATTTCAGAAGCGTTTTGCCCACCAGACTTTGTTAACTTGCTCAGATTTGGTCATTGTTTCTTGATCGTGCCACATTATTAAATTATTTCCCTTTTGGCTGTTTTTAGGATCAGTACGCGGGCTGCTCACAGCATCCACCAAAAATAGAAAACTTCTGGTCACGGCACATCCTTGCCCAGTGGAATTTAGCTCCAAAATCCTACATTTTCCATGATGCACCTTGATTCTAATCTCGACATTTTGTTCCCAAGCTGATATACCTGGGTTTTGATTTCTAGTCTTACATCCAGCGTTTAGCTGGAAAACACGTGAACGTGACGTCTTTGTGTCCAGTTTGGTTCCAACCTTTTTGCCCATTCGTTAGCGATCCCTTGTTAGAGTGAGGTTTTCCTTCCCAAACAATCTGAGGAAACATCAAATTATCAAGTATTTCACAACCAAAAGCCAATATTAGAGAAAAGTCAGAAAAATAAACAAAATTTGTGAAGCAGCAGCACATTTTTATCAAGTCTCGTGTCTTGTTAATCATTTTATGACCCCGCAGATCGAGTATCCTGCGATTTATTGGGAAGCCCCACTTTGGGAGCGCAGTGGGAAGCGAGTAGTGACTGCATGTTAATGCGCCGGGATATTTTTACTATCAGAGTCTTATTATGTTCCCAAAACTCTGTTGCATCCTCCCGTCTTCCCTCCTTTTTGTTCCCTCCCACCAAGCGCTGACCTGCAGTTTATCACATCACGTATCACACCTCCAAAACTCGCTCTTCATGCATGCACGCTCGCCTGCACACGCCGCATATGTATTTTCTCAAAACAAACTCCCAAACCCCCCGGAGCGGGCGCGTGTTGTTAGGTGACAAGTCAACGCCACCACCCTCGTCGCCACCACGCCTCCACCCCCCCCTCCTGTACAGAAATAAAAACACACAGACCCCCGGTCCATCGCTCTCAGCGGGGGTTATTGATTGTGACGTGTGCTCGCAGTGCACCTTCCCAGTCGCCTGTCAGCCAGATGCATGCTGGCAGGTCCAGTCCCCCCTCCCCCTTTGACAGCTCCCGCGTGGCAGGGAGGTTGTAGGGGTGGCGTTGGTTTTGTAGGAGGGGGCACGTTTGTCAGAGAGCAAAAACAGAGGGAGAAAAACAGCTGGCAGGGGCCTGGCCTTTGATTTCTCCCCTGTCTGCTCTCCCTGAGCCTGCAGAAGGTGAACCCAGATCCCCGACCTCCTCAACCTCGCTCTTGTTTACGCCGGCACTATAAGGTGAGTGGAGCTGCCTGCACGGGTTAGCCCCCGTTTGAGGATGCTCAGGTCTGTCACACTGCATTTTTTCCGCCATCCACCCCAAAAAGCCCCTCAGGATAAGGGTGAACCGTTTCAGTCCGTGCATTACTGTCGCTTTTCCCCACCACGTTTAGTACGACAGATCCCCCCCTCCCCGTAACAACCAACCACCACCCCTCCTCCTGCGCAGCTTGTTTAACGCCAGCGTCTCCAGAAGGTGCATCCTGTGCCGCGCTCGGCGGCTGAGACAGGTAATGAGTTAGCTCGGGGGAGGCCGACATGACTGCACGCGTGTGAGAGTGTGAAATTACCTGACACAGCTTTCATCGGCGCAAGGTGCTTCCCCCGTCTGTGTGTTCACACGGAGAAAGAGTGAGAGTGTGAGTGTGTGTGTGTGTGTGTGTGTGTGTGTGGAGTGAAGGAAGGAGGTGGGAGAACATAACATATGCCATTTGGTGAACGCTTTAATCCAAACCGCCTAATGGCGCTGTTAGTGGATGAGGCTCTAGCGGCTGTGTGAAAAGGGCCGGTGTGAACTGTGATTTCATCGCCGTACAAACCCTGTCGATATTTATTTAATCAGAATTATGATCTCTTTTGTAAAACAGACCTGAGTCCTGCAGGGAAAGGGGAACACTCAAATGATTAGAAACAACCGACACATCTCTAAAAAGTTCAAAGTTTAAAATCAGTAATTTAAGTTTGAAAATCCTTGTAATGCATGAGTCCAAGATCCTGTAAGAGTCTTTCAAGTTCATTATTTCCACATGGAGCAGAGTAAATCAGTCTTGCGCCCGGACCCCTCCGGACACGGCACTGTCACGTCACCACAACGCTGTTTGAGTAAATATGCTTTTAGCTGTTTTTTTATGACAGCTAAAAGCCCCATGGAATATAGCTGTTAGAACCTGGCCCCTTTTATGCATGTTTGTTGAGAGGTGGACTGACTGGACTTTCATGGATGCTGTGAGACGTTTCTGTTCAAATTGTGTTCAGGTTTGTCTCCCAACTCCTGTTTTTGTTCTGTGAGTCAAGTTTTAAAAAAGATTTCCAAATTATAATCAACCTCTTCACCGTGCATGAACACATCATCTCAACCTCATCAAGAGGTCAAGATTACAGTTTTATCAAACTCATTTAGCATCTAACTGATCTGAACCTTTTGCTAACCTCACCCAGTGCAAAATCTAAATAAAACTTCCTCATCTGATTTATTTTGGCACAAATATAAATATGCCTGGCCTTAATACTCCTCCACATCTCTGACTGTCAGTATTGGCGTCATAAAAGTAGATCGGGGAGGTTGGATCGTGCTGAACAGGTGTACCTAATAAAGTGGACACTAAGTGTTTAATCCAGGTAATCTGCACTGAGTCAGAGCTCATTTTATTTAATTTCTCCTCTCTCTTGTTGGTTGAAGCTGCGCAGCATTAAATCCGCTCCGCAGCATCAAAGTGTTTCACAGAAAGGTGAAGCAGAGTAATAACCAGCACGTGTCGGGGCAAGGCCCCAAATACTAAATGGATCATAAGTAATAATCACCCCGGGGGTTGCAGACAATAAGCAACCCCTCCCCCCTCCGTATCTCAATCCATTCGTCTTGGAAAAGGAAATTACTAAATCCAATACAGTTCGATAAAAATCTGGTCTGTCTGGATCGGCTGCTGGAGGATAATGCGGCCTGATAAAGGCGCTCGTTTCCGGCCGCGCGCCATCCGTCATCCGGGGGTTGCTCCCCTGGTCAAGCTGTCTGCTTGCTCCAATAGATGACTGCAGCGGTTCAGCTGCTCGCTCCGCCGCCTCGTGGCCTCCCAACGCCGAGGTTACAAAGTTTAGTTGTTTGGTAAAAAGGCCACCCCGTGCTCTGCGAACTGTGCGAGTTACTTAGCTGCTTTTCACAGAGCTGGCATGGCCTCGATCACGATAACAGACCCGTTTACTGCTTACTTGCCTTCCTCCTTACTTGATATCAGCGAACTATGTTCATACGAGCATCTAATCATCTCCAGTTCTGCTTTTCTGGATCGTATTTGGTTCATTTTTCACTTTTTTGGAGGTTATTTTGAGTCAGTTTGGCTGAAATGGCTGCAATTTACAGCTATTAAATTAGGAAAACTTCATTTTTTTGACTTGAAAGTCTGACCAACAAAGATCAGATGAGTTGTTACGGCAGGGCATTTTTTATTTGTGGAGCTCTATTCATACACAGCAGTACATCAAAATGATTTATATGCATTCAAAGCCTTGAAAAACAGAATAAAAGGATAGAAAACGTCTGTTTCTGGACATGAATCCTTTAATTCTTGGTTTAATTTTAAGATGACAGTCTGCAGACTGTCATTAAATAGATGCGATATCATCCAGGGTTACTCAAAGATCTCTGGCTCTGTAACTTATTCCTGATTCCTATAAAGAGGCAGAACAAACGTCTTATTTCAGGTCATCATCCTGGTCCACAGGTTTGGACTCACTGAACTGATTTCCTGACATCTAAATCTACTTTTTAGTCACTTTTTGGGACCATATTGACTCCACCTTGTATCCTGCAAAGTATTGTGGCCCCTGACCCTCGTAGGTCTCATCGCTGTGTTGTTGTTACAGTTTACATTCCATAAATCTGAGCATATTTCACTGTTAGAGCAGTTTGAAGTGGCGCTTGAGCTGAATACCTGAGATGTAATGTAATCAAACACGCAGTCTGACCTCTGTGTGAGCACAGAGCGGCTGGACACTCTTAAAAGCTCAGTTGAATCCGTGTTAGGAGACCTGCTTAGCACCTCAAAGTTGCTTAAACCATCACTGAAGGATTCCTCTGGATGCAGAGGCTCGTCTGACTTCTTGGTCTTACTAAAGAACCTGTAAACGTTGAGTCCTGAGAAACCCTAATCACTGTGAAGTCACACCAGGATTCAGCGTGTGGAATTAGGGCACAGAAATGAATACTAATCGCCTATTACGATGCAGATTTGCTTAACAACTCGCTCTCGGTGGCCTGAGGGAGAAGAGGATGTGTCGTCTTTTACTTAAGGTGCTCTGTGACCTCGGCGCGACCCGCTATTAAAGAGGGACAAATGTTGCTGCTGTTAATGAGCAGAGAGCAGCGGAGCTCATAAAAAGGTGTAAATATTGGGACACTTATCACAGGAAGGAAATGTGGTTTTAGCAAATTGTGGCTGCGCTGTATGGAATTAAGACAAACGCAGGAAGTCTACATTTATATATAAAGTGTTCAGCTAACAGTTCAGTTTAGCAGCTCGTTGTTCGTCTCAGGTTTTGGTCCTGAAGTAAACCCGGGCCATTGTAGTCAAGCGTCAAACTGAAATGTATGTAAATACATATAGTAGCTGCTCATAGCGATGATTGAACCAGAGATTTACCACCTGAATCTGCAGCTCCTCTCAGCTTTACAGAGCTTTTTTTAAATCTGTTTTGGTTCACTCTCGCTGCTCCCGTGGTGTCGTTTTCATAGAATAAGCTCAAAAGAATCTCCTGTACACGACCTGCTCAGCAGCAAACATCAGACAGAGACGGTTCGAGGCTACCTGGTGAACTGAGTGGAGTCTTTAGCAGCTAAAGATCGAGATATTTTCTTCAGGAGGTGGTGGAGACCAAAAATGGAGCTAAAACAGAGCTCAAAAGGTGACATAAGATGTTTTTGCAGCGCGTAAATTGGTGGGACTTTGCACTCTTTGTATGCTATAAGCACCTACCCTCGATACGTAACCTTGATTTCATTCAAATCTATATTTTAACAGCTCTAAGATGATGTCAAGTGGATAAAAACACACCTAAATGAAGCCAGAGTTCTCTCAGATTTAATCACATCCAGCGTTCAAATCAGCACTTTCCACAGAGGTGTTTTGTTTTAGTCAATACGGACCAACTCGGAGTGATTTGACTCGAGAGGCCACTCCGGTCACCCGCCCAACCCTCTGAAGCCCACCAAGGCCGAATAATGTGAGCGCCTCGATTCGATTCACGTCCCCACCGCAGCATTTTCAAAAGACACTTAATTCATACTTGTTTACGGCTCTGTCCAGAGATCTAAAGTTCAAAATCGCATGCATTTTTAATTCCAAATTAAGCCAGGGAAGAAGAAGGAGAAGGAGGAGGAGGAGGAGTAAAGGGGGGGAAAAAATTCCATGTTCACTTCGCCACATTTTGACAAACATGACCTCCCCTCGCTGGGGTGGAGGGATTATGTGGAACAAAAGTTGGCCCACACGCCGTACCAGGGCTTAAGGCTATTGGGGCGACAGATTAGAATATCTTTCACCCTCTCGAGGAGATAAGAGAGACACCAGCATCAGAAAACGGTGCAAAACATAATGAACCCGTGATCTCCCACCACCAAAGAGCATGTGTGAAGTTGAGATTCATAAATCTTCAAAACAGTAATGCAGATTTGTGGATTTTTTTTTTTCTTTCGCTACTTATGCGTCTGCTAATGCTTAAAACATGATCTGGGTTATCAAAGGTTGGAGCTTCCTGCTCATTGTCTTTTCCTCGAGGAGTCCAGCCAAAACGATCGCCCCTCAGCTCGGCTGTTTTTTCGTTTGCCGTATTTCGTTTCTTATTATCCCGGATAATTACAAATATGTCAGACGTGTCACCGCGTGACGCGTGCTGACGCCGGCGCGTTGGCGAGCCGAGCGGCTGAAACGACACGGTGATATATCTCACCCTTCTCCCGCTCTCAATTAGCTCCCGGTGCTCCAGGTTAATGGAACTTTTGATTGGGGGGAAAACTCTGGTTTCCTGGACGCCCGGTTTCCTTACAGATGGGGACGCGTGGGGGGTCGACCCCGTTCTTATCTGCTGTCGCAGAAAGCCGAGTTACTCTGCTGCTTATGTGTGTTTTCCACTCCACCTAAGTGCACCCACCACCATGCCTTTTATTTGGCTTCCTTTACATTTAACAAGCTGGAAGTACACTGTAAAAACTAATGTTGTGATATATTTTGGCTATTTTAAACCGCTGTTGTATTAAGTTGAGCTGAGGCGTGAGCTGAATGACGCCTGGATGCTCAAACAAGCCATCTAACTGTCAATCAAAGCAGCCACGCTGTTAATTCTGCATAACTTTAAGCCCTAATATAATTTGAACAGGTGAGTTGTGTAAAAATTCACCCTCAGTACAGTTGTCATGAACGGGGAAATTAGCTATAGAGACCAAAACAGTTTTTTGTACCAGGCTGTAAACATGTTTATTTCTGCTGTGAAGTTGGACATTTCAACATGGGGACTTATGGAGACTGACTCACTTCTGGAGCCAGCCTCAAGTGGACGTTTAAGGAACTGCAGTTTTTGGCACTTCACTTCGCAGCCACAGAGGTTGCTGCTTTATTTTTTACTCTGTCTTGTTGTGGTCTCAGACATCTCAGGATTTTATTTCAAGCCCACAACTGTGGGGATGTCTCGAAAGAAGAAGCTGTAGCTGTCTGGGAGGAGATATCAGCCAAATATTCTGGGGCTATCTGAAACTACAAAGAGTTCATCTGCAAAACGGCGTCCAAAAGAAAACAGTCTGTAAATCCTGAGACAGCTGGGACCACCTGTCACCCAAAGAGATTTGTGGAATATTAGCTACCTAAGGAGGGTTTACACTGTCTGGTCTTGGTCTCGCAGTACCTTGATCTCAGTCTTGATCCCTCAAAGTCTTGTCTGGGTTTCTGTACACTCTGGTCTCGGTCATGACTTGGTCTCGGTTTAGGTGATAACTTCCTATAATCCTGTAAAACAGAACGCGTTCTGTGTAAACAGACATATTGATGCTTTGATTAGCTTTATTGATTGCACTAGCATGACTGGTTTTGTTTACTGTTTACGGTCCAGACAGGAAGTGTTCAACTGGTAATTTAAATGTGAAAGAATGTGGACACATGCAGCTTCGACCACCTTCGGATTTGGTCTGGACCGCCTGTACTTAGAGCTGTCCACTTGTGATCAGATCACCCACCTCAGGATCTTCATGTTATTCCAGTCTTCCCTAATTATCCTGAAAGAATCATATTGAACTTAATAGGAAGTACATTTGTTTAGACGTTCTTGTGTCTTGAGTTGGTTTTAGTAGTTTTTAGTGTAGTTTTTCTTGTTTCCTACCCCCAAAATTTAGATTTACCTTCATAGGAACTGAAAGATTCAGCACTCGAGGTGAATTCATCTCACTTCAGCTTCTTCCGTAACCCAAATCGGTTCAGTTTAGATGAAGTTTGTCACCAATAAGTCGCTCTCGGAATACATTTTTATGATTTTTCTAATTAGAAAAGTGACCGTCTCCCACAAACTTTGCATAATAATCAGCTCAGATGAAATCTGTAACTCACTCCGGTGAGTCGGTTTGACACTAAAACCCCGAAGTGTGAACAGGAATATTAAATATTATTTGTCACAATGAGTGTGAGCGGCGTCTCCAACTGCAGGGACACACACGAGGCTTACAACATACAACCTAAAAGACCTAAAAGAAACATTAAAGCCTCAGATTAATCATGTTTTTGATACAAATTCAGCATTCTACTATGCAGATGGTTGAAAATTAATAATTGAGTCATTTTGGATCAATCTGAGCATCTTGAATGCACCAAACAGCTCAGACCCACTCTAACAATGTGTACAACTCTGAAGATCCTGTGTGAGTTTGGAGGATTTACAGTCCATCTTCAGCTCCACCAAATGACCAGCAGAGACTCGGCCTCGCGCTGTGCTTCCTCCTCGGCGCGCTGGACAGGGAGGTCAGCGAGATTACTGGACACACAGTCAGCCTCGCGTTGAGCACAAACCTCCTCCGGCCAAACAAAAACCCGCTATCAGAGGATGACACAAAACATGCCCGCCGGGCATCTTCCTCCTCCTCCTCCTCCTCCTCCTTCAATTCCTCCACCGCTCTGGAGCAAACGCCTCAGTGAGTTTCACTTCAGCTTGTTTGCGGCCATGTTGGAGGCAAGGTGACAAGAGCAGTACAAGAGAAACATTCCTGTAATTTCCAAAAAAGAGCTTAAGGTGGAATTATTCTCCAAGGAGGGGAAAGCTGCCACCTCTCTCTCTTCTTCCTCTCAGTTTACCTAACTTACAAAAAAAAAAAGAAGGGGTGGTGGGGGAGGTTTATCCACACAAACACACACACAACCCTCCTGAGGAATGGCTGGCGAGCAGAGAAGAAATGCGCCCTGACAATCTCCCCTTCCCTCCGGCGGCCGGATGCCAGAAACGAGCGCTGTTTCTTCTGAGAGATCTTTTACCGAAGATGCCAGGGATTAAGAAAGAAAAGACTGCAGGACACAGCTGTGTCACCTAGCATTAAACAGCCCTAAACTCTCCCGTTATGAGATACTCTGCGCAGAAAAAAAAAAAAAAATAGGTCAGGCCGGGCAAAATGAGGAGAGAGAAGAGAAAACAGGTTTTGATTTCAAGCCCTCACGCCCCTGGACTCTCCTCTTGGTGGTCTTGAAGCTGAACACACATGAACATACATGCAAATCAGTTAAACTGGAAATTTAGAGAATAAAACTCTGCACACAGATCTGAATATTATCTCTAAACAGATGCAAAAAATGTTTGAATCACACAAACAGCTAAAATACATGCGAGTGTGTACAAGCGTCTGATGTCAGGTTGTGTTCTCTTCAATATTCTGACACATGAAGAAAGATTTCCGCACATAAACAGGACTCGAGTCAAGGTGGGAGTTAATTTAAGAGCTTAAATATTCAAGTTATTTATTAACAGCATCGTGTTCAACATATAAAAACATCTTCACCAGATAAAACTCATGTTTTTGGTCTTTGCAGATGAATATTTGTGAAAAAAATTTAACTTTTCTGTCGTTTTCAGGTCTGTGGATGAATATTTGGAGCTCACGTCCGGAGAGAAACTGCTCATGTTATCGAGGTTGGTTCAAATGTTAAAGAGATTTCAGGTTGTTGTTGGGTCACGGAAGATCAGCGAGCTAAACTAATGATTTAATAAAAGGGGAAACAGTGAGAGAAGCTGTTTTAAAAGAGCAACTTTAGTTTCAAATCTGTGCAGTTCAGTAAAACTTTATTTATTTATAGAGCTCTTTTGATGTGAACATGCAGCCCAAAGTGTTTCACAGAGCAAAAAATAAAAACAGAAATAGACAACAATGAATTGAATCCAGCAAAATAGATTATAGAAAACAAAATTATAAAACGTTTAGAAAAGAAGCGAGAAGGAAGTTTAAGAATGATTGGACCAACTGAGCAAAACATAAAAACTACAACAATGAAACCAATAAAATGTTCAAAGTAAATTAAAATCTATCAGAGAGGATGATCAAGGGCCACAGTGAATGAAGGCGAACTCCCCGCGAGGTTCTAGCTACAACTAAGAGTCCAGCTGCCGAGCGTCTGAGGGAGCTGCTCGCTACATGTTCATGTAGCGTACCTGAAAGATCGGTCTGTGCCGTCCTGCGATTTAAAAACTAATCGGAAGATCTTAAAATCAATATGAAGACTTTAAAATATGTGCTCCATGTCTGATCATCGTCAGTACTCGGGGCTGCAGAGCTCTGGACAAGTTGTAGGTTTTTAGGAACTAAAGGAACGACAGCAGCTGAATGATACAGATTTCAGCTCCAGAGCTGCAACTAATGATTATTATCATTACAGATTAATTAGCAGATTATTTTCCTAATTGATTATTCTGCCCGTAAATAACCAGAAATGAGTGAAAATCGTGATTCCCTACAGCCCGAGTAGTTATTAAATGTCTCGTCCAAAGAGAAGCAGCAAATTCTCAAATGTTTGCCGTCTTTGTGAGAATGGTTGAGGTTAATAAAAGTTTTAAAAATCTGAGATGCACCTGCTACAGATGTGTCCAGTTTTAAAGCCTCACTACATTTTATATTATATACTCGGCTGGAAAATGGCAGTCGGTAAACAGTTTTGGTATCTGCAGCGTCTCCCTGCAGCTTCAACAAGAGTTTTTTTCATCTTTATTAGACAGTTTAGACACTCAGGAAACACGAGGCTAACGGAGCGGCGTGTCGTGCCACAAAGCTGCCCAGCAGGAATCGAACCGTCGCGGTTATATATCGGTTTCTTCACCACGACCGAGCGCGCCCTGAAAAAAGAAACCCGGTCGTCATCGGCCATCATTCTTTCAAGAAGCGTCTGCTCTCGCTCTCTGAAAGAAAAGTTTCCCGTCGTCTTTGTCATCTCGCTCGGCCCGCTCTGAATAATTCAGCCGGCTGCCTGGTCGAATGCAAACAAACGGAATAAAACATAGATAGTTATGAGGCATAAATATGAACAAACAGCATCTAAAAGCATTAAGGAAACAGAGCGTCGGGGCTTCGGAGCGACACATGAGGACAGTGTGTTTGACTGGCTGCTGGACGGAGCCGGTGCTCCCTCCCCACCCTCCCACATATTTCATTCACCCCCCTAATGATGTGTGGCCTGTCAGAGAGACGCCGCCAAATTACATTCAGGACTACAAAGCCCTCGTCCGAGGTTTTCTCTTTCTGTGCAACACCCTGCAAAACAATAACTGGGATTCAGCAGCTGCAAATTGCACTAAAATTTCCCATTCTCTCTCTGTGAATTATTAATGAGAGCTCAACCAAAAAAGACAAAAAAAAGAAGGAGGGGAGAGAAATATCTACAGTATGCCCGAGCAGTGGAGAATGCTATAAAGCCGTAATTATGCCAGAGAATGAGAAATGGAACAAAGTTGTTGGAGCCAGAAAAGGCGAGGCAGAAACTGAAACTAAGAGCTGGAAATTTAGAGCTCAGAGGGTGAGAAGAAAAAGTCGTTTTATTACATATGCAAAAAAAAAAAAAATACGCCAAAGCTGCGGGATCGACACACAATTAAAAACGAGGATGAACAACAGGATTTGCATCCGTCTCTGTCAGGTTGTAAAAGAAATATATGTGAGGAGGAAGACGAGGTCGAAATGCCAAAATATACAGGATCTGTTTGGGAATGAAAACCCGACAAGTCCAAATGTGTTTTTTATGAAATCTGAATAACAGGCTGGTTCTCACAGCAGGAGGCTGAACCCATTTCATCGTACAACAGAGAAATGACTGACAGTCCATGTAGCTTTACTCCACAGATCATTTCTTTTATAAAGATTGTTGTTTTTTTGTTTTTTTTGACAGAACAAACAACAAAACACGGCAGCTTCACCTCACACATTTCATGATTAGGAACAAATCACGAACAGACGAGACAGAAAACAAAACAAACACGGTCACTGCAGATGACCCCAAAAAACTCACCTGACTGTCGAGAGAAGGAGATCAGAGATCAGTGAAACAACCACAGTGTAAAAATACTTAAAGTACAAAAGAGTACAAAAAGTATTAAAGCAGTATTAAAGAGTAAAATACACTTTAAAGTATCAAAAATGTTTATTATCACGTTCTCTTCATGTTTTGTTGTGTAATCTGCAACAATGTGGAATATTTTAAACACTGTTTCAAACCAGAGACACAGCAAAGTAAATATACGTGTAGTGAATGAATATTAATCTTTACAAACTGCAGCCATTTAAAAAAATCACAGTATTTCTGTCTTATACTCGTGGAACAGAAAGTACCTCAGAGTAACTGAGTAAAAGTGACATTAAGACTTGATTTCATGTTTTATGAGCCACATTAACAGAAAAAATAAACATTTTGTGAAATCATAGATGACGTAAAGCAGTTTGTTTTGCTTAATTCGCTTCAAATTTCACCATTTTTTATTTTTTGTTTTATTGAACCTCTCGGGTCAGTGTGTTACTGTGTGGGAGTTTTGCTCCCTCGTTCTTGTCTGGTAGGCAATCAGGCAGGTTCGTCATATATCCATGGCTGTAACCGGACTTTTCGAATACTTGTTTTTGCTTTTTACTGTTCAGATTTATAAATGAATGAATCATGTCATTATGTTTTATCTTCTTAGTGTTATCAGTGTTTTTAACTTTAGAAAATCTTCAGCAGGTGTCTGATCGATTGAACCAGTCACAGACACTGAATATTTCTTTTAAATATTCAAATAATTAATTTCAGGATTCGTTCTTTAAATACGTCGCTCAGTGCAACATTAACTTTACATTGTTTATCTTTGAACACAAACACACTCGTCCTCACTGCTCTGTTGTCTTTTGGCACATGTTTGAGAAAGTGCCAGCCAGAGTATCACACACACACACACACACACACACACACACACGTGGTTCGACTGAGGGCTTGGCATGGATCCTCTGCTCACAGGAGGCAGTGGCGTCCCTCAGGGATCCATAACCAACCAAATAGCTCTGAGAGAGAGACACAGAGAGAGAGAGAGAGAGAGGGAGCAGCTAGCTAGCTCACCCAGCTGGGCCTCAGCACTTTCTCACTCTATGTGTGTGTGTGTGTGTGTGTGTGTGTGAGTGTGTGAGTGTGTGTGAGATGGGAGGAGGAGGAGGATGGAGGACTAGATGACAGACACAGTCGACTCCCAGCATACTGTGGGTGAAATTAGGTCGTTCACCTGATCTGGAGAGAGAGAGAGAAATCATCAAATGAGACAGTGTATGTGTGGCCAAAAGTATGTGGACACTGAAATATGTCAACAGCCCATCGTTTGCTGCAGGATTTACTGCATTAGTGAGGTCCAGTTCTTCCACAACAAAGGACGGGCACAAAATGTTGCCACAAAGTTGGAAGAACATTTTAGATATCCCTTAACTAGAACAAAGAGAGATAATTAAAGAAAAAATCAGATATTAGACGATAATTTTCCCCTAATATGACTGAAATAATCACATGAATTGATGCTTGTTGTTCCATTAAAGGGCAGAAGCCTGATCTCCACAATCAGACTCTTTTAATGTCAGAAAAATCAAGTTTAAATGGTTAAAATGGAGGAGAGTCATAAACGTGTTTTGGATGAGCAGCAGAAAACTTTATCCGGACTCAAAAGTCAGATTTTCTTCCGTCTGCTTCATGCTCCCGCAGCGAAGGCTCCTTCACGAGGTCGAATAGTTAAAGTTTCACCACTTAGTTCAGTTAAACGTGTGAAAGAGATTTTACCTGACACAGCTCCACCCGGTCGGGGTTAAAGGTCACGATGACGGCGTCTCTGTTTGTGACTCAGGATTTTAGAAACTCTTTTGGTGGTTGAAGCTGCCGGCTGAGACACATTCGTGTGTTTCCTGGTGCTGTTGTGCCCTCTACTGGCTGCTGAGTGGAAGTGTCACATGTTGAGCTACAACAGCATTGTTCAGAGTGTGAACGTCTTTGTTTGCTGTTTGAAGCCTGCTGACACACAAGTTGCATGTTAATATTCATACTATTTAAATTTCACTGTGTTTGTGTGTCAGTGTTTATTTCTCTATAAAATCAGAAACATCTTCACTTCAACCTCTATAACCTTTTAATTATTTAAAAGAAACATTTTTAAATGTGTTTTAACCTCAGACAGAGAAATTACATCTAACTAGTGACTCAAAGTTATTCTCAGACTAATAAATCATAAACGTTTTACACCGCTCAGAAAATGTCAGGCTCTCAAAGTACCATTGCGTGCATGAACTTACTTTAAATGACAAAATTCAAGTATATTTGTTGAATATTTTGTTTCTAATATTTCTCTGTACCACTCACGAAGGGAAGCTCACGTTCCACAGCTTGAGAATCAGCGTAGTAGACTCATCCTGTAACCTTCAATGTTTCCAAATATGCAGCTTTTTCATGTGTATGGTACCTTTTTTATAAGATCGTGTTTGTCTTTTCAATCCGTGTACAAGTTCTGGAGAAGATTATTCAACTTCTTTCAGACTAGTGGAAAGAAAACAGCCCAAAAATACACATTAGATATGTTAGATAATGCCTGAATTGCATATTTATGGACAAAACAAGAGATGTAAAGAGATGCAGAATCCTCTCCCGTGTGTAAAAACCTTTGACTCCAACATGTCAACAAAATGAAACAGACATTTTAAACCTGGCTTCATAGTGTTCATATTTCCAGCCATGGAAATGTATGCAAATTGGTGCATTTTTAATAAGACAACACCTCATTTGCATATTTAAACATAAGATTTGAGAAGACTTAGAGCTTAAAATGTTCACCTGTGATGTTTCCCTTTAAAGCCAGACTGTGTGTGTAATGTGTGTGTTTGTGTGTGTGTGTTTCAGAGCTCCTGTCACTCCCGTCTCCTCTTCAGAGTTCAAGGTCGCCGTGCGGCTATTTCCAGCTCGTCTTCGCTTTGATCCGTGTCGCAAAATGACAAGGTAACGCAACTCGGGGGGTCAGCTGTGTTACAGGAATGCTTCCACGGATCGGGAAAGAGAAAATCAATCCTGCCTGACAGTGTCTTCAGGATACTCCGACCTGACTGGACGATGACAACTACACACACACAGAAGATAGTGTATACACATGCATAGATAAACACTTGAACTCACACTAACATTCACACACATGTACACAAACAAACACTTGTAGTGCACACAAACACAAGCCGCGACCAAATATAGCGCATGTACACACTCCAGCTGTCTCTCCGTCTGACACAGACGACCTCTGTCAGCTCCGGTTCGCCCGTCGTCTCGTCAAGGTGCATCAGAGAGACAAGGTGTCGGCCAAAAAGTTCATCGACGGCTAACCGCTTCTGAAAAGTTCGCCGCCGCGCAAAATGTTTCGAGCGACGAAAAGAAAGATGAAGTAGTCACAGACGACCCTTTAACTTCTTACACCATGTACCGGTTTGACGTCCACCATGACAGACGTTAAAGTACAGTCGACCGTTCATTTTACCTGCACTTACTAAGTTAACACCACATTTTAGTTCATAACTAATGGATGTATGCGAGCTATTGAACCTAAATATTACAAGAAAACTTTAAATTACATTACAGCGCGGCATTTTGATAGTGTAATATGTTTCTAAATTAATTTATCTAATTTTGATTCCTCCAAGCATCACTACAAGGCAGTCGAGTAGCACCAGCGGCTCGTCCTCTCAGTCTCGTCCTTTTATTTCTGAAGGTTTCATTCAACCTTTATTGCAGATGTTTATTAGGGACATTCATAAAATGTCCGAGAGATACAAGAGTACAAATTAAAGACTGTTCTGCTCTGTTAGATACATAGACGATATCAGATCATGAGATAAAGTCTGCTTATATTTCCCAAATTGTCCCACACCAATCATCCAGTGTAGGTGGTGCTGGACTTTGAAGAACAGATAAAGAGTCTCCAGGTTCAGTGGTATCAATGTCCACGATTATGTGATAATGACTTGCCATGTTCATCTACTCCGGTTGGAGTAAGTGATGCATACTGTATGATTTGAGTTCATTTCTGTCTTGTTAGCACACGCAACCTTCTACCTGCCTCTGAGCTTTCAAACAGTACGTGACAATCGTCAGTAGCCAGAATGAGCTGATGCCATTTTGTTTTCTAATTTACGCTCCTGAGCTTTTGAGCCTTCAAGGTGTGGGCGATAAATATTAAATGACACGGCAAATATAAAGTGCATTAAAAATACAACCACCATCACCATCAGGCTGAATCAGAGGGAGCCCTGAGCTTGTTTCGTTTGCTTGTGGGCTTCATTTTTGGGCTAACGTATCACATTTATTCATTTTTTTTTCGCACGTCCAATTCCAACACTGTCTTGCGGATTGTGGCCACCACATCCTTGTCTTTCTCTCTGCAGAGCAGTTTCTGGACGCAGAAGTCGAGTCGCTGCAGCAGCTGTTTGTCCGCCGGCAGGTGCAGCAATGATCGCCCGATGGCTGGGGACCGCTGCTTTACGTCACAGACTAACAGTAGGAGTTGGAAAGATTTCTAAAATCATACAGTGTATGCACAGCTTCATAACTTCCTGAATCATGCGATACTGTTACAACAATTCTCTCCTTGAATATTTCATTTCTGGTGCTGCAGGGTGAGAAGACACACCTGAAGAATCGCTGCGTGACCTGGGCGTTACTGACGGATCGCGGCCCTCCCCGTTGTGCCACCAGAAAAAGGTTCTGTAAAGAGCGACGTGTTTTTAAGTGTTTGAGTGTCGCACCAGCCACCGGCGTCTTCATCAATAACCGTATCTGCTCTCCTCCCTCAGAGGTTGTAATATCTGCTGTTTCTGTGGCCAAACAATGCCTGTAAGCACTGGCAACCATTAGACTCCCTCCCAGGTCATTGAGCATTCCCTGCTAGCTAATTACAACAGGGCCTGTAGTTGTCTGCACCCCTGCCTCCCCCACCTTCCCTCACCCTCCCTCCCTCTCCTGTCTGGAAACACACAGGCAGGGGTTGCGAGGGGGACATATTTCTGACAAATGTGCCATCTCCATAATTAGCTCAGAAGCAACATATGAAACATTAAACACGCCGGCACGCTGACGACAATCAAAACATTTCATTTGTTGTCAATTATTCATTACTTTGAAGGTTCTGAAGGGGTCGTTAATATGGAAATAAGCTTGCGATGCTAACAAGGTTGTAGTATCTGATTCCAGATCATCATTTTTTTTTCTTTTAGGCTAACATTTTGTCTTTTCTGTCCCTCTATTGTGATTTCTTCTCTTATTCATGAAGCCAGCTCTTCAAACAAAACAATCTCGCTGACTTAAAAACAAGCCGCTTCGTTCACTTTATTAAAGGAAACTATTTGATGAAATTCTTTGATAGCTTCAAGTTCAGCTCGGCCCCAAATGAAGTTAAACCACCCAAAACTAATCTAGTAAATGTTTTTTTTTTCTTCTCTTTGCACCTGCCTTTATTAATGTGTAATTCCCCTTGGTGGCTGTCATAGCAGACCTGCCAAGAGAGCGGCCACTAAAGTTCCCCTGTCTGTAGCTTTTCACGGTTTAGTTCCCCTACAATTAATTAACGGGATGAAAAGTCCCACGCAGCACCTCGCCACCGCGGCTACCTTTGCCAGCTGTCAAATTGGAGAGACGTGGACTGGAAAAATAAGCCCGAGGCTGGGGCTATTTAAGGTAATTAGTTTTGATGCATGCAGCTCTCAATCCCTATTACCTGTCGACTGCTGCCACCACCACCGACTGCCCGGGGCACCGCTCAGTTGGGGAGTTCAGCTTAACATGTCGGAACCAGACTGGTGATGTTGTACATGCCCTCCGAGTGAGTACTACTCTGTTGTTGCTCTGAGTAGTTCTGCAGATGATTTCAGCTGTTCGTGATCTTCTAATATTTGCCTCTTTCCTCCACCTCTGAGTTTCCACAGTGGCGCCCTCTTGTGACAGCAGCCTGGCCTAAAATTTCAGCCGATCATGGTTGTGAAATGAAGCCACCGAGACCTCTTCTTTCTGCGCTCATGTAGTTGGTAAGTTTGTTTTCACGTCCACATGATACACGAGTTTTGTACAGGGGTAAACAGGGGAGGGGAACGCGTCACTAGCCACCCAGCTTGCGGTTGTAAAACAAACCCACCGATCCCCTTCTGTCAGTGCTCAAGTAGTCGCTTTTAAGTCTAGTTGTAAATGTCCTCTCATTATGTCGATGTTTGAAGAAGGAAAAATAATAATAATTTGTTGGTTTTCTAGTTGCGTTTCCTGTCCCCGCCTCCTCCTCTATCAGTAAACTGTCAACATAGTCTGCCAAAAGGAGCCATCTGATCAGACGTCAGCCTTCAAAATTCACTGAAACCCAAAAGTATCTGACCCTAAGCTATTGATTTTGACAGTCCTCTAACGGAGTACCTCAAAACTGCTGAAGACTCATATCTCAGAGCTGGACTGTGCACTTCAAAATTAACCAGCTGACTCAGGATTGAGTTTGGAGGTTCAATCCTATCTGAGCTAAAGCGCTTCTCATGCTGGAAGAGTTTCTCTCAGAGCTTTCAGCGTTTCCTCTGACGTTTGACCTTTTAAAAGAGATGTATACAAATGTTGCTGACAACAACAAGAGTTTTTAGAGACTACAGTTATTTTTTTTTGCTAGACAGGTGAGTGCAGTCACTCGGTCTGGACAGTCTTAATTTACCCAGAATTTAGTCCTAACCTAAAGATAGTCGAGACAGTTCTGTGAATGTAGACATCTAAGTCTTGACAGATCTAGTCAAAGTCTGGCCCCAGGCTTGAACTTTTTCATGTAGGATGTTTTAATACGTTTAATATCTGTTCAGAAGTGCTGGTTGGGTTTTCTCCATCAAACTCGTGCTGAGTTACGTTCTCTCTTTATTCCTTTTTGATGCAAACGGTCCGTTTTCCTCAGCGGGGACACCGATTCTTTGTATTTCTGTCCTCAGACACTGTACGCGTGCAAGCAGCGAGCCCACGGTCATCATTAAGACAGTAAATCTGCATATTCCCCCCCTTTTTTTTTTCTTTTTAACAGTACAGTCACTTTAAGCTTAAGTAGCCCAAGGAAAGACAATACCCAGCCTCTCTCTTCAATTATTTATTCTCACATCACCCCAAAAAGATGACAAATGCTAATTCTGGTCCATTCCCCAGCTGGGCATCCAAGTGCTCATTAGTTTTAAAGAAGGTTAATCCATTTAGGTTTTGCATATTGATATGCCAATTATGTCTAATCGTGGAATAGGCATCCGTCAAGGTAATAGTGCATAAACACATGCAAGAACATTAGGGAGAAGTCAACGTTATAATAAAGTAGGTGTTAATTGGTGAGGGGAGGACTGTCGGCTAACTCATGTGTGTAATGTACAGCCGGGTGAGGGGGGGAGAAAAAAAAAAAGGGGGTTTCATCAGATTCTTTTCTCCCCCAAAATCATGTCATTTGCAAACCTCATGCTGTGAGCTCTCTGGGTGTCGCGCCCAAACGCTCGACTGAAGAGGAAGGGCACGAGGGCGGAGAGAAAATGTTTACTTAGTCTGTGACAGAGTGGAGAGTTCACGGTGAGTTTTGATTTGAAGAGACATCTACGTGTCCTCTTTAGATGTCGGGTTGCATGTAACTATTGTTTCAAAGTAGTGTGTATGGTTTTATTGGTGTATAATAACTTTCATCGTGTTTTCGTTGCCTTAGAATCGACAGAAGAAGCGGGTCCTCTTCCTCGGTGTCCCGCATGTTTCTACACCACCTCAGAACGGTATGGTGTTTGGAGTTTTCCACAAGTTTCCTTGCTAAGGTCAGGTTTTAATAGGCATGTGTTCTGTTGGTGGTACTCTGCAGGCTCCGGTGGTCCACGCTGCAGCGGTGTCAGGAAAAAAACGTTCGGCGTGCAGGGGCAGAAGTCGAGCCAGATGTCACTTTAGGAAAAACGAAGCCTGACATCACGCTCCGGCCGCCAATCACACACTGAGTGAGTGATCTGTCAAACTTCCACAGTCAGCCTGAAATGTCTCTCACCACCCCCCACCCTAACTCTCACTGTCTCACTCTTTAATCTCCTCTCCCTAACCTCAACTCCCTCTGTCTCTCTCACCCTAACTCTTTCCCTCTCCCCTCACTCACTCTCTAACCCCAACTCCCTCTGTCTCTCTCACCACCCCCCACCTCTCACTGTCTCTCTCACCCTAACTCTTTCCCTCTCCCCTCACTCACTCTCTAATCTCCTCTCTCTAACCCTACCTCCCTCTGTCTGTCCCCCCCCCCACCCTAACTCATTCCCTCTCCCCTCACTCACTCTCACTGTCTCACTCTTTAATCTCCTCTCCCTAACTCTCTCTCACCCCAACTCTTTCCCTCTCCCCTCACTCACTCTCTAATCTCCTCTCTCTAACCCTACCTCCCTCTGTCTCACTCTTTAATCTCCTCTCCCTAACCTCAACTCCCTCTGTCTCTCTCACCCTAACTCTTTCCCTCTCCCCTCACTCACTCTCTAAGCTCCTCTCTCTCTAACCCTACCTCCCTCTGTCTGTCCCCCCCCCACCCTAACTCTTTCCCTCTCCCCTCACTCACTCTCACTGTCTCACTCTTTAATCTCCTCTCCCTAACCCTACCTCCCTCTGTCCCTCTCACCTTAACTCCCTCTATCTGCCCCCCCCCCCTAACTCTCTCCCTCTCCCCTCACTCACTCACTCTCTAATCTCCTCTCTCTAACCCTACCTCCCTCTGTCTCTCTCACCCTAACTCTTTCCCTCTCCCCTCACTCACTCTCTAACCCTACCTCCCTCTGTCTCTCTCACCTTAACTCCCTCTATCTGTCTCCCCCCCCACCCTAACTCTCACTGTCTCACTCTTTAATCTCCTCTCCCTAACCTCAACTCCCTCTGTCTCTCTCACCCTAACTCTTTCCCTCTCCCCTCACTCACTCTCTAATCTCCTCTCTCTAACCCTACCTCCCTCTGTCTCTCTCACCACCCCCCACCCTAACCTCAACTCCCTCTGTCTCTGTCACCCTAACTCTTTCCCTCTCCCCTCACTCACTCTCACTGTCTCACTCTTTAATCTCCTCTCCCTAACTCTCTCTCACCCCAACTCTTTCCCTCTCCCCTCACTCACTCTCTAATCTCCTCTCTCTATCTGCTCCCCCCACCCTAACTCTCTCTCACCCCAACTCTTTCCCTCTCCCCTCACTCACTCTCTAATCTCCTCTCTCTATCTGCTCCCCCCACCCTAACTCTCTCTCACCCCAACTCTTTCCCTCTCCCCTCACTCACTCTCTAATCTCCTCTCTCTATCTGCTCCCCCCACCCTAACTCTCTCTAACTCTTTCCCTCTCCCCTCACTCACTCTCTAATCTCCTCTCTCACCTTAACTCCCTCTATCTGTCTCCCCCCCAACCCTAACTCTCACTGTCTCACTCTTTAATCTCCTCTCCCTAACCTCAACTCCCTCTGTCTCTCTCACCCTAACTCTTTCCCTCTCCCCTCACTCACTCTCTAAGCTCCTCTCTCTCTAACCCTACCTCCCTCTGTCTGTCCCCCCCCCCCACCCTAACTCTTTCCCTCTCCCCTCACTCACTCTCACTGTCTCACTCTTTAATCTCCTCTCCCTAACCCTACCTCCCTCTGTCCCTCTCACCTTAACTCCCTCTATTTCTCTCTCCCCCCCCACCTCTCACTGTCTCTCTCACCCTAACTCTTTCCCTCTCCCCTCACTCACTCTCTAACCCCAACTCCCTCTGTCTCTCTCACCACCCCCCACCTCTCACTGTCTCTCTCACCCTAACTCTTTCCCTCTCCCCTCACTCACTCTCTAATCTCCTCTCTCTAACCCTACCTCCCTCTGTCTGTCCCCCCCCCCACCCTAACTCATTCCCTCTCCCCTCACTCACTCTCACTGTCTCACTCTTTAATCTCCTCTCCCTAACTCTCTCTCACCCCAACTCTTTCCCTCTCCCCTCACTCACTCTCTAATCTCCTCTCTCTAACCCTACCTCCCTCTGTCTCACTCTTTAATCTCCTCTCCCTAACCTCAACTCCCTCTGTCTCTCTCACCCTAACTCTTTCCCTCTCCCCTCACTCACTCTCTAAGCTCCTCTCTCTCTAACCCTACCTCCCTCTGTCTGTCCCCCCCCCACCCTAACTCTTTCCCTCTCCCCTCACTCACTCTCACTGTCTCACTCTTTAATCTCCTCTCCCTAACCCTACCTCCCTCTGTCCCTCTCACCTTAACTCCCTCTATCTGCCCCCCCCCCTAACTCTCTCCCTCTCCCCTCACTCACTCACTCTCTAATCTCCTCTCTCTAACCCTACCTCCCTCTGTCTCTCTCACCCTAACTCTTTCCCTCTCCCCTCACTCACTCTCTAACCCTACCTCCCTCTGTCTCTCTCACCTTAACTCCCTCTATCTGTCTCCCCCCCCACCCTAACTCTCACTGTCTCACTCTTTAATCTCCTCTCCCTAACCTCAACTCCCTCTGTCTCTCTCACCCTAACTCTTTCCCTCTCCCCTCACTCACTCTCTAATCTCCTCTCTCTAACCCTACCTCCCTCTGTCTCTCTCACCACCCCCCACCCTAACCTCAACTCCCTCTGTCTCTGTCACCCTAACTCTTTCCCTCTCCCCTCACTCACTCTCACTGTCTCACTCTTTAATCTCCTCTCCCTAACTCTCTCTCACCCCAACTCTTTCCCTCTCCCCTCACTCACTCTCTAATCTCCTCTCTCTATCTGCTCCCCCCACCCTAACTCTCTCTCACCCCAACTCTTTCCCTCTCCCCTCACTCACTCTCTAATCTCCTCTCTCTATCTGCTCCCCCCACCCTAACTCTCTCTCACCCCAACTCTTTCCCTCTCCCCTCACTCACTCTCTAATCTCCTCTCTCTATCTGCTCCCCCCACCCTAACTCTCTCTAACTCTTTCCCTCTCCCCTCACTCACTCTCTAATCTCCTCTCTCACCTTAACTCCCTCTATCTGTCTCCCCCCCAACCCTAACTCTCACTGTCTCACTCTTTAATCTCCTCTCCCTAACCTCAACTCCCTCTGTCTCTCTCACCCTAACTCTTTCCCTCTCCCCTCACTCACTCTCTAAGCTCCTCTCTCTCTAACCCTACCTCCCTCTGTCTGTCCCCCCCCCCACCCTAACTCTTTCCCTCTCCCCTCACTCACTCTCACTGTCTCACTCTTTAATCTCCTCTCCCTAACCCTACCTCCCTCTGTCCCTCTCACCTTAACTCCCTCTATTTCTCTCTCCCCCCCCACCTCTCACTGTCTCTCTCACCCTAACTCTTTCCCTCTCCCCTCACTCACTCTCACTGTCTCACTCTTTAATCTCCTCTCCCTAACCCTACCTCCCTCTGTCTCTCTCACCTTAACTCCCTCTATCTGTCTCCCCCCCCACCCTAACTCTCACTGTCTCACTCTTTAATCTCCTCTCCCTAACCTCAACTCCCTCTGTCTCTCTCACCCTAACTCTTTCCCTCTCCCCTCACTCACTCTCACTGTCTCACTCTTTAATCTCCTCTCCCTAACCCTACCTCCCTCTGTCCCTCTCACCTTAACTCCCTCTATCTGCCCCCCCCCCACCCTAACTCTCTCTAACTCTTTCCCTCTCCCCTCACTCACTCTCTAATCTCCTCTCTCTAACCCTACCTCCCTCTGTCTCTCTCACCTTAACTCCCTCTATTTCTCTCTCCCCCCCCACCTCTCACTGTCTCTCTCACCCTAACTCTTTCCCTCTCCCCTCACTCACTCTCTAATCACCTCTCTCTAACCCTACCTCCCTCTGTCCCTCTCACCTTAACTCCCTCTATCTGCCCCCCCCCCTGCTGCTATCATAATACTTATAAACAAAAGTCCTCAAACTAAGTACTGACAACACAACGTAAAAGTATTTTACTATTTTTATCTGATTGTACTACAGCTACTTTAATAATTTTCTTTGCTGAATTAAATTAATTTTGATAAATATTATTACATTATAAGTTCTGTATTAAATCATAAATTCATCTTTAGCCAAATTGTACAATTGCTATCTGAGAATTTGATATGTTATTTTCAACGTATATAAAAAGTTTTAATTGGGTCTGATTTGATCAGATTTTCTGTCGGATAAATAAAAAGACATCTATGTTTTTCTCCAACTCTGAAGACTGCGCTTAAAACTTTATTTTAAACTGGTGGAGTAAAACTTTTTTTTAGTTTTCAGCCAATGTTTGTTAAATATATTTGTTTTACCTACACTTCAGTGTACCACCAGCAGTCAGTGGGTTCAATCAGAGCTGATATTTTCAGAGTAAACCGTCGCTGTTCTCTTCATTCACTGGCAGCGAGAGCTGATCCCAACGTTTCTATGAAGCGATGGACGTCGCTGAAGGAGTTGTAGAGCGGCACCGGAGCGATTCGCAGCACACTGGGCTCCCTCATGTCACACTGAACGAGAAAAAATCAGAGTTAAAGTTCAAAATCTGCTCTGCTTCTTTATCTTTTAGTTTTGTTGGTTTGATGTTGCCAAATTTTGAAGGCCCAATCCAAATGCTTGCAAAGCTTCCACTAAACTTAACATCTACTCACAGCAACGCCCCTCTTCTCCAGCTCCTGGAAGACCTTTCGGATGTGGACGGAGAAGGAGAGTGACAGCTGACAGCCTCTCTGCTGAGGGTCAGAGGGCGTGATGATGCGGACGTGAGGTTTGTCAGGCTGGGCCGGGTCCTCGGTGTAGTAATGCCGGATCAAGTACTCCAGGTAACCGGTCAGCAGGAGGGACTTCCTGCGCAACGCCTGCATGCTGGTCATGTTGAACACCTGGAAAATGGTGTCATCATAAGAATTTTATATTATTTCATGTTCTTATTGTTGAAGTATTTCTTAGTGGGTTGAATAAAAAGCTAAACAAACCATATTGAATTATCTGAAAAATGCATTGACAATATTTTATAATTGTACTCAATGAAGAAATAAAAGATTATTGAAATATTTGTGTGAAATTCTTTAAAAACAACACTGATAATTCAATAAAGATGGAATTAAATGACAAAACTTTAGACAAGGAATAAAACCAGGTGTAGGGATGTAACGATATGGAAAATTTGACATTTTAGTGACCAAATTATCACGGTTAACGATATTATCGCAATATACTTAATTGCTGTACAAATGTCCAAAAAACACACACATTGAAATAATTTCACAAACTCTTGTGATTTTCTTATCATACTAAAACATTAGAAATTAACAACAGCATTTTATTTCCTGAAGTTACAGACAGTATAACTCGCTGTCAATATCAACTCACGTTTTTAACTCGCTATTATAAATATCACCGTATGTTCTTCCTAGTGTTAATGAACATGTTTACATTATTTTACATTATTTTACGTCAGCAATTTCACAGAGATTTACCATATTACCAGCAACCGTTACATCCCTAACCAGGTGTCGTGAAAATATTTTTAAAAAGTTACATAATGTTGCTTTAATTGATGCGAACAGTGCATTGCAGTACCTCGAGACTGGCCTGCAGGGTGCAGACCAGCAGGATGGGCTGGTTTGACAGTCTGAAGCCGTTCACGCCGGGTTGCAGCTCCAACACTGAAAACACAACAAGGAGTTTGAGTTGGAGACGTTGAAACTATTACTGCTGCTGTTTTAACTGTTAAAAGTGAGATCATATGTATGTACATATAAAGGTGTAACATACAGACAAATGTGAAGACGCTGCAGGTGTAATATCCAGTGAGACCACAAGATGGCAGCAAACCTCAACTTTAAACTCAGCACTGACTCTTTATGAGCTATCATGTTGCACGGCAGCTGTGTGTCACTTACCGTTATTCATCTGGAACCGAGTCTTCAGGTCGTGTCCCCACCATCCCAACAGCCTGCAGCAGATCACATGATGTTAGCATGATATTCGCATGTTTATAATCTGTTATATAAACTGCAATAAGTCAACACGTGAGTCACTCACGCAGGTCTGATGGTGTCTTTATGCTTCTCATGGATGAATGCTCCGGCTAGACCACCAGCACCTGAGTTCAGATACTGTGAGAAGACGGGCAGTCACGACTACATGTATGACCCAGTGTGTATTTGACATGAGAAAGCAGGTACAGTCAGCTGACCTTGTAGGAGCACCAGCAGGCGAAGTCGACTCCCCAGTCGTGCAGCTTCAACTCGGCGTTTCCGGCAGCGTGGGCGCAATCAAACCCCACGTAACAGCCCTGTGAGAAGACGGACGTGATTATGAGTTATAGTAAAACCGTGTGTTTAGATGTAAATGAAGCACTTTGGGTGATATCTGCTACTTTTTTCATGTTTTTCTGCTGATAAAGTCAAACTTGTATTTAATCCCTTGTGGCGTCTGCTCGTCTTTACGTTACCTTCCTCTGGCCGGCCTCAGTGATGGCGGCCATGTTGAACAGCTGACCGGTGTAATACTGAACTCCGCTGAGCATCACCACGGCGATGGAGTCGCCCTCCTTCTCGATCGCCTCCAGGATGTCCTCAGTTCTCAGAGTGTCTTCTCCCTGAACAGCAGGAAGAGTCGAATGAAAGAGAATCAAACTGAAGAATATCTCACAGAAATGAAATAAATCATGAGCAGACAATAAACTATAAAGTGTGTGGCTGCAGTACCGGTCTGGGTGACAGCAGCAGCATGCTCTTCTGAGGGTCAAATCCTCGCAGTCGGATCTGAGACTCTACAGCGTACTGAGGACAGGAGGCGGCGTTAGAGACACGAGACAAGTCGTAACATTCATGCAGACTGACGTTTGTGGTTTCTTTGTTTTTCATGTTAATTCTTTAATTCAGTAAAACTTGATTAGATTTTTGCTTTCAGTCCATTAAACCTAATTTGTGACATTTTTAATCAAACCCTCACTGCTCTGCCTTTGAGGAAAGGAAGTCATAATGTTGCAGTGAATCGAGTAAAACTTTGAATGAAACTTCCCCCAACTGATTACTGACATAACGACAAATATTTTTTGCTTTTGTATGTAAGTTTTATGAAATTGTATGTTTAAATGTGCAAATTAGGCTTTATCTCATTACAAATGTGCTGATTTAAAAACAGTTCCAGGACAGAAATGTGAACATGGGTTCAAAATTCTTGTTTCATCTTGTTGTGACGGTCAAAGGTTTCTACTGCAGGAATTTTGGATCTCAGATCAATCAGAAAATACTGTCAACATCCATAAAGAAAATCAATCTTCCTCTGTCCTTCTGCAGGAAACTCCTGGTTCAATGTTAAAACTGTTGAATTACAACAAACTGAGCTCTGAGCTGGAGTCAAAGTGCAGCAGTAGTACAAATGTGTAATAAAAAGGAGAATTTATGGCTCCATTCAACGACAAAAACACACAAAAAAGGGTTTTTTAGTGAAGTGGTGTTTTAGTGTCAGGATGTGCGACCTTGACCCGGACAGAACCAGCAAACATTTGTAGGTTCACTCACGTGGTCTGAAGGGAAGGCCTTGTCCTCCAGAAGGATTTTGTGCCGAGCTGCTGTCGGTTTGTAGAAGGAGAGCTGCAGAATGACGACATGAAGCGACCGCATTTCATTTTAACTGAGATCTTTAACAGTTTGAAAAATTCTTTATATTTTTCTATCAAAGATATTAAAGAGTTCTTCAACCACTGTGAGCCGTTTACTGGTCATTCCTTTAGTTCCTTATATTAGATTTTTTACTGATATTTAACCAAGTTTTTGCTTCCATCGCACTTTCTGCACAGAAATTACAGAAACAACTCGTATGGAACTTACAATTACATTATCTGTTGTGTCTACCAGATGACTCTTACCATCAGAAGGTGTAGATTCACTGTCAGGCCATTCATTAATGCGACCTCCTCAGCTTTAGCTCCTGTAAGAAACAAAACAACTTCTCATTTCATACGTCAGTGGTATGTAAAGTTGGTCTGAACAAAAATGAGGAACACATGAAAACCAGCTACAGTGTGTGTAATATTCATTTTGGCCACAAGAGGGTGAAGTACACCAGTGATCTGTGATCTGAACAGGACTAAACACATTCAGGTTTTCTTGCAGGTCAGTTTAAACGCAGATTTAAATACATTTCCAGCCACAAGAAAGACGTGAAAGTAATGTTACATAACTTGCTAACACACTATATATGTACCTTGTGTTTAAAGTGCATGGAGAAATTAAACTGAACATTTTTGCCACATCCAGAGCTTCCATAAAAAAAGTCTTACAAGAAGGTAAACCGATCAGAAATCAATAAAGAATCGTACAGATAAGCAAAATTGATAATGGTGTCGGTATGAATACAATCTGACACATCCCTGCTTATTAAAAAAACAATGGTTGTAATGGTCAAATTTCAAAATTAATGACTGAAACCTAAAAATAATCAAGAAATTAGTCTATAATGAAAATAAGTGTTGATGAATACCATCAGGGTTCATGAAAATAATCATTTGAGACACGAATGAAGCCAGAATTTCCTGAAGATCTGCAGCATCTACACACTATAACACACTATAATTTGTTCTCAAGAATGCACACTGCAGCTTTCTACTATTACTATTACCACTACCTTCTGCAGTGTGTGTGACTGCAGATTTGTTTAAAGACCCTCCGTGTGAACTTTGGACTCTACATGAAGTGCAGTGACCTGAACAAGCAGGCAAAGAAAGAAAAGAACGAATCATCAAATAGTTCAAATGTTTCGTATTCAGCTCTGTTTGACTGACGTCCAACATCCTAAACATTACATCATTTATAAAGCGTACTTATAACTGCTAATTAGTATACTGTGTGCATAGAATTGGGTCACAGCTCCTTCCTCCTTTTACTGTTTTTTCCTTTAGTGTCACGTCTGTGTTTTGTGAAGGATATTCTTAAAAAAGAGTCACATCCTGGTTGAATAAAGGTCCAAACCCCTCTAATCCTAGCTACATTAGGAGGCCACATACAGGCCAGAACCAGCTCCTGTTTGTATCTGTACGTGTGGTGTGTGGTTTAATTAATGAAACATGTCTCTTACCAACAACGTTAGCCATGAGTTCCTCAAGGTTGTTTTCAGCCCACGCCCAAGGTCGAGAGCCTTCAGTGTGACCATGAACACCCCTGTAAAGAAGTTTATTTCACACACTGTAAAGTTCACATTCATCTCTTATGTTTGTCCTTTACCAAAAGGATTATGTGCATGTGTTAACATACGTTTTGGCCCACTTCTCCAGCTCCTCCTCCAGATACTTCCTCGCCGTTTTGGGCTGAAGCCCCAGCGAGTTTCCCACGAGGTAGATGCATTCTTTGGTGCCGTCGACCAGCGAAAGATCAGCTACAAAAACAAAGAAGAACTAATGTACTGACTGAGCTGTTCTAAGATACACAACACTGATATCTTTACTGCATTTTTAACTCACAAGGAGGCAAATCTGCAATTTTGGGCACCAGGAATCTCTCCCTGAGATGTCTCAGTTCGTCGTGTTGGTCGAGGTACGCGGCCACTTCTGCAGAGGTCGGACTGCAGCCCAGCAAAGCTGAAACTCGCCTCAAAGCTTCTGCTGGATTTGAGCCGTCAAATGGATCCATCGCTGCGAGACTGGGAGGCTGCCGGCCTGCAGAGAGACGAAACACGCCACTTTTTTTAAAGCTCAGTGCTTCTTACTGCAGAAATCCATTTCATTTATCTTCTTCTTTGTTTGTCTCTCAACAGTTTCTGGACTAAATTGATGGGAGGGAACCAGCAGATTTTTATTTTGACTGAATTAAAACAAATGCTGTAACAATATTTAGGGATGGAAATCAAGAACCGGTCGCAAATTAAACAGCTGAGGAGCTTTTCATTGACACCATCTCATGCACCCAGCTGTTAAAGTTATGACAGTGAATTTGAATGTACAGTATGTAACTCTATAAATAAAGCTGTCACTCTGTCTGCATGTCAGAACATCTCAGAATATGTTTTATCTGCAGCAATTGGTGAAAACCAACACCTAACCCTGGTCAAAGTCAGAGTAGGAGTGCAAAATAAGACATAAACCTGTGCGTGCAAACCCGAGCGTCCAAACTACATTTTCAGGGATATTATCTGTGTTTGTAGTTTCATCTATCTATCTATCTATCTATCTATCTATCTATCTATCTATCTTGTTGTTCGGTATATTCTAGATGAAACATGACTTTGTGTACAGGACGTTACGTTCTTTAACTTTCAAACTTTAGTTTCAAGTTTTGACATAAAGCATTTGATCCAAATTTGTCTTCCTGGCTGTGAAGATGCCACTTTGTCCCCGTTCTACCATCAGTACCAAGCTGTCTTCTGTGTAACCACTGATCAGTAACATGCAGATACAGACTATCCTGGCTTTGTTTGCGTTTTGCATTATTGGTTCAAGGTAAATTTAGTTATTTTTAATTGGTTTATTGATGAGTTTAACAGTTATTTGTGTTTATTTGTGATCTGTGTGTGTATGGTTGTAACGTAGGTTCATGATAAATACCATAAAAGTGTGAATTTGGCGAGAATAAAACTTTAAGATCCGGTGTCAGAAGAAGCAGTGGAGTGACCTCTACGAGTGGTACAGCCTGGACTGAGTCTATTTAAGCAGTTGCCTTTTTGCCATTAGGTGCACGTTTATGTTTACGTAATACAATTTGAGTTATTATAAGTTGAGGTTCTTGTCAGTTCTACCAAGTTAACTGTTTGTTTGGCGTATGGTGTCATTTTTTTGTAAATAAACATCCTTCTGCTTCATCTGAACAAAGTTCCTCGTGTCTGCCTCTTACTACTCTCTCAGGTCAGGTATTCCCCACACTGGTGGTCTGATTTTATATAAGCGTTGCTCACAATAGTCTACTGCAACACACCAATAACAATCGACTGAAACGCTCTGTTTACATTGAACACTTTGCTCTCAAAGTCAGCTGCACGGCTCATCATTCATTCTGTCATTAAGTGAAACCTGAAAGATGAAACTCACGGTTTGGAGATGAGCGTCGTCTCTGCAGACAGCACACAGACTGAGTGACTCCTCTGTTCTACAAATGCTCTTTAACCTCTCTGCGTACAGCCTAATGTTAATCATTTATTAAAGAAACAAGCCTAGGTAGGTCAAACCAGAGCTCAACATGATCTTTAACTCTTTACAGATCTGACTGTTAAACAACAGGAAGGCAAGACTGAGTTCCCTAATTTTTACTTTCACTTTGAATACACAATCGTACAGTGTGACGTTCAACACATTGTAAAAAAAACCACAAGCCACAAGAGCATGATTGATGAGGTATAATATTATAAAATAATAAATAAAAAGTATATTTTATTTAAAAACTGTATTTAAAAAATTAAAAATACATTTATTGTTTTAAAAATAATAATAATAGTTACAAATAATAAGTAACAACAGATTATGATTTGTTTGTTTATTCCGCCAACACAAATAGTTCGCCTGGATGGGACTGCACTGTTGCCAGGCAACATGTCAATCTTTCCTTAACAGCAAGTAGCTTGCTAGTTTTAGTCCTCTTCTTCTGACGACCTTTTCTGATACGTTAAGTTTTACAGTTTCATACTCTGTAAATGTTATTTTGTGGAAATATATATTGTGAAAAAGTTCGTCACAGTTTAAAACAGAAATAACGGTTAACGACCGTTAATTTAATGAATTTAGAACACCGGTGAGGCGGAGTGATACGCGTAGTTAAAGGTCCCCAGTACTGTTGGAACTCTCTGGAGCGCCTCTTGTCCAATCAGATTACTCGGTGGGAAGTAACTGACAAAATGGCGCACGTAATTAACTTCATGTTAACGCAACATTGTGTACAAACTAATATTTGGCGAACAGCCAAACATCAATCAAAGTCAACAACACAAGACATAGTAACCAGATAATATTACTTACTAGTCCAACAGCAGTCAGCCCAGCTCGGCGTCTGTCTTCCATCCTTTTATTTCACCGAGCTCTCGCTAACGGCTAAGTCCCAGATTTACTCTCGTCCGGCGGCTTCTCGCTCCTTTTTTCCCCGTTAGCTTCCACCGTCAACATCCTCTTCGCTATCTTTGAAGTAGCTATGTCCGTAGAAGCTGCTAAACCCGGTTACACTGCCCGCTAAAACCCCGCTCCGGTTCGGTCTCTGCTTCTCTGGTCTCACGCGTGAAAACACACACCTGTGGTACAAACACCTACACGCCCCCCGACGCTCGCTGAGCTCACACCGGTGTTTCGGTGTGAAGAGCGACCCTGTTAACTGGCGACCGTTAGCCTTAATGCGACTGTAGTTGTAGTAGTTATGACAGCTGTTGAACACAGGAATATACTGAGATGTCCTCCTGAATGCCTCTTTGTTTGTTTTTAATCAATTAATAAATTTGTTAATTAAACGAACAGACGCGTTCGGCTGACGGTCACAAGTTAACAGGGTCGCTCCTTGAACCGAAACACCGGGGCTGCTAACATTAGCGTTAGCTAGCGGTTTACTTTACTGTCCATCGGGAAACTCTGTAAATCACAAAGAGTTGAGGCGGAGCCGTCGGAGGACATCAGAGGGGAAACCAAAAAACATTTTTCTCCATAAAATATTATCTAGTTTCACCAAAATCAGTAAAAAAGTTGGTGGTTTGTGACTTAGTGACATAAAGTATTACGTACTTCTCGCGGGTGATCGTATCTGGATCACAGAGACACCAATCATCTGATTACACGTGAATGCAGCATAAAGAACAATAAATTAAATCTGTTATTTAATGGTAGAAAAGTTACAGTGTTACTTTAACATTGACAGTGACATGTTGGCTCTGTTCAAGACTTGCAGTCAGGTCATTCATGTACTACATTCACATCACATCTCCAGTAGATGGGAGCAAAGTGCTTTGGAGGTGAGGGACCAAACATGCACCGATAATATAAATATGTCATGTCATATATCATGTTAAACTATGGAAGCGTATTGCTGCCGTACAATTTTTACAATTTTCTTTTCACGTTATAACGTCAAAACTGATGTTGGTGATGTTGTTGTCTGACATGGCAGCAATACGTCATGTCACATGAAATAAAAGTGAAATATTTAGTGCAATAAAAAACTGTTTTGGTTATGAATAAAGCCAAAATTACACTATTGACTGAATATTTGAGGTTGTGTATGGTATTTGAATCTTCCCTCACCAGAAAAGCACACTATGACTTAAGGAACTTGAAATGTGTCAGTTTACTAGAGTTTTACTGTGTTATCACTTTAATTAACATGTAAGGCCCCCCCGGATGACCTTATATTTCTCTAACCCTATTCTATTTAATTTTACAGCATGTTTGCAACAATATTAACACACCATTTCAATAAAATCTAAGATCTTCTTCCTTACCTTCTTTTCTTCTTCTGCTGCTTCATTATTCCTCCTCACAGCTCACTAAGCTGTCTGCTTTCATTTCATCACATTAGCTGTAGCTACCACTCCTGCTGGAGGTAAATTTTCCATCCACACTGCATTAAACTGTGTTGGAACCTAAAATAAGACACAGATAGTTGGAAATAAACACACAATATTGTTTTTCATGATGTTTTGACAAAAGATTCATTCACTAAAAATGACTAGAATGTCATAATTTTTGCAAGGAGAGCTGATCAGAGGCAACAAGCGGTGTTTTTAATTAGCCATATTGGAGAAAAACAGATTTTTTCCCCTCACATTAATCTGACATTGCATCAGTGACACCTCGCTGTTTGGGAAACGTCTCATAATCAAATTTGACAGAGTGAGAAAAGCCATCGCTGGAGGTTTAAAGGTCATACTGTACTCTGACCTGCAGTACAGTACGGAGGTGTCACTGTCCTTCAGTGAGGCCCAGCAGCCTGTGTTTTGACTCAAAGTGAGGCCAGACAGCATCTCTGGAAAACCTCCATTCACACCATGACCATTTTTAAAGAGGACCCAAGGTCATGCCTTGAGGGACACCTCAACGAATCTTAATAGTTGTTTATTAGCTGCTTATTAGGAATCCCGTACAAATCCCTGACTATGATCTAATTATCAGTTGTTGCTATCACTTTATGCATTCTATGTGAGCTTCTGTGGCTCTCTAAAATATGCTGCCTGTTGCTAGGTTTACATTCATGTACATGTCAATAAAAAGGTAAATGCAAGATATTCCCAAGGTAGTTCATATAACATGCCAATGAAAAGTGATGTCTGCACATCAAATCGCTACAAATGTAAATAAAACTGAATTATTACTGATCCAGTCTTCACAAACTCATGTTGTTTGGAGAAACATTGTTGAAACCTGTGCAACTTTATCTACATTTTAGTGAAGATCACAAAGTTTCCAACGTGATTTAAATAAAATATGGGCTCATTTAAGCTAGAAATCACACATCACCTACCAATAACAGACATTCCATGTTTTAAATGTAAATAATACACGTTTCCTTTACCAACTCAGACTGCTGAAGCCTCGTTATATTTTGCAGAAGCACATTAGAAGGGGCTGTTTTAAAAGGAGAAATGATTACAGCAAGAACAATCTGTTTCAGTCTACATATGAATCCAAGAAGATTCTTAAAGTTGTTCCATAAAAAATCATAATATCTGACCATATTAAACCTCAACGTGGTCTTTTATCATGTGTGCTGCATTGTCCCTTTATGCTTTGGGTAGCTGCTCCTGAACACTGTGTCCATATGTGCCCTTAAAGTATAACTGTTGCTGATAAATCAACTCCTAATGTGTTGTAAAAAAACCCAAACTGGTCACCTCGCACATGACCTTCGAGAAAACCGAATAAAAAAGTGCCCTCTAGGTTAAACTGACTGACCTTTGACCCCATCCACTCTGCCCTCTGAGTTTACAGATGCTGGATGATCACTTTCAGGTCACGATTACAAATATGTAGAGCTTTAGAAATCCATTTTTCTCCACAAGAGCTGGAAACAATAGTTGCAAATTAGCTTGTTTTAACTTCACTAAGACAAGATGACATAATCAACTAACCAGTAAACATGTTTCTAGTCCCACTGCACTCTTAAAAATGACGTGTCAATTTAGAGACAGGACAGCAACACAAGTTGGAGTTTTTGAAGAGCTAAGAACGCAGACTTGTTGAAAATGACTCATACTTTTTAATAGTGCAGAAACAATATGGTTGCAAGATGTTTGTGGGCATTGTAGCTGCTGACATGCCTCTTGTATGTTCTTCCCTTGTTTTTCTCACAGTAAAGGAGGATGTGTGACATCTGGAAGCGCTCAGGAGGCAGGACTGAAACTTCCCCCTCTTGTCGTTTCTCAGGGCACAAACATCAAAGGAGGCAAGGAGGCGGCAGATAATGTCTTTCCTCCTGTAACGACGCTTCAGCGAGGAGCCACCACTACCGCTGACGCCGCCGCTGCTGTCTCAAACCAGGGAGGTTCCCGAGAGTCTCATGCCGATGATATGGCGCTTCTGAACACATGCGGGACAGGTGTGACAGGGCTGAGAGTTACAGGACAAATTGGGGTTTTAGTGCAGGAGCAGCAGGGAGGAGGCTTCTAGTTTCTGTCCCGTGGCTTGTATGAGCTTTGACAATCACAAGATGATGAAATTTGTTACCTAAAGAAACCAAAATTTCACTATACACTTTAAACTTTTAATGTCTCTGGTTGTTTTAGGTCACTGAGGGCAATGAATCACCTTGATTTTTAAGGTATCTGAGTCACTGTATTAGCTAAAAGCTGACAATCATATGCTGTATTTTTATTTCTAATTATATTTCCTGAAAAATTGTCACACCAAGTCAGCAGTTCCATCCTAATGGCAACACTTGAAGATGGGGTGAATTCAGAAAAACAAAACCATGGTTGGACGCAGCCCCCTTCCCCCAATTCCAAGTTCGAACAGGTGTGGAGGAGGTCAGTGACTCTACACTTCAAAACGCCGTAGCAAGCGGCGAAGTGAAGTCAATGCCAAAAACTGCAGTTCCTCAAACGTCCACTTCAGGCTGGCTCCAGAAGTGAGTCAGTCTCCATAAGCCCCCATGCTAAAACTTCACAGCAGAAATAAACATGTTTACAGCCTGGTACAAAAAACAGTTTTGGTCTCTATAGCTAATTTCCCTATTCATGACAAATGTACTGAGGGTGAATTTTTATACAACTCACCTGTTCAAATTGTATTAAGTTATGCAGAATTAAGAGCATGGCTGCTTTGATTGACAGTTGGGTGCCATTACAGATGGTTTGTTTGAGCACCCAGGCTTCATTCAGGCTTTGTAACATAATTTACAATCTTTTCCTAAAGCTAACCAAGTAGTTTCTGTACCTAAACCTACCCAAAGGGCGACGGTTTGACAACATTAATCATGCAAGCTTTATTTTGAAAGTCAATCCTGACATAACTTGACCGTGGAGCCCTTTGAGTCCAGAAATAATGCTAGAGGAGTACCTACAGCATCATATTTTGAAGTGTAGGGACACACTTAGTGACAAACAAATTATCTTGAAGCACAGTGCAACACTTACATTGTTGTATTGTTTTGTATTTTTAGTTTTTGGCCTTAATTTGAAGGCATAGCAAGAGGAAATGATACGCAACAATGGTCCAAGGCCAGATAAACCACCTTAGAGCATACTGAAGTATCACACTTTAAGACTGAAAATGTGCAGGAACTCGAAGCAAAACTCACATTTTCAGCTCTGCGCTGAAATAAAAAATGTCTTAGGTCCAAAACTGAAGATCTGAGACATTCTCACAGTACTGAAGTGGAGTCTGAATGAAAAGGCGAGCGCAGAACACCTGCTGCTCCTCTCAGGTCTTTGATTTAGTGGAAAGGTATGTCGTTTTGCCTCTGAAGCCTCCAGCACCTGATATTTACTCTACACACGGGAGGCCGACCTTCTCCGTTTCAGCTCTGCAGGTTCTCACCTCCCCCTGCGGTGAAATCATCTCAGTCACAAACTGTTTTCAGTCACATGAAGAGATAATGAGTGAACAGATTAGGCCTTTTTCTTTTCAGTGGCTGGCGTTTAGAGGAGCTTTCCTGTTTGGGAAATGGAAAATGTGTCATTTGCTGTGTAAGGTCTGTAGATTTTATGGTGAAAAACATTAAAAGACCGTAAAATATGCCATGAAATATGACTGTGTTTAAGTCATATTTCAAAATCTGTACTTATATATATATTGTAGAGACTGTTAATTGTACAGTAAAACACTATAATATTAAATGGCATATTTTACGGTCTTTTACTGTCATGGTTTGGCAGTTTTTCAAATATGGAACCTTGAAAATGAAATCAACAGTATTAATATCCAAATACCATAATATTAGAAAAAAATGATACAGTTTTAATGTTTTTCTACCCTAAAAACAACATTTTTGGGGGGAATAATTATGAAAATTAACTATTAAGTACCATATTCTTTGTTTATTTGGTTATTTGGTTGATGAACCAGGATGAAAGTCTATGTATATTTGGCTTTTTTATGCTACATCGTGAGTGTATTGTTTGTATTTCTCTGATACTGAACATGTTTGTTGTTGTATGAATAAACACTAATTAACTAAAGAACTTCAAGTTTATTGATTAATTTCTGTTGTCAAAATATATAAAATGTGAGTAGGTACACAAGTAGGATGATAAAATGCTGCATAAAGTATAAACAGGTTTACAGAAACTCAGAATTAGGATTAAACCCAATAAACAAAAACTTTTTCAACCTTTTATGATTTTGAAAGAAGCCTTGTCCTCCACTGTTAACAATTAATTTCATGTGCAGCATTTCATCCTCATGTTCCTCTGAAATAAAGCCTGACTGGACATTCACTTCCTCTACAGCTGCAGTAATATACTGAGCACATACAGCTGCAGCTCTGTGTAAAATCTGCTGCACAAATGTGAAACTGTCAGTATGAGTTCAGAGTGAAAGTGTTTTTTGTTTTTTTACGACCAGATTTATGATTATTTGACTTTTTTTTCTGCAGGAAATGCAAAGAAATTGGTCACTAATGATGCGTTTGGAAACATGTGGCAGCAGCACGTGTTCTCTGAGAGGATCTGATGATTTTCAGTGAGTATAAACAGTTCTTGTGTTTGTCCTGTGATTAATCCTTAGAGCGGATTGAGGTTCGGATGGATCATTTATTGATTTCTTTCCACGTGATGTTGATGGAGAGACGTTTTGTGAGAGAGGACCCACCTATAGGAACAGACTCCTCGGTGATACGGTGCCTCCTCCTTCCTCCTCTCTTCTTGTCATCTTGCGTCCTCCGCACAGGAAAGCCGCAGTCTCCGGCGAGCTGAGCGCAAATTTCAGCTCTCTAATTACCAAACAGAAGCGGGAGTACATTTTGCGCCACTTTCTCCAGACTTTCAATGGGACCCGACGACTGAGGCAAGCATCTCTTTAACCCGGAGCCGCAGACATGGACTGTTGCGCGCTAGGTTCGGCGCGCCTGTTGTTCCCTGGATGTTTACGCATCGCGTTGCTGTGGTTCGTGCATTTAGGAGCGTTCGCGCAACATGGTGAGTGGATGCAAAACTTTTGATGGCTTCATATCAAATCCTAAATCCTTTTGTATCCCTCCAAATGCTCCCCAGCTGCCAGCAGACTATTTAAGACTTTAAGAAGATGTCTAATGCATTCCAATCGCTTCTAACCAAGTTTAATTAAAGAGATAAACTTTAAATAAAATGCAGGAAAACTTGCCTTTAAAAGCATCAGATACTGCAGAGCTGCGTGACTTGGCCCGTGAGGCTGCATTCCGATCACTCAGCAGGTCCAGAGGTTAGATGGACCTGCAGAGGCAGAGAGGAAATCACAGACAAGAGCAAAGCTATAGGCACATAAAGACTGAGACACTGAACTCAAAGAAAAACTAACTTTGGAGCTGAATGAAACTCAAGTTCCTTAATTGATGCACTATTTGTGCCCATTATCAGGGATGTATTGGAGATTATTAGCTAATTATCACCTCACTTAGGGGAAATGAAGTCCAGGGTGTGTGAAATACTCAATTATAATTCAAGAAATACTGCTTTAAAAACAACACGAACAGAATCAGAGTCATAAAATGCAGCTGTAATTGAAACAAGATTACCAAACTTGAGTTGTGAGGACTTATTACACCACATCATACACTTGTTGCTCAATGTGAACAGCTTCGTGCTTACTCCTCTTCCTCTGTGTTGTTCAGTCCCATCATGCTGTCTTGACGTGTGCGACCAAATATTTAAAAGAAAGCTGTAAAAGATGCACAAAGCGTTTATGACGTTAGCACAAACTGTCACAAAAGTCAGATGTTTTGTTAAGACTGAGGCTTTCTTCACACTGTGTTGAAGCTTCAAGGACACACACACTGAAAGACAAACACATGAAATGATGTTTTGAATGGTTTCCATCCGATTTATGTTTATCAGTAATTCAAATATCTGGTATGGAGCCTGAAATCCAGCAACATAAACTGAAGTCTTATCTGATTACGAGCTGTGTGAGCTGTTGTCTTGGTCCATCCAACATGCCACCCTGTCTTCCATCTTGCTCATATCTTTGTCTCCAGGGCGTCCAACGACACATCAAAGCACACAGTCATAAAAATTTAAGGCAGGCCATCGTAAAATGAAACGTGGTGGGCCCGCACGGAGCTTTGCAACAAGAATACCGATCATTGCTGTGCCAAAACAAAGTCTAACGCAACTCTTGTAACATGTTGCCCATCCACATTTTGTCCAGTTGCCAAGAAGAAATCAAAGTTTTGGTTGCTTAAAAAGCAACACATCCTCTAAACTTGCCTCAGTTACATAGAACGCCTTTAACCCACTGACCCTTCAGTGGTGCATCAATAAAAAGTCATGTTGTGCAATGACATATATCTCAGGCATTTGGCTATCTCTGGCTCCACAGAAGAAGTGAGGACGGGTTGCTTGGGTATAAACACAAAGTAGGCAATATGGGTGAGGCTGATGGGAATGTTATATCCTCTGGGGTGCATGATTGTAGTCATAAAGGCAGCCTTCAAATGACATTTTGTGTGTAAAATTCTGGCCAAATGGTGAAGTTAGAGGAAAGGTCAAGTGGTCACCCTCAGGAGAGCATCAGTGTCTGTACAAAGTTTCACGGTAATAAATCTGATGCTTGACTTTAGTCATTGTGACTTGGACTTGAGTCAACTTGAACGTTAGTTAGTGTCTTTACAACGACACAAAGACAGTCAAGAGTTTGACGGAAAAAAGTGAATGTAAGACGTGCTCATCAAAGATTTCTGACAACAACAAACTTTATACTTTAGTTGATTTGTGTCTGTCAGGGCTGATGTTAGCTAACTTTAGCCAGATACAACCTGTACTAATCAACTCTACTGCCAGAATAAAATGTTGTTGTAACGTTTCGGCAAGCTACGGAGAAGAACAACACGACTAAGACTTGCTTGAGACCAAGAAATCTGGAACAAAAAACATATTTTGTGATTTAAATGCAGACAACCAAGCATGTCAAGTGTTCTCTACCACAAACCTGCTTCAATAATTAATGATTATGAGTCTTATACCATTTTCAGATCTCATCCAGACCCATAACTCGTTCTGTTCTCGTGGTGAGTGTCAGGCCCTCTGGGAAAAAGACCCACAACCTCAGTTGTGTTAACACCACACTCTCCTAAATTAATCTTATTTCCTGAGAAACTGGAGAATTCTCTGCAGAGTTCCTGCACATCTGGGCTGCTGAGGGCCTCCTTCCCAGTGGGATCTCCTCCCTCCGGGAGGGAAGGCTTCATTAGCTCACCCCCCTCCCCCCTCCGGCTCTGTAAACTCATTAAGCCGCCAATTGCAGCAGTTTAGCCAGCAGCCAAAGTCTCGCCGATTGTCCTCCTGCCTTGAAAACCTGGTTGTTTGGACAACCTGTGACCTCAAACGTTGTCAGTGGAGCTACCAGACGAGGTGTAAACAAGAGCATTTGCTTTCAAGGGGCTGTCAACATGAAGACCAGCCTGTAAGACCTTGTTTAGGCTAGGGATCACTGGCAGTAACTTCGCCCTACCCATTCAAGGCTTTGACAGTCTCAAGACATCCTAAACACCCTGAATGTTTGTTTTTGCTGATGTGGCTTTACTCAGTCACCACAATTGAAGTCAAACAGGGGCAAAGGGAACAGGTTTTGTCCGCTGGACGTGAAAGAACAGCCTTTTTGTTTAGCTTTGTTAAGAAAGGCATCTGTTGACGACTTTGACCCATTTCACTTCACAGGTTTAGAGCTTTTGTGTGAAAAAAACTACATGTTCTGCTCAAATAATCCCCCCAGTTGTTTCAGCCGACAACTGCAGGCGGTGTTCAGAGGCCTGTCATGCGCCATTGGCTTTAGCGTCTTTTCCTAGGGCGAGTTTAGAGAGGCGAGAGGCTCACAGGAATGTCTGTTATTCTTAGCAATTTAGATAACCTCTGGGGGTGAAATGATCCTTCCCGCTCACCTCCTCAACACCTACAGACAGTTTAAAGAGCAAATCGTACACATCATTTTGTCACCGTTTACGTGCGACCGTTCCTCGCCATTTGTTTTGAGAATGAAGTTGAAGCGAGGTGGTAATTTGTGACCTCCACGGGGTCTTTTAGCATTTGTTGTTTCTGCGGTTCTTAAAGATCACCTGACAATAAAGCAGCCACATTGTGATGTCTTCTTCCTCGTCTCTTGATTGTCTGTTAGGTGGGCCACTTTTCTCTGTCATTTCAGGTGTTGAACATGGTCGATGGCAACATCAACATCTGAGTGTTTAAACTGAGTCAGTAACACTTTATTTGGATAGTCTGCCTATAGATGAGTACGGGTATATCTGACAATTCTTAAACATACTTTAACCAAGATTAACCAAGATGTTTTTGTGTCTAAACCTAACCAAACCTTAACCACAGTGGTGTAATATCAATAAACGGTTTTATGAGACAAATACTCTATTATTTGTAGGCCGACTATCCAAATAGGATTCTTCAACTTTGCTTCACCTTGTTATGTTGAAGTTTAAAGAGGTTTAGTTGGGTTGCACCAAACGGAAATAACATTAAAAATTAACTTTTAATTTTAGAGTAATTAGTAGGATGGAGCAGCTGAAACTCTCAAAGGGCTTTCATGTTTGAAAACTTTATAGTGTTAAGTCTCTCAGGTTTTATGATTATTGATGTGTTTACAGTAATTCAAGCTTGTTAAAAGTTACTTCATTTTATGGATGCATAATTGAATGCAGCGTTGATGCTGACATTCATTTGTTGTTGTCAGAACTGATATAAAACTTTGGTTTACATCATTAAAGTGAGTTTTACTCGTTTAGAGTTCCTGTTTTTATGTTTAAATCTGCTTTTTTTTTAAATTAAGTCTAGTTCAACAGAGCTATGATTAACCTACGTTTGAGTAATTACCTTCTCTGGAGCTTTCAACCGCATCTCATGCCAGGATACAATTCACAATCTCCCCCTTTTATATCACCTGGCCATAGTTAAAATTAAGATAAAGTTAAGTCACACTACTTTCCCCAAGGGAAGTTTAAATGAAGCGTTTTAACCACAGTGTACAGAGAGAGAAAACTTCTCAGGCAAGCAAAGGACACTCAGACTTTTGTGTGCCGATTCCCATGACAGCATGTTTTGTCTATCTTTGTCATGTCTGTCCTCTCAGACCAGTTTTATACGCAGCCAAAACAGCAGGACTCCATCTGAGATAAAGACTCTAGAGGAAAAATGCTCATCTGATCATAGCCTGAGATTCTTCAGTTTTCATTTCCTCTTGTGTAAATTGACACATCTGGAGCTCAAAAAGACAAAGGGAGAGGAGAAGAGCAAAGGCTAGTGTCCAAAAACCTGTGGGGCGGAGAGTTATTTTAATAGTTATAGCAAGGCCACAAGTTTGGAACAATCTATTCATCTGCTGAATTTCCTCTTTCTCGATAAGAGTTTGACACCATCGTTGTTCTCCTCATCTCAGCTCCAGAGTGCCACCCAGGAGGCCATCAGATTTTGCGTAATCCCTATCGCAGCGTTGACTTCGACTCCACCGAGATTCAGAACACGGCCATCCAGGACCTGATCTGTGACCACTCGCTGTTGCCGGGCTGGTACAGATTCAGGATCAACAACAAGCCGGCAGAGATGCCGACCACCTGCGTTGAGGTAAGACAGAGCTCTGACATTGCACTCTTTCTCCTGTAAGTGTTTTGACTCTGACTACGTGACTGTCAAGATTCTTTTGCCAAAAAACAGCATCCGCCATCCAGCAGATTGGTTTAATAAGCACCTTCAGTCCAGGTGGAGGGTATAATAACCCCTTTGATGTAGGTAATGACTGTTTCTGTCGATGCCCCCTCTCCCCACCCTCCTGCAGATGAATCGCTGTGGTACACAGGCTCCGGTGTGGCTGTCCCTGAAGGATGCCTCTCTGCCACGGCCTGGTGAAGTCCGCCAGCTCTCTGCCTGTGCCACCTGGCAGTTCTTCCACGGCAGCACCAAGGACTGCTGCCTCTTCCGCATCCCCGTCACGGTGCGCAACTGCGGCGAGTTCCTGGTCTACTACCTGCAGCCCACGCAGGGGTGCATGGGATACTGCGCTAAAGGTGAGCGTAAGCAGAAGCAGCTGGTCTTAAGATGTTTTCATGTGGTCTGTGCTATTAGTAAAGATCAAAGCTTGCATGTTACCGTCCTGTTGAACCTCCTAACTCCTGTCTTGGTGATTTTAAACTTTAAAGCTTGACCAACACTGGATTTTTGAGGCCAGTACCTGCAAACTGAACAAAATACTGGCCAATCTTTAACTCTTCAGATACAGACTGGCTCTCAAATACAAGCTCTTCTTTGGTATGAGAAGATTAGGCCAACCTTTTTGGGAAATCCCATTGGATGAACCCCAATTTCCTGACGTTTGAAGTGAAAACAGGGCTGTTTTAGTTCCTTCAAAGGGTCCAGTTTGGAGATATCTACATGGTTATCACTGCACAACAATATCCTGTGTTTTAATGTTGCCAAAAAAAAATATGTTTTTTGCACTAAACTAACAAGATAAATCTGATAAATATCATGTTTCAGTTGCTCCTGATTTGGGGCCCAGATTCTGCCCGCCAGGTGAAGTCGAAGTCAACGGCCGATGCAAAGGTCAGACTAATACTGAGAGGTGCTATCAGGAATTTGGAGATTTTTTAAACTTTCAACATTCAGTGTGCAATATTGTGTCTAAAACACTTTGACCTATGTGATGTGAACACCTGTAAACATCTGTATTGTCTGTAAATCCAACTTTTGGTGAATCCTTTCTAACATTTCTGGTAATTTTAACGTTTTAACTTGCAGAGTAACTTGATAGAATTCATTGTTTCTGTCTATAAAATGTAAGAAAATGAATTGAAAGTAGAAAAATGCCAGAACCCAAGGCTACATCTTCAAAACAACAGCATCAATATTGCATCCGATTGCTCTACTCCTCTGCTGTTGTTCTTTTCAGCCGCCATGCCATCCCTGCCGTCCCGGCCGGTGATCACCCCGGAGCTCATCGGCCAAAGTGTCCACTTAAGATGCTCCTTCATCCCGCCACCGTGGAACCAGCCACTGGGCTTCCAGGTGGTTTGGGCCAGACACATCGGCCACAGCATGAAGGCTGAGATCAGGCAGGAATCCACACTGAAGCCCTTCTCTCTGGCGGAGATGGATGGCGTTCACTTCAGGCTCGGAGAAACGGTAATTCCTGCCAGACTCTGCTGAAAGTTTCATGGTGCACATGTGGTGGGTTTGACCCCTCGAGCGGGCAACATAAGCCATGGATCATGCTGACCTCTTTTTGCCTCACAAAGCAAAGGCAGAGAGGCAATGTGTGTCATATCCCGTTAAGAGAAAGCAAGAGGAGGGTGGGGAAGTTAAATGAGTTGCAGGTTGGAAAAGCCTCGCTCCACATGCTTCCCATTTAAACCTCTCCATTCAGATCTTCAGTGAATTCTTATTTTTACATGGACAGACACACACATATATAATAAAGCTATTTCTTGTGATGTTTTACACTGTTTTCTCAACAACTCAGCATTTGCACAGCAAAGTTTACAGGCCTCCTACTTGCTGCCTGACAGATAGCTGCATTCAGCAACTGCTTGTTTGACGTGCAAGGCCGCACACGTTGACTCCTCTACCCAACCCTTCTATGCATAGATCTGTAGTAAAATTATCTCTATTCTGTCCTAATTTCTTGTAACCTCCTGAGGAGAAACAGTCTGTAATTGGTGTCCACCATTGGCCCATCATTTGGCATCTTTGGTTGACCATTGGATAACGAATACAGACTTTGGAGTAGTTATTCCTTCTCAGCGGTCACGTGTATGTGCCAGTTGGTGGTCAGATGGCCATCACCTGTATTCCTTCACCAGGAGATGTTAGGTGATACAAAGCGTTTGATCAGCCGGCCTTTGTCTTTGCTTGTTCTGTGAGTTCGGCTTTGGATCTCAAGACCATTAGTCATTTATTTCCAATCCAGGATCAAGAAGCTGTCGCTGCTTGGATCGGACCGGGAACTCTTCACGAACACATGTTCATACTGTTAAAAATCAATATACAAGAGCACTTGTGCTGCTGGCTAATAAGCAGAAGAATTGAAGACGCTTCTGGTTGTCAGGTTGAATTATCGCTCATGAAACTAAATTTGAAGAAATCGCATAAATCTGGCTGTTGGCAAAAAATGACAGTGAACAGATGTGAAAGATTTGGGAATGTTTCCTCAAGTCACTGGAGACTTTTGTTTATTAATGGAGTTGCTTTCTTATAGCAAGCAATTTCTCCATTGGGAGTAATAATTGTTATCATTACATAAACGTAATTTTTCCTGGCACTTTGACAGCCTGCTGCACAGCTTCATCTCCAAATAACCAAAACCCAGAGGCTGCTGACGACTCTCATTTCCTGGAGAAATTATTTGTTGCCAGGAAACATTAAGTAATTAGATTTTTAACGTGATGCTATTTGAAAATGAGGTGATGTCACTCTACTATTCACCCCTCGTACAGCTGTGGACCATTGTGCTGCCATGTTTAGACACGGGGGATGTATTAGTTGTGTCTGGAACATGTTGGAGAGGGCCATCTTTAACACATGTTGATGCAGCAGCTGAGTTGCGTCAAAGGTCATGTTCATTTTTTTTAAAACGTTAGCGCTCATGGAGCTGTGGATGAGCTTCGTTGGGATATGTTTTGATAGATCATAAATACTGCGCCAGTCGTACATTGTTAGTCTTTCTCAAGACGAACAAGTGCACATTGCAGAGATTTAAGACTTTCTTTGTTGGAAATGTAGCTAAAAACATGTCATGTTAGAGTCTGTGGATCTTAGAAATGATCCACAAATACATAAACCCGTCCTACACTGCAAAAACATAAATTAAGGAACATGTACATCCCAACAAACATGCATTGTTCCATTTACAAGTAGACCTTTAAGATGATGCTTTAAAATCAGTTTAAAGTATAAAAACATAGCAAGAGTTGATCTATGTAGGGCAGGTTTGTTGTTTAAGGGATCAAACCCTGATAAAAATATTATTATACCTTTATCTTTGTGATGTAATTCGTGGGATTAAGACAAGCATTAAGTGATGTTTTCCTTGCAGTTCTCCTGCAGTGTATCGACTTTCAGAGCCAACTCCAGCAACAGCAGATCTCCTCCAAAGGAAAGTGAGAGTTTCTACGCTGGACTGAAGGTAAACGTTCCTGTGTGATCTTTTAACTCAAGTCTACATCAAGATAAGAAGTATTTGAGATGGAGAAAACCTTGTAGAAACTCCTCACAAAGGCTCTTTGTCTTCAGTTTTCTTCAGACTCGCTCCACATAGAAGAGAACAGTAAGGAGCACGAGGTGACTGTCCACAGCACAGTGCCCATCCCCTGCTATGGCCTCGACCACGGTCACCAGTGTGGAGTCCCTCTGGCTCTGAGTGTCCACGACCCAGGTAAGAACAAAATGGGAGATACTGCCTGTGTCTTTATCTGTAATCAACCTCACCGTTAACCATCTTATTAAGTTGTTTGGAGGCAGAAAATCCTAATTTTGGCAACCAGTTGGAGTAGGATGTGCCTGCAGCAACCACCCTAGCTGACCTAACATACCGTTCTTTAAGCCTTAATATCCTCTTAATTGGACATATTTGTGACCAAAACACATATTAGAGGAAATTTAATTAACTATTAGGACCCTGACTTCATATTAATGCATAAAAGACAACGTTAATACGTTAATACGACTCAAACATTGTCACAAGCATCCCAGACAAGACTCCAGTGGGTGAAGAAAAGTCTATTTCATGCATTTCATGAGCTTGTCTTGGGTTCTTCTTCTGCTTTGCTCCGACTTGCCCTGTTCATCATCACATCAAAGCCAGTTCAGAAAGACATTATTACAGTTCTGCAGGCAGCTGTGTGTCGTCCGTTAACACTAACTAAGTCTGTGTTGACGTCCACAGACAGTCTCGGACAAGAGGCCTCGAATGTGGTTCTGTCCGCCTGCCAGGTGGAGCTCAAGCCTCATGCCTGCAGCGATGGCAGCTGTGGACAGGCTGCCTTTTTTGTCACTGCTGTCACCGATTTCACGCGAGATGGGAATCGACCGAGTCTGATCGGTGTTTTGCCCGGACCCAGCGCACCGCGGCTCTGGAGAAACTATGTCCCAACGTCCCTGAAAGTGAGTTGTTCAACTTTGTTAAACTCTTTTGATATTCAAAAATAAATCTGTTGGTTCAAAGTTAGTTATCTGGAGAAATGGAGATCGTAGCAAGTTGTTCAGTGGCCCTTGAGAGGGCTCAAGAGATCCTTGAGAGTTTTCCTGGGGTTCATGATAAAGTCATTCTTGTTCAAGGAATCTTTAAGGGGTTTTCATTAGTCATTGAGGGATCCTTGAACAGATTTTAGTGGACCACAAGGAGGATCAATGAGTACTCCAAGAGATTCCCGTCAACCTTGAGGGGCTTCTTGTGGTCTTTGATGGGGATCTTAGAAACCTTGACGAGTAAGTTGCATGACACTTAAATGCCCTTTGCCAAGCTTCTTATGGACCTTGAATTCCCTTCATAGTTTTTTGAGAAACTGAAGATCCTTGACTAGTTTCCATAAGTTCTTCTCTTGGATGTTTCATGGATTCTTGATATCAGGATCCTTTCACATGCAAACTGCACAGGGCATAGTTACCTGGATGGTTACCCTGAATTACACCAAGGTCCCAAAATAAATAAAGCTGAGCGATATAATTGTCTTGTATTACTTTAATTGTCTAAGTTTAATTAGAAAGTATTAAAAAGTCGACTGTAACTGCAGGTTTCTTTGTGATACTGTTTACATATACACACAGTTATACAGTGCTGTATAAAATTGGAGGGGAGGGTGGGGTTTAGGGCCAAAAGTGTGCCTGTTTGATGGTTTGACGTGATGTTTAAAGAGCACTGTTCTGTGCAGTCATTAGCTGTGTCCACACAAGCTATTATGTTATGTAAGACATGATGTCAGCCCTCCAGACATTGTGTCTCTGAGGGGCCCATTGCAGAGGAGTTTTCCCATCTGTGTTTAGTGAAAACATCAAAGCCAAAGGTCAGAGGGTCGGAAGGTGGAGCTCCCATAATCTCTGCTCTCCTGATCTCTGCCCCCAGGTCACGGTCCAGGACGTTCCCACTTCCATCTGCTACTCTTTGACTGACCCACATGTCATTACCCTGGACGGCAGGTAATTTAACTCCTGATCAGTTAACGGTGTAACAGACATTTGGCATGGTAAAACACCAGATTAACTCTTCTTCTTCCTTCTGTTAATCTGTGACGTGCAGGCGTTATGAAAACCACCAGACTGGCACCTTTGTCCTTTACCGGAGCCTCGTCAGGGAGTTTGAGGTCCACTCTCGCCAGTGGGACTGTGGCAGCCGACACTACGCTGTCGCCTGCAACTGTGGCGTTGCGGTGCGAGAGGGGAACGAGATTGCTGTCTTTGACATGTGCAACGGCCAACCACAGGAAACCAGGCCACAGCTTACCCTGAAGAATCTAGGTGACAGGGAGGGCAGTCGAGTCAGGGTCCTTGAGTCCCACCAGGGGAAGAAGGTCACCGTAGGTATCCGAAGATTTTGACACTGGTACAGATTTTTTTAATCTGTTAGATTTTTGGAAAATCAGTACATACTATTTGCTTGCCAGAAAACATTATTGGCTACTCTCATGCTTGAATCATCAACCTATCAGTTGCAAATCATACAAATTTCATCAAGAATTCAGCTTTTTCAGGCTCAACATGTTTACTTTTGCTGCATGAGGAGATTATGTTAACTAGCTGCTGGCTGTGACTCTCCTCTTGTAGTTGATCTTTCCCTCCGGGGCCTTTGTTAGGGCCGATGTTGGCGATTGGGGGATGAGCCTGTCTGTCCGGGTGCCCAGCGTTGACTACGGCAACACGCAGGGCCTCTGTGGCACCTTCGACCGCAATGGAAACAACGACTTCCACAGCTCTGATGGTCACGTTTTTGGATCGGATGACCTGCTTAGCTTCATAGAAAACTGGAGGTCAGTCTGCGACAGCAAATTTAAGCAAAAAAAATTCAAATTGGTGTGTTTGTTTCACTTTAAATTCATCTTTTGTGTGCATGCTAGGATAGCTCCTGGTGAGAGTTTATTTGACAAGACACCTCCAGAGACGACGGAGGACATCAGGAGGCCTTTCTGTCAGTGCCAAAAAGGATACAGCACTTCTCATCACGCTGGCAGAGGGATGAGGAACTTGTACACTCCTTCTGCTCACTCCGACTGCATAGCATACGATAATGTGGATTACACATCTGTGTTTCCCTCCATGGACACAACAGTTGAATACATCAAGAGTCCAGAAAGAGAGGAGAACATCCTGGATATGTCCGCCTTTAACAGTCATCCTCTGGAGAGGAGGCACCTTCAGCTTTATAGTGATTACAGTGACCGTGATGTTGAACCAGACGGTGAGTTCAGGCAGGATCTTCTGATTTCTGTTGACAGGCCGAAGAGACAGGCGTCATTTGAATTCCAGCCTGTCTTTACTGCTTCAAGCCTCAGCCAGGCCGATCTGGAGAACCTTGCCTACTTCTTCCCTGAGGATCACTTAGCAGAAGCCCGACCGGAGGTACAACCTCAGTGGCCCACGCCAAGTGGCCTAACCTCGGCCAAAGCTCTGGAGGTGTGCCAGATAGCCTTGGCCAACTCCACTGTTGGTGCAGTGTGCCGGGGGCTGCTGGGACGCCGTCTGGACGAGGCCGTGGATCTCTGCATTCTGGACCTGCAGCTCAAAGACGACCTGGGCTGGGAGGAGGCACTGCTGCCATACTTAGAGAATGAGTGTGAGAGGAGGCTGTTGGAAAATCGGACCCAGAGAGCTTTGGAGATGGGTAGTCCATCAGGAGCATCCAGGGAGGTGGTGACAGCACTGCGCTGCCCTAACTTTTGCAACGGAAATGGAGAGTGCACAGAGTGGGGCTGTCAGTGTTATCCCAGCCACAGCTTCTACGACTGCAGCCTGGCCATCAGTGAGTATCTGGAGACAGTTGTTCCAATCCTTAATGGATTTAGCAGGTCTGAAAAATATAAGCATTTCTAAAAGTGGTCTGTTATCTGATTAATCTAATTGTGTCCTCCTTTAGGCCAGCCAGTAGAGTTAACAGATTTGGAGAACGGTGGACTGTGTGATATCCGGGCCTTTAACTGTCGCGACATTCGAGTCTTTGGCCTCGGTTTCATCGACTCTCCGGACCTGAGCTGCCATGCCACCAGACTGAAGGTGAGGAAAGGCAAGGTCAAAGGTCGTGGCTGAGAGCCTTCAAGATGAAAGCCAAAATATTTCCTCTGAACTGCGTTGATTTGCCTCCACAGTACATGAACGGAGTTTGGGTTCCAGGCGAAAAACAGAGAACAAAAGCCACCTTCCTCAGCTCCAAGGCTTTAGACTGCGCTGTACCATCTCTGAGCAACACCGCCGTCAATACAGAAGACTTCATGATGGACGACAAACCATACGCACGCTGGGAGATTAAGGTAAAACCTCCGTTACTGTTTGTTTGTTGGTGGCCGTGTTGTCAGAAGTGTTCTTCAGTGTCACCTCTGTTCTTTCCTGTCCTAAGGTAACCAATGATGGCTCCCAGTACAGCCAGGCCAAGGTGCTGACAATCTATGATGGCGTTTGTCAGGTCTGCGAGGCATCGCGCACAGGACTCTGTAAGTTAAAGGTAACTCATTCAGAAGAACAGTGTTTTTCTCCTTGTCAAGTTGTTCATCTCCTCCACTGATGATTCAAAAATGATCCAACGAATTAGGTATTTGGTTGAGGCTCGGAAAAGATCCTCAGAACACCCTTAACTTCTTGTTTTTGCTGGTCATTCGCACGACTGCAACAGGTCTCTTTTAAGAAAACTTGGACTCTCTGGAGTTTGTTTGTTTCAAAATGGGAAACAGATTTAGGAGACAGATGTGTTTCAGTGAGTGTTTAGTGGAAAAGTGTGGTGAAGCGTTTTATTTGCTCTATTATGGCTGTAGCATCGACTCTCTGTAACTTGTAATGACTAAACCAGAGACAACATGCAGCTGCTGGCTATTTAAAAACCAAACATTAATTAAAAAAAAGGTACAGAGGGGGTTGTGTTGTTACTGGAACTGCTTTTTATGGGAGACTGGACAACATGTAACCTTACAAACAACCTGGAGTGAACACATGTGCATGCGCTTGCCAAAATCAAACTAAATCGAATTAACTTAAGCAGAACTGGAGCAGATGATGTGTATTTAGAGCTGATTTCCTGTTACTCCCCAGAGAAAACCACAAAAGAAAAACAAACAAAAATTTTTATAAAGTTTTATAATGTTGTAAAACTGCCCCGACATGTCAACATTTTAAAACTCACTGTAAATACGAGCACACAAACAAACCTTCTTCTTCTTTTTGTCTCTGGTTTCCAGGAGAAGACGTGTAACATCGATGGGATGTGTTTCACAGACGGAGACTCTAATCCAGGTAGCCCTTGCCTCCTCTGTGACCCGGAAACCTCCAAATTCACCTGGTCTGTGAACCAAGGTACAAACATTGTTTTTCAATACAGAACAGTCATCAGAATTACCCTAGATAATCTGACTGACATTTTTAATTTGCTTTACACTACCCCTGTACCCCTTTTTTAGTCTGGAGCTGCTTTTCATGTTCTGGGCTGGGAAATCTTACTGCTACACCCAAAAGGCCTTTTTCTCTTTGAACGTGACAATGTCTCCGTAAACAAAGCCACGTTCATAGAGAAATGGGACTTGCATAGAGCAATCTCCGTGGCTGTGATGCGGAAGTGCCAAAAACTGCAGTTCCTCAAATGTCCACTTGAGGCTGGCTCCAGAAGTGAGTCAGTCTCCATAAGTCCCCATGTTAAAATGTCCAACTTCACAGCAGAAATAAACATGTTTACAGCCTGGTACAAAAAACAGTTTTGGTCTCTATAGATAATTTCTCCGTTCATGACAACTGTACTGAGGGTGAATTTTTATACAACTCACCTGTTCAGATTATATTAAGGCTTAAAGTTATGCAGAATTAACAGCGTGGATGCTTTGATTGACAGGTAGGTGTCGTTATAGGTGGCTTGTTTGAGGAACCAGGCTTCATTTAGCCACCTCAGGTCTTTGCCATTTTTTAGATTAGCAGGGAGGTGGAAGAGGCAACTGTCAGTGGTATCCACATACTGTTGGCAACATATTGTCAAGACCTAAATCTGTTGCTCTCACTGATTGCTCAAAGATTGGAGTTGTTTTTGCGTCACCAATAACAGGGAAATCACTGTTTATCTTACTGTTTGAGTGCAGTGGCAGTCGTGGTAGTCTGTTACTTCAGGTATGCGTCCAACTGAGGTCCTGTTTGTCACCATCAGCAGATCAAAGGAGCGGATGTTTAAGTTTCCCAGCATGCCCTGACCTGTCACTTAACTATCCTGAGAGAGAGAGAGGGAGAGAGAGGGAGAGAGAGGGAGAGAGGGGAGGGGGTGAATCACATGGTTGATTATCACAGCTCCACAGAATGACAATCATTACTTACACTCAACAAGCCACAGGTTAGTGGTAGTAGTGAGGCTGTAAAAGCAGCAATAAATGACTTAACACCTCTTATATTCAGCCTTCAGGCCTCAATTTTCTGAGGACAGTAATCATAATAAATAATCATCTTCTATCCAGTGCATTTGTATGTTGTAACAAGACAAAATAAAGCAAATCAAAGCGATCTATTTCTATTTATGTCGGGATTATCTCACCCCTTTGCTCGAGTTTGGTTAGGAAGTCAGTGACAGTAATAATACTCTTAATCAGCAAGCGTATGTTGTTGGTCTCTACACATATGACATTCATTCTGAGCAGGTGTTTCCTGGGATTATCACCACTTTCTGTCTATTAAACACCTGTGAGCAGAGCGTGATCTCAGCAGCGGGTGACATACGATCTTGTTGAGAGCTCCACTTGGGAAGAAAAGCTGGAAACCTCTCATGCCGTGGACACGTGTGTTTACAATGGTTCTTCCAGGAATAGCCTGGAAGAATTTTTACAAACCGAGCTCACTTACAAAGAGTTTATTTCAGGACAGGAAGTGGTTTTGTTGTCAAAACACAAAGATTTGTAGTTGTAGATGTAGCAGTAAATAAGAAGGTGGGAAGAACAATGACAGAAGGTGTTGTCGGTTAGTTGCAGATGTACAGAGACTCAACTCATTGTCAAGTTTGACCTCCTCTGTCTTCAGTCAATGAACCGCCGGCCTTCCACCAACCTCAAAGCGACCTGCGGACATTCGCCGGGGAGAACTTCGTCTTCCAGTTTACAGCGTCAGACCCGGAGGGCTCTGCGCTCCTCTTCCAGCTGGAGGAGGGCCCGAAGGGGGCTGTCCTCTCCCCTGCCGGCCTCCTTATCTGGAGGGTCCCGCCATCGCTTCCCGAGCAGGATGGACATCAATCGAAGCGCTCCGTCCGCTTCATGCTGTCAGACGAGTGCAACGCCCAGAGCACTTTCACCGTGGAGGTAGAGTTTGAAGGAGATACTTAATCATCCGTGGGCCTGGTTGAATTAATAAAAACAACATAGATCATCAATAACAGGCTCTGCGGCAGCTAACTATGTGTCTGTCTCTCTCAACTGAGCATGCATAGTGGATTTTTCTGCTTGTGGGGAGTAATTCAGTCAGTTAACAGCAGTAATTCAGTCAGTTAACAGCAGTAATTTAATATGACGATCACCTGGAATGTTAAATATTATACACGTTGCAATAAAACCAGGATATGCCTCAGCAGCGTCTCTCTTTTACAGATTGATGTGGTGCCATGTGGGTGTCAGAACGGAGGCACATGTGTGACGGACATCAATTTCCCTGCTGGCAGCGGGAAGTACCTGTGTGTATGCCCCGAGGGCATGCTAGGCGACCTCTGCGACGAGGATGTGGACGAATGTTTGTCGGCCCCGTGCACAGTCGGCAAGTGCATCGACACAGCCAGCGGGTACAGATGCGAGTGTCCCGCGGGGCTGAGAGGTAAGAACTGAATTGACAAAAAATAGAGCCTTTGATTTTTCAAACTCACGTCTGTCTGGCATCACATGTTTGCAGCTGCAGTAGATCAACAACAGATACGGTTTATGATCGCAGACACAATTTCCTCCATGTTTTTGGCAGGTGTAACGTGCCTGGAAGATATCAATGAGTGTGAAAGGAATCCATGCTTTCAAGGAGTCCGGTGCTTCAACAACTTTGGCTCCTATGGCTGTGGACCATGCCCTAAAGGCATGCTGGGAAATGGGACGACATGTACAGGTAAGCATGAGCACACTGTGCGTGTTTAAAGTGTGTTATGCCCAGGTGGCAACCTCCGTAGGTTCCTCGAACGGCCACATGAGGCTGGCTGAATTTTTATAGAACTCACCTTAAATTATATTAAGGCTTAAAGTTACGCAGAATTAAGAGTGTGGAGGCTTTGATTGACAGGTAGGTGCCGTTACAGATGGCTTGTTTGAGCAACCAGCCATCATTTGGCCCACCTTACGTCCATCGATGATCCACGTCTTTGCTGATTTTTAGATTAGCCAGCAGGCGGAAGAGGCAGGACACAAAAACCATGCGGCGATTAAGCTTAGCTGTAAGCAGAAACAAAAACTTTAGTTTCTCTCCCGCAGCGTCTGTGTTTTTAAAGCATTAACTCCAGTTAGCAGTCAGCTGCAGCGCAAAGTGAGCACACGGAGGGAGGCGGCGGTATCAGCTGCCATCAGACATCTGGTTTCCATTCAACACAAGTACTGCATCCCTGCAGAGTGTTCCTCAGAGACGCACGGCCGCGATGAACAAATTCACCTTCACATTCAGGGCAGTCAGCTGACGATCTTATCCCGAAGTGATTTACTTCATACAGCAGTGGAGTAATCTTAAAGTTTTTGGGAGGGTCGTGTGGATATAATCACGAAGAATGTTGGAACCAACATCACAGCCTCCAACAGATCATCATATATGATATATGATCAAGAAGATTTTGGAAATTTAAAAAATAGGTAGAATTTTGTTATTATGTGAGACCTCAGAACTCATGCATAGTTTCAAAGAACGGCAGTATCTGATACTAGATATCTGAACTCACGCTATAACTGTTAATGAGTTCCAGGTTCAGGAGCTATGTGATCGTGTATAGGGGGTTTCTTATCTGTAAAAAAAGTTATTTGTTCAGACTGACCAATCTGCTCATTTTTTTATCGTTCCAGAAGCTTGCGGGGAGCAAAATGTTCTCATTTTATTCACATGATGTAACGATCAGACTTTGTTTTATGTTCCTTGGCTCGTCAGATCTCATGACTGGACACCAGATTTGGCAGACCTGTAACTGAATATCTCTTAAAACTTGTAGAAAAGTCCACGCTTCGTAGGTATTCAGCAGGTTTGTTTCCCCACAGCAAATTAAGATGTGTGGACAGGTAAGTTATTCAGATAAACCACACAAATGCCACCGCCATTTTGGTAGTCCTGCCTCTTCCGCCTCCCAGCTAATCTAAAAATAAGCAAAGAATGGGTGCGTCGCTGATTAAATGAGCTTTGATAGTGCATAAGTTCAGTGTTCCTGCCTGTATGTTGGTGGTCATATTTGCTGTCTGCTTGTGAAACACTGTAAAATTGTTATATATATAGTGTATATGCAAAAGCAGTGAATGCGATGACTTCCATTTTTTGTGAACACAAAGTTATTCTACATTCATTCTTTTCTACTTTAATTCGATGGCACAATGATACACGAAGGTTCAAAAAGGTGACGGTGAGCCGCTTCCTATTTATAAAACCAAACCAAATAAACTCATTTCAGAGAAATCATTCTGTGTTGAGTAGCTTGGCGCCACAGGTGTATTTAACGTTGGTAATACATGGTTTCAAAGTAAACCTTGGGCTGAATAGCGTTTGCAAATCACCATCTAGATGTCAGTTGAATTGTGGCTTTCTTGCAACTGCATTTTTGTCCTTGGAATAATCAAAGACCCTCAAAACTTGGCATCCAAGCAGGCTGAAAATCAAACCAAGGTGTATGTTTCAGGACATTATCATCCGTAATGGAAGAATTGGCTCACAGCAAAGCACAAAGCATAAATTACTGTCAGTAGTACATTGTTTGTCATGAACTTTGTAAAAGTAAACCCATGAGGACAGATCTTTGGATTTCTTTACCCCCTTTGTTTAACTGCTTACTTTTCAGTCCTCTGATCTTCTCGCGCTAAAGGACTTTGACTTATTTGACCTCCTTGTTTAGTTCAGTGCAAAAGATACTCAACTTTGTGTGTCAGTAGCTACACCAGGGGTCACACCGTGAAGGTCCTAAATCTTGTAAGCAAAGCAAGCCGTAGTGAAGGTTTTTCTTTGTCTCTTTTGCTGTTTGGGCTGCAGTCAAAAGCACACAAGTCAAGTCTACGTTAAGACCAGGCGCAGAAGGATCAAGACAACTTGATTTGTTTCCAGTATAGCTCTTAATCACAAGCAGGTATCTCAAACTGAATACAGAAAAGAGACAGCAGCAAAAAGATAAGAAAGTTGATTCAATAAATCAAGGACAGATAACTGAAATCCATGTGCTATTAAAGATAAATGGAGCTACATGGCAATACGTAGTACTTTTTTACAGAGCTACAAATACTAGAAGTGGTTTCCTGAGGATCAGAAGAAAGAAACTCTTCCAAAGTGTGCAACTGACGTTTGATTAATCAATCAGGCGAAAGTAAAACCAGCTCGAGCCGAGATGTCAGAGAAATATCTGAACCTGGACTGAAAAGTTTCCTAATGATGTAATCTGCTTCGATTGTGTTAGATCTAAGCAAGAAAGGTATTGTTGGCCAAGTCATTGCAGGATAAATCAGGTCATGTCTGAGGCACATCTGAAGTCAGTCATCGTCAATCACTGAGTGTTTCCTGCTACGCTTGTGGCTTTTAAATGTGTTGATAGGCTGTGAGTGGTAATCATGCCTCGTTGAGATCTTTACACAAACCCGTTCCAAAGTCTCTTCTCATGCTGGGCGTCTGTCTTATTAAAAACAACCTTTTTGAACCTTCCAGGCAACGGTCTTCAATCCTTAACCTCTTTGCTGTTGGTTTGTTGCAATGTGGGTGATCTAGAAACTGAAAAAGAAGTAATTCCAGATAAAAGCATCACATAAAGCCGTTATTTGCCAGTCTAAAGTTTAATCTGTGTCTTTCTTCAAACAGCAGTCCCCATCCCTGCCACATCTGCTCCTCGTACGACTGTCTACAAGATACCAGATGTTCTGCTGCAACCACCCAAAACAAAGACAGACACTTTCCGGAAGACCTCAAGTGGTAGCTCCCCGCAGACGAGGACTGAGGTGGGGAAAACAATTCCAGGGGCTGACCCAAACCGATCAAAAAAGACCACCACTTGGAGGCAGATTCCAGGAATAAGCCATAACCCAGCAATAACTAACAAGAGCATCACAGCAATTAAATCAATTGTGACACAAGCAAAGACAGATGCTTTGAGAAAAACTCCAGAAATCAAATTTAATCTATCCACGGCTAACAGAGATACTTTCAAGAACATCTCAAGAACTACACCGGATGAAGTCAAGCCTGATCCTCCAAAGATCAGCAACACTATAGCTAAGACATCCACTGTCACCCAACCATCGGGAAATGGCAAACCAGCTTCAGGTAAGCCCGTTTCCAACAACCTCTACCAACTGTACATTTACTGGGTTGTTGTGCACTCTTTGAATCCACTTGAGGGCATTTTTAGAGAGAAATATAAGAACAAACATCAGTAAACTGTAAAGAGGAGCTGCACAACATGTTGCTTTGTAGAGCTTTGGTGCAAGGGGATACTTAAACCTCTACTACCTAATAAATCTTACAGTATGAGGACAGACTGACTTCATCCTGACGTGTTCATACTCCTCTTGGCTGCGCTGATGATGACTCAGCTCAGCACTGATCATAGTTTGTGTCTCTCAGGATCTGGTCAGTCTTTGGCTGTGTTGGCTACATGTGCCAGTAGGCCCTGCTTCCCCGGGGTTCAATGCATCAACCGCAGGCCGCCACATGTCGGCTACGTCTGTGGACGCTGTCCGCCCGGTCTTCACGGCAATGGACGCATTTGCATGAAGAACGCCAAGGCAGGTAAGAGATTTGATTTGGCAGTTTTGTAACCAATATCCAGATGTTTTTCATTGTTTTAAAGACGCACCATTTGTCACCAACGAATGCATGCATGAATATCAACATAGACGACTATTTGAAATTTTATCCAAACATTGTGGGCTACTTTAAAGATCTTTTAATTTGTTCTTATGATGTTCTGGTTTCCCTGATGTTGTTTTATGTGTTGTTCTTGGTCGGAAAGAAACGCCATTTATTGCAGCAGATAAATCAATTGGTGGTTAGAGACTGCCTGGATGTAATAACCACCACTGGTAGTTTGCTTTTTGAGTCAGTGCCTAGCCGCCAAGTTTCAACAGAAGTTTGCTTAACGTTGTTTTCTCATGAGGGGAGTGGGGGGCCCTAACAACTCAGAAGAGACAGTTTCAGTCCAACTTAAATCCCTTCACTGAGGATCGTGTTTGCCTGGAGTGAAGTGCTTGTACAGATGTGTCAGTCAGCCTCAAACAAGACATGAATCGTTCAACATTTTCTTCCCCGTAGAACTCAATGTGTCTTTAACTGAACCATTACCATGCCCTGTCCACTTAGTGTTACTATACCTCGCATTGCTTACAATGATAACTGTGCAAATTTAGCGATTTTTGAGACAACTTCAGAACAGTAGACAAAGACAGACTTCTCATTTCTATTACCGGCTGAAATCACACTTGTTTTGAGATGATTGTACCAGCTGTAGCTAACTAATTAAGCTAATGTTAGCTTCGGTAGTTGTTTGACTGTCTCAGGCTGACTTTTTAATGTCTCCAGCTGACTTGTCTTAAACTGGTCTTAATGCTGAAGCCAAAATGCACGTCTCAAGTCAGCAGACAGAGAAATGGATAAACATCATTGATCTTAGTGCAAGACTGATGGTTATTTCGTTCCAATATGAGTGCTCGGCTGCTTAGCTTACATGCTCATCGAGCAAGATGGACGGTTTATACTTTATATCCACGATTTATGAGGCCGATCAGATGTGTTTGGCAAACGTAATACTACCTTTGTTAATGAGTTTGGCTAGGATTGCTTTAGTATAAACTTTCCCAAGTCTGAACAGAGAAGGAAAGAGTAGGGTTTGAAGTAAGAAAAGAGAGTATGAAATGCTCCTTATTAGAAGTAATGCTGAGTTACTACTGTGGGTAGTACTGAGGACACCACTTTCCCAGCTACGTCACATCACAAGAAATCCATTGGCCTGCCTTGCCTAGTTACGGTTACAAAGCTATGACTCGACGCTAACTGTCTGAAGGGTAAGGAACTGATGTCACGTCCCGTCTTTTCTCAGCTTCCAATCACCTTCCTCAGCAGCAGACGGTAGCCAAGACTAGCCGATCCCCCCACGGAAGCACCAGCAAAGTCTCCCAGCTCCACCTGCCCGACCTTCCCATCAGGCACAGTATCAAACACCTATCCTTGCCCGTCACCAGAGCAAACCGGGATAATATACCACGCCAGATTCCCGCCTCGGGAAGAGGAGGCGGGACAGGAAGAAGAGAGGCAGTCACTCCTTCGAGAGGTGTTCCTAGAACATCAATCAGTGCCCACCATGTCACTTCAAATACTCACATCACCCACCAAAGTGCCAATCTCAGAACAGATGCGAGGGCATACACCAGATCTAGCACGACTATCTCCAGGGATTTTACGGTTCCCCATGTGACGGCCTCCAAGGTGAGTTCACCATTTCTGTACTGTGTCATGAATGTCCAATCACTTTCCTTCCTTCATTCTATGATTATGTCCCAGCAGCCTGAAAGAGCAATGACTGGTGGCACACCTTCCAAGGTAACACCGTCCAGTCCTCACCTATCCACTCAGTACAAACAGACAACTCATCCCCAGCTCAACCATCTGGCATCCACCGAGGCCTGGACGCGTCCAAAACCTGCCCTCCCACTTACAGCGGCGCTCACCGCTCTGTCCTACTCACTGTCCGAGTCAGAGTTCTCCGCTGATGGAGATGAGGCTGAGCCTGGGTCCGAAGGCCCAGAGATCCTTCATGTAGTCCCGGCATTGACCTTCACAACACCAGGCAAGATTGTCTACAGCAGCTCAATGCTGCAAAGAGTTACCTCCATCCAGCCACGGGACAGGAGTGCTACAACAGCTGACAAACAGGTGACGACCTGCGCCGACCGGCCATGTTTTCCTGGTGTCCTGTGTGAACCAGCAATGGATGGGGGTTTCCGCTGTGGGAGGTGTCCTGTAGGATACACTGGAGATGGACGAGCATGTCGAGGTAAGTCCTGACAGGCAAAGAAATCTGATACAGGGTTTATTGCCTTGCCATTAGGACTTCATTGGCTGCAATAAACAACTTGACATATTGTTGATAAAGGCTGCAGGGTCCAATAAAAGTGCCCCTCATTAAGCACAAATTAACAAACTGGTTAACCATGCACACCTTTGTTCAAGTTTTACTGCTGCCAACCAACTGGATTCGTCAGTTGCTTGGTGGTTCAACTCATTAGCATTGAGGCTAGCGCTTGAGAGATTAATTGAACAAATGACCACCCTGATTTTTGTGTCATGTTCATAGCCCAGACACAGCTGTTCACAGGTTTAACAGTCCTGTCGTGTCTGTTTTTCAAGCTGTTTGCAGACATACGTGTGGTAGGAACATGGAGTGTGCTGCGCCCAACACATGCCGCTGCAAACCAGGCTACACTGGATTCAACTGTCAGACAGGTAAGAAATAAATGGCTTTTATAAATTATTCCAGCTGTTCAGGATATTTATGTATATTGCTTTTATTTTCTTTTAGCAATCTGTGAGCCAGATTGTATGAACGGCGGCGTTTGCATTGCTCCGGGTGTGTGTCAGTGTCTCAGAGGTTTTCATGGAGAAACCTGTCAGGAAGGTAAAGTTTGCCTCCTTTCATTCATTCATTCAATTTACATGACAGCTTATCCTTATCCTAGATGGCATTCGGCGAGAGTTGGGGTACACCCTGGATAGGTCATCAGTTCATCGCAGGGCTGACACATAGAGACAAACAACCATTCAGACTCCGTCTATGGACTGTGTAAGGATGCTGGAGTACCCAGACTCCCAAACCACAGCCAGTTGGAGCCTTTTCCCAGTTAATCCACTCATAGATGTCAATTGTGCTATTGGTTTTTACCATAAGTAAAGTGTTTTTAATATATTGTTTAGTTAAGTGACAGAGTGAACAAAAGGTAAATTTAATAACTTACTGAACAGGCAGCTTGAAACAACATAACTGTGGAGTCCAGGGAAAAACAAACTAAATCCAACAATCCAAGAAAAATCCCATCAGTAGACATCCAACAACGGCAAAACAATGTGGGGGAAAAAGGGGGAAACACATGGACTAAATACAAGAGAAGTAATTAACTAAATAAACACAGGTGACACAGGAAACAGGACAGGAAGTAAAGTAACACAAGACGCCCGAGGAAAGACTCTTTCAACATAAAACAGGAAATGAGAAAAAGCATGACGCAAAGTACGTCTATAAAGATCTATGTAGCTTCTAAACAGACTATTATAAATGCTATAACTCACTGAAATGCATCTCCGCAGCTCTGTGCAGGTTACCGTGTGAAAACAGAGGCACCTGTGTGGGACTGCAGACTTGTTCCTGTCCTTATGGGTTTGTTGGACCACGATGTGAGACCAGTGAGTTCACACTTAATGTGATTTCCTATTTTTTTTGCTTTTAAAAGTTGCTTGCTCTCATAGTTATTCTGTTTTTTCTGTCTGATCGTAGTGGTGTGTAGCCGACACTGTCACAACGGAGGCCACTGTGTGTCTCCAGATGAGTGCATGTGTCCGCCAGGCTGGACCGGACCATCTTGTGAGACCGGTGAGTGTGTTTTGGTGTTTGTGTGCGTTTGCGTGTGTTTACTGACCTCTCGACGCTGATGCCCTTGACTCTCTCTCTCTCCAGCTCTCTGCTCTCCGGTGTGTCTGAACGGAGGCACCTGTGTTCGGCCGGATACTTGCGAGTGTCCTCACGGTTTCTACGGTGCACAGTGTCAGAACGGTAAATCGACAACGTCAGACGTGAATCAGTTAATAAGTCAATCAGTAATGCAAACATTCATACATTTTTTCCATCTTCCAGCTGTTTGCAGTCCTCCCTGTAAGAACGGCGGTCTGTGTATGAGGAACAGCGTCTGCTCCTGTCTGCAGGGATACACCGGGTGGCGATGCGAGAAAAGTCAGTCTTTCTCCTCCTTGTCCACTTCTTCCAAAGGCATTATTCTCTTCATCCTTTTCTTACTTTGCCATCATGATTTCCTTTGTCTTCATCACCCTTCTTTCTCTTCTTCTGCCATCGAATTTGCTACTTCTATCTCACTACATGAGATGAGAACATACTTGGCAGCGTGCAATTTCTCTCTCTCTTTCTGCAGGTGTGTGTGAGCCCATGTGTATGAACGGCGGCAGGTGTGTCGGCCCAGATGTTTGCGATTGTCCGTCAGGTTGGCGAGGAAAGAGATGTGATAAACGTAAGTGCAGTGATCCATACAGATACAGGTTCTTTACATTTACAGCATCGTCATCCTCCAGGACAACCTGTTGGATGATGAATCAGTGTGAACGCCTGAAATATATCAACCCTCACCATCGCAGATACAAGCAGACAAAATGAGTTTCCTCCTTAGAGTGGCTGGCCTCAGCCTTAGAGATAGGGTGAGGACCCCGAGGCACCTTTGCGTCGCAAGGTTCAGGTGGTTTGGGCATTTGATTATGACGCCTCCTGGGTGACTTCCCTTGGAAGTTTCTGGGCACGTCAGGATCTCCCAGGAGGAGCTTGAAATCTTTGTTGGGCAGAGAGAAGTCTGGGATAAGTAGAAGACAACGATGGATGGATAAATTTATAGTTAATCTTTGCAAGGCCTGCTTGGTGCAGTCGAGTCCAAGTCATGTCTTTAGTTCTTATTTTTGTGACTTGATTGCACCTCTAATGTTAAGTCTTGTGTTTTAATCCTTAGCCAGCTGTCTGCAGAAGTGTCTGAATGGAGGCGAGTGTGTCGGATCCAACACCTGCCACTGCACCCCAGGGTGGCAAGGCATGCAGTGTCAGATCCGTGAGTATCCCGAACACGGAAAAGAAGAAGAAATTCATTGGTCTCTTGCTTGATTCACATGATCGCATACTTCAGGAGTTGTATTTTCTGACTTATTTAGTTTCTGTGTTATTTCTTCTCAGCTCACTGTGAACAGAAGTGTCTTTACGGCAGTCGATGTGTCCGACCAAACGTCTGCGCCTGCAGGAGCGGATACTCAGGTTCTCTTTGCTCCAGAAGGGTAAGAGGGATTAAGATAAGATAAGATAAGATAACAGAGGATGTTATTTTAAAGTAAAAGGGGGTTCAGCATGTTGAACAGTGCCCAGGACTTTTCAAATACACTCCAGTTTGGCCATAAAACAGTGACATGAAGGTCTGAAAAAAGGAGTTGTGGCTTGTGACTTACGTGCAAGTCGGTAGGAGCTTTAGAAAAGAACACACAAACGTTTCGTGAGTTTTACTGCTTTGTTTTTCCCGGTTGATCATGACGTTCACATGTGCATGTCAGAAGACTTGCACATGAAGAAAACTGGAAACACGTGAAAATGCGCCCAATCTCATGAATTGACCAGTTACAGATGAGGACGTATGAACAAAGCTGTGCAAAATAAAGTCAAAAAATGTAGACGGACAGTCTGCGAATGCGAAACCTGAACCTGCTTTAATGTGTGCATAAAAACTTCAGTTTTAATGCACTTAACGGGTATTTATTTATTTTTTCATGTCATTGCACACCTTCCAAAACATCAACACCGGTGCATATCATGCACGACAGACGTAACATGACGAAAACGACGTAACAAAATGAAACAGTTTCAGTTAGCTTTAACTTGAGTAAAGAAGATGAATCAATACTTGTGTAGAAGATAACGTTTGAGGTAAATCCATAAAACCTTTGGTCCACAGCTTTGCTCTTGACTTTCTTGTCACTTTTCAATGTTTTCTGATCTGTCAGTCATTATAAAATCTCACATTCTTGTTTTTTTTCAGCTCCCCATTGCCGCCATCCGCCGCTGAGACCCACTCGAAACTAACACCAAACAGTTTCTATTCAATCAGCACAGATAACACCTTCAGAGCCACCAACGCAGAAGAAATGTGTCCATTTTGTCTCTGTGCATCCAATGCAGAGCCTATCTTAGCAAATAAAAACTGGGAGTTGGGGAAATGTATGTTTTTACAACAAAAACATGCATGAAAGTCTTTGTGTTTGCAGCTACAGCAGTTGTTACCGGGTAGATTAAAATGATCTCTCTGAGATGAAGTGGTTGTTTATCCAGAAAATCCTTCCAAACAAGTCTGCTTGGCGAACAGTTTCCCCCTGCTTTCAGTCTTTGTGCTAAGCTAGGCTAATGAGATATAGATTTATTTGTTAAATCAGGAAATCATCACCTGAATTTCACCGGTTCATGTCACAGCATGATAAAAGAAGAGTCTAAACTAAAGTTTAGGATCGTTTAAGTTTTCACTGTAAATGCCATCATGTTCAGGTTCCACACTACAAACCCAAACTTCTGTATGAGTATTTATTTATTTGGTTGTCTTATATTGTCGCATATTTCTTGTTGTATATATCTTAATCACTGTATAATCGATGTTATTTCTTATTAAAGCTTGTTTATTGGTTGTTTTGTAAGAAAATAAATAAAGATCCTTTTAAGGTTTGGTCTGCTCATCTTCAGTGACGAATTAAGCCAACTGCTTTTCAGAGTACGTCTTATTTTTATCTTTCGAGGTGATCAGTATGTCGGATCGGTGTTGGACCCTGATCAGTCGCACTACTGTAGCTCGCTGTCTTTCATATACGGCGTCATGTATAGATGTGATGACTAAGATGCCAATGGTTTCTAAACTGGAGGAGCCACTAGGGGCCACCAAAGCTTGATTGAGGGGGCCTTCTTGATTTTACGGGGTGTAAGAAAGCTTTTAAAAATACATATAGTCAGACAACGTCTCAGCATTTCATTCATTTCTGTGAAGAAAACTAAATAAAATCTTATTTTAAAAGTTTAGATGATTATTTAAGATGTAAATTTAAATAAATGTGAAGGAAAAAAGGCACGAGCTAAATTCATAGAGCCTTCGCTTAAAGAGCTAAAAGAACACTGAGAAAGAAAACACTGAATTTGTTAAAAAGACTCCTGTTTTGTAGATATGATTGTTAAAAATAAAAAAATATGTATAATACAGACAGAGAATTGTATAAAAAGTCCCTAAAAATATCAGGAAAACTTATTTATGATGGAATATTCATAGGAAAAAGGAAATAATCTGCTTAAAATTCATCCAAATCACTTGTTTGATGTAAAATTCCTGCAGGGATTGCATTCACTGTTTGGATTAATTTTGTTTGTTGTGTTCTGTTATTGTTATAGATTGAATATAGTAAGAAATATCCATAAAATATGTGACTTAGTCAGTTTGGTAAATGATAGAGGAAGGAATAAAGTTGAGAAGCACTGGATTAATGAATCAACTTATGTAAAAGTAATAATAACACAATGCAGAAAGACTCCTGGACAAGTCATGCATTCATAAAGTACAACAGAATTAGCATCAAAATATACTTAAAATACCAAAAAATAAAAGTTCTCCTTATGCAACACATGGTCCATGCTGGTTTCTGACACATATCAGACACACCTTTTTCTCCTAAGACCTCCAACATGGCCACCGGAAAGTATAGATTCATTAAAATGCTGTATAGCAGTTGTATTAATATGACATAAGCTGCTTCAGAGCGGGTCAGTCATCATCAGCAACAGAGAAGCATTTGACTTTGCTGCAGGGGCCAGACAAGTTCAGGTCCGGCCGGTCAGGGCCAAAGGTGCTGCGAGGAAATGAGGATTAAAAGATTAACAAGGCCGCATTAGCTCCACGCCAATTAGGATTCCTCTCTGCCAGCCAGCCAGCCAGCCAGCCGCTGCCCAACTCCTGCATCTGCACGGCCAAACACCGCAAAGATGGGTTGACTTTTTTAACAGCAGGTTAGGAGCAACAAGCTCGTCCCTCTGCTGACATTTGTTGCTTGAATCAGGTCTTTGAAAGATGAAGATAGATTTCGAAATCTCTCAAACTTGTTGGCTTTTAGTTTTAGTTATTGGGCTGGAAATCTTTAATATTTTGCGAGAAACCATCTACACCAGAAATGATCATTTACTGCCACCTGGTGGCAATAATAATAATGTCAATAAATGAACTGCTCATGAACCCTCCTCGTGGAGTCAAGGGTCAAAATGAAGTTCACGTTCCCGATGTGATTTACTGAAAACGACAACCTGACTTGTAGGTTGCTCTGAGCTTTTACAGCAACACACACACACACACAAGGCATCGTCCGTTCACAGATATTTATATCCACCCCCAAAGATGGCACTGGGCAAGGTGGAGGAGGAGGAGGAGGGGGTGCATGTGTCCATCCTGGTGGGCGGAATGGAACGGGACCGGCAGCGGGTCCACCTGGACCGTTCACTCAATGGAAGCACTGATCCGCCGGCCAAGGCAGCAAGGTTATCCTCCGCCCTGGATGCCAAACAAGCAGGACGAAGGCAAACAGGCACACTTTTAGTAACCTAGAGAGTGTGTGTGTAACCAAACTAACTGGACATCAAGTTCACCACAGTCTGGATTGTTCAGACTGTTTAACTATGATTGGCTCCCTGATTGGCAGCTGCAACTGTCCAATCAGGCCAGTTTGCAGCAGCATTTGTAGCCTAAAGCTCAACGTACACTTATATTTCATCGTCTATCATGTCCATGAAGGTCCACACCAACGTCTCTGGGACCAGACACACGTCTGACCTGCATCAGGTCAAAACTTAAGGGGAGGTTTTGTGGCCAAACCACACCTTAGGTGGAGTTTATCGAGGTCTGTAGGTTTGCAGAATTCGTGGTGAAGGTTGGCAGACCTGAGGCGGGCTGAATGACGCCTGTGTGGGTCAAACAAGCCATATGTAACAGCATCCACCTGTCAATCAAAGCATCCACACTCTTAATTCTGCATAACTTTAAGCCTTAATATAATCTGAACAGGTGAGTTGTATAAAAATTCACCCTCAGTACAGTTGTCATGAACGGGGAAGTTAGCTATAGAGACCAAAACTGTTTTTTGTACCAGGCTGTATACATGTTTATTTCTGCTGTGAAGTTGGACATTTTAACATGGGGACTTATGGAGACTGACTCACTTCTGGAGCCAGCCTCAAGTGGAAATCAGAAATTATTGATTTCCTCTTAATTTCACAATTTAATTGCCATTTTTCTTTGAATTAATGATTCAGTTGAAGTAAGTTGAATTTATTTTTAGTGACCTCCTGTTGATGAATCACATGCATTATGTATTAAAGGTGAAATATGTTTACTGTATGAAGTTTTACATGTTTAATATCTTCTAAATTTGTTTGTTTTTAACTTTTAAACACTGAAAATCATCATTTTGGATCTGGACTTGTCAGTATCGGCCTTGACCCATCGGTCTGGAGCCTAATTTAAACGTGTATCCTCCAGACCACAACAGGTGCCCCCCCCCTCCCCTTTACGCTCCACCTGTCTTCCCTTCTCCGCGGCGGGCTGGCGACCCAGAAAGCAGCCGTCATTCATTAGAAATGGTATGCCGATACGCCGGGGGGCCGGACGGCACAAACCCCCTCGGTCACCGGATCGGCGGCAGCTGCTCGGCCCCCCGGTGCTATTTTCACCCTCAGGATAAAGTGATGTGCAGCCGCCCGCCCGCCCGCACGGCCCCACCAAGCTCCAGTCAGACCACAGCAGAGCCAGGATGAAGTCCACAGGCAGCGAGCGCACCGCGCAGCCCGACGGCTTCACCTCCGACCTGGACGACCTGGACAGCGGCAGCGACAGCTCCGATGGGAAGTCCACCGGCGGCTGCAGCCCCCGCATAGAGCCGGATGGGGGACTGGAGGAGGCAGCGGCCGGAGGTGTCTCCCGGGCCTGTGAGCCTAGACGGAGGAGAAGGCGGAGACGCAACAGCAGCGGCGGAGGTGGAAGAGCCGGTGGAGACGCGCGTCTCTCCGGCGTGAGCCAACAGAGGCAGGCGGCGAACGCGCGGGAGCGGGACAGGACGCACAGCGTGAACACGGCCTTCACGGCGCTCCGCACGCTCATTCCCACCGAGCCCGCCGACAGGAAGCTCTCCAAGATCGAGACATTGCGCCTGGCCTCCAGCTACATCTCCCACCTGGCCAACGTGCTGCTGCTGGGGGAGGACTGCCGGGACGGACAGCCCTGCCTCCGCTACCAAAGCATCCTGCACGGGCCTGCTGCGCTCAGCGCCGCCTCCCTGCGGCCCATCTGCACCTTCTGCCTCAGCAACCAGAGGAAACTGGTGAGTGTCCATGCACACCTCTTGTACCAGATATGCGCCAAAGTGATAAAGGTGGAGTCCACCTGTGCAGGACTTAGAGGTGCTGAGTTTGCAGGCTTGATTGATTTGGCTTGTGGCACCTGTTTTTCTCCAGTGATTGACAACACACAATGAAAACAAGCTGTGGTGCCTTCAAAGGTTTAAAGTAAGTGTAAGAACTTCACTCTTTAGACTCAAGAAAGAAGGTAAAAGTGTGACACGCTCCAAAAAGAATGGATTAAAATGGTTTGTTAAAGGAGGACAGGCAGCAGACTTGGTTATAAATGATATAAATGATCAATTACTTGATTTTATTTAAAGATATTTGGAGTTTAGGTGTTTAAAAAGCTGCAAATATTCAAAATACAAACAGAAATCATCAACATTAAATGATACAGATGATTTTTATCCATTGGACGACATGCAGTCATGGATTAGACGTGTTTACGGTTGTTTATCGTGTTTGGCTGGACACCTTCTAGGTATTAATAGAGACGAGAAACTGGCCCAAGATCAGTAATATTATGTCATGATCATCTTTAACATGTCAAACTGTATTTTCACTGTTATAGCAGCACTTTTTCTGGCACATAAAGTCTTAACATCTTAATTTGTTGTGTTTTTAACACAAATCCAGGTGAAATTTCTTAAATCGGAATCCATTTTCTTCATTTAAGTGCAGATTTTTACACTAAAATTGTGACGAAATAACAGTAAAACATAAATAAATGATTACAAAACTAAATAAAACTTTATGTTAACAAATTATGATGAAATAAACCAATAAATATCTGAACTTTAGGGCCTTTTTAGGGTTGTCATGGTGCTTTCACTGAACTGTTTCTTTGCTTCCACAGCTCAGAGATGGAGGGAAGCACTCAGCTGTCGTGTGAAGCTTCTTGAGGCTTCGACAGACCTCCACCTTGACTGTTGTTTACATGCAGACAGACACGTGGCGTAAAATAATCAGATTTTGTACATATAACTCATGTATTTATTTATTTATTTACTTTTTTTTTGGATTAGAAGACAAACTTGTAAAACACTGAAAAGCACTTTCTGTTCACGTTCGTGTGCTTCTGAACCTCTGTGTTTTGGTTGAGCTGCAACCTGAGCCGATGTGTAAAGCTGCACCTGACGGGGGGCTATTTTGGTCCCACGAATAGTACAAACTACCCCTCCACCCCCCCACCATGTCCAACTCCTTGCGGCCTTCAGTCACATGAAGGAAACTGAAGAGCAGCTATTGCAGCGGTTGCTGTCAGTTGAGCGGCGTTAACGCTGCCTTCAAGCGCCGTCAGACATATCGCGATTACGCAGGGGCACTTTAAAGGGGCATTAACTGATCCATCGCCTCTGATCTAGTGGTGAACAGCGGGAACTGCAACAACACTGATCGCTCCGAGCGTGTTAAAACATGACACGGCACCATTTTTTTCCCACAACTTTCTGTGAAGTTGTCGTCTACTATGTCTAAAATTTGCGTGTTTCGGTGAGCCCGTTTACGCCTGGTGTTAACATACGTCTTCTCTAAATGCAACGACCTCCAAGACACTTGTGATCAGATTGCTCAAAGCAGTTGTTGAGGTGGTCTGGGACGCATTTGGCCGCCTATCTTTTGCAGTTTAAACATGAACGTGGCCTGGGCAACGTTGAAGAACCGCCTACTAATGACGTCTTGTAAACGATCTTGTAAATCTTGTACACGAAACACAATGCCTGGTTTACGTTTGGTTCACGTGTTCGGGATCTCTTGTCTGTCAAGATAAGTAGATGTCTGTTTCCGCAATTTCCCCAGACTGCCCCAAATTTTGAGAGTTGTTGTTGAGTCAGGAGAAACTGAATTCCACCGGGCTCAAATGCGATATGTTCCGTGTGCGCCACGGCCGCCGGAGCCAATCGCAGCCCTTCTGGTTTCAATGTTTCAAACCCCAGCAGAAGCAGGTCTCCGCTCGTAGACTCCATGGACGGCAGCCACCTTCAATCTGCACAGAGCAGCTCGAGCTGGCCGGAAAAGTCAGACACAGAAACAGCATAGAGAATCTGGTGGATTTTCAAAATAAAACAGCCTGTGCAAACATCCCAACTTAAACAATTCAACTTAATGTAGCACATTTACATATTTAGAGGCACATAAACCAAGAAAAATTAACAGAGTCTGGCGGGCACTACTGAAACGCTCCTGGTGGGGTTTGAAGTCACGTGGAGAGCAATGCGATGAGACATGCCAGTGGGCTTTTGCCACTTTTCGCCACGTTTAGCAGCTAGGTTCAACGCCAGTTACACAACATTTATGAAAAACTACATTTTATTGACAGTAAACACGTCAAATTTTACAAACACAGAAAACGGTAACCAATACTTTGTCGCCCATTGAGAAAGTCCCAAGACTCCCTTTAAAAAAAATCAACTAATTTCATGAGTTTGGAGAAACCTTGTGAAAGGTTCTCTGCAACAAATTAATTATGTAGAGCTTCTTGTAAATTCAGCAAATGTTTCACACAAAGTTATTTCTTTGTCTGTTTGTCCCAGTGTGTTGGCAACTACTGCTGAGCTGCCGGTCTTTTTGCGAACTGCAATGACGTATCATCGTCTACAGGCGTATCATCAGTCCACAGAGCGGGGGAAGTTAGAGCCGATCACCCAAAAGGCATTTTAAAGACGCACGTTTATCCCAGGTGTAAACGGGCTCGGTGTGTTCAGACAGACGGGCGAATTTCAGACAACGGAAAGACGTGATTGGACAAAGACATTCATGGAAAGCTAAGCACATATCCGCATATCCTGAGGATTTATGAACCTACTAGGCTGGACTAGAGTAATATGAATGAATGGATGAGTGAATGAATGAAGCGAGGCGAAAATTATGCCCAAAATAACCTCTATCGCAAGAGGAGGATATATTGGGGTATATTTCAGGGTGCTTTACCTTTAGAGATGGTGCTTATTTAAGTTATTTTGGATGAACTCAGGGGAAGATTTCAGGTAGCTTGAAGTAAAAATGGTGCCCTGGTTTAGTCCACTACAGAAGTCGAGTTATTAACTGTCACCACTTTGCACAGACGAGTGTGAATTTCTAGCATCTCGGGCAGCATTAGTTCTGGCGCCACGCCTGATGTGACCTTTGCCGTGTCTCTATATGTTGTGTAAGACATTTGAGATCTCAAAACTGGGAACTGAAAAGGAAGTTTTGGGCTCCACTGATGCCGTTTAGCCTCAAAGCTTTTCCCAGAAACTCATGATACGTCCCCAATTTGAAGATCCGACGGGATACTAGTTTAACTTTAACCCTTTGTTCATCTCTTAGCCTGAATTCAAGATGAAATGTTAGGATATAAATATATTTGCAGTGTGGTGAAATGTTTACGTTTGCATTGTTGCACAATCTCTGTTATCACTTTAAAAATATAAAACTGTGACGTTTTGTGTGCACACGTTATGTGGGATGCCCTGGCATGCAAAGTGCAGTAGTTTGTACCAATATGGAGAATATCTAAATCACAAACAACCGGATCCCTTATATATATTATACAGCACAAGAATGAAAACTATCACTGGGAAATGTTGCACACTACCTCAAACATATGTATTAAATATGAAGGCCTACCTCTAAATCTAATGTGTAACATGACTGTTTAAAAATGTACTTGAATACCTGACTGTGTCCTTTGCACATCGCAACTACTGAGAAGCTGCTTGAAGAAAAAAAAATGTATTTTTCTACAATAAAAATGAGAAAATCAAACTGTCCTGTGTTTGTTCGTTGTCTGTAAATACATGTGAACAAAGGAAGTGGCAACAAAAATCGGATGCAAGAAACCGGATCCAAAAAACATAGGAAGATACTAGAGAAGACGACTGTTAAGGCGTTGAATCATGTCCTTAAATTGCAGTAAAATCTTCATGAAAAGGCTTTTAAAAGGAAAGAAAGGGTCAATTCATTCAGTTTTAATGAAGTCCAAAGGACCACGAGGACTGCTGAGTTGTTGAGTCGAACATTCAGGCGACTTTTCGACTCAAACTGAAGATTATCTGATGCCAAAAATGTTAAAAGTTGCACAATTCAAACAAAAATGCTCATGTTAAGTCAGTTATGAGTCAGTAATTGACACTACAAGGCCTATTACCTAAATGGATGAACAAACACTTTTTCCCTGGTTTTCTTCTAACGTTACTCGCCCACTTACTCAAACTTATTACTATGAGATAAGATAGACTCAGTCTCATGCAGGAGGTCAGAGGAGTTGTTCATGATGGATGTCAGCTTTGCTAACATCCTTCTCCCCCACACTTCCTCTATGGAGTCTAGGGAGCAGTCCAGGACAGAGCTGGACCTCGACCACTTTGTTAAACCAGTTTTCCACTCATCACAATAATAACTTTTGTCTGATATCAAATTTAGTATAAAATTCATGCTGATTTTTTATTTCTAAAGAGGTGTTGGCATAAGCTCTGAGAAAAACAGGAAGCGATCCAAGATTTGGCTTTTATTGAAATTAAAGATCGACTTTTGTTCATCTTAACTTTATGTTTTGTCACATTAAAGCCTCATTTCTGAGAGATTTTGTACTCGATTACATTTCTTTGACAACTCATTGGATCATTCAAGTTAATGAAGCCACACCAGACAAACAAGCAATTATACAAGGTGGATACGAAAAAATAAAACTCCTAAATATGGCCTTTAAACTTAAGATAAAACCACATTATTCCAAATTAATTGCAGGTACATAATTTATGACAATTATTTCATCATTGTATACAACTTATTTCTATTTTGAGCATATTTTTCTACATATTTCTTGTCCACCACATCTATACGAGCTGCTACTTTCCCCGCAGTGGGATCAATAAAGTCAATAAAGCCAAACTATTGTCTTACAATGGATTTTATTTTCAGTTTGTATTTAATGCAACACGTTTTAAAAACTGCTGGATTTGTTTAAAAAACTGAGGTTAGACTTTGACGTTTGTCTTTATTCCACGTTTTAGAGCTAAGAAATAATAAATATTAAGTCTCACATCACAGTTAATAAAACAAAACAACACAGTGGAAGCATTTCAATAATCTTTATTTCATAAAAAAGTCAATCGGTTTATATCAGATTAAAGAAAGTAGAAACCAATAATAATCAGTTAGCTGGCGAGGCATCTTACAGGGAGGCGTGTCTTCTGACGGACTGACCAGAGTGACCTCGACACACCGTACAGGTTTACCCAAAAAAGTCAAGAAAGAAGGCGTTTAAAGTTTAAGGCCCAACAGGAGCCAAAACGTGAGCTGGGCGAAATAATAAAGTTACAGGGGAGCAAAATCAAAAAAAAAAAAAAAGAAAAACTTTGGCAAAAATTGCGTTAACGTTTTCGTCGGCCTCGTAGTCGCATGGCAAAAAATGCAAACTATCAAACAAATCCAGGTTCAGATTCATTCAAGCAGCGGCCATCGAGATCACATGGAATGTTTTGTATCCAAATTACAGAAGGCATTACAACAATAATATTAATAATAATACCAAAAAAAAAAAAAAAAGAAAAAAGGGGGAGTATTCATTGTTTTCCACTTCCACTGTGCGCCGCGATACGAGTAAGGACTGAGCCCTTTTTATGTTTAGTTAAAATAAAGTTTGAATGTGTTGGAGTGGTGGAAGAGTTTGTTTCAGGGGGGATAAAGAAGAAGTAACAGGAGGTAGAAGAGAAAAAGAAAAAAAAAATAATTTTCTGCTCCTGCTGCTACTTATAAAAAAAAGAAAAAAAAAGCTCATCTGGCGGTGGTGGAGGTTTGGAGGTTTTAGTCAGTCTCCTCTTCTTCTGACTCGGACTCTGCAGAGAAAAGAAACGATTTGAAAAGTGATCAGTGTTTTTTATTCTGGGTTCAATGTGACTGTTTTTCATTTTTAATCATCAATAAATCACCCGACAACCCGATGAGTTCAGAGGTAGAACAAAAACAAGCAAAGGCAAATTGTAGACACTTTTAACCACTAACTTAACATCTCATTGACTAAACAAGAGGTTACGGTCAGCTGTTTGTTTTTCCTGTCGGTGTGTGTGTGTGTGGATCTTTGTGTAGAGCTCCAGCTGATCCGTGTGCAGCGACGTGGCTCCTGCCTAGAGATAGCCGGACTCGGCCGGGAGTGCAGCTCGGCCCTCCTCCAACGAGTTCCCTGCGTTTCGTATGTGACCTGGTTCGATTTGCGAAGAAGAATTTGCTCGCTAACTGTTATATTTAAGCCACAGGAGTGAACTGCCTTTACTTTTGACTTGTTTCCTCCTGTTTTGTTAGTTTAGGCAGTTTGTGTTATGAATTTTAAAGTGGAGTTCAAGCAGCTTTCCCTGAAAAGCTGGTTTGTTTTGTTTATTGTGTCAACCTGTGTTCACCCCGGAGAGAAGCTTCTTGTTCCACTTGTGTGTGTTGTTTTGTGTTGTCATAGCAGCAATAAACCGCTCGCTTTTTGACTGTTAACGAGTGTAATAAGTAATACAACCACTGAGTGTAAATACAATTACTCTGGGAGAGTAAACTGATTATTTTGGGTGGATTAAAGGCACAACAGGGACTATAAATACACTGAACTGTCATCGATTCTCTCCTTCAAATCCAAGACAGATTCAATTATAATAAGTTGCTGCAATTTAACAGAAAACTACTTGGCAACAATCTTTGGCTTCATTTTTAGATTAAATTTCCACATTTTCTACTCTAAATTTGCCGTTTCTCTTAGTCTTATGTGGTGATGTATTTGGGTTTTGGACTGCTGGAGATTAATATTGACATATTGAGTAATCATGACTTTCTGAAGGCTAATGAAGGCTGAATTTCATCATCATGTTTGTGCTGCCTCACTGGCACTTAAACAGAGCAAGCAGTCAACATTAAGCAGCTCGTCTTTTCCTGCTGTGACAAGTCGAACTCTCTGCCGCCTTGAGGCGAAGAGGAGTGTGGCGTGTGCGTCTGTTTTTCTTACCTTCCTCGGCGTTCTTCAGCCACTCGACGAATTTTTTCATCTGCTCGAGGAAGACGCTCCTCCCCTTGCTAAGGTGGGCATCGTTGTACCACTTCAATATGGCCTCTTCGTTCAATACATCCGCTGTTAGGAGGGAGAGGATGCGGTCAGTGCATGTGAGGGAGGTCTGATACGTTCAACAAACGCTGAAAGTGACTGAATGTGGCTTTGTAGAAGAAAAACTGGTTAACTGATGCTCGACCCCTCGGCTTACGCAACACCTACCTTTGTAGAGGAGCACCACGATCTTCTGAAAGGCCTTCATGAAGTGGATGTTGTCGTAGCAGTACTCCTGGATCTTCAGCAGCAGGCTGAGCTCGGACAGACCCTGGGAGGTGAAGGCTTTCAGCAGAGGGCTGTATTGCTGCAGGAACGAGACACAACACGAAGCATGAAGAGACGGAAACACACTCGTAATTGTAGTGAAAGCTTGTTGGTGCATTAAAGCATATTGATTCACAGAGACGGCTGAATGAGTTCCTCTTCAGGTTTGTTGTTCTCGTTTCCGTCTCTGGCTACAACACAACTCTCTCTGTATCTGGCTACTTTCACACCTTCGTCACGTCATCAGTACAAATTCTCACAAAGTCTCAGCACCAAACTTTATTTCATGGTGAAACAGGCCTGAAGAAAACTCGATATAAAACGCAACACAATTTTTCGTGAGTTGAAGTCGAAGATCTGACGGCGAAATCAAACCAGACACGCATCTGTCATGTCCACAGCGATGTTTTGGTCCGTTCTTTGCATGACTTCTGTTTTTACCATCATAAGTTCGCACAGGGCATTTTATTTTGAAAAATTGACCGGATTCTCTATGCCGTTTCTGTGACCGACTTCCTGTCAGCTCGAGTTGCTTTGTGCAGATTGATCCGTCAATGATAAAACAGCCGCGTATTTCTCTGTGGAGCCAAGTGGAGGCCCGCTTCTTGTAACACTGACTAGAACGGCTACGATAGCCTGTGCACAGTGAAATTTAGCCTTTACACTTCCTCTATGCACACAAACTAGTTAAACATGTGAATTAATGAGCACTTGTCTTTGGCCAAGATAATTCATCCACCTGACAGCTTAAAGGGAAGCTCTAAAATGTGCAGTTTCGTCTTGAAAAACATATTCTGGCTTCTTTGCTCAACAAAAATATAAAAATGTGACACTTATTTTCCAAGTAAAAGACCTTTAGAACACACAGGAGGGTTTATTTGGTTGATTTAAAATGTTACTGGTGCTTTTTTAAAATTTATTTAGATGTATTATATTATAAATATATTTGTCTGTTTCGTCCTACTCCTGTAGTTTCATGAAAAGCACGTTAATAAGAACAATGCATGTTTTTAACACTGCAGTTCATCTGGGCCTGTAATCACACAGTGAGATCGGCTTGGCTTGTACTTTTCGTCTTCGTTGGAACATCAGGACAAGCTGCTCTTGCAAAGTGAGGCAGGCCGTGACTTTACCCTCCAGAGAAATTTCTTTATTGATTGCATTTCCAAGGAAAGAAGGTTGAGAACCGATCAGGCTGCAACAGGTCGGTGCAAGGCGTACTAATCAAGAGAGCGGAGCACATTACTCTGTTCTAAAGACATTAAAATAAATCTTAACACTTTCAAATATTCATAAAAATCTGCTGTTCAGCCTTTGACTGACTCATTTCTCTGCTACACTTTTATTTCCTCTTTGCATCAGAGCAACTTCTCACTGTCTGTATCAGATTAAATGTTTCAACAGCAGTAAACAGCATGTGAAGCTTTAAAACTCAAAACATTCAGACTTGTCAGGACGTGCAGTCACTGTGGCAGCGTTCACAACTTGTTGCTCAATCCTCGGGTGGATTTTATCGCTTTGCTTCGCTGCATTTGCATACCTTCAAGTGTTTGATGGCTTGTTCGGTCACCAGCTCTTCCTTCTTGTTCCACTCAACGCAGCTCATCAGGCTGGTCCAGATGATGCTGATCATGCTCTGCTCAGAGAGGTTGGCCTTTTTCATCTCCTCTTTGGTGAAGGCGATAATCTGGGGGAGAGAAACATGACGGGGTCAGAGCTTCTTATCGTTAAAACATCACCTGTGCATCGTGTCAGGCTTTTACTTTGTGTGGCTGCCTTTGTTATCGCGCTGTTCAGTATTTACGGCTTCTGCGTTATTCACAGATATAAAAAAAAGAGGAAGTGTCAATAATGAGGATGTGAGTCAAACACAATTATCTAACACCAACAAGGAACAAAGACATTCAGGCCTTCACCTGCATCAACCGAAAGACGTTTGACAGGATAATTACAGCCCAGCGACGGTGTTATTTACTGTAGAGATGTTGTTTATTATGAATCTCCTGCAGGACAACTCAGCGGTGCAAGTGGTCAACTCACCTCCTTCTGAGGGTCACCGCGGAACATCTGCTCCTGGAGCTCCTTCTGCAGCTCCTTGCGGGCGCCGATGGATTGCTGGTTGCGGGCGAAGTCGGACAGCTCCTTCAGCCCGGCGTCGGTGAAGTACTTAGAAAAATGCTCGCAGCTCCGTTTGTTGGCAGGAAAGAGTTCCTGTGGGGCAGAGACACGTAGAGTTCACTCGGAAACTGCAAGAATGTGTAACGAACTTGAGATGATCTCAGACTAGCGGTTTATTTACCAACAGCCTGTTGTCCATGCCAACTTTGCGGAGACTGCCGGCAACTGAGTTGATGTCCTTCTCATTGATCCAAGACTTGAACAGCTTGACAGCGAAGGCTGCAGATACTCCTGCACAAATACGACAAAACAAATTGGTTCTCTGTTCAACATTTTGGGGAGACGGCTAAAAGAAAGGCAGCTCTGATCTCGAGTCTCTCCTCACCCTCCTTGACGAGGTTCTCGTTGAAGAGGCTGTTCAGGATGGAGGCTGATATGTTGCCGTTTGCCAGCAGGATGCCGGTCAGCATGGCCAGTTTGTTGCGCTCAGACTCTGTGAATCCCTTTAAAAACAGCAGCAACTGCAGAGAACAGAGAGAGCCGAACACAGGTTTGTTGCTGTGTGTACAAGTTATACAGGTTAGTTAATCCTACATGTTTAGATCTGAACGCAGGTTCAAGCCGCGTACGCCCCTGCAGGGGCGGCTTCATCTTTGTCTTGCAGCTGAGCAGCCAACAATCGGCTTTATAAAGCGCCATTATTTCTTTCTCATGTTGACAGAATTTAACACTTTAACTGCTGATAATGACACAAGAATGTGTGGTTTAATTCCCGCTTTCTAAAGTCTGAAAACTGAACACACACACACGCTCATCTGGCATGTCAAAGTTAATACAATCATTGCAGATTAATATTAATTAGTCACAGCTCTATTTCTACTTTCTGCTGACTCACAGTGTCTTGTGTCACATCGCGAGGCACTACTACTGAGTTCAATGATACCGGAGACTCAACGTTTAAAATCACTCACCTTCTTGATCTCCTCTTCGAAACCCTTCTCCAGGTACTTGTAACGCCTGATCAGTTTGTTAAAAACCTGCGTTTAGGTGGGGAAAAGACAATATTAACCCAGTGCTTAAAAAAAGTCTTGTAAAAAGTTTATTAGAAGTTTTTTCCACACCTGAAGTGACAGGAGTGTCAAAAGGATCACAGATATAAGTGTTTGTACACTGGTACAAACAGCAGCTGGGTTTGCTTTCTACCTGAGCATATGCTTGCATTGTCTCCAGGTCTTCTTGTGCCGTGAAGAGGCAGAACTCGGTGCGGGTCATGTCGTCCGATAGAGTCCCGCCTGGGGCTGCAGGAGAGAGAATCAAAACAACGAGTCAAAACAGTGGCTGACGAGTTCAATAACACGGATCGTCGACTTCATGTTCACATCACATTTTATTTGACTTCCATAAACCTCTTAAAAGGACCGGTGTGTAGGATTTAGTGCAGTCGCTGACTGAAACCGCCTCTTTCAAGTGCCTTTCCAGAGCCAGCGTTTAGTTTGTCCGTTTTGGGCTACTGTAGAAACACGGTAGCTCACCGGCAGTGTCGGTAGATATAAAAAGGCTCATCCTAAAGTAAATAAAGCTTCAATGCCGGGCCAGCTGACACCAAAATCTGAGCAAAAAAACGTCCATATAACGGTGCAATTTAAATAAACAATCGTGGCCTGTCTGTACTCCACAATTTGTTTTTCTAAGTCATCGAATCGTTTATAGACTTCCGTGGAAAGCATGCTTCTCAACATAACTCACCCAGCATTCCGCCGGCCACCAGGATGTCAAAGAGTGTCTCTGCATATCGGCGGTAGTCAAGCTTGGCGCCAGAGGCATCAAGAAACTTTGCGACCGCTTCCAAGTCAGTGCCAGTTTGATTCAAGCCTTGTACGATACTTTCTTGAAACTGAGTAGGGTCAAACCTCTCCTTTTCATCTGCGGGGAAAGGAGGCACATGTCGGATTAAAATAAAATAAAAAAGCAGAACAAGGGACACGACGAAAATCAGAACACGTGAAGCACAAACCTCTTTTCCTCGTTTTGAAACGCTGGCCTGTTAGCGTTGGCTTTTGCTGCTTTTGATTATTCATAAAAGACACCCTGAAAGAAAGAAACAACAACAGACAGTTAATGTTTACTCAAGTCGAGCGGACTGCACGTTGACACGTGAGCGAGCGGTACACGGCGTTCCCTTTAATTAGGCTTTGTGTTGTGAGCTTTTGGGTGTAACTTGGGCGAGCTCCACGTTTGTGTCACGATAAAATTATTCTTACATAACTCCAATCTAAATGCCGGAGCCAAGTGCGTTCCTTTGATGCTCCAAACCGATCAGATAAAAACAATGGACTGATCTTACGGAGTAGTGTCATCTGCGTGGAGCTCCATCCAAAAACTATTGCAACACACCAAATAGTTCCAATTATGTGTGTGTACTTTCAAGTACTCGTTTCTGCACGTCTACACACTTGTGTGCCCATCTGTTTTTTTTTGTGTGTATTGTATAGGCCGAAGGATACTTCTGTCTGTTCGTTGTGTTTGCCCTTTTTATTCCATCCTGTAGTGCAGGGGTCTTCAACCAGGGGTCCGTGACCTTTAGGGGGTCCGCCAATTTTTGTCATAATAACTGACAACTTTTGCCAAAATACTGATGAACGCGAGGGCGCAGTGAATTGAGAAACTACAAACAGCATGAACTTTTTAATCAATCATGAACACATATAGGGTAATAACTCAGTATATAAACAGGTTAATAAGGTGAAATAAAAGTTGGAATGAAGTAAATATAAAAGATATTATAGGCCAGGATTAAAATGTGACACATGTAGGGGGTCTCTGTCCTGTTTGTCTCTCGTCCAGGGAGGTCCTCGGGCTGAAAAGGGTTCAAGATCCCTGCTGTTGTGTATATTACACCTCTTCTGCTGCTGTGGCGAGTGAATTTCCCCGCTGTGGGGTAAATAAAGTATAATCTAATCTAATTTAAAAGGTGCAATAAGACAGTCAGTTGGGTGTATATGCTACGCAGTCATCTGACAACTGCATATTTTATTTATTTATGTTGGAGTAACATAAAACTGCTGTGCGTGAGCCTCAATAACACAGTTTAAAACACATATTTAAAGGCTGATGGGTGCCACAGGTGAGAGATGTGAGCTATAAACTTCCTGATGACTCCTTTTACAGAGTCAGATCAGCGTGAATTGAACTCAAATACCAATTTTCGTGCAAGTTTACTACAAATTCTCATCTCAAATCACAGGAAGGCGTTTTAATAACACCACCAAGGTGGGACAAATCAGACAAAAAGGACAATAAGAGCTGCTACAAATGGAGCAAAACTTTAAATTTGAACCTTCGTCGCAGGTGTGACCCTGAAGCAGAGCTGTATTTGTGACTAATTAACGGGTAAATTGTGATAATTAACTTGATTTGATGAGCTGATCGGAGCTAAACCTGGCTGATTGTAGGTTTGCAAATGGCTAACTCCGGCCCTCACCATGCGCCGAGCCCAGTACGGGTTAGCCGGGGCCTGCTAACAGGTTAAACTACCGTTAGTTTAATCACTGCTAACCGTCTACACTTTAAAACACCAAACAACGGCTTAATGAGCTGATCTGGTGTTTAAATCAACCTCCCGTCGAAATGTCATCGCAGAGTTTTGAATTCACGTCGATGTTTGAGGTCAAGTACGGGAGCTGAACGGAGGCTAATGCTACGTTAGCTCCGCCGAGCCCATGATGGCGACGTTACCGGATAAAAAAAAAAAAAAAAAAAAAAAAAAAGAGAGAAACCACCGTCCCCGTTCGCTCTCTAAACCGACATACGTGAGTTGTGATTCAGCGGCGTGAGGTGTTGTGTTTAGGAGAGTGTGAATGAAGGTACTCACCGAAATTAATGCAGATAAAAAACGGTTGTGAACCAGGAGGGGGAATCAAAGCAAAGTGAAGTGACGAGAGTCCGTGCGGTCCAAACAAAAAGACCTCTCCGTCACAGCTTACGCAGGCTCCGCCCGCTGCGCACGCGCGGTTTAACGGGGGCTTTCCGCCTACGAAGAATAAAATATTTCATTTTTTATTAATTTAAAGAGGAATGTGTTTGTTTTACACACTGCTATTACTGTATGATATATTCATTTAATTTAATTTATAATAATGAATTAAATCTAAGGATACAGCAGCGTCCATTAAAGGCCCAGTGTGTCAGATTTATGCTGCTCTACATTCAGAATATGACATAACTTTTTTAAAGGCCTCGGTCTCTGACAAAGAGGACTGTCTGGTCTCGGTCTTGACTCGGCCTCGGTTTAGTTAAAAGACACGGTGGGTCCCCTTCCGCGGAGTCTGCCATCTTGTTCTACGGTAGCCTAGCAAGGACAAACTAAACACTGGCTCTCAATAGGGACTTTCAGGCTTTCCACCACAGTTTCTCCTTCATGCTGGGAGGGAGAGCAGTTACACTGTTAGATGTCACTAAATCCTACACACTGACCCTTTAAAAGGACATTTCCTAAAACTACGTCTACGTTGGTACGTCTTTGGCATTTATACATCTTATCATTTAGAGTAGAGTTAATAGTAGAGAGTAGAGAGACAGTAGAGTTAATCAGCACCGGTTCCCCCCTGGGCTACGTTCTTTCTCCTCTGCTCTTCTCCCTGTACACAAACAGCTGCACCTCCAGTCACCAGTCCGTCAAGCTCCTGAAGTTCGCGGACGACAACACTCTCATCGGACTCATCTCTGATGGTGACGAGTCCGCCTACAGGTGGGAGGTTGACCATCTGGTGACATGGTGCAGCCAGAACAACCTAGAGCTCAACGCTCTAAAGACAGTGGAGATGGTTGTGGACTTCAGGAAGAACTCAGCCTCACCTGCCCCCATCACCCTCTGTGACAGTGACACTGTGGAGTCTTTCCGCTTCCTGGGAACTATCATCTCCCAGGACCTCTCATCAAGAAAGCCCAGCAGAGGATGTACTTCCTGCCGCAGCTGAAGAAATTCAACCTGCCAAAGACAATGATGATGCTCTTCTACTCCTCCATCGAGTCCATCCTCACCTCCTCCATCACCATCTGGTACGCTGCTGCCACTGCCAAGGACAAGGGCGGACTGCAGCGTATCATTCAATCTGCAGAGAAGGTGACTGGCTGTGATCTTCCATCTCTCCAGGACCTGTACCTCTGTACCTCTGTACCTCTTTAAGACACTCCCCTCTGGCAGGAGGCTGAGGTCCATCAGGACCAGAACCTCACACCACAAAAACAGTTTCTTCTTGTCTGCTACTAGCCTTATCAACAAGGCCCGGAGCTCCCCTGACACTCTCCCACCTCTGCCTCTACATGTCACATTGACACTGCATCCACTACTCTATGTGTTACATTAACGCTCAGCTCGGACTTGTTTTGTATATACTATATTTGCATATTTAAAATACTACTACTGTGAACATTTGCACATTTGTGAACATTTGACTGGTACTTAACATCACTGCACAGCTGTACTGCTCTTTTTACTTAAAACATACTGTGTATATATATTTATATTGTTATATTGTTATATTTTAATTGTTTATATTTAGAGAATGTTGTCATACAAAGGAGCTGTTGGACCGGTTTGTCCCCTACGTCCACAGCTTACATCAAAGGCCATGAGGACATGAGTCTTCCCAGCATGGATCACTCTGCTTTCCACCGAGCTACATGTGCCGCTGATCTGGGGAGAGCTCTTCATCTCCAGCACCAGAGCTCACACCAGAATCATAGAAGAAGTCTACAGCGAGTCAAAACTGTCCTGCCCAAATTAAAGGTGTATATACAGTATAGATATACTGTATACAGTATATATATATATATACCGCCCTCTGGTGGCCACATGGAAGACAAACATGGGCTTTAAACCAACACTCACTATGGTAAAGTTTAAAAGTAATTCCTCTAAAGATTTATTTACTGATAATACATTAATGTCATTTGAACAGATCATTGAGAAATACAAAATCCTCAGGCATGACTTTTTTCGTTTTATTTACAGATAAGACATTATATAGTACACAGCACGACCTTAATTGATAACCCTGACATATCTCCACTTGAGAAGGTGTTGTTTGGAACAGTTAGGAAGTTGTCTATTAGTCTACTTTATGGAGCTATGTGCGCTGTTCCATTCATGGCTTTACAAGAGCTCAGAGAAAAGTGGGAGAAAGAACTGTCTGTCACAGTCAACGCTGTTGAGTGGGAAAATATATGGACCTATGCTAAATCAATCTCAGTTTGTAATCGTGCCAAATCAATACAGGTTAAGTTTTTGCATAGAATGCATATATCCCCTAATCGCAGACATAAGTTCAACCCTAGTTTGTCTCCAATGTGTCTTAAATGTAAAACTGAAATTGGCACTCTAACTCACTGTCTTTGGTCATGCCATAAGCTGCAGAAATATTGGTCTAATGTCTTAACAGAAATTGAAAAGATACTGGGATTAAAGCTGGGGATGGACCCATTGTCTCTTATATTAGGCTTACCTGCTAGAGGTGTAAGGTTAACAAATCAAAGACTGTTCTGTATTCTCACATTCGCAGCTAGAAAGAATATTTTGTTGCAGTGGATTAGCAATAAGGAACCAAATGTTAAGGGATGGCATAAAGTGCTGTTTGATTTAGTGCCTTTGGAATACTTGACTTGCGCATTACATTCAAACTCAAACCAATTTTATAAAGTTTGGGAACCTTATTTGAATTACTTAGAATACAATGTATCTTCCATTCTGTTACAGGGATTCCCTGGAAGGTCATAATAACGGGATTTCCTATTATTTACTTATTTATGTACTTTTTTCTTTTTTTTTTTTGCTCTCTTTATCAATATGGATACTGTTTGTGTGTAACTGAGTCACTGTTTGTTGCCTGAGCGTTGTTGTGTTGAAGTTTTGTGTTTGCTTGTTTGTGTTGAAAAAGGAAAATTAATAAACACATTTAAAAAAAAAAAAAAGTAATTCCTCTGTCTGTTAGGTCAATAAAAAAAAACATACAGAAGCCTCGTTTGTTCGTTTAAAATTTACATGTGAAAAAGTTTTACAGAGTGTTAGTAAAGTGGTTGACTTCATCATTGTTAGTTTCATTTAGTTCACAGTTGGTTTAGCTTCAGTTTGATCAGATAGTTTTAGATGTTTAAGGCCCACGGTTTGAAAGATCCCGGTGTGCTGGCTGGAATCTGGAAACAAAAACAAAAAAACATGAACATAAAATAATAAATCATCATTTTAATACACTTTGTAATGGACACAGATGAGTATTACTTTTATAATTTCTATTTAATAAATCATTTTTCAAGACTCAACAACAAGGAAAGATTTAAATATACAAAATAAAGTAATAAACTGATGAAATTAGATGGAAGTTTTGTACAGAAGCTTCCTCTGTATGTAACTGACATCACTTTTTCTAATTAACCTGATCATTAATATTGACCTGTAATTAGAAATCGGACCACAGCTGCACAAAAATAAGGCAGGATCTTCAATTTTCCTTAATTAAACATTCAATTATTTTATAGTTTGCATCCTGTCATTGAATTAAAAAGCTCAAAAGCTCCAGTTTAGTTTTACTTGATCGTGTTACGCCTCAGTTCCACTCAATCCAGGGCAGAAGATGATTCACCTGCAGTCCTGCTGTCTTTGGAGATATTATTGCTACAGGTTGTTGTTGGTCTGTCTTTAAAGCGGCTTCATGCCCCACCAGGAGTGTTTTGCCCGTCATATTTTTGATAATTAAGAAACATCAATAATTCAGCATTGTTACCTTCTGAGTGAATGGGGTGGCACACGCCAGACATGTCCTCTCTGATGTCGCTGGGCTGTGCAGGGAGAACGGCCCCACTAAACCGGACTCAGCTCGGGCTGCAGCCACAGCGTCTTTAATGGCGAAGAACACCGAACTGCCCAGGAAGACGATGGGTTCTCCGATACCCTGCAGATCCAGAGAAGCATCAGGAACATTACTCGTTGCATAGACTGATGACAAAGATATTCAGCTGTGCATCACGGCCTCTCACCTTGGAGGAGTAGATGGCGTGGGGGTTGTGGGAGTCCGACAGCAGGTAAACGTTGAAGCGAAGCGGCACGTCACACACCGCAGGGATCTTATACTGAGACGGACCTCGAGTGTACAGGAACCCAGACGGGGAAAACTTCAACTCCTCTAGAGTGTAGAGACCCAAACCTTGCATGAAGGCTCCTTCGATCTGAGAGGAAGAGGGAGGAGAGAGGAAAGGAAAGACGGACAGTTAAGGAAGGACGTATGGATAGAACGAGGAACTGTTTAGAAGGGACTTAAATCTCACCTGGCCGATGTCGACTGAGGGGTTCACACTTCTACCGAGGTCGACCATAATGTCCGTCCTCACCGTCTACAAGAAGCAAACAAAAAAAATAATTTAAATCCTGAAAAAGTCACCTTGTCCCGACAAGTCTAACGAGATGAAATGGTTTCAGTTCTGACCCTGTAGTCTCCCGTGAGACAGTCCAGCTCCACCTCGCAGCAGCACACTGCGTACGTATAGTAAGCGTAAGGCTGCCCCTCCATCTTGTCCCAGTCCATGTAAAGGTCCGGACCCCTGAGGGACAAACAGGAAGCTGTTACTGTCGCTTGATTAATAAATAAATATAAAGACTGGCTTGTTTTCTGTTGTACCTGTAGTATCCTGTGGCTGACAAACTGATTTTGTCAAAAAACGCTGCTGTGATCTGAGAACAGAAGAAAGAAATGTGTTCGTCTGCCAGCTCAGCAATCACTAAAAATTCATGCTGTTATTAAAAAAACATACCCAGCTCTCCCATGATCCCTTGGGGTTCTTCTGTCTTATAGGCTCCAGTCTCTTGTACAGAGTCTGACAGGCATTCTGAATCAAAGAAACAAAAACGATACTTCTAAATATTATTATTATTACATTTGAAAGTCACTGAACGTTAAATATCCAGCACAAAACAGGACTCGACCTTGACCGCCATGCCGTTGGCGTCGGTACCGAAGGAGGCAGCAGAGGGGCAGGCGTTGGGGACAGTGCTGGTGCTGGTTTCGCTGATGTAGATCTTAGAGGACGGGATGCGGAGCTCCCGACTCGCCACCTGACGAAACAAAATGCAGTGAGCTGTGAGTGACCGGATGAGTTTAGTGCCCAAAAGAAGAAGCAGTAAAATGTTGCCATTGTTTGAATGTTTGTGCGTGATTCACTGATAAAGCAGGCTTTCTAGCCTGTGACATCAGTACCTGTTGCATCTTAGTGTGGATTCCCTGTCCCATCTCCGTCCCACCATGAGTGACCAAAACAGAGCCGTCTTTATAGATGTGGACCAGAGCTGCAGCCTGTTACGCCCACAAACAAACATTATTTCAAGGTAGATCATGATCAAAACAAGCTGAGAAAAGCCGAGCTGAATCACACAGACCTGGTTTAAGAAGCCCTCTCCAAATGCAATTCCGTATTTAATGGGAATGATGGACATGCCCCTCTTCTTCCAGCGGTTCTGCTGGTTGAACCGGTCAATATCTCTGCGGCGGGCGCTGTAGTCAGACTTGACCTTGCATTCTTCCCAGCAGCGCAGCATGTTCTCCGGGCTGAACTCAAACTTGTAGTGGGTGACTGACGGCCCCTTGTACATGTTGATCTCCCGAATCTGACGAAGAAAACAGGAAGCCAGTTATATTGGGCTGCTGCTGATAACATCAAGCGTACGGCAAGACAAGATGGATTATGGACCTCGTCTGCGGGGCGTCCCAGCACCACGGCAACGTCGTTGACCATGTTCTCCACGACCATGATGCTCTGGGGCACGCCGAAGCCCCTGAAGGCGCTGTTGGAGGGCAGGTTGGTCCTGCAGGCGACAGCACGGCCACGCAGGTTGGGAATGTTGTAGGCGTTGTCCATGTGAAGCAGTATCTTTTCTACCACCTGCAAGAAGAAGAAGAAAATCAACAACTGCGGCCTTTTCTTGTAACACGACACGAACAGACGCTTCTACCGACCAGAACAGATTCATCCATAGTGTTTCCGGCGTTGGCGTAGTACTGGAGATCTGCAGCCACGATCCTTCCGTCGTTCATGAAACCAACCTGCAACAAATAACACGGACACTTTCATCTCTTTTACCCTTTGGATGATCTCGTAACCTGTCTTAAGCGTGTTGTTTATTACTTTATATTTTCCCACGACGGGATGACGACCTCCCGTGATCAACATGTCTTCGCCTCGGTCCAGGATGCAGCGCACGGCGTGATTGGTCCTGATCGAAACATTTAAAACAGTTTTATTTAAGAGTTTCTGATCCTGTTTGTGTGTTGTTTTTTTTTCAGCATTGTTTTTGTGACTTACTTCCACGCAGCCACAGACGTAATGCCTGCTAGTATCGCGGTTTTAGTGACCTTCCCACCGAAAGCTCCGCCCATCCTTTTGACGTGACAGGTGACTCTGTTGGACGGGATGGCCAACGTCTCCGCAACTGCTTCCTGCAACGATAACACATTCAGTGAACCTACCGGTCGGTCTTCATCAGGAAATGTTCATCAGTTAACAGAGTGTACCTGAGCTAATGTTGGAAACTGAGTGGAGATGTAGACGTTGAACTCTGTCTCCTCACCAACAGGAACTACCAGCATGCTCTGGGTCTCCATGTAGAAATGTTCCTGGCCGCCGATTCGAATCTCTCCTGAGGAAACGATAACAAACACAGTGAGCCAAAAACACTTCAGAGCAGTCACCATGTTGGCCACCTGACAAAAACAGACGAGACAGACGTTCACCTTCATGAAGCTGATCAACGGATTTAAAGGCTTCAGTCACGTTTCCTCTCTGGATTGCCCTCTGAGGCTCGAAGAAAGACGACTTCTCGACGGCTTCCTGTCACGACGAGAAACACAACAAGGAGCCGTGGTGTGAACTCACACACCTTTTACTTGTAAGAAGTGTAAAGTGAGGGTGTGTGTGGGGGGGGGGGGTCCATGTGATTCGTTTGACTCCACACACCTCGATGGTAAAAACCGGGTCAGGCAGGTCTTCGTAGCTGATCTTCACAGCCGCCGCTCCTCGCTTGGCGTGCGCCCTCGTATCAGCGACCACCGCACATAACATCTGACCGACGCATGACACCTGCAGACAGACAGCAAGAGGGTTGACGAAATGATCGCAGCAGCTTGTTTGTGGACGCAGGACCAGTAGTGGACCAGTAGGGGTCATCAAAGAATGATGAAAACTCTACCTTGCTCTCAGCAAGCAGCTCCTCGTCATAACCAAACATCGAGCGGACTTTCTTCCCAGGAATATCTTTGGCCGTGATGACATCGACGACGCCGGGAACCTGCAGAGCCTCGCTCGCGTCCAGCCCTCTGTTGGACGCAAAGACAGAGAAGTGTAAATTTACATCAGAGAGCGCGTTGGACGTTGTTGGATGCAAAACTTTCTCCTTACGTGATTTTAGCATGCGCTCGAGAGCTGGTGACCAGAGCCAGAAAGAGCTCCCCGTCTGTTCTGGGGATGTCGTCGCAGTACACGGCCTCGCCCGTGGCCTGGCTGAAGGCGGAGCGATGCATGACGGGACGCCCCACTGGGTCCTGGTCGCTCTGGTCCTTTGACACATGCTGCAGAAGACGAAGAGGAAGCAGTCAGGTTTATTTACTACTAACACAACCTTGTTTATTGCTTGATAGTGGAGTGATTGAAGAATTTTCTGACCTGGAACTCCTGCAGACTGGGTTGGATATCTCTGGGTAAAGGCTGGATCTGAATATTCTCATCTGTAATCACGTTCTGCCAACAGAAACTCTTTGTAAGTCTCACAGGATCTACCCTGTTTCATCGCATCACGTGGCGCCCTTTCTTACCATTTCTCTGAGCTTCTGCAGGACCTCCAGGTGAAATTTGAAGAGGAAGCTGAGCGACAAAGAGCGACGAAACTCCACCTTTCCTCCAGGAGCCGAAGGAGGGAGGACCAACTCATCTAGGAGGACGTCATAGGCCCGGCTGAGGGTCTCATCGTCCCAAGGCCTGAAGGAAACAAGATTTTTATTCTGTTAAACTGAAATTAAAGATGCTTTCTGGTCTCTGTTTATAGGGTACAAACAGAAGTGGTTGGTTAGAAGAAGGGAAGGAAGAAAGAGGGAAAAACCTTGTGGTGATGGCTGCGCAGGTTTTGGCGGCGCTCACGGTGGTCGGCCCCATTCCTCCGTAGTAAATGCTGACATCCTGAACCGCTCTGGATCCCTCAGAGAAGAACACTCTCATCCCGGTCGTCACTGTGGCGAAGGAGCTCTCCTTCCTCGGAGCCTGACGGAAAGCTCGAACAAACTCCCCCTGCAGGACAAACATTCGTATATGAATATATGAGTATAATTGTTATGTGGGAGTCGTTTGAACTGCTTTTCACTGGCGTGGACAAAAACAACAATAAACTGTAAGAGGAGGAAGACTTGCACCTTTCTGGTGAAGGGAATGAAGGCCGCGACAACAACCTCCTCCGGCTTCAGGATGGTTTTTCCAAAGCTCACGAAGAAGTCTTGATTCAGAGGAACCTCTCGTCTTCCTCCTGGTGGATTCAGACATGAGCGCTCGTTAGTCAGAAGAGAAGAAACGCCGGACATGACTCAACATTTTTCTCTACAGCAGAGATTCTTCCAGAAGCTGACTTACCGTGAGAAATGACGCTCACTTTGCAGTTCCCGGCAGCCAAAACAGGGTTCAGGTCTGAGTTTGGGTACGCACTCACGATGTTGCCACCAAGAGACTAAACATGCAAAGTAAAGAATAAACACACCCTCGTAGGATTTCATTTAACTTATTGTAAATCTATTTCAAACATTTCTGATTGAGTATTTCAGTGAAGTCGGAGTTAAGTCTACTTGCAGCAACGTTACGGATCTGCTGGCTTCCCAGGTTCCCCAGCTGCTGGATCACGGCTCTGAACAGTTCAGTCTTCTCCTCAGGAAACTGAGGAAGCAGCTTCTCCAAAAGAGACCGGACCTCGGACAGACTGCAGCCCGCTCCCACCCAAACGCCTGCAGAGAATCCAGTCTGTTACTCGACAAAGCTGAGAGTTCAGTGCTGTTTGTAAGTGAGAATTATCGTCTGTGCACGTCAAATGGAGGATACCCACCCTGCGGAGTCTGAGTGACCTCGAACAGCTCCTTAACTCTCGCTGGAGAGATTATCAGAGGATGCAGGACGCCTTTGAACTTCATATCTGGACCTTCAACACAAAGCAGAGACAGCAGTTTATTAAACTGGCCTGAATCATCAACCAATATCTCAATACCGCACACTGCTCACCTGTGTTGGTGTTTCCCATGACCAGTGGAGCTTCAGGGTTACTGGTCTTGAGCTGGACCAGCTCCTCCATCGAGACAGGAGACACCCAGCTCATCCTCTCCCCACGAAAAGTGAGTGTCTGTGGGTTCCCCGATTCTGCCATCAGCTATGGATAAAAGCGCAATCTTTACATATTTTGTACCTTTTTCTAGCCTCAAATACTGAGCGCTGCATCCGACTTACGATCAGTTCTGGGGGGAAGATCAGCTCCTGTGTCGGGTCGAGAGGCAGAAACTCTTCCTTGTCAAACAACTGTGGCTTTTCCTGGAGCACAAAACGAGCGTTGTGTGAGGTGAAATAAAAGATGAAACCTCAGCCAGCTCGACCTCAAAATGCCTGAGGAGTCTGTGTGCATGTGTGTGTGTGTGTGTGTGTGTGTGTGTGTGTGTGTGTGTGTTGCAACAAAAGACAAGAAAAGTCCAACATAAAAATAGACAAAAGAGAAATTCACTTTCGCTTGAACTCACATGCTCTGCTTCATCTCCTTTTTCATTGAGACAACAGTTTCCAGCTCCGTTGGCTCGGCAGCAGTCGGCTTCCTGTTTTTGATTTATATAGATGTCACACCGCATGCAACAATTACACTTATCACATTTTCCCAACGCGTGACTTAATGCATTTATCATTGGATCAAAAGGATTCTGCACCCTGAAACTCCAAAATCCAACAAACAGATTAAGTTACAGTCGCTGATCTGATTGTTGATTACTGAATCACCTGACTCGTGTTGGTTGTGCGGCTGAGCTTTGTACCTGACAGAAAGTCCTGCAGCCATCAACAATGGGCCGATATCCAGTACAACGACACAGATTACCTGAAAAGCAACAACACAGTGAGGATAGCCTGGGTGAGCTTGTATCGCTTTCACATCTACGACATCATATAAATCTCTTTAAACATTGCACAGGATAAAACAAACCAGCCAGAGCCTGTGTGACGTCCTCCATGGTGGGCTGAGGCTTGTTCCTCAGCAGGGCGTACATGGACATCACCATCCCTGGAGTGCAGAAGCCACACTGGGAGCCATGAGCCTTCGCTATTCGCTCCTACAAACACACAATCCACAGTTTAGGGTCCCATAAACTGATGAATATATATATTTATATGGAGATAAAGCGTTGTTATTTTGATAGAAAAATATGTAAAACTTCTGGCTCCAAAAAAAACAAGATGGTCACGGCCATAATGCCAAACTCAAGGCCTCAAAACTGTTGTCATATTTAGCATGATGACTTTAAGTCAATATGTTCATTTAATGAACTTTAACAGCGCTGGTATTGGACTTTTGAAAGAGCTAGGCTAGCTGTTTCCCCCTGTTTCCAGTCTTCATGCTAAGCTAGGCTAACTGGCTACTGGATGTAGCTTCATATGGTTATAACTAATGTGCATAATATGACAAACAAGCTGTTTATCGTGGAGCAGGTTAAGTTAACAAAGTAAAATATGTTAATTTAATTAGCTTTAGCGGTGCTGGACTTTTGATAGAGCTAGGCTAGCTGTTTCCCTTTGTTTCCAGTCTTTATGCTAAGCTAAGCTAATCACTGATAAAAAGAGCTTCATATTTCCATGACAACAGGTACTTTTTTTACATTCAGAGAGGGGTACTGTAACTGGAGTACCAAGGCATCTGTTTCCAGCCTTCGTGCTAAGCTACGCTAACTGGCTGCTGGGTGTAGCTTCATATCACTTATGTGCATAATATGACAAACAAACAAGCTGTTTATCATGCAACAGGTTAAGTAAACAAAGTACAATATGATCATTTAATGAGCTTTAGCAGTGTCACGGTAGGTTTACACTTGATATCTACAAAAGGTGAGCAACAGGCTCCCTCAGCAGCACCTGTACAGGGTGGATCCTGGTCTTGGTGCTGCCGATGCCCTCCACTGTGATGACGGCGGCTCCGTGAAGCTGGCAGAGCGGCAGGAGGCAGGCGTTGGCTGAGTAATGTCTGGCGGTGTGGTGAAGGTAAACTGTGCTGATGGGATAATATTTCAAGCACTTACTAGTCTTTGTCCAACATCTGTTTTACATTTGGGAGTTTGTTTTCGGTGGATTATCTCCTCTGCTACAGAGGAGTGAAGGAGTGAGACAGTTGCACTGGTTTGGCACCAGGAAGGGAAAATTACCTCCAACCACCACAGAGATTCCACTTTGGCAGATAACCAGCTAACATTCAGACTCCCTCTTGTTTCCTAAAAATCTGATTTAGTTAATCAAATGGCGACACTGTTTGGTATTTTGGAATTTAACCAACTATGTTCATGGTCGAACAAATGGATTTTACACCGAGCTGCAAGATAAAGCTTGGTGGGAGTTTACCAGATTTGGAAGTCTGCTCTCTGACAGCTGTCTCTCCATCAGGGAGACTTTTCTGTTAGTTGTTATTGTAGAAGTATTTCCCAAACTCTATGAACACAGACATGACACAGTTTGAATGCATCTTTAACCTCTTCCATACCAATGTCATCTTGTCAGGAAGGCGGTTAAATAACACTCCAAAGTTAGGCTAAATTTGGGCTATTTGATTTGATTGTGTCTCAGCTCAACTGAGCAGGGTCATGTGGTTTCTCTTAAAGGATACATGATGGTTTTGGTGGCAGGTTGGTAGCGTGACACCATGACCGTGCACGCCCCGCAGCCTCCGCCGCCACAGCCATACTTGGTACCAGTTAACCTCACTGAAGTGACAGTCAAGGAAATCATCAAAATTCAAAGAATAAAAAAAAAAACAACAGCTTTGTGGAGGTGGATTTTGAAGCTGATGTGAAGGATACGCTTCTCTCTGAGGAAGGACAGCAGCGTGGTTTCAGGGTCTGCATGGCTCTCTGTTACCTATTCTCACAGAAGAACATTTTCATCAATTAATCTGCATGTTATTTTCTCAGCTAATCGTTTAGTCAACAAAATGCTGCAAAATTGTGCAAAATGCTCACCATAATTTCCTAAAATGACATCTTCAAATGTCTGTTTTTTTCCAAACAGCCGTACAAAACTCAAAGATATTTTGTTTACCATCAAATACAGCAAGAAAGAGCAGAAAACCCTCAAAACTGAGAAGCTTGAAGCAGCAAAAATCTGCCTTTTTTTTTTTTTTGCTTGAAACATGTTGAACTAATTTTTAATCGAGTATTTGTTGCAGCCCTAAAAGAGCAAGTTGCAGTTCAAGCTCTCTGCATCTGTAAAATTTAATTTCAAAGCTATTTCATTTCAGCACCATGTCAATTTGATTTTTTTCATCACATTTTTCTGATTTTTCTGAGCTAGAGCCATGAAACTGCTAATATTATCATTTGATCAATATTATGACATTCCAACCTGACGACATTTGAAGATTTCATTTATGTCCATAATATGTGCATAAATATGATATCTGAACTCAGTATCTGTACTTTACATATATATAAAAACACGTAAAATTGTATTTATGTAAAACGTTTGTAAATGTTTTAAAAGTTGGTCACATACTTTATTTATTCAGCTGTTGCCACACATGGTGGGTCATTAACAGAAACTAGTGGACAGCTGTAGTGTTTGTTTTACAGTCGCACAACCTTCACACAAACTAACGGGTCTCAAATTTCGCTGTAACACCAGTTATTGATTTGGCACTACTTTGCGTAACTGTCACTTCTGCTGCTTCAAAACACACATTTGTGGCGAAAGTTTAGCGAAAAAACAAAGTGTCAGCCAGCAGCTAAAACTATCTACAACACGACAAACTGTTTATGAATTTAATAAAAGCTCATTTTACCTTTTTCCCGTTAATAAAGAAGCACAAAATATCTCCTTTCCCTGTGGACATCTTTCAAGCGCAAGACAAGTTTTTTCAAGGTCGAGTCACCCTGAATCTACAGGACTTCCACATGTCAAGACTTTCAAAATAAAAGACCAAATAGAAGCTTCAAAAAACTTAAAAAAACATTGCACTGTTCATTTACGCCAAACCACATTCTGGATGTATCAAACAGCAAAAACAGAAGCATTGAGCAGCTGAAATCCCACACTGAGCAACTTGATTGCAAGATTGCAACAAAGTCTCTTACAGTCGCTTACAGGGTGTTGGTAAAAGAAGAGCTGATGAACAGAGCGGTAAACATGACCCTGTCCAATTTATTTCAAACGCGTTGCTGGCATCAAATTCAAAATGTTCATATCATTTTACAAAAACAATAAGAAATGTGTTTTTTGATGCCACAATTTGATATGCTTTTATTTTATAGTCAATATCAGTTGATTTCCTGTCCCACACTGCTGCATCTCCTCAACTTGATCCATTTGTTAAACTAGAAACCACCCACCTCTCTCTCTCTCCAGACTTTAAGGAAGTTTCAGGGACAAAGAGCAAATCAAAACTGAAGAACGTCAACATAAAACAACTAAATTCTGTAACTGTAACTGTAAATTTACTTGAGTTTTGTGTGTTGTGGATAGTCTCACGCATGGCATATACAATCTAACATCCAAATATGGAATAGAAGAAATAATTCTTTAAAAACATTAACATGTCCGCAGCTCTTCTTCTTCCCTCTGCAGCCTGTTTACAACTAAATTCTATAATTATTAACCTGAACTCTGCTCAGCAGGTGAAGACGCAGATGAAGGTTTTTTTAGGTCAGTCTGTCATGTTCTATTGTGTAACTATTTATTAACTATTTATTAACATCTGAGGCTAGTTTTATTGGCAGATAACACATGGACAAACACGTCATACACGTTATCAGACAAAAAGCATTGCATTGATGCTTTCATATAAATATTTTACTATTTTGCAAAAATAAAACTCTTGTTCTGAGTTTGTATGTTCTGTCCTAAGGCGATCTTATAAAACCAGGTCAAAGACAGCTGGGTGAGAGTGAAACAAACAGCAGAGCTGTCAGACAGTGTGCAGGACACAAGAGGGAGCTAAAGGAAAAGAAACAAAGAGGATAAAACTCTGTCTTAAGTATCTTCTTACAGCTTATTTAAAGCTGTTTTATGCATGTTTTGCTTGTTTTGTCTTGTTTATGCCGTGTAGTTATGCATGACTTTGATTTGTAATGTGCTCTATAAAATGCTACCTGGGATTCAGGCCTGCAGGGTTGAAAGGTCAAACTTTATTGGTGGCTACTGCCGCCACGTTGATAATCCTATCTCCTCCGCCTCCAGGCAAATCTAAAAAATCAACAAAGACGTGGATCAGCGGACCTGAGGCAGGCTGAGTGACGCCTGGGTGCTCAAACAAGCCATCTGCAACAGCACCGACCCGTCAGTCAAAGTGTGCATACTCTTATTTATGCATAACTTTAATCCTTTTTACACTTTAACATCAGGAATTATGGAGACTGACTCACTTCTGGAGCCAGCTTTAAGTAGACATTTGGGGAACTGCAGTTTCTGGCACTTCTGCATTGATCTAATTAACAGCGACGGAGGTTGCCGCTTGATACAGACAAGTGACAAATTGAAGAAAAGACCAACATAAAGTATTTTAGTGACGTGTTTGGCCCCAGAACAATGTCAGTGTGCCCTGACATTGAACTCTGCTGAAGGGATAAACACTGTTTCCCTTATTTACTTACAATCTAACATGTCAGTCTAGCTTGAGATGGGGCGACAGGGGCAGACACTATAAAATAATATGTTTATGAAATGTTTTTCTACATTTTTGCCACCTACTTACTTGAAACACTTACCAGTGACAGGGCAGACTGTGACAGATAACTCCCAGGTGTCTGTCCGGCTTCTTTCTTTCAGAGCTTTGCTGAGTTTTTCACCTCCTCCTGGAGCAACTTCAAACTTCCTGAGTCTCTGGTGAACCGCCAACACCTTCATGTAAGAGATGTGGGCGTTGTTGCCGTGACCGAATTCATGAGAGCATCAGAGGACAGCACACGAGGGTGCAGAAAATCTGTCTGCACGCTACATCATTTCTTGTTTGAATGTCCTCTTGAGTCTAATTTTATAACATCCGCAGATACGTGCTGGTGGTTTCCGCTAAACATGCTGTATGTCAACAGCTGGATGTGCTGTATTTGGACTGATAGTGTTGTATGGGGTCATGTTCTGGCCAGTAGTGCAATAAAAGATGACTACAACATCTTACAGCATCCTGAAATATGACTACGCACCTGCAGCAAGACACGCTGTTTTTTCTCTCCAGCAGCCCTGCTTGACAGATAGCGCACACATCCTGGGCTTGGATCACTATCCGGCAGACACTTCCAGCCCTCTGGCCCGTGACTGGTTGGCTCGGGGTCCTAGAAGCAGCAGGCGGATCATTTTCCATCCGGTGGGCTTCGGTTTGGTATAAACCATTAAACACCTCCAAGATCTGTCTCTCCACAAGTCCATGCTGGAATGAGTTATTTTTAATATTGTATGTCAACAGGAGCACGTGTGCACGGGCGGGTCAGTTCTTTCAAACTGCCTACGAACTTACACAGTAGATGTTTCAGTTATAAACATGAAATCTAGTCTGTTAAATCAGCATTGTGATGTTCATAAAATAGAGGTTTATCCCATGACCTTTGTCACAAACCAATGAAATCAGGTCTCAAAGAGCCAAAACAAAATTACATTTCAACAATTTTAAATGAATTGATGTGTAAAAAATGTTTCCACACAACTTTATGTTCTCTGGGTCGTCTGAACTTCTGCAGTAAAACCCTGTGAGATAAAGGTTCATTTCTAGAGTCAGTAGTGCTCATAAATGTTAACCACTCATACATGGACATAAATTATGTTATTAATAGGCTTGAAGATCATCCAAATTTGTTTTATTTTTTTTTTTCAAATTAAATTCAAGGACTTTCCAGGCCCAGTTCCTAACCTAGCAGTGGTTAGTTAGTCTGCATGGGTTCTCTCTGGGTACTCTGACCTCCTATCCCCAAAGACATGCAGGTTAATTGACTCATAGGTGTGAATGTGAGCTTGAATGATTGTGATGAGCAGTGACCAGTGCCAGCTGGGATTGGCTCCAGCCCCCTGTGACCCTGATAACAATGAGCAGTTATGGAAAATGGATGGATTAATTGTGCTCTCTTAGTAAAGAACGTTCAATGGCTCTTTCAAGGATCTGTGAGAACCTTGAATTCATATCAGGCAGTATCTGATCAAAAAAGTAAACAACACTTTTATTATTTTACAGTTTCAAACTAGACACCCAATCCAATCATGTTGTTGAATTTTAGTATATGTTTTTGACATCACAACTGCAACAAAGTTCAAGAATAAGTTTTCTTGAGCTGTTTTACATGCTACCCAGTCATATGGTTGAATAAAATGTTATTAGCTATTGCTAGTACGAGCAGATATGTTTGCATGGCTCTTGCTCCCTGAAGAGTTTGAGCAATATGCATCCTGAATGACAGAATGATTTACCTTGAGGTTCCTGGCCTCTCTCTAAACAGAAATCCTGTTGGGCCGAAGGATTTCAGGAGAAATATAGTCGTGTTGAGGGGCTTGGTCGCTGACTGTGTTCCTCTAGGCAGTTTTCCTGAACTTCCTGTCACTGCAAAATAAAGATATATCAATCATCGACCCTGTAATCATGAAATCGAGTGTACAGGGTGTTTAAATCTGTCAGGAGGTCAAAGATTTCGTCTTAAAATCCCTTTTAAGTTCATCCCCGCCTTACAACATCTAACTACATATGTTAACTAAAATACTGTATTTAGAGTTTTTTGACATGCTTTTACTGGAGTATTGCCATTTCATGCTACTTTGTACTTCCACTCCAAAGAAAATGTATTTAATATTTCAGGGGGGGTTTTTACACATAAAACACATGATATGTTTATGTATTATGCACAACTCTAACCGGTTGTACACAAAGTATTTAAAATTGGCTCCACGTTGATGAGTACTTTTACTTTTGATACTTTAAGTACATTTTGCTGATAATACTTATGTACTTTTCAATTTGTAGTCAGTAGTACTTTACCTTGTAAAGGAGTATTTTTAGAGCATTGTATACTTTTCCCTAAGTAAATGATGTAAATACTTTTTTCACCACTGTTTTACAGTTATAAAGTTGCTCAATACTAAAAAATAAAGGTTGTTACCAGCTGTGTACATGTAAAGCTATACTTCAGACTCACCAGGTTTTAATACACTTTGCATTTAGCTTCGTAGCTTGGGCAGCTAAGGTTGGCTAGTTGCTAATTTAAAAACAGTTGAAAGTGTAAAAAAAACCGTTGGAACCTTTTCAGTTTATGGTTGTAAACAGTACCCAAGTCCGTTTATTAAACTCAGGAGGTGTGCACGTCTCAAAGAAAGTACCTCTCTTTGTCAATAAACTCCTGAAGACCAACAGAAAAAGTACCATGACAGTGCAACGGTCGGAGGAAAGGAACGCCGTAGCCATGGTAACCGGATTCCAGTTGCCAAGGAGATTTTCTGCCCTGCAGAGGGCGCCGTTGCTAAGGGGATAGAAAGCTGACAGCTGATTGGTCCGTTTTTGTTCTGCCTCATTTACAGCAGTTTACAGCACGAAAAAGGATATATAATGAATAATATGCTGTATATTATCAGTTATATTGATACATATGAACAGCTAGAACAGTCCTTTGGGTCTGGAACTCGCCCTTTGACCTAACCAGTTTTTATTCACAGTATAACAGTGCTACAACAACCATAGATACAAAAAAGAAAGTACCACAGATAACCAAACAAGCAGGCTGCACTCTATGAAATAAAGTAATTTTCTTATAAGTTACAGAAGTCAGACCCTAAAGATCAACAGACAGAACATTAAAGTTTACTTTATATCATACATTATGTATTATACATATTTATTACAACACTTTGTAATGTCCATTACAATAGTGGGATGTCCCACAAGAGGCAAGCATGTGATGTCACAGCCCCAGTCATTTGCTATCAGGACAGCTCAGTGTTGTGACTGACCGACTGTTGAGCAAAGCACGCTCACTGAAGGACTACTCTTCACGACAACAGTGTGACATTGTTTTTTATTTTCCTGCAAAGATCACCTATCAGACTGAAGGATTACTCTTCAAGAGGTGGCAGGCGCTTCATTCTCTTATCCTTCTGCTCCTGCAAAGGTAAGTTTCTTTGATAGTTACAGTATGTTAGCATGTAATCTGTGATTACTGTCCAAGAGCTGGGGTTACGGTGCTGAAAAACAGGGCAAATCTTCACATTAAACTAGAAATGTTATACTTTAGGATACATGTTGCAGTATGCATGTAAAACATGGATGCATACGTGCATTTAAAAGTGTTTAAAAGGACAAACAATGTATCTTTTAACTTGTTTTCAGGGTAAAAAGTGATGACACCCCCCCCCAAAAATAGTTTTATTTTAAAAAAGAGTATATGATAAGTTATTTTGAGTAACCACAAAACAGTGAGAGATTATCAAAAGCTACTTAATGTGTCACAGAAGAGTCAAACCTTCTTTGGATCTTGACACGTGAATGTTACGCACATTTAATCACTATATATTTCAGTGTCCAGGCACAAACTGTCTCGTGTGACAGTGTATTTTTGCTTGATTTCTTTAAAGCGAAAGAATGTTTCCGACTTAAAGTTAAACAGCTCAAACCACCTGCTATTCAGTCACACCTAACAAGAAAAATCTGCTCACATGGTTGGAAACAAAGTGGTGAAATGTGATTTCCTCGACCAATGTGTTTTTAATAAAGGATACTTCACATGGTAAACTGTGTAAATCCTCGTGTTCTGGAGCAGACGGCCCACACAATAAGGGAGTAACTTCACTTTGAGTTATTAAGTGTCTTTGTGGGCCATTAGAGAGCTATACTGTGTGTGTTTGGGTGTGCTCAAGATATTCATCTTATAAGCTGACAAAGATTTCCTGAACTTGCAGTCGTGGGAGTAGGAAATTAATAAAGTTTTTCTGGCCTGTCACTGTATTGCAAACTGTTTTTTTATTCCAAATGAGAGGCGAGGGGTTTGGGGAGAGTGGCATGACAGAGATGACAAAGATTTTAAAAGTAAGATCATCATTTTGACTCATCAGAGGTTCTTTGCTGTACATATTTTCAAGTCTTTCCACATTTAAGGTGTTGTGCAACCTCATTTGCAAGCATTTTCAACAGTAATCAAGACACTTGAGTTATATATAATTGCTTTAGGAAGCAGATAAAATCTCTGCCGCTGCCTTGTTATTATGAAACTGAATGTGTTAAATGTTAAATGTGATCTTTTGCATATGTAAACCCATAGGGATGAGTGTTGCAAAGGCTATACATGTGTGGGAATGTATCTATGATATATAAAAACAGGAATTAAACGTTATATTTTAACTTCTAAAAAAAAAAAAAAAAACAGTGCTACTCCTATGAGCCTAACCCAATATTTATCATTTAAAAACATGTGTAAAGTTCAATGTGTGTCACCATATTTAACCAAGAACTTTTCATTAACATACTCACTTTAAACAGTATCATGATATGATATGATGGCTTGATATATATATATATATATATATATATATATATATATATATATATATATAGAGAGAGAGAGAGAGAGAGAGAGAGAGAGACTGTTAATTGTACAGTAAAACGCCGTAATAATTCATGTCAAACCCGTTGTTTTTATACAGTATTCATATGATGTTTTCATGACTAAAAAACTTGTGTTATATGGTAAAATATGGAATAAAACATCAACCTTAAACGTGAAATCAATTCTACTAATATCCTTTTACCGCAATATTAGAAAAAGTTATACAGTATTTTACTGTAAGTAAGTGCAGGAACTACATGAGCTAAAGAAAACAGTAAAACACAGTTAAATTCAAAGTGTATCACAGCCAAACATCTCTATTTATACTGCTGTTACTGATCTGACTATTTTTTACCACCATTATAGTTAAAACTCATAATTTCCACTGTTTTCACACTGACACACCTCGTCGACATCTCTAATCTGGAAAAGATGACCTCAGAAATGTTTTTGCTAATCTATTCTGGCTCAGTTATTATTATAGAAATGAATTGGTGTAAGTCACAGTTTTCCATACTTTTGAGTCTGGTTACCGCATGTAAGCATGTGAGTTTTCAACACATGCGTTTGCCACATTGATGTCTTTTGGCTAAACCTTGTTTAAACTTGCTCAACATGCATAATAAGCATGCAGGAAGGAAGCTGTGAAGAACAGAGGAAGCAAAAGGCCACATCTGTAACCCCAACGTCCAAAAAGGGGAGTCCTGCCATTCCAAATTAAAAACATGGATTTGGTGACACGTATTGTGATTTTGTTTACATGACTTTGATTAGGGCGAAGGTTACGGAGCTGGACATTGTTTAAAGTAATTACAATATCCTCTATATTTTTATTTAAGTTCAATAGAAACAAGATGAATTTGGTGTCTAAACATAAAGATAAGGGAATGAAAATACAAAAAACATGATAAATAAATTACAACCTATGTACAAAAACAGACAAATATCAATTCATTTGAAAGACTTTATTGTCCAGAGCACGTGAACTGGAGTTTGCATCCAGCTCCTGTCAACACATCATGTGTTGGATCCCGTTGGCAGCTGCTTCAGCTCAGGAAGCGTTTTTCTTACTGAGCTCTTGGGGAAACTATTTGAGACAGCGCTGAAATCTTTCCTCCGAAATGCATAAAAATAACTCAGATGAAACAGAAGCAGGAGTGCATATGAACTGTGTATGCTTTCATATATGAGTCATGAGTCTTTGTTGATTGTTTTACTGAACAGAAATAGATTAGTAAGTTAATATGTTTTCCTTTTCTTCCGAACAAACTATTGTTGACTTTCCTCAGAACACCGCGATAATGAGAGCACGGATGAGTCTGAACTGCCTCATGTTTCTCCTGGTCCTGTGCGCCCTCAATAAGGTAGCCATTATCTTTAAATTGTGCACGTGAAATATGCTGTTTTTTAGCTAACATGATCCAAAAAAAGCAGTCGTGTGTGAGCTCGACCACTGATTCATGTAAAACTCTTTACTCCACTGACCCTATTGGCTTTAAACCTCCTGATGCAGACCTTTAAAGGGGTACTCCAGCGATTTAGTAATGCACTTCCATAATGTTAAAGGACCTGTGAGAGACAGGTTAAAAAAATAATGGCCAAAATCATAGCACCACTTGATCCTACACTTCCCATTATGCAACTTCAGAGCATTTCTCATTAGATAGCCTGGTAAATATCCACGTCTTCATGCCACTTGTGTAATTTTCTCAGACTTTTTAGGGAGTACCCCTTTAAAATTACTTATATTTGCCATATTTGTGTGTTAAAATGATTATATATACTGCAGCTTGCTCAACAGTTGCAGTCTAATGATGTATGTTTGTGTCTCTGTGTGGGTTTGCATGCTGAAATATTCATAACACCAGCTGCTCATGGCTGCAAGCCCTAAAGATGAACACCAGGAACATGTGAAAGGGGCGACACGGCACCAAATCACCACGGCCCAGTACGAATGTTTCCAGCGGCTTGTGAAAGAGTCCAGCCGCAAAACGAAAGCAAAAGGTGAGAAGATGATCTCCGAAGGAGTTTTTCACGTTTCATGGTTTCCATTTAATCTAATTGTTTGCGTTTTGCTTTCAGCGGGTTCAACGTGCAACATAACGTGGGATGGGTGGCTGTGCTGGGATGAAACTGAAGCCGGTGTAACGACAGAGCAGAGCTGTCCAGACTATTTTGACGATTTTGACCCTCGTGGTAAAGCAATATATTAACTATGACTAACTTTATTAACATTTATTCACCAATACACATTTACCAACTTATATTATAAATAGACTCAAGCTTAACATGTGAAGATTGACGCCACTCTTACGTCTGTACATAAAGTGCAGACCAGTCAGGATGTTAGCTTAGCTTAGCATAAAGACTGGAAGCAGAGGGAAACTGCTAGCCTGGCTTTCTCCAAAGTTTAAAAAAACATCTAGCAACATCTCTAAAGCTCACTAGCATCTCATTTCTTTAATCTGTACACAAGCAGAGCAGTCAGGATATAATTAGCTTAGCTTAGCTTAAAGAGGCAGGAGGAAACAGCTGGTTGGACTTTGTTTAAAGCTGTATTTCTAGTCTTAGATGACTAATTTTCTGATTATAGTTAAAACAAACCGACAGTTCTTGTTCCCTTTCGTCCCAAAAATAAATTGATACCACATGTAGGTCTGTACGTTAAGTAGAGCAGTCAGGACATGGTTAGCTCAGCATGCTGTATCTTGTGTATTTAATCCATACACAAACATAAAAACTATGTAGCCAAAATGCAAAAACAGAAATGTAAAATTGTGAATTTGAGACAATATTTAAATACAACTTCATCCCAACAAGTATAGAGGATGGTTAGCTTAGCTTAACTTAAAGTCTAAAGGAAGCTACTTGGTTTAGCTAGCTTTGTTTAATCTGTTGTCAAACAGACATATAAAATCATGTAAATGTAAAAACAGAAATGTAAAATTGTGGTTTTACAGAGGGTTGCATGTTGGAGGACTTTTGGAGAAGACCAAGCTAGCTGTTTCACTCTGCTATGCTAAGCTAGGCTGCTCTAGCTCATTATTTAACACATAATGAGGGTGGTATCAGTATTTTCACCTCAAAAACAACATTAAAAAAGAAAATGAATAAGAGAATTTCCCAAAATGTTGAAATATAACTTTCATATAATCAATTTAGATCATAAGCTAAGCTAGCTGTCTTGTTCTTTACACCTTGATTTGTTAACAGCGTCTGCATCCAAGGTCTGCTCCGAGACAGGCGAGTGGGGACGCCACCCAGAGAGCAACAGGACATGGACGAACTTCACAAACTGCAATGCCAACACCCCACCTAATGGCACCGTAAGGAGGAATAAAGATATTTTTTACAATAAAGAAAGGCGCAAAATGAATCAACTTTGACTGAGAAGTTGTATTATTTTGTTTTCTAGCCGGCAACAATGACTCATTTCTACTTGGTCATGATTGGTAACGGCCTGTCGCTGATATCACTGCTCATATCATTAGGAATATTCTTCCATTTTAAGTAAGTGTGGCTCCCTTTTTTTATTTTCAAATGTCCTCAAACCTCAAAGAAATCTGTGCAACTCTTGTCTATAAATTGCATTTTGGTGCAGATACTCAACATTTCCACCAGAAGCTACAATAAGTGGTTATACTGGGAGGATCAACACCAGAAAAGGAAGTTTTAAGGACTCTTTACAACTCAATAAAGCCTAATAAATCTCTACCTCTGCCCTCAGGAGTCTGAGCTGTCAGAGGATAACCCTTCACAAAAACCTCTTCCTGTCATTCGTGCTGAACTCGATCATCACCGTCATCTGGCTTACAACAGTGGTGAAGAAAGAGGGACATACGTATAACGATTCTGTGAGTGACTTCTGCATTTTGTCTTCTTTCATTTGAATTCATAAAAGCCGCGACAGCTCATGTTTCTTTTCTTCCAGGTAAGCTGTAAGCTGGTCATGTTCATCCACCTCTATCTGCTGAGCTGCAACTACTTCTGGATGCTCTGCGAGGGCATCTACCTGCACACTCTGATTGTTGTGGCAGTGTTTGCAGAAAAGCAACATCTCATGTGGTATTATCTGCTTGGGTGGGGTAAGTATGGATTCATATTAATATTTAAATGAAGCACATTTCACTGCCTCACACTCAAATGTCTTAAATGTTCTAAATTTTGCACAGGTTTTCCACTCGTGCCAGCAGTGATACACTCAATAGCACGGCAATGCTACTACAACGACAAGTGAGTGTTCTTCATCACCTCCGTGCTTGAACATCTCCGGAGATATCGTTGTATCTAAGCCAGACGTTTCCGTAATATTATAATCTCATCCATGCATTCACAGATGTTGGGTCAGCTCAGATACTTCTTTGCTGTACATCATCCATGGTCCCATTTGCGCGGCATTGGTGGTAAGCACTCAACTAAAGGGGTACAAGCACATCTCTAACATGGTCACTTGGCACATTTTCTATTGTTTTACATGCAAATAATGTAGGATATATTTAAAATTATATTATATATAATATTTTGGTTGTAAAACCCTCAATCAATGGTCGTCTGCAGACCTTTGGTGCTTCCATTTTATGCTATTTTAAAGTGGAACACATCATCAGTTGGATGAAGGACGTGGACACTCTTGGTTCAATGTCCAGATACTTTTCAACTGTTATTTTGTCTCTTTTCTTACTTGCATTGCATGTTTAAATGATTTTCACTATGTCAAACTGTCAAAGAGTCCTTGGAACCCACCAAATCCACGTTTCCGAATCAACATCTTCTTTGTTTTTGTCTCCAGGTGAATCTTTTCTTCCTGCTGAACATCGTCCGGGTTCTCATCACCAAGCTGAGGGTGACGCACCAGGCCGAGTCCAGCCTCTACATGAGGGCCGTGAGAGCCACCCTCATCCTCATCCCTCTGCTCGGCATCCAGTTTGTCCTGCTCCCCTACAAGCCCCACGATCACTGGGTCTTCGAGATCTACCTGTACATCATGGACATCTTCATGCACTACCAGGTCAGTTTATATCCAAAACTGCCATTAAAATACTACAAGAAATGTTGTTGTACCCAATAAAAATCATTAGTACATGATATTAAAAGTTCTCCTGTAGGTACAGACTTGTTGCATTACTGTCCAGTGGGAATATCCTCAATGATTCTTCAGTGATGGTTGCAAATATTACAAATATTTCTAGAATAAGAGCATGAATGAATGTATGAGTTTAAAGGACTTCATATCTTGTGTATTTTCTCACATTTTTTCACATGCAGGGCCTTTTGGTTTCTACAATATTCTGCTTCTTCAATGGGGAGGTGAGTCATGAGCTCGATTCGGCAGATTACTGCTGATGGTTTCTTATATATCAATGCTTGGAGTCAAGAGTTGATGCATGTCTGGTATATTTAGAGAAAACTCATCAAACCTTTTGGCTTACACATCCCAGTTCAACAGCAACAACACCATTCTTGAGTTCCCCATTCACAAGTAATACTGATGTTGTGAGTCCCCACAACCCACCTTCTATCGCCCCCAGCAAACGTTGACCACAAACCCAAAACGAGGTCTATATTTTGGAGAAATAGTTGGATTTTTTTAATCTAAAAACTCCCAAATTCACAAAAAATACAGAGGACATTGATATAAATGCACCAAAAATGCACTGAAGATGGATTGTTATTGATTAAAGCTGGTAAGGAAGCACCCAATTCTTTAGAAGGTCGTAAAGAACAATTCATTCTTGAATTCTTCTTACTTATTCTAGTGAAGGACTATTCAGCTCTGTAGTTCCTATATCGCATGATAAAAAACTCCCAATCAGACAAACTTCAGCCTTTTCTTTAAGCCTCCTTTCCTTGCCGTCTTCCCAAAGTTGAGACCAGATCTTCGTGTCTCCTCTTGCAGGTCCAAAGCGTTCTGCGAAGACACTGGAATCAACAGCGGATGCAGTTCGCCGGCACGTTCGACTTCTTCCGGTCAGCCTCCTACGTAGCGTCGTCGCTCACAGAGGTCCACCGCTGCTACAGCATCGAAAGCCACACTGAGCACATGAACGGCAAGAGCTACTCAGACATATTCAGATCGGACAGCCCTTTTGTGTGAAGGTGGCCCTCGAGATGTTCGGCACTCTCTTTGACTTCTCCGAGATGTTACGAAGATTGATGTTTTCTTGGAGTTCATTTGACATTTTTTCATCTCCCAGCCCAACCAACATATCCTTTTTATTATTATTATTATTATTTTACTTTTTTTCTCACAAATATTCCCAAAACAGAAACAGCTTGAGACCGAAGACGCTGTTTCTTCATTATTTACATCCCACAGATTTTCAAAGTGGCTGTTGCTGGACATAAGGAAGACCCTGTGAATCAAACAGCCTCAATGTAAAGCATTAATGCAATGAATTAATGCTTTTTTTGCATCGTGTGGAATAAACTTGAAGAGCCCTCGGTGAACGAGAACTTGTTCTGTTGAGCTGTTACGATTTTGCAAAGAAAGAAGTTGAGGTTTTTCTGGGCATTTTCATGTAATTTAAAAATAGGTAGTTATCGGCGAGGGTGTTGTGGAAATGAAATGTACGAAAACCCTGTTTAACCACCTCGAAATCTAGTTGTAGGCACATAACGCTGTGGCAGAGCCAGAGTTGGAAGTTAGCCAAATGGCTAGCTTGAAGAGCAAAAAAGTATGCAGTTGGCCCAGTTTCAGCCCAGAGAGGTCAATGTTTTCAAGAGAATACAATAATGATTTCTGGAGTTAGTACCATATAAAACTAGACATTTAAATGTACAAAAGTACAAACACACACAAAAAAGCAGAAATAAACAGCTAGCTTGCTTTGCTAAATGTCATTCCTGCTCTAGCTGCTTTCGAATTTAAAGCCATGAAACTTAGAATAAAGAGTTTTGTATTCATGTATTATTTCCTTAAGCTAAGTTAAAAACAAATAATGAGTTTCACTATCAAATGTTGTCAAAAACATAAGCTTACATTGTCTTAGCTGCAGTATCTTTTTAAAGCTAACGTTACGTTAGCCTCACTGTGTTTTTTTTGCTTCACATCTGATTATTCCAAAATGCTGGAGAGATGATTGTGAGATAGTCACGGAGGCAAATATGACTGAAAAGTGCATGTGTTTGTATATATATTTGAGTGTATATGACATATATCAAGGCACAAAATATGAATTTTGTATTTAGACAGCCTTTAGTGTACTTTTGTAGCTAGGAAAACATCATTGTATATTAATTACGTTTAATTTTTAAAGCTCCACAAAACTGTTGCTGTTTAATTATTAGTAGTGAATCACATTACATGTTTTTAGATGAATTCTCCATTGAGTTTTTGGTGTCCAGGAAATAAATTCAGCAGGAACTGAGTTATTTTGATTCACAGATTTGATAATTATTGTCACCTCCAGTTAGAGATGTAACTTTCCTGTCAGAGAGCTGCTGGTTTCAGCCTTCCATAACAGGAATTACTAATCAGTCTCACATGCAATACAAATATTAACTTACTTAACACTTTTTTAAGCTAGCTGGTTAGCTGAGCTTAGCATAAAGACTGGAAACAGGGGGAAACAGCTATCTTGACACTGTCCAAGCAAAATCCACATAGCAGCACCTCTAAAGCTCACAAAACCTTAAATGAAACTAGCTAAAATACGTATAATTACTTATTTATCCATCAGATTTACAGAATATTTCTGCTATTCATTATACAACATGTTTACTTCATTGATTTTTAGTAATAGAAGAAAAAACTCCCTCAGTGTCACAGGTATTTTGCCATAAAAGAAACCTGAAAACATTAGCTGGATGTGTTATTTAGTGTCAAGATGTTTATTATATGTTAGCCTACACTGGACATAAGTGTGTTATGTTGTTTAGGCTGTGTCTCATTCATGGCATTCATTTTTTACAGCAATCGTTTGACATTTTGGAAAATACTGCTTAGAGTGCGATCAAAAGATTGATACCACTCTCGTGTCTGTGCAGGAAGTTTTGAGCTAGAGCCAGCAGCCAGTTAGCCTAGCTTAGCATAAAGACTGGGAACAAGGGGAAACAGCTAGCCTGGCTTTCTGAAGGTAACAAAATCTGCGTACCAGCACCTCTAAAGCTAACCATGTAGCTTGTTATGTCGTTCCTGATTCCTGATTGAATGGTTATTCAATCAGGAATTTAGCCTTAGCATTTAGCATTAGAGTCCAAACCAGGCTAGCTGTTACTCCCATATTCTCCTGTCTTTATTAAATTACAGCCAATAGGCGATTAGCTTAGCTTAGCATAAAGACTGGGAATGGGGAACAGCTGGCTTGACTGTGTCCACACAAAACCCATTAAATTAGCTAAAACATGTATTAGGGAATATTTCTGCTATTCATAATACATAATGTGTACTACAACAATTTACAAAACTGCAGGATTTCTACAGTAATTTCTAGACTGATTTTTTGTGATTTTATAGTTAAATATGGAGCTAGAGTCAGCAGCCAGCTAGCTTAGCTTAGCATAAAGACGAAAAACAGTGGAAACAGCTAGCTTGGCTCTCTGAAGGTAACAACATCTGCCTACCAGCTAACTAATTAGCATGTTATATTAAATTTTTAAGCAGGATTTTAGCCTTAGCATTTAGTATTTCAGCCCAAACCAGGCTAGCTGTTTTCTCCAGTCTTTATGCTAAGCTAAGCTTACGGATTATAGCTTTATATTTACCATTTAGAGAAGAGAGTGGTATCAATCTTCGCAAGAAAGCTGAGTGAGTCCAAAATGTTAATTTATTTAAAGGAAACTCTTTCCGAAGATTAAGGGTTTGCAATACTCAGAGAAGAATAATAAGATGGATTTGTGATGCTATTAACATGGGCTACATAGGAAAACCAAACTGTGAACAAGGTTCACTTAGTAGCTTTCTCTGGAGCTTTCAACCATATTCTACAACAGTATATAAGTGGTTGTATATGGGAGGGGGGAGATCATAACTTCTATATACACTGTAGGAAGCCATGGGAAATGGTTAAAAGCCATGCAAAAAGCTAGTATACTTATACTTTATCCCAGACATGTTTTCCCAATGTCAAGAATGAATCTTGACGTGTCTATCCCCATGTTGGAGCTGTTATACAAGATTTTCAGATGTTTTTAGTCACAATATTGAACTTATTTTCATTTTTGTAACATAGTTTTGTCAATAAATCCCGACAATGCTTGTTTATACTGAAGTAATAATGCTGTAAATAAAAACAAGCTGTCGCTGTATTTGTTGTTTACTCAGTGTCTCTTATTCACTCCCCCTCTGAAAGAAAATATGTGTATTTTCTTTCCCACATATTTAATTAAGGGTGGGATTTCCTTGTCTGACCTTAGAAAATGTCTCCCACTGAAATGAATATTGTTTCCAGACAAAGCAGGGCGTGTTACTGTCTGTTCCTCGTCCAAAACATATATGCGACCAGGTACAATTAGGAAGTCCCAGAGGAAAAGAGCCAAATCTATGCCTTCAGTGCATCATTTATCAAATTCAGGGCAGAGAAGCTGTAAAAGCACTTAGCATGCCGCTTCTTTCTTCTTCCAAATGTTAAATATGTCTTTCTGCAAACAGAACACGCCATGATCAGAAGCATGTGTGCATAGAGTGCGACCGTTTATCATTGCAAGTAATATTTACGAGCTACTTTCATGCCTTTCTTAGTCAATGACCTCAATCCACAAAGGATTCTGGTATCCGCGGTTTTGGACAGTGCATGGGGCATCATAGAAATCATAAGTCTCCTCCCCGTGTTATTTTGTGCAGCAAACATCTGGCATTTTTACAACACAACTTTTAACTCGCATCCTGTTACATCAGTATTATAGATGTTATCCTGTGTGGTTTCTCTGATGCCACATTTCCTTTCTAAGAGATAAAAGAGATAAAAATAATGTTGAAGCTGTGAAAATCGGATCATAGTCAAAATCTATGCAAAGACAAACCCATCTCTCTCATGGTTTTTGTAGCAATCTGTAAGAAAATGATGTACTTATTCTACTAATGTATAAATAATCTATAAAAAAAATAATAGTTTACCATGTAAAAAATCATACATTTATGGAAAATAACTCATTTTACAGTAGTTTTGTGTTTTTTGGGACATTATCTGTAAATAACCAAACTATACCAACTTATTTTAAGTAAATGTCAATAACGCCTAATTACATTTATTACATGTTTTGTACAGAGAAATATTCTTTATTAAATTTAATTCAAATTTATGTAAAATGACGGTAATGAGCTGTAATCAGCAATTTTAACAATTTTAACAACTTCTTGTTTTCTTTGGTATTTTTGTCAGATATGCATTGATGATTGCTGGATAATATGTATGTTGATGTCATCCAATGTCAAATCTCTATTTGGTTATGTGACGGCACTATAGACAGTATAAATATGGATGTTGTATCCGAGACCAAAACTGTTTTTTGTACCAGGCTGTAAACATGTTTATTTCTGCTGTGAAGTTGGACATTTTAACATGGGGACTTATGGAGACTGACTCACTTCTGGAGCCAGCCTCAAGTGGACGTGTGAGGAACTGCAGCTTTTGGCGCTTCACTTCACAGCCACGGAGGTTGCCACTTGGTTTTCAGGAACGTATTGACATGTTGATGTCTCAGAATTGTTTGTGTGATCACTCTGCTGAAGTCATCACTGCTGCACTGCTTCATTCTTCCAGTTTTTCACCTTGAGGGCTCTTAATGGCTAAGACGCTCTGGGATCTAGTCTGAACTATAAGAAGGAATTCCCAGAAAACGTCACAGTTCTCAGAATTATGAATACAGCGCTGATGTTTTTGTTGTTTACCGATCACAACACCGCCCGACAAATCCCACCTCCCTTTATTTACCCCAGTGGAAATCAGACCAGTGGATGTATTGCAGGCTTCCTGTTTCTAAGAATACATTGCCATTGAACTCTTGATCCGTTAGCTCTTGTGTGCTGGTAGCAAACACTTCCTCAGTCTCATGACTAACACTTGTTTACTGCCTTTACTTCCTAAAGCTTCTACTGAAACTTAAAGCATTAACCTGATGTGTTGTGCCCAGATGGACCTTCTTCTTCTACGTGAGTTGGTAGCATTTCTGTGTATTTGTCAGGGACACTTCCACAGGACATGACTGAACAGAGACATAATATGCCACATGTAGTCTCCCACATGGTGACAATCGTGCAGACGTAGCTGCAGAAATGAAGTTCTAGGAAATAATCACATAAATCTACACCACATTGTCATGGCCACAATTAGCTTTCATTGAGCTGACGCACAAATGATGAGTAATTTCCTTTCATGAGAAACCATTATAAACTTATGTACACTGTTAAAAAAAGAAAAACGTAAAAATGGTCAAATGACTGTAAAATTAAAGTAAAATGTCAACAATACTAATAGTAAAAATACTAATAGTTCTGCGCAGAAACACTGTTATTTTATGGATGTTTCCTGAATTAATAAACAACATATTCAATTACAGATCATTATTTTCATTTTACATACATTTATATGTAATTTAAGAACGCATAAAAAATATTGTAAAAATAATATTGTAACTTTTCTGTACATTATTACGTCATGATTAGAGTTTGATAGTTTATTTACAGATAATGTCCAGAATTTTACAGAGTTTGTATACAATTAAAAAACAAGCAGAAAACTACTGTAAAAATTGGAGTTATTGTCACTTAATATTTCACTCGACTTCAGTATATTCCTGATGATCATTCATATTAATAGCAGGAACAAACACAGTGCTTGAATTTAGCAGGTAAGTAGACAATGGGTAGCTGATCAGGGACTGCCCACTATTACGAAACCCCAATTGTCAGAAATATGTCTATTAGGCTGGAAGCACAACAGCCTGTTATCCCAAGTAAAAGTATAAAATGGCATAAAATACCACCATTGATCATCTGTTTGTCTGGATTTGAATTTCTAATCTTGATTTTAATGACTTAATTAGACAAAAACAGCTCTGAAAACACAGTGCGTAGTCCAGTACTCTTACGTAAAATGACTTCCTCTTGACCTCATGTATCTTTATCTTAAAGGATGCCATACACAAACAGTAAAAGTTTGCAGAGAAGCTCAAACATGCGGCTCCAGGTCACAGCGCTGCATGTCGGGAAAAACTGGAGCTCAGACAAAATGTCGAGTTATTTGGCATTCTGAGATTGTGGGCCATTCAGATGGATTTTTCCTTCCCAGAAGAAGGAAACTTCCCATTTCCCATTTATCCTGAGAGAGAGAGAGAGAGAGAGAGAGAGAGAGTGCCTCAGAAAATCCCCTGGACGAACAAGACATGATGCACTTTACCTTCCCAGCAACAGCAGAGCTGGTATGTTAGGAATGCAAAGAGTGAAAAAAGTTCCACAGCTGATCGGAAAATAATTTGATTTAATGGTAAAATCACTACCTGTGACACAGCTTTACTGACACCTATTGCATCAGAAACATGGCTGAAGATACTGATGAGCTTTATTGCATTTAAAAGGAAGAATGAGTCAAGCTTAAAGCAGAAAAAAATGCTGCATCCTTTCCAGTAATTTCATTACAAACGCTCACTGTAGGCAGAAATGTCTGGTTAAACCACTCTCAATACATTGTTACACTCACACATCTGACTCAGAGCGTGATTTGGCCACTTGTGCATGGGGATGTCTCACTCTTGAGAACAATGGAATGAGTTCTTGGCTGTGTTCGAGGGTGTGGAGGGCGTACAGTACAGGGGTTGGGGTGAGCAATGTGGCCCGGGTGTATGGATGTGACCCGGGCTTGGGTGGGACCACAGGAAGTCTGCTGTTCACTGCAGAGACTGCTGCAGGGTCATGAATTATCTGAGCAGCTCATCACAGAGTGATGTCAACACTTAGTTGTCTGGTACTCTTCGCTGCTTTGGTGTTTCAGGAGGGATGTCATGATCAAATGTGTGAATACATCATGTGGGGAGTTCATTGCTCGCCAGGGGTGTAGCACTTTTTTTTGTTGTTGTTCTTTGCAGCTGTGGGTCTTCATAAATGTCATCAACTTTCACCCCAGCAGCAAGAAAGACTCTGACTGATTTCTATCATATCTGTGATTTGATAACACGACTCCGGATGCTTCTTTTTTTTAAAGATATTTTTTTGGCCTTTTTGGGCTTTATTTGACAGAGACATGACATGCAGCAAAGGGCCACAGGTCAGATTCGAACCCCGGGCCGCTGCTGAGCCTTCGTGCATGGGGCGGATGCTCTACCAATTGAGCTAATCGACACCCCCCAGATGCTTCTTAACTGCTCTAAATGGGTCTCATTTCCATAGGTTTGGCCATAATTTCTGTTTGTTATGATTGCACCAAAGTAATTGCTGCCATCTGGGAATGTTGCAACATCATTAATATGAGAGACAAGAAACCTTGGATAACCTAAGGGTTTGTTTACAACCTTAAAAATGGTGCTGTCCCTACGGACAAGCCCTGGATTTACTGAAGCTGTAACACTGTGTTTGAGAGAGACTCACCGTGCACAGTGGAAAGAGATGAAGACATTGTGAGTTCAAGTGTTTTGCTCAGATGACATAAACCATCCGTCCATTTTCTGTAACCACTTGTCCTTATCAGGAGGGCGATTGGGAGAGGTACACCCTGGACAAGTCGCTAGTTCATCACAGGGCTGACACATCGAGACAAACAACCATCCACGCTCACATTCACACCTACTGTATGGGAACCTGAGGCCAGGGTTCGAACCAGGAACAAGTTTGCTGTTAGGCAACAGTGCAAACCACCATGCCACACCATCACATAATCACCTTCAGCAGGACAGTATGTTGCTAAATGCTAATCTCAGCATGCTAACATGCTTATGTTAAGTAGCTCTAATATTGGTTTAGCCTGTTAGCATGCTAAACACGAGGCACATTGGAATTTCGACATGTAAAAATTTAAATGTCATGGAAGTCCATCCAGCAGTTGTTGAGATATTTCATTAACTCGACTTCATGGTGGTTCAGCTGAGGCCGAAGGGTTACTTTGGCAGGTATTTAGTTATAAACCAAACCAAGGTTTTGACCTGAACATGGAACAAGAGGAAAAATTAAGGGATCACGGATCATGAAATAAATGTTGACGTATGTACCAAATACAAAGATGTCAACCTGCTGGTGGTGCAAGAGAAAAAGCAAGATCACCAACGTCAATAGGATTCATCTTCTGGGAACATCTGGGAGAGTCTGAACCAAATTTCATGGCAATAGTTGTTGAGATAGTTCAATCTGGACCGTTAGACTGGCATTGCCAATCCTGGAGCCGTCACCAGCATAGCAATGATGTTTTGGAAGAATCATCCAGAAACTGATGTTTGGGTCGTGTTACATTCTCAGATTTAAGCAATTATCTTGTTGAGTACCATGTTTTTACTGTCGTATCGATAAAAACATTGGCCAAACTCATGAAAATAAGATCTTTGATAAACCACCACTTAAAGAGCTGAGACATGGTGCTTTCAAACCATTCCCCTTCGATTCAAAGGCTACTCAAACTCTGGTGGGGACCAACGAACCAGACCGGGACCACCTGAGTAGGTGGTTCATTTATAATAAACCAGTGTGAGAACCAGAAGGCAGCGATTGGTTTGTATTGGACCGAACTAACTGAACTTACTGAACTACAAGTATGAAAATGACCTTTCTGAGTGGCGTGATCAGCCACGGGGAACAAGGATGAAGGTTATTTGCTTTGCAAGCAATTTTGTTTGGATAATTTTTTAAGTCTAGCAGCAGGACATCTAAGACATCCCACCCTTCAAACGTCAGACATTTGAAATCAAACTCTTCAAAACATCTCAAACAATAACCTTATTAGAGTTTTAAAGAGCCCAGTTCCTAGTACCCAGGGCGGTGGGCCAGTATCCACTTGTATGAGGTGCGCCACTGCTCTCGTCTTCAGCATCATCCTGCCAACAGGAACTCCCTCGCTCCTCTCCCAGTTTCCTGCCATTGTTCTCTCCACTGCCACCAGCCACAGGCTCCTCCCAGGATCTGGGAAAAGGTGGGATGTTAAAGCGGGCCCCATTTCCCCTTCGATCAGCTTCGACCTCAGCCGGTGGAGGAGGGGTGCATTTAAGAGTGTGTGTACGTGAACAGATAGGCAGCACCCATATGAAGAGCAGCTTTCAAGTGCAACTAAGTTGAGCGCCTGCAGTTTCTGGAATTTCTCCAGTTTGATCTCATCTTAAAGGCTCATTGAAGTAAAATCCGCACAAATTCTTCTACTTTACAAACTTTGTTGACCAATAGCATCTTGCCCGTGTTGACCTTTGACGGAAAAGAGAGCCAAACAGAAGTTATCATGGCTTGTTAGTTTTGGTCATTCCCTTTTATTTACATATCTGTGTCAAGTAGAAGTAGAAAACAGAGGAGTCCATGGTACAACGCCACCTGTATCATATTTGCTTCTTGAGTTTCTGAGACCTCTAAGCCATCAACATGTCAGTGCGTTCCTGAAAAAGCCAAGTGGTATCCTCCGTGGCTGTGAAATGAAGTACCAAAAACTGCAGTTCCTCACACGTCAACTTGAAGTGAGTCAGTCTCCATAAGTCCCCATGTTAAAATGTCCAACTTCACAGCAGAAATAAACATGTTTACAGCCTGGTACAAAAAACAGTTTTGGTCTCTATAGCTAATTTCCTGTTCATGACAACTGTACTGAGGGTGAATTTTTTTCGAACTCACCTGTTCAAATTATATTAAGGCTTAAAGTTATTCAGATTGACAGGTTACAGATGTCTTGTTTGAGCCACCAGACGTCATTTGGACTGCAATAGCTTCACCAACAATCCACGTCTTTGCCCATTTTTGGATTAGCTGGAAGGCGGCAGAGGCAGGACTGCCAAGATGGCGACGGCCAGAGCCCCCACACTGAGCTTCACAACGGCTCTTCAGAAGCCTGTGGGTGATTTCACAGACACGACATCCATGTTTTATACAGTGTATAATAAACACCTCAATTTTAATTGCTTCACAGGACTGTGTGAACTTGCTATCCTCCAATTTTTATTGAACGAAATGCCGGTGAGAGTTAAGAACCAACAAGCAGCTAGTGTGCTAGCCGTACACTGGTAGAACCAAAGACATTAATTTTGGAAAATGATTGAAGTGAGAGAGCATCAGGAGTGTTTGCATGATCAGGGGAAATGATGGTTGGATGATTGAGTTTGGAGTGAAAAAAATGGGTCAAAATGTCACGTTAAAGTGAGGAAATGTTTAAAACGCCCCATCTATAAATGCTATAAATCTAATGAAATATTAGTTTGTGCAAACCTTTGATTTGTGGCTACAATATATGTTCACTTCCAGTCTTTCAGTCCTGTATTTTATCGCCTAAGTGAGAATAATTCAGGCCACTAGTTTCATCCTTTCTCATGATCTTTCTTTAAGTGTTTTAGAGGGGCGTCAGTGAGGTGGGGTTGGAGGGTGCACAGGAAGGAAAAGGAGTAGCTGGGAAATCTCATCGAGGCTCCTCAGCGAACAAGAGAGACACCCCATTCAGGATCTGGGCGTCATTGCCAAGTCATCTCAGGGTCGCAGACTCCAGCGGCCCATGTTTTTTTTTTGTTTTTTTTTTTGGGTGAAGCAAGCACAAATACATCACATGGAAAACACTCAGAATTTAATGCACCTTTAACTATGTCAGGCTCACAGAGAGACTTTACATGCAAGCAGGAGGAGATGAAAAGACAAGAAAGAGGAGGGTTTAGCCTCTGGGCTCATATATTTCCTCAGGAAATGAGAGATGACTTCTTCCTCTTTGAGATGAGCAGGAGGCTAATTAAAGCTGAGCAGCCTCTGTAAACCAGCACCACCCCATGTCCTTTTGTAATATTAACAGTATTTATTTGTGTAGTACTTTTGAACTGGTTCAGACATTCATGGTTTCCAGGGGATGAATACTACGACATTTTATGGTTTAGTAAAATATTTCAACAACTATTGGATGGATTGCAGTGATATTTGGTCCAGCTTAGGATCATTTGTAATATCTTTGGTGATCACCTGACCTTTCACCATCATCAGGTCACAGTTTTAACTGTCCAAGTCTTCGGTTTGATGACCATATTTTCACATACAAGCCAATTCTTGGGTTGATTTGTTGAGGTGTCAATGTGTAAACTGATGTTTTTTGTTGTTCATCTTGGCAGACGCCTGGGTACTCAAACAAGCCATGTGTAACAGCACCTACCTGTCAATCAAAGCGGCCATGCTGTTAATCCTGCATAACTTTAAGCCTTAATATAATTTGAACAGGTGAGTTGTATAAAAATTCACCCTCAGTACAGTTGTCATGAACGGGGAAATTAGCTATAGAGACCAAAACAGTTTTTTGTACCAGGCTGTAAACATGTTTATTTCTGCTGTGAAGTTGGACATTTTAACATGGGGACTTATGGAGACTGACTCACTTCTGGAGCCAGCCTCAAGTGGGCGTTTGAGGAACTGCAGTGAAAAGGAGATTTTTAATCTCAATGCAACGTTTCCTGATTAAATAAATAAAAATACGAATGACATTCCGACATCATCCTTTTGCAAATGCTAGCATCCTAACCTGCTAAACTAAGATGGTATACCTGCTTAGAATTAGCATGTTAGCATTATTATTGTGAGGATGTTAGCATGACCGTCGACTCTTATTCTAGTTGTGCTTTAAAGGACAAATTTAAGATAAAACCAACAGAAACAACAAAATATTAGAACAAATTTAATTCTAAATTGATGGATGGAAAATTTAAAGTATATTATAGAACACAAAAAGTCATTAGAATCCAATAATACATGAGGATTTTACAACAAGTGTGCATAGCCCTGGCTTTAAAAGTGATAAAATGAATGAATGTTTAAAGAAATTATTAAAATGTAGCATTAGCCAGCAGCTAAAATAAGTCATTAGTGAGGAGTCTGGCTGTGATGCTCGGCACTAATTGCACACATCTGGTATTTCATTTATATGTTATCATATAGCGAACAAGAAAGCATTATTAAAATCATTTTAACAGGACTTCAGTTGCAGGAAAAAAAGTGTGTCATCAGGGAATTCCTGGATTTAAAGGCCTTGAATTTCCTTCAATGCATAAATTGTCTTAAGCAACATCAGCTTTAGTGTTGGTCTTGACACTGTTGCCCCCAACTGAGCAGCTTATATGTGAAAAAGCTCCTAAAATATGCAAAAGTGTTGGGTAAAAATGCACTATAGGAGCTCACAGACAAGTTCCTTCACCACTTTTACCTAAAACTTTCCATGCCTGAAATGAAAATAGCAGCCCCGGCTAAAAATGACCACCTCGACAGATGTGGAGCGAGCCCGGCCTGGCAGGAAACGGTGAGAGTGTCACGTCTTTCACCGAGCACAGAGACGAGAGGTCGACCCAGAAAACATGTGCTGCCTGAACTTTGGCTCTTATTCTTCCTGTAAGGACGCCTTCTCTCTCCCTCTCTCTCTCTCTCTCTCTCTCTCTCTCTGGCTTCTTTTTCATCTCATTCGCTCAAACACACCCAGAAACACACTGAAATGGTGGGGAAAGCATGCAGCCAAGACACCCTTTTTTTGGCTTTTGTAGATCAGTAAATCAGTGTGTTGTTATAGCTCAAAAAATAAGCTCTGATACAGCATGAATCCATGCCTGAAGTGTTAGTTTTCCGTCCTAAGAGCACCTGGGATGTCAGGTGAAAGCGGTTAACTGTGATTTGTCAACTGTAAGGAAACATCATTATCTCCATCTAGTGGTCAGATGGTTAACTTGCAGACATTTCTCATTTAAACTCTGAGCAAAATCTTGCTTTTCATGAGGGGGAACCGAGTTTTTATTCAACTTTTCTTGGCTTTGTTTCTCTTCCTTTGGGGGTGTGGGGATGGGGGGAAGAGCACAGTCATTCCAAAGAAAGACATTTATTCCACATCCATAGTCAACAACAAACAAATAATTTGCAATTTACAGTCATATGTTGCATTTACAGAAGTTTTTTAAAAAGGTTTTCTGTTGAAAGAGTAAATGAGTTCCTGCACAGAACTTAATAATTTAGGTTCAAGCATGATTTTCATCCTTTATTCCATTAAAAATTAATAACTACAGTTATTGCTATATAAACGCTTGCCCTATCCAGGCCTCTGGACGTGCATTTACTGGAAAAAAATGCCAAGTGAAAAAAGGTTTCAATGCTTTTATTCACTATAAACCTTCAGTTATTATGTTCCCTAAAAAGACATCTCTTAAAGCGTTCATATTATTGGCTGTTTTTCCAGTTTATGCATGTTTACAATCTGTCTAAACCCCACTTTGTTTTTTATTTAGGTTTCATGTTAGCACCTCAGATTTATTACTATTTTTCCACCCACATGCATTTCCCTGTAGAGTACTGTGCTCTAGATTGTAAATGTATTGATTGGTGAATAAATTATGTCAGCGTCCTACTAGTCACAAGTACACTGTACTTCAACAGCTTATGGGAAATGCAGCCACGTGTGAAGAATGGCAGCAATAAAACATCTAACCTTCATCGACTCGTACGCTCACACAAAGAGGAGTCCATATGCTATAAATTCTGGTGATGATGTTACTCCTCTAAAAAAAAGGGCTATTTTTGTCCATCTTTCATTGGGGGGGGTTGTGTTTTATGAGAAGCACACAGGGCCGATGTCCAGGCCAAACTCCTGACTAGCCTTTCCAATATCCATGGGGGCCAAGTCCACCACGGGCAGCCTGATCGAAGTTTGAGTCCTGTACTCGATCACTGTCTTGCCCCACTCGCCGTTTGATTTCTGGTGAGAAGAAAGCCAGATGAATCAATGAAAGTGTCTTCCAATCACTTTTCGTCAAATTTAGGTACTCTGTAACGACTTACCGAGCAGCCGTCCTCGATGACGGTGTATCGGAGGCGGTTGTTGCCTTGTGCCCTCAGCTCCTGGCCGTTGTAGCCTCTGAGGACCAGAGCTTTCTTCAGGCTGTTGCTCTTGTCATCTTTGTAAGCCACGCTGTTCCTGCAGTGGTAGGTGATGTTCTGGTGCGACTCTTTGGACAATAGCTGCAGCAGCTTCAGCTGAACCGCCACGGCGTTCGGCTGCTCCTCACTGTTTCCATAGCGGAACTGAAACAGGACGTCAATTTGGCATGATTACACCCAGGGCATGCTGCTAAAGACATCATGTTTGGACCCAACAAAGATTTTAAAGCTTCCACAAAATGTGTCTAGATTTCTTACTCTGGTTCCACTGTTCATGTCAGCTCCAAACCAGACAGGTTTGTTGGCGCTGGGAGTGGATTTTGTCCACCAGGCCTTGCTGGGAATGTTGTCCGGATTGGCAGAGATGCAGGTTTCACCACTTTCCATATTGCAGAAGACCTTGATGGCATCCTTTATGCTTCCTTGATTTGGATCCAGCCAGTACTCACCTGTAAAGGCACAAGCAAAATGACTCAAAGGAGTAACATTAACAGGTTAGTCTACATACTGTATGTGGTCATATCAGGACCCTCACCACTCTTTTTCTGAGGGTAGCACTGCTTGATGTCCTGGCATGTTTTCGCAGGGTTCATCTTGCTGCCGTCAGGACTGCGGAGGTTTTGCAGATGTCCGCTGAGGGTCTTCAACGTGGCGTGGACTCCGGTGTTTGCGCGCAGGGCAGCCTCGTTCTTATTGGGGAGGGCTTCGTCTTTGTTCATCTCTGGAGGAGGAGGAGGATCAGCACCAACATCGTCCTCGACGAATTCCACATCTTCTGGCACACCACCGCCATTCCCATCATAATCGTAAGAGGCGACAAAAAGGAGGTCTTCTGCAGCTGCGGTGGGAGGTCCTGGTGGTCCTGGAGGGCCGGGTGGTCCGGGTTCACCTTGTGGACCCTGACAACGAAAAAATAAATTAGATACCTCAACAACCAGATGCAAGTTGTAATGGAATTTGGATAATTATGATCCCCAATACACTATGAAACACAAGAAATATCTAAATTTAAAGGTCAGATTGCCATGAACATTCATTCTCTTCAGAGGATGAACCTTTTGGTTCCACATTTTCCACATTTTGGTATCTATCAGATATTGCAGTCATTGTGCCTCTCTCAGGATAACACCAATATGCTGATTGTCTGAAATATAAAACAATATCTCACCTGTTCCCCGAGGTCCCCAGCAGATCCTCTGCTTCCAGGAGCGCCCATTGGTCCAGGCTGACCGATGTTTCCTTCCTTTCCTGGTGGACCAACCACTCCTGGAGGACCCTGTATTAAGAGTGACAGATTTATACTGTACAATAAGGCAAAGCTGCATATTTTTATCTGGTTTTATGTCTTCCGTTTCCTGTAATGATCCTGTTCTAAAATAACAAAATTCCTTTTAGTGAGTTTCACTCCATCAGGCTTTTATGAACTTACCCTTTGCCCAGCTGGTCCAACAATACCTATAGCTCCTGGCTCCCCTGTGGCACCCTGAGACGGAAAAGAACAACATTTTAGGCCTGATACCTTCATTGTTGTTGTTTTTTGACCTTTCTATCTACACAGAAATTGAGAAACAGTTAACACTGATTCTTTAATATTGGAAATAGTAATATCTAAAGTATCTAAAAAACTTACAGTTGTTCCTGGCAAACCGTGGAGACCCGTGAAACCTCTGTGTCCTTTCTGACCCCTCTCGCCTTGCTCTCCAACTGCTCCTTTCTCTCCCTGTGGTCCTTGAGGGCCCTAAAATTGCATAAAGGGTGACAATTCAACACATAACATTGAAAACAAGCACCGGTTTATCCTAATTTTGTTTTTTTTTATGTTTGAATCATTGTTCTTACTTAACAACAAGGTGTCATTTCATACTTACCACTTTCCCCCTTACTCCAGCATGTCCTGGGGGTCCATTAGGTCCTCTGCCACCCTAAACTCACAACAAGCAAAGAGACGTGACAGATTTATGGAGGTATTGATATGTGATCAAGAAAAAATTTGTTATATTTCTGCTCATGAAGCTCACGTTATCGCCCCTTTGTCCTGGACCACCAGTCAATCCTACAGGACCCTCAGTTCCTGGAGACCCTATACCACCAGCCAGACCCTCTGGACCGGGATCACCCCTCTCTCCCTGGAAAGACAAACCAGTAGTCAGAACACACAGCTGCATGCATGGCACAACGAATCCACTACTTGGAAAAAATAAACATGTATTTGTCTTACCCTTTCTCCTACGAGACCGTCCTTACCAGGAGGTCCCTCTGCTCCAGCAATACCCTGAATGAACACAGATGATGATAAAGTTCCCAAAAAGTTAAACATGTGATGATAGTGAAGTGTAGAAGATGGGAGAATAAAAAGATTGTGACATAAAAAGTTGAATCGTCAGCGAAGAAACAAATATTTTAAGGCTGATTGTAAGTGTCTCCAATAAACATGAGCTAAACGCTCAAAATAAAAGCTGTATAATGACTCAGATGGACAGGACGAACCTCAGGGCCAGCGTCTCCTCTTGGCCCGGTGGCTCCTGGTAAACCAGCTCCACCAGGAGGCCCAGCACTGCCTGGAACTCCAGAACTGCCGGCTTTTCCAGGTGGACCCTGCAGAATAAATACATCCAAAGTTTAAATAATAATTAATTAACCAACAGCATTTCATAGCAACAAGTGAGCTAGCATGATGTAGCTTTGTGTAGCTGAAACGATGAACGGAAGGAATACATACAGCAGGGCCTGGCAATCCCAGCATGCCTCTCTCTCCCCTCAGTCCAGGCTGACCCACAACGCCTCGCTGTCCTGAAATGCCAGAAGGTCCTGGAGGTCCATCAGGCCCCTGACAGAGGAACACGAAAGCAGATAAGCAGTTGAAACATCTCAGGATTTATTTGGATTTATTTCAACAGCCTCAGTGAACTCCTCCCTGAATCTTACCGGGGGACCGTCCTCTCCAGAGTCTCCTTTCTCTCCGGGGCTTCCAGCTGGGCCTGAAGGTCCCCTTTCTCCTTGACGTCCTTGAGCTCCGTTTTCTCCTCGAATTCCACCAGGACCCTGCTTTCCTGGAGCACCAATAGGCCCATCTGCCCCGACAGCACCCTAAAATACACAAATTTGTCGGTCTATGTTAGGCTTTCACCTAAAACTTATCAACTAAAGTTCATTTCTGTGGAAATTTATACAACAACAGGATGTTTGATTGTCCATTTCTGTCATTGTAGAGATATATTTTATCATTTCGGTCACATAAACTTATTACTGATATTAAGAATAGGTTTATAATTTAACATGTTAACTCACAGGAGCACCAGCTGTTCCAACTCCTCCAGGCAACCCAGGAAAACCAGGAGCGCCCTTTGGGAAGAAAACACTTCTAATAAGATGCACTTTAATGATAATTGTGAATGCTTGATATTATATGTATTATATGTTGCAAAACACTTTGAACAAAATATAAAGCCAAACTCACCGTTTGACCCTGAGTTCCTCTGCCACCTTTCAATCCAGCCACACCAACAGGGCCCTAGAAACACATATATACATTATTAGAGGACCAATGGTAGTTTCAGACCAGAACATCATGGACTTTGTGGACTTTCATTAGATGTTTCATGTTTCAGATGTTTACCTGTGTTCCTGCTTTACCAGCCATCCCCTGTGGTCCCGGAGATCCTCCCTCTCCCCTCTGTCCTGGTTCACCTGTTTCACCTTTGACTCCAGGCTGACCATCAGGACCCTGGAAAGAAAGCCAAAATGAGTCAAAACATTTATCAAGTTTATTCGTTGGCATATTTTGGACATGACGGCTGTGCTTTAGCTGTCTTTAGTGGACACTTACAGGTGGTCCAGGGAAGCCAGCAGCACCAGTTGGACCATGCTCACCACTAGAACCCTGTTAATATCATCACACATACAAACACACACTTTATCAAGAAGAAAACTGCATTTCATCTCAATGTAATATAAGTGAAATAAAATATTCTGCTCACAGCAATTCCTCTTGAGCCACGACGGCCTGTAGGTCCTGGTTGGCCTGTTTCACCCTGAAATAAAGGAACACATGAGTTAAAGTTAAAGTTCTTACATTTAAAACTGAAATCAACAAAGTAATTTTACAGATTTTAAAGAGCTAGCTTTAGGTTCACATCCAGTTTTCATTTGTTATTTGCATAGCAGCCATTTTTAACAAAAAAAGAGGAAAAGCTCACTAGTTGTGTCTTCTTGTTTTGTACCAAAATGTTCATTGTCATTTGTTTTCTACCTCATTTAGATCTGATAGCATTGTCATTATTGTGTAATTTTTTTTTTTTTTTTTTTTTTTTTTTTGCACATTTCCATGCTAAACTTTGTGCTTTTGAGCTCACCTTCTCTCCATTGGGTCCACTGGAACCAACAGGTCCAACAGGACCAGGAAGCCCCTTTAAATAAAATGAAAAATACATTAGAGTATCATACCACTGCTGATAGTTTAACAGTTGCTATGTTTTTATCAGGGACAAATATTTCATTAGTATTGTTTATGACAACTCACCCGTGCACCGTCAGCTCCTGCTTTACCCTCGAGTCCTTTCTCTCCAACAGAGCCCTGTTAAAAGAAATCAGCCTTATATCCTACATTTCCCAGAATTATTTTTGAAAACCCTCAAAGAGCTCAGACTTCATCAAACATATAAGAATTGTGATATCAAGCAGATATTTTTCTCAGCTGAGGTGAAATTGATGCAGAAATTGGTATGTTCGTTTCTTTGCAGATGATACAATTGTATTTGTTAACTTACTGCATCTCCCTTTGGGCCTGAGGGTCCTGGTATGCCTCTCTCTCCTGGCATCCCCATAAGTCCTGGACCTCCTGGCTCTCCAACACCACCTGCTGGACCAGCGCTACCCTAAAGTGTATGGAAGTATCACAGGCATACAGTTAAGTTTGGATTTATATGTAACAAATTATCATGTAGGAATTTGTTCAACTCTCAGTATCTCTCAGTGATTTTGTTTTTACAATACCTTTGGCCCATCTGGTCCTGGTCCACCTGGGCCACCTTTGGGTCCTTGCAGGCCATTGGGTCCAATTTCACCTCTCTCTCCTGGAGGACCTCTTTCTCCCTGGAAGGACAACCAGAGGATAAAGACATGAGACAATTCCTTCTTTCAATAAATAACAAAATGCAGCGACCTGTGTGAATGATTAAAAGCATTTAACTGTGGGAACTGAATAAGAGCTACAACCATAATCATAATAAAGGGCTCAGAACACACAAATGGACTTACCCTTGGACCAGTAGCTCCATTAGCACCAGCCTCTCCAGCAAGACCCTGAAAAAAAAAAAACACTGATTGTTGAATGATGTTGAAACATGATTGAAAATGAAATAAAACAACTGAATTGTAAGCGCCACAAAATAAATATTATTTAAAATATTTTGTTGTACCTCATTGCCTGGTTTTCCTGACTCTCCAGGTGGGCCTGGCATTCCTGGCAAACCCTAAAAAACACCAACGCAATTTTTATTTCATACGTCATTAAATGAGTATGATCAGACAGAGAGAAAGGGAAATTTACTGGAATCAATTGAATAAATCACTTTAAAAGCTAATATATATATTTGGCTAATGGGTAAAATTTATATTTTTATTACAATGGGATGCAGTGTACCTGGAAACCATTCAGTCCTTGTGGACCCTGCTCTCCTCTCTTTCCTGCAGGACCCTAAGAAAAGAAAATATAACATGATCTAAACATGTTAACAAACCACTAACGACGATGATGATGATGTTAGATACTTACAGCTGGGCCAGTTGAACCAGCGGCGCCTTCCTCTCCATCTTTTCCATTCGGCCCCTAGATAACAGATACAGTATACATCAGTATGTATGATTTAGTACTAAGTATGAATTGTATTTTATTCAGAGTGAAAGTAACTTACCCTTTGACCTGGAGCCCCGGCGCTGCCAGCCTCTCCAATCTTCCCAGCATCACCCTTAAAATCAACACAAACACACAAGTCTTTATCTGTTGTATTATAAAACAATTGCTGCTTTTAGCAATAAAACAAGAGTCACACTGACAGCGAAGCCTTTTGGTCCTGGCAGTCCCATTGGTCCAGCTGAACCACGGTTTCCAGTAGAACCAGCTGGGCCTGGTTTGCCGTCCTCTCCTGCTAAGCCCTGGAAACACCAAAAGAAATATTAACACATATACCATCTAAGTTGTACTCTCTGTTTGGGAAAATAATTAATTTATCTGTGTTGATGAGTAATACAAATAAAACGTTTTGCACACCATTGGTCCTTGCTTTCCCTCTGCTCCCTGAGCACCAATAAGTCCCGTCAGACCCTGTGAAATAAGACGAAAAATACAGTCAAAGAACAATCCTAAATGGTAAATCTAAAAACCTTTATCTGTAGGAGAATTTCACTATTTTGGTCAGTTTTCCTTTAGGACAGCAAATGCTGTGAGCAAGTTTAGCTGCTTTACCCGAGCTCCGGTTAAACCTGGTTCTCCATTACGTCCTGGATCTCCAGGTAATCCTTTGGCGCCGGCCGACCCTGGCAGTCCTCTTTCACCCTGGGCTCCCTGTTAGGCCAAACGTCCAATGTTCAAATTGATGATGATTGTTTTGATTGTTATATGTACTATGATGTGAAGTCAACTCACCTTCTGGCCTGGTAAACCATCTGCGCCTGGGAAACCTCTATTTCCTGGAGCTCCCTAGAACAAATTAAGGATACGATCCATCAAGAATCTGAATCTGTTTCCAGATTGGAGTTTTGAGTTCTGAGATCAGTTTTTAAGATGAGTGAACTCACGGTCTCTCCTGTAGGTCCTGGAGGCCCGATGGATCCAGCATCACCACGGGGTCCACGCTTTCCATCCTCTCCCATTGGGCCCAATGGACCTGGCAATCCATGGTCACCCTAACATGACCCAATGATCAATAATCAACCACCAACCATCAACCAGCACCCAAATATCAGTAAAGTTGACTTTTTTTCAGGATGGTAAAGGGTCTCTTATCAGCTTACTCTTTCTCCCTTGGCTCCAGCATCTCCTTTGAATCCAGGCACTCCAACATCACCCTGTTAAAGAGGATCAGATAATCTTGAGGTCAAACTATTAAAGCTCCCAGTACATGGGATTATCTAAGTGAAAGATCATGAATTCATCAAAGAAAATGATTGCAATGAAAGCTCTTACCAATTGCCCCTTTGGTCCTGGCGCTCCTGAAGTGCCCTGGGGGCCGGGGGGACCGGGTGGGCCAACCTGCCCAGCTGGACCTAGCACACCTGCTAGACCCTGGGAAGAAGAAACATTCATTTAGGATTAGGGTTAAAATTGGGATTAGGATAAGATATATGTCAGATACATGTCCATAAATTCTGCAGTCACTTACGCTTTGACCACGGGCACCTGGAGCTCCATCAGTTCCTGCAGCTCCCTGTTTTAAAACACAAAATAATGAATCCAAAGAATCAAACGCTCCAACAGGATGTGATCACTTCAAAAAGGTTTAAAAGGACACTGAGATGGTAATGCACCTGTTGTCCTGATGGTCCAGGTGGTCCTACACGACCGGCATCCCCTCTGGGTCCCTGCTGTCCTGGACTTCCTCTGACGCCTGTTGGTCCTGCTTCACCCTGCAGATTCAAGGCAAATTCAAGGACTTTTTAAGTTTGAAGTTAAACATGGTAAAACAAATGCCTCATTTTCTGCTCGTCAACTCAAGAAACCAGTAAAAGTCGCAATGTTGGACTGGCTGTCCAGTTTGGCCAATATCTATATTTTAAGGCACTGTTCTTGACAATTCAAGATTCAACAGTCAGGTAAATATGATTCAAAACCTCCCAAATCTTTAATTTATCGCCAAAACTACTAACAATCTTACCTTCATTCCTGGGCCACCGGGGAAACCTGGCACTCCGGTGATTCCCATTGGACCCTGTAAAGGAAATGTTGTTAAATATTGGCTTTCTGTTGGGTCCTCTGCTTTGTAAACCTTGTTTTTAAAGGTGCTATATGAATAAAGTTATTATTATTATTATTACTACACAACACTTACCAGAGGACCTGGTTTTCCAACATGACCGGCTGCACCACGTTTTCCCTAAAACAGACAAAAATTAGAAAGAAAGAAAAAATCTCAGTTTTGAAACATCATTTTACATTTTTTTTTACTTTTTTCCAGAGACGTTTTGTTTTTCTTACCACGGGACCGCTTGGTCCGGCTCTGCCTCTTTCTCCCTGCATGCCTGCTGGTCCCTGAAACAAAAGACTGGTTCAGAATCTGTCGGCAGTGACTTCATGAAATGTTCTGATCTGTTTAATTGTTCGTGTTGCCTACCAGTGGGCCTGGAGCACCCATTGCACCCGGAGTACCAGATGTACCCTGCAAAACACATTAGACACACTTATGATCAGTGCTGGAGAAAGTATTCAGATACTTTGCTTCAGTAAAAGTACTAATACACGACACGTTTTAGCTTTTTTGTTTCAATTTTTATAGAATTCGCCTGTTCAAATTATTAAGGCTGAAAGTTATGCAGAATTAACAGTGCCGTCGCTTTGATTGACAGCTAGGTGCTGTTACAGATGGCTCGTTTGAGCACCCAGGCGTCATTCAGCCCACCTCAGGTCCACCAACGCTCCATGTTTTTTTGATGGCGGCGACCTGAGCCAACACTCTGAGCTTCATAACAGCTCCTTAGAAACTTGTGGGTGACGTCACGGATGGTTCACATCTACCATTTTTTATTTTCATACAGAACTATTTCAATTAAGGGCCTGAGTGGAGTTAAAATTGTCCTCATATATTAATAATATGAAGAATCTTTGAGAATAATTACAAACTCCTAACCTTTGTTCCAGCTGCTCCAGGTTCACCTCTTGGCCCAAGAAGACCGGCGTGTCCCTGTTGGAGAAATTCAGCTTGCATTAAAGCATTAAAAACAAAAAGTGAGGACTCATAGTGACATTTGATTGGAGGATGGCTGATCAGCCAGGTATTACCTTGTGACCTTTCAGTCCTGGCTGACCTGGAAGTCCTGGGAATCCTCTTGCACCCTGCATGTAAAGAAATAATCAAGTCGCTATGAATTCACTGCTTGTTGTGTTTTCCTGTCATCAGATTTCTCTCAGTCCAGATATAAAACCTTCCTGCTGCTGTGTCAGCTGATGACCGCTAGATGTCAGTCTCAGCAGTTGTTTCTACTTGATTTTAAGAGTTGTTGTCACCTTTTATCACATTATATTACAAATGGAGAATTAATTACACCCCCTCTGTTTCAGCAGGGTGTGATTGTGTTGCGTTGTTGTTATTAATAAATATCATAGTTCATGCAATTGTGATATTTAAACGCTAGGAGACTGTTTACCGTAGATCCCGGAAATCCTGGTTCTCCTGTAGCACCGGCAGGTCCAGATTCTCCCTGAGCAGAAAAGTGAAATAATAATTCTCAAAATGATTGAACATTTAATATTAATCACTGATCCAAATAAACATTATCTAACCATAATCTAACCAACATAATTCAATCCAGTTAATCCAATCCATCCTTCACTGAAGTAAAAGTACGAATATCACACTATGAAAGTAAAAGTTCTGCATTCAGTATCCAAGCATTATCAGCAAACTGTACTTAAAAGTGTATGTAAAAAAGGCTTATTTAATGGGGTTTTATTTCATATATCATATACAGTATATAATCTACCAAATTTACCTAAAACAAGTGAGTTTTTTTAATAAATAAAGTTTGACATTAAGGACTGAAATGATCCAATAAACTGATTTTGCATGCTGGAAATGCATGATGCTTAAAAAAAGTAAGATCTTGCATAAGTTAATTGAGTTAAGTTCACTTAACTACAGTACATGAGTGCATATACTCAGACAAAATATCACAATAACAGTTTAAGGAGTCAAAATGCCAATATAAGTATATAAATAAAACAATATGTTGTGTTTCTTCAAGTATGCTTGACTCACATCAGGTCCAGGTCTTCCTGGAGGCCCATCTGGTCCTCGATGACCCGGTTCACCCTGTGAACAAACACAAGTTTAAAGACTTCACAATTTGTGTGGATACAAGCTTCAAATATAAAAATCTAAAACTGAGAAATGTTCCTACCATTGGTCCTGGATCTCCAGCATCTCCTGGAATTCCCTGACCACCAGTTGGACCCTGAAGAGTGTTTGTGAGACTTTAATTTACATCAAGTCAAGGCGAACATAAAATCAAAATCTTTGCTTTGCAGGCTGAAACTTACAGGTTGACCAGGCTGCCCTGGAGGTCCTCGTGGTCCTGCTTCACCCTAAAAACAGCAACATTTCACACACTATGATTCAAATTGTACATTATAGCAAACCTCCTAACTTTGCGTACATGTAAAATCTATATTTTACTCATATTTCTGCAGTGCTCACCCTTGATCCTGAAACCATCCCAGCCAGACTAGACTTCTCGTTGAAACCTGAAGCCATCTGAGACACTAGGTTGCCCTAAAATGGTTTTAAAGAAATGTTTAGTAAAGAAAATTATGCCTTAATTAATTAGATAATTGGCTCTGAGGGGGAAAAAACTCACCCCAGGGTGGGTAGGATGGCCTGGGGGTCCTGCCTCTCCTGGATTACCTGGCACACCGGGCTGTCCGTCAAATCCTGGAGGACCTGGAAATCCCTGCAGGGTTTATGGTAAAATATGATTAATGAGGAAGAACTTCTTCAGGTAATAATAGAAGCTTTGATTCAGACTTACCCGTCTGCCTTTAAAGCCTCTTGGTCCAGTGGGACCCTGAGCTCCTGGTGGACCCTGAACCATAAACACAAGTTACAAGTTTAAGAGATGAATTTTTATTCATTAGATTTGATGTATTCAACCATAAAAGCTACCTTTGTTAGAAATTCATTAAATGATAAAATCAAACTATAAATCTTTACAAATAATGTTTACATGTTCATTTCCTACAAAAGCAGGTCGACAAACAACACAGCAGTTATCGCACCACTTTAACACCCTTCAGTTTTCTGCAGGGTGTTTTCCAATCAACACTTTTATGACACTTTGCTGCCATCTGGTGTCCAAATTAGCACATGGAGATTATTATAAGAATCAGAATCAGGCTTTTTATAAAGAATAAAGACTAAAAAATAACATCTTAAAAGTATTATAAAGACAAAATATTGTCTTGGGAATTTAAAAAGTCCATAGCATAAAGAATATTTGCAATGCTTCTACAGAAGATCCAAACAAAGCAGATGCACGCCTGACTAAAAAGCCAAAATGGAGCTGCTGTTCCTGATTACTTCTTTCATGACGAGGCTTGAAAAACAGGCCGGTTAGCTCAGCTGGTTAGAGCGTGGTGCTAATAACGCCAAGGTCATGGGTTCAATCCCCATACTGGCCAGTAAAGGTCCAAGAAGACCTAAGAAAGTAGCCCAACGAACAGAGTGGGCATGTGTTCACACCTGATTATAAGTGGTGCACCTTCTTATTATTTTGTCCCTGATTAACTATAGGACTATTTGTCACAAAGTATAAATACAGGACTACTTAATGACATCACCTGGCCCAATGGACAAGGCGTCTGAATTTTGTGACAGAAGTTGAAGAAACAGGCCGGTTAGCTCAGCTGGTTAGAGCGTGGTGCTAATAACGCCAAGGTCATGGGTTCAATCCCCATACTGGCCAATGAGTTTAACAAAATGATGTGTCTAAAGAGCTGAAAAAGTAGTTCAGCAGCAATGGGCATGGTGTTAACCTGAAACCCTGAACAGCAGGCACTTAAACCTGATTAAAAGTATATAACACCTGTCTTGTTTTGGTGCTGAGTAACTACCTAACAAGTATTGTCATAAAATAAAAATAAATTAATACAATGAAAACAGAGCTATGTGACCACGTGGCCTAATGGACAAGGCGTCTGACTTCGGATCAGAAGATTAAGGGTTGGAGTCCCTTCGTGGTTGAATATTGAAGCTTACTTTGTGGAAAAATACATGGAAAAATCATGGACTGACGATGATACACTGGTATAACTTTGAAAAAGTAAAGTGTCCACAAACATTGATACAATGTATCAGATAATAAAGAAACAAGTACTATAGAACATATACAAAGGGACCTCTTTAAGGTAACTGAAGCTCATGCTTGATACATTGTTCTTTGTTCTGTCCCAGTTTAATTCAGCAACAATTTGCTGACCCGGAGTCTAACCCGTCAGACCTGATTAAAAATTCAACCCCAAAAGTAGGCCGGTTAGCTCAGCTGGTTAGAGCGTGGTGCTAATAACGCCAAGGTCATGGGTTCGATCCCCATACTGGCCAGTGAACTTATACAGAACAAATGAGTGGTCCTTCGCCAGTGAGTTCAGCTGGGCAGTGCATGGTGCCACCCTGGAACCTGAAATGCTTCTACGCCATACTGAGAACATATGAATGTGTGCATGAACCTTTGTTCTGTCCCTGATACTCTGGAACAGGTTCTGTCATAAAATTAATTGAGTTAAGGTGCATGACTACGTGGCCTAATGGACAAGGCGTCTGACTTCGGATCAGAAGATTAAGGGTTCGAGTCCCTTCGTGGTTGGATATTCAAGTTTCCTTCCTAGAAACCTTGGTGATAGATGTTTGCTGACAACCTGATACATGTTGATATAAAGTTTGACGTAATCTGGTGGGTTTTGCTCTGCAGAAACTCTCACATGCAAAGTGAATCAGAATATTAAGGTTTTAAGTCCCTTTGGGCTTTAATCTTGCTTTACGGAAATATCGTGGATACACAATAATACACAATCACACCTGAGGAAAATACAAAACGTATTCTGTCAGTTTGGTTCTGTCCCTGATTAATTCTGTAAAACATTTTGTGCCAACTACTAAAATCAGGCCGGTTAGCTCAGCTGGTCAGAGCGTGGTGCTAATAACGCCAAGGTCATGGGTTCAATCCCCATACTGGCCAGAAATTTAACAATGTCATGTCACCAATGACCAAGACACTTAATGTGTTAATTTAATGCTTTTCTCTGAGGTGTAAATTGAATGCATTACTTGAACTCAGTGTATTCTTAAACACAGTGACATATCAAAGAAAACACACAAACGGTAAAAATCTGTAAAAACCCACCGCTGGTCCTGAATGTCCAGGAAGCCCCACCACCTGAGAGTAAAGAAAACTGTGTTAAACTTTGAGACAAAAACACCAATACATAAATAGGCCTTTTTTTATTTAAAATATTAAAGAAAGCAATTAACTGCACATAAACTGAGATTACTTACGTATGGGATATCACCTGGTTCACCTTTCTGTCCCTGTAAAGGACACATATGAACAATGTGTTTTAAATTAAAGAACAATTTGTTTTAAATATTAATCCTTGTCAGAGTAAATCATGACTTACCTTGAAGCCCAAAATTTCTTGGGGGAAAAGACAAAAAAAGAGAGTTAATTAGATTTAAACATCAACTTACATTCATTATTTAAAGCAAAAGATATTATACAAACAGCTATTGAACTTTTAGAACTTAACCCCTTGAAATTCTTGTTTGCACTGAGTTTCAATGGGTTTAATCTTGCTGCAGTGATGTAAAAGTGTACTCCAAGGTGTGCCAGTACACCGTGACATCACTGTTGGGTGTGGTTCAGGTGCAACACACTTAAAACTTACAGGTAAAAATCAGCTTTTAACTCGGCTTAACGTAACAAAACGTCTAATCTTGTTGGCTGGACATCTCACCTATCATCCTGCTGGCACTGGCAAAGGTGTCACAAACGGGGCAGCACTCTCCCTCAGGTGTGACGACCTTCTCACAGTTTGGCAGCAGTTCACACTGGACCTCGTCGCAGATGGCGACACCGTTGTCGCAAACACACACGCGGCATGGCGCTAGTTTCCAGATGTCGTTGTGATGGTAGAGCGTCTCATCAACCGTGCAGCTTGCTTTCTTCTCATCCACAGCTGCGATAGAGGAGGTGGATTGTGTTTAAAGTGGCACATACTAAGACGTCACCAACATGAGAAGACTAACGCAACTTTTACCTGTTGCGGGGTCTGTGTTGGGAATCAGCGTTGAGGCTGCAGTCAAGCACATGGGGCAACACTCGCCCTCTGGAGTCACAGTTTTCTCACAGTTGCCGAGGTCCTCACATACCACGTCTTCACAAACGGCGGTCCCCATATCGCACACACAGATCCGACACGGCTCTGGGTTCCACATGTCGTTGTTAGCGTAGACTTTTCCATTTTCTGTGCAGGAATCTTCGTGAAACAGAAACGTGAGGAAATTAAGTTAGTATCTAGGGTCGTTTGGGGTTTCACAGTGAAAGAAAATGACTGTTTGACCTGAAATACAAGTGTCAAAATTTGAACTTAAAAGGAAAAGTTCAACATTTTTACTCTTTGTAGCTTTCTTGCCAAGAGTTATGAGATAATTAATGCCATGCTCTTGTTTGTATGCTTAATATGAAGTTACCAAGGAGGCTGGTTAGCCAAGTTGAACAAGATACAAGAAGCTAATTGGTAAGCTTTAGAGGAGCTAGCAGAGCCGGGCTAGCTGTTTCCCTCTAAGCTAACCAGCTGCCAGCTGCAACCTAATATTTAGCATACAGAGTGGTATTGATCCTCTCATTGAACTCTCTGCAAAAACGCATGAGCACATTTCCCAAAATGTTGAACTTTGTCTTTAATCTGAACGATGTACTTTAACATGCTAAACTTTCATGCTAGCAGTTATGCTAAAAGAATAAAAGTAGTCCTTATTTAAAGCCCCTATGGGTAGATGTTTTGGTGATTTTTAGCATCCACCAAATTATTCATTAGACATTTTGTTTGTAAAAAAAAAAAAAAAAAAAAAAAATCAACCCTGTAATCCCTAAGACTGCATTAATTTTTTGACCACTAGGTGTCGCCAAAGTCACAAACAGTAAAATCCCTACACATAGGGGCTTTAAACAGTGCATCTTCTCAAAGACAGAAACTATCCATTTATAATTTTATTTAAATAATTAAAGCCTTAACTGGTGCTGAAATAGAAAGTACAAAAAAACAATGACTGTGCAATGGACAACATGACAGTGAACACGGCAAAGGAGGTAGCAATTTCCCAGAGGAATACACTTTATTTGGTTAATAAGCTACTTGCTCAACTTGCTTTTATGTGGCAGTGAAATTGGTAGCAGCTCCACCAGTGTCCATTTCAGTTTTAGATGACATTGCTACCAATGTTTTTGCTGCACAAAAGTTGGTTGAGAAGTGACCTTATGTGGCAAAAAGTCAATGTATTCCTTTTCACAAACTGATGAAACAGTCCAAGGGAAACTCCAAACACAATACTGTGGAAATAAAAAGGACATTTCAAGGTCATATGCACATATATGTATGAAGCCTGAAGTGGAGAGCTTCAGGCTGGAAGACATGACAAAGACCACCAGCAGTCTTGACACAGATGGGAAAATTGTCCGACTGCTGAAGTTGCGTAAAGTCAACACAAACCAGGATGCATCCGCAGAACATTTTTTGGCAGGTTACATTCCAGTTTTACCAGTTTTGGGCCGTTCAGCTGAGCACACCGGGCAGCACTCGCCCTCTGGGATCTCTGTGGTCTTGCAGTCACCTACATCCTCACACACCACGTCCTCACAAAACACCGTCCCCATATCACATATACAGACTTGACATGGCTCTGGGTTCCATATCTGATTGTTGGAGTAGACTTTGCCATCCACTGTACAGGAATCTTTATGAAAAAGAACAGCAACTAACATCAGTACCCGGGTCTATCTTTGTCAGCTGATAGTTGGTGTAATGCATCATTATGGGCATGAGAACGACTGTTTATAGGTTTTCTGTCTTGCCTCAGTCTCAGCTGGCAAAAAGCTACAATGGATTCCCAAAAGATTCCCAATGATTTGAATTGTTGGTTGGTTGGTACACCACTTTGGTCCAGACTGAAATATCTCAACAACTATTGGAAGGATTGCCATGAAATGTTGGACTGACATTCATGATCCCCAGAGGATAACACCTACTCACTCTGGAGATTCGCTGATTTTTTCAAGAGCTTGACCAGTGGGTCCAAGTTTGCACTTATCCAGTGAAACATCCCAAAATCTACAAGATAGACTGGCACCACATTAGCTACAGCATTCTTTGCCAAATGTTGGATACTGCCACCATCATTAGGTCAAATTTTCATGTTTTCTAATGCTGGTTTATGAAGTTCCCACCATCCCAAGCTGTACTTGTAAAAGTAAAAGTAAGATGGTGATAAACATATCTTTACCCAAGTACAGCCTCAAAGTGACTGGCTGCAGACTCTTAGTCTTGTTTTTTGATTGATAATTTTGTTTTCTTTGTTTTAATCTACTTTACTCCAAAGACTAGTCTCCCAAGAGTCCCCTGAATGATCAACCTTCCAACCAAAGCCAGGGTTAGGTATTACATCAATCAATTTTAATGAATGACACTGGGTTTATAGGCTTACATACTATGCTAACCTAACTTAGTTTCTCAAAAGCATTGGGGTGATTCTTGTTGATGATGCCAAGATCGTCAGTTTGACTGTTAAATCCCATAATGATGCATTGTACTGACTGAAAGTGATAGCAATTAATCAGGTCACTTCACAATTCATTCAGTGGGTATTCGGTACATGATTTCAGTGAAAGCAACTTAAAATATGTGCAAAATATAGTCAACACTCATATCATTCTTGTTACGACAACTCCACAGTAGATACAAAGAAATGTAAGAGACAACAAGAAGGGAAAATAATGGGATGAAACACAAAAATGGTGAAGAAGTGGATGAAGTTTTGGGTGAGATGAGAGTTCATTCCAGAAGATGTGAACAACCACATAAAAATCCACATAAATACACTGAACATGGATTTGTAAATGTGGATATTTATGGAACATACAGACCCACATTTAAATCTGCTCTGCAGGTTCTAAATGGTTCTTATTAAATATTTATTACCAGTTTTATTGTCCACGCTAGGAGGATGTGGTGTTGCAGCCGAGCACACAGGGCAACACTCGCCCTCTGGGGCCTCGGTTGTTTGGCAGTCCCTTAGCTCTTCACAAACCACTTCCTCACACACCACAGTCCCCGTGTCGCACATACAGATCCGACACGGCTCTGGGCTCCATATCTGATTGTTGGAGTAGGTCTTTCCATTTTCTGTGCAGGTAACTTCATGAAACAGAACAGCAATCAGTATTGTGGCTGATTTCCTTTCAGTTGGCAGTGATAGTGAAGTCTGTACATCATTATGGGGTTTATTTCAGCTATGTTGCACTACTTATTGTATCAAACCCTCCAGGACATCAAGGAAAACTTTGAGTCTTTGAGAAAACCTTGCTTTTGAGCCAGCCACCTGTCACAGAATAAGGTCACAGCTACTTTAAAACTTTGGCTAATCCAAGATGTCGGAAAGTTTTTGCAAAATCATACATAGATCAACTATCGTCTCCTGTTTTGTCACTGCAATATATGGAAAGTCTAGTCACCATAATAGCCGGTCTATTTTAGCTGAGAAACGGTCTAAACTTCCGCTCCAGTGGAGCCAATCCAGACTCCCTCCAGAAGTTTAAACCAAGAGAAAACAATCATGATTCTTGTGGGTCTATGATTGCTCAAAAAAAACTGTAAACACAATAAGGAGAAAGCTGGTTTCTTCAGCTTGGATTGCTGTGGTTCAAGGCAAATAACAAAAGTAACACGAGAAGCACAGAAGACTGGCAGTCTGTGGTACTCGTGAGTCAACACTCGACCAGGGCCACCTTGACTTGGACTCAACTGGACCACATGTAGGCATGCTGGCAGTTTCATGAGCCACTGTTTCTTTTCTACAGCTGTGTTTCCTGTTTAAAGACACAAAGTTTACTTTAATAAACCTGTAGGCAGAAATGATCTTTCTAGGTCAGGTAAACCTCAACGGACAAACCCAAAGAACCAAGTTTTTCCAGCAGAAAGCCTTAACTGGGGTACTTAACGGACAAAGAAGCAAATTAAGTTATAAAACGTGATGATGACTTTTGTCTTGATTATTGTCTTTTACAGCTTCAGACTTCAGTCAAACTTTTCCCAATCAGAATATGTGATTCTTAGGCTTGGTTCTAATAGTTCATTTACCATTTCACCATGGTATCCTATGCAGCATGGCTAGCTTAACTTCACAGAGTTGAATAATGGGTAGAATAACAGTGTTTTTCTGTAAACATATTAATTTATTGAAGGTGTTTGATCATTATAATTTAGAAAATATCCATAAAATAACAGCATTTCTTTGTAGAAACTTTACTGAAAGTGTTTAATTATAATCCAGGAACATCTGTAAAAAAAAAAAAAAAAATCAGTATTTCTCCACAAAAATATTAGTATCAACACTTTATTGAAGGTGTTTGATTGTAATAATTCAGGGAAAATCTAGAAAATAACAGTGTCTCTCCATAGAATATTATCACTTTATTTAAAGTGTTTGATCGTAATCCGGGAACATCTGTAAAATAACGTTTTTTCTGCGTTTTTCCGCAGAAATATTAGTTTCGTCACTTTATTGAAGGTTTTTGATCATAATAATTCAGGGAAAGTCTTTTAAATAATGGTGTTTCTCTGCAGAAATATTAGTTTTGTCACTTTATTGAAGGTGTTTAATTCTGTAAAATAACTGTTTCAAACAGTTCATAAACTGTTGCAAAGGAAACACTTTAACAAGATCCTAAAATATGTCTTAAAACTCTTTAATCTTGCAGCCTAAATGCTTACATATGGGGTTTCTTGACACTACTTAATCTTACTATTAGAAACAGAACCCATAATGATGTGTCACACCAACTGAAAGGAAAGGTGTTCCCTGTAGGAGGGAATGAAGGTGTAACAGCAGTCATTTCCATTTACCTGCTTCAGTGTCTGTATTGTGAGGCGGTTCTGCAGTCGAGCACACAGGGCAACACTCGCCCTCCGGAGTCACAGCCGTCTGGCAGTCACTTAGCTCCTCACACACCTCGTCCTCACACACTACAGTTCCCATGTCACACACACAGATTCGACATGACTCTGGGCTCCATATCTCATTGTTGGAGTAGACTTTTCCGTTTTCTGCACAGCTGTCTGAGTCAAGCACAGCAGCAATGAACATCTGGACCAGAGGTGCATGTAAATGAACCTCTTTAAAATACTCCAAAGGTCATGAAACATGTTCTGTGTGTAGGAGACATTAGTCAGTATTAGCAGAGTAAATAAAATAAATATGTTCAATGCAAACTAACTTGAAAAAGAACACAGGTGGTGCAACTGCACTTTCCACCTTTGGCCAGTAGGCTGCACCCATTACTAAGCAATCAGTTGGCTTTCATGCGTGAATAGATTCATTCACTTTACAAGCAACAGGCTGAAATCTATCAAACAAAATGTCTGAGAATCCTTTGCTTGTGTCAAAGTACCCTCTGGGCACCATCTTGCATTAACAGCTGCATCAGGGTTAATCCGAGGACCAAAAACCTGCTAGAAAACACCACAGATGGGACTGTAACTATTATGTAAGCACAATTATTATTGATATATATCTAAAGAGAGAGAGGTATTTTTGCTGGAGATTATAGCCGTAGTCATTAAATGTTACTCAAGTAAAAGTAAAGAAGTATTATTAACAGAATATACTGTAAACATCAAAAGTAAAGGTGCTCATTACACTGTAAAAAACACAACAAAACAATTTATTACCGTAAAAAAACTGGCAGCTGTTTTTTCTACAAACTTTTTCTAATATTTTTCTAATACTGGCATTTTAGTCCATATTTTAAAACTGCCAAACCATGACAGTAAAAGACCGTAAATTATGCCATTGAATATTACGGTGTTTTACTGTACAATTAACAGTCTCTAATATGAAATACTACTTTATTCTGTATAAATCTTCATGGTTTGGCAGTTTCTCACTGTAAAATCTAAATTTTTTACAGTGTATGCAGAAAAATGTGCATAATATGGGTTATTATCACAGATGTATGCTTGAGTCTAATTTTACTGTTGTAGTTAGTCGAGGTGGAGCTCATTTTGACTATTCCATACACCATTGACTGGTTTAATCTACATCAGTGAACATGAACATCATATATTTTGTCTGTAAAATCTTATTTCGTAAAGTTACGGTGTATAAGGAAACATAAAATGGTACCTGAGCGATAACTGAGCCTCATCACACTTTAGATAAGTGTTGTTTTCACTGTGACAATCCTTGGAAATTTTAAAGACATTAAAAAAGCACAGAAAGCCAATAAACTCAGCTGCAGGGGGATTTCCACAGCTTGTACTGTACGCACCAGTCAGTTTAAACTACACAGATTGAGAATAAAACTGTTTTACGATGTCGTTTGTGGCTCTGCAGGGTTAAAAGTAACACTTGTGATCTCACTAGGAGGGTTTAAAGGAAAAGCCTGCGTTAAACTAGACTTATGGGGTTTGAAACGTGTTGGCATTTAGCAGTTTAACGAAGAGATGTCACTGAGTTGCATTATGGGAAGTGTAGTATCCAGCTGTGTCCTCATATAGGGACTAAAGATCAGGATATTACAGCCTCCAGCCAAACTTTATTTACTTTATTCAATATTTATGTGTATAGTGACAAATATACAACATGAATTTATACCCAAAGCTAGTCTGCCATGTTGTCCCTATAGATGGACCTTTAAAATACACAAAACTCAACATGAAAATATATTTAAAAAAACAACACAAAACACAAACCATAATAACATGATATGATCATAAAACTCAGGACTAAAGTGATTTTGTTTTGCATATTTATAACATTTTGGTTGTTGCTAAAATTGGAGTGAAAAGAACCAGAATTAACAGAACATATTTTAGAGACTGGCAGCTCATTAATCTTTATGAAAAACCAAAAATGTGACTCCAAACCCTTGAGTAAGAACTCGATGTCCTTGAGTACTTTCAGGCAAATTGCCACTGAGCAAGGCACTTCAATAATGCAGTCAGAGACTAGACTGTGGTTAAATCTGACAGCTCCTGGCTGTAAAACGTGTTTGCAAGTATGTAATCATCATTCAGCAACGTCTGCAACTGTAAACAAGATGAGACCTATAGTTTTCGTGTTAGCACATCACGGTACACATGCATTTAAAAAGGTGTGCCAACATGTACCTATGGATTCCTGTCATTTTTGGAGGGCAAATGCAATTATAGCAAGAATAATGAAGAAAAATAAGATTTTGACACATGTTGTAAATAACAATCTTGATAAACTGTGTGGAAAAATCCCAAAAAACTAAATTCTTTAAAGACTTTTCTGCAAGAAAGTGACATTTTCTCAAATAATTATCTAACACAAGGAGGATAAAATGTTTACTGGCACATTTTTATCATCATGTCTTCTCTTTTGAGAAAAATAAGGTTTAAAGGCATGTAAAAAATGTAAAATTTTGTCATTTAGGAGGGATTTTTTTGTTTTTTTAATCAATCTGTACCCTGCTAGTGAAGTATTTAAACCCTGAAACATTGTTTGTCCATCAGACGTTAAAGAAGACACAAAAGTATCAGGAAAAAGTGCAACACTAAAAAGAAAGTGGGGAGAAAAAAAGCAAATATGGCCACCTGCTACGAGCTCTGCGAGCATATTTGAATCCAGGCAATTTAGTGACGTCCTAAGTACTAATTATGTGGTGGAGCCTCTCCCCACGAGAGAGGCTCGTTTTCAAAAGCAGGAGTTATTTCAGGGGAAACCACAGTGGCTGTATTATACGTTGGGCTTGGGTAGAACTTGTGGCTTGCCTTTATTTGGGAGAGCAGAGAGGTGCCACACCCGGAGAACCCTCCTGCTACGAAAACCTGCTTCACCCCGAGGAGCAGCTCGCAGGCTGCAGCATGCAGGGAGCTAAAAACTCAGCAAGCTGGAGGTTTATCCTGCAGGTTGTTTAGGTTAGGTAAAAAGCATCAATTTCAATAGTTTTTTATTGTAATAATTCAGGGAAAATCTGTAAAATAACAGTATTTCTCTGTAGAACTATCAGTATAGTGACGTTATTGAAGACGTTTGATCATAATAATTCAAGAAACGTGTAAAGTAACAGTATTTTGCTGTAGAATTATTGGTATTGTCACTTTATTGAAGATGTTTATTGCAATAATTCCAGAAATGTGTGAGATAACAGTGTTTCTCTGCAAAACCTTTACTGAAAATTTCTAGTTTTGCCGTTATTTGAATTATGATATTTTAATTTTACAGTCATTTGACCGTTTTTTAAAGATTTTTTTTATTTTACTTTTGGACTTCTTCTTCTCTTCTGCTTTAGCAACAGAAAGCTTCAGGTTCATTGAGTTTTCCAGAAAAGTTAGAACCTACAGACTCCCATGATTAAAAACTATATTTCTGCAGCATTCGAATGTGATTATAGCTTTATATACAGCATGACAGACAGCAATAATCATGACTAACTGTGGGCTTCATTTTAAGTGGAAACTGTCCGTGCAGCTCTCTGACCTTGTGGTTTGCAGACGCCTCCTCAACTCAGGTTTATTATTAAAACAATATCCAGCCCACATAAAGTGTATCAGACCAGAGGTTCTCAACATGAGGGTTGGGACTCCTCAAAGGGTCCCAAGAAAAATTAATGGGGTCTTTGCCCTTAAAGGGAATTTTGTTTTGCAGCCAGCTAACCAAGACAATCACATAGAGAGAAAAAAGCTCAAATTAAAGGTAGTTTTTGCTGTTTTCTTCTGAAATACTTGGTATTTTTTTACATCCTCAGGCCTCAGTCATTCACACATTACATTTATTATCCCCACACTAACACCATAAGGATCACAGCTTTAGTTTAGAGCTTGGCTTAAGCATACACTTAAGTGTACTGTCATTTCCTAATTGATAGCCCATTAAATCCAGTCTAGTCTAAAATCCTATTTGCTTTAAAACCAGTAAAAAAAAAAAAAAAACATTTGGAGAGATACAAATAAACTTAAGCCTGCTGATGTTATTTTCTTCCATTTTAAGTCTGGGTTCTGTCACTCAAACAAACACACAGTCATGTAAACCGAGCCAAGAACAGCACATTAAAATCTAAAATGGCCACTCAACGTTTTAACAAGCTGACAGCCAGCATCATAAATCTCAGCAAGCAGCGGCTCCTTCACAACAACAACTAACATACACACCTCTGAAAACAAACAGAGCATCTGAATTCAGCGTGAATCGACGCTTATACTACAAATACAGGGACTGTAATTCAGTTATCTTCTATAGCATGTTGCTAATTGGTTCCAAACCTAGGGATTGGGACCCTTGCAAGTGGCTGTGAGCTGATTCTTGGGACAGGAAAGTAGAAAAATTGTTGTTAAAGGTGAAGACTGATACCACTCGCATCTCTGTACCATAAACTGTATAAAACATGGATGTAGTCTCCATGACGTCACCCACAGTTTTCTGAGTGTGGTCTGCCACCATCTTGGCAGTCCTGCCCCTGTTGGCTTCCGGCTAATCCAAAAAAGGGCAAAGAGGTGGAGCGTGGGTGGAGCTGAGGCGGGCTGAATGATAAACAGGCCATCTGTAACTGCACCTACCTGTCAATCAAAGCGTCCACGCTCTTAATTCTGCATAACTTTAAGCCTTAATATAATTTGAACAGGTGAGTTGTATAAAAATTCACCCTCAGTACAGTTGTCATGAACGGGGAAATTAGCTATAGAGACCAAAACTGTTTTTTGTACCAGGCTGTAAACATGTTTATTTCTGCTGTGAAGTTGGACATTTTAACATGGGGACTTATGGAGACTGACTCACTTCTGGAGCCAGCCTCAAGTGGACATTTGAGGAACTGGAGTTTTTTTGTTGCCGCAGTTTTTGATTTACGCTAAATGTGATACAGCTAGCAGCCAGTTAGCTTAGCTGGAAACAGAGAAGACATGCCTCAGCGTGAGGTTGCAAGGTAACACAACCACCTTTTGAGGTGTTGGTAGTACTTTTGTTTCCCCCTTTTTCCAACTCTTTATGCCAAGCTAATTGTGAGGATGTCTTTTTGTTACTGTGGCTAGCTGTTTCCACCAGCCTTTATGCTAAGCTAAGCTAGGCTAGGCTAGGCTAGGCTAAGCTAAGCTAACCTCAGCTAACCTTGCTGCTTTCAAGATAGCTTAGTATTTACTGTACAGATGTGAAAGTGGTCTCCATCTTCAAATTTAATCTGGTTTACAGGGCTGCTTGTGTTTAAAACTGTAAAATATGTGTATAATATGTCAGAAATGGAGCCAAATTAGTTAGCTAATGTGGTTGGAGTTAGCACCAGCAGTGATCTAGGTATTGCATGGCAGGATGAAGGGGCCCCTAAGGGGACCACTGAGGCTGGAAAAGTCTTAAAACAGCCTTAAAATTACCCATGAAGTAAAAAAAACCCAATGTAAACCTTCAATTAGCCCATCCATCCGTCAGTTTTTGGCCTGTAGTGACACACCTGTCAGTCCACAGCTGCCTTTACTGAGCAGTACTGGGCTGAAAGGTCACATATTCAGTCCCAGAAACAGCTACTGCACATGTCACAACCTTTAAGCATCAGTAAAGTCTTCCTCCTTTTTGCAGCTTCACAGGAGGTGAACTTGGATGGAAGCGAGCGAGGCATATTTCATATCCAGCATCCTTTCATTCTGGGTGTGTCTTGTCTGCCTTCTGGCCCGAAGTCTGACCAAAATTAGTGGCCTGCTTTTGTCCATCCCATCCACAAGGCCACATCATTATAGCCATGGCACTCAAAACCCCGTCATTCAGCCTCGACCTCGCACTGAAATAGCCCAGCCAGCCCTGCGAACGCTTTAGTGTGCAGCCTGTAGGGGGGGAAGATATTTTTGACCTTGCATCCACTGGAATAGTTTATTTTACTTCAGCCACATCTCCATCTTTGAGAAATCGCCTTGATTTTTTGCGTGAATTCACCCTCAACATCAGGCACTTTACTCTCAAGAGTTTGGCGCTCGCCATCACTTTCTCCTTCTCTAATTAATTCCTGAAAAGTTTGCAGCTTTCACCAGATATTGTGCATCGAGAACGCGCTCCTAATCATCACTTAACGCCTTCGCGAACAGGGAAATGCTGTCTCGTTAAGGCGTAATAAGACTTTCTGGTCTAAGGTTGTGGGTGTGATTTGAACCTTTAGTTCCCAAACCACAAGGCCGGTGTGGTCCGGGTTGCTGGGAATGCCGTGCAGCCCAGTTTCACTTATAAGCGAAAACAAGACAGAGATGAGAAACCGCTTCCTTAAATGTTGAAATTCATAATGGGAAAAACAAACACAACTGTAAAAACATGTCACTTTCCTAAAGAAATGTAGAGGTAAATGTTTTTACAGGACTTGGTTACCCAATCATGAATCATTGGATGACAGGAAATCTGGAGGAAACAGAGTTATACATGAAATAAACAGCATTTATAGCATTGGAAATTATCAAAAGTAACTTTTCCAGAGCAGATTTTATGAACTTATCTCATCTAATCATGGGGCAGATGTTTATTTCAGCCCAAACAACCTTGATATCATGAAGCCAAAACATTTTTATGACCTTTTTTTTTGTTCCACTTGTGCATAAACCTGCCAGCAACTAAAACATCTCCAGTATCAAACACAGAAAAACCAATCAGAGGACAGAGAGGAGCAGTCAGATTTGGGCGGTTATCGCTCACCTTTCTTGGTATCTTCTTGGCAGGTCACGGCGATCACCTGAGCCAACGTGATGACCAGGCAGACGGTAATCCTAGAGCGTAACGAAGGGCCCATGTCTGGATGCCAGACACAGCCGTCGCTAGACAGACAGGGAAGTCAGAGAGAGCCCAACCCCGAGCTACAGCATCCAGACTGAAAAATCCAAATATCCCTGAGTGGAACAGGCTCCTGGATGAGCGATCACTGCAAACTGAAACAAGCTTCACCCCCCCTTCCTTCACCTCCCTCTTTTCTCTCCTCCTCCTCCTCCTCTATCATCATTTTTTCTTTGCTTTATTTCGAGGCGAACCCTCCTCCTCCTCCTCCTCGAGGCTCTCGCAGTTGCCTTGAAAGATGTAGTTAATTAAAGGCTGCGTTAAATTTGTCCAAGATGAAAGAAAAATGGGCTGGATGATGCCGTTTGAAAGGAGCTCATGTCGAGCATTTCTTTCCAGGATATCCACATGTACTGCCTGACCTTTCACCTTGACTGCTTTGTGGTTCAAGAATAATGTCCACTCGACTCAAACGACCAAATGTTTCATGTCTTAATGATTAAAAAGAGTCTGCTTTATGGTTTATTTATTTACAATTCATATGATACAATGCATTAAAAGAATCTTAAATAATAAACATCTTCAAAAAGATAAATTCATCATCACCCCAAAGTCTGTTGACTTCAATTAATATTTTTCTAATAAAAATGGATCAAATAATTCATTCTGCTTCAACTCTACTGAGCGTTTTAGCCTCTTTTAGCTAATTATTTTGGTTTTACAGCATGCATATTTATTGTTTTGGTTCAATACTCAATTTTTTTTGTTTCCAGTAACAGCAAAGGGCGTTTATAAACACTAAAATCTCTGATAAATCCCCTGTACGCTACCAGCTCAGCTCCAAATGGCAGACTGACAAAGTTAGCAACTAGCTGCTACATGCAGCCTCATATTGCCCATTCTGGAGCTCTTCTTAGCTCTCCTAAGAGTTTTAGCTTCTTTTGGCTAATTAATTCAGTTTTACAGCCAAGATATTTAATGTTTCTGGTTCAGTTTAACAACACTCATCACATTTTAGAGAAAAATGTCTGATAAACCAACTGTATGCCACCAGTTCAGCTCCAAATGGCAGATTGAAAAAGTTAGCAACGAGCTAAGAGAGTGGAACAGCTACTAGCTGCTACATGTAGCCACATATTTCATTCAGGAGTTGGTGGAGACAGAAATTAAGTTAAAAGAAGAGTTAATATTGTGATGTTATGTGACAACACATTAGCCAACAACTTTATATAGTGATAATATGTTGGTGTTGTGTTTACAGCTTGTTCTGCTGCCCCCAAGTGACCAAAAAAAAAAAACAACTACTAATGCAGGTTTAACCCCTTGAAAAAGGTTTAACAAGATGAATATGTGTTTCTAATTTTTATTTCAGACTTTGGGCATACATTAGAGCTTTTCTAGACCCTTATTGTGTCCAGTTTGTTACATGCTAACGTGTCCAAACAGACCTGGAGATGCATAATTACAGCTTTGGGGACTTTCCTTTGTGTACCGAAAGTCAACTGTTAATGAACAAATTGTGTCGATGCAACAAAGTTGTTGCAATGTTCAGTTTATTTTTCTATCTACCTGAAATTGCTGACCTAAATCTGTACACGCCGGCCTGAGTGGTTTACAATGTGCATGTTACATTTGTCTGATGTGTTTTCCAGGGCAAAACTCTGCCAAGTCGGTGCGTCAAGCAGATCGTCGGTCCCTGAGGTGATGTCCCGGAGGTAGAGAACCAAACAAACATCATGACTTCTTTGCTTGCGTTTCCTGCACAGAATACTGTCTTCTTAACAAGCTGTTCTTCTCTTGTGTTAAGTTATCAAAGCCTTCATAAAGTCGCATTTCTGTCACTGACAGATTTCACTTGTTTCATTTGCTGAACATCTTGGGTCAGGATGTGTTTAAGGTGCGTGAAGAACAGAATGATTTCCCATTAAAGAGCAGAGCGGAGCCACAGGGGAAAGAAACCGAAGCAGCTGGGAAGACAGTTCCTGCTTCAGATGACAGCTCAGCTTCTGTACATTCATAGTTTTCTTTACGCAGTGTGATGAACTGGTGGTTAGAGAAGATATCCTTTAAACCAAAGGTCACATGTGTTGACCCTTGTAACAGCCCGTGTTAGCCCATCTCCGCCTGAGATACTGAGCACGCCATTTCAGACTTAAAGCACTGTCTTTCAGTACTGTAGGCTATAAGCAAACACACTTGGACTCTTCTGTTTGGTGTTGGCCGACTAAATGTTCCCTGTTTTTCCAAGTTTTTTGCACCTGGTTTACTCTTTTTTTAATAATCTGTCACAGCTGCACTGCAAGCAGCCATCAACCATCTTGAATCACTTGACGTGTTACCTTAGCTTGAACCTTTTATATCCACAGATACAGTGGGTACTCTTTGACAGAGTCCACCATGTTGAACCGCCATGTTTTTCATACAGAAGCCCACAACGGACAAACTAAACACCGGCTCAAGATAGGGCGTTTCACGTAGTTTCCCCTACAAACTTTGATGGAGGGTGATGTGAACGGGTTGCAATTAAGCAGCAAACTTTGTGGCTTTGTGGCAAAAACTGCAGTTCCTCAAACCTCCACTTTAGGCTGGCTCCACATGTGAGTCAGTCTCCATAAGTTCCCAGAAATAAACATGTTTACAGCCTGGTACAAAAAACAGTTTTGGTCTCTCAGTGGTTGCGATCAGCAACTACACTGCTACTTTAAGGTTAGCAAATGATCGTGGTTTAGTACAGGTAAAAGATGAATGAACATTCAACCGAAATCACAAGCTTTACTTAACAAAAGTGCGTCACCTAACCATAGATTGTACTTTTTGGACTGGATTGGACCCTTCATTCACTCAAAAAAACACTGTTCGTCACTACAATGTAACTGGAAAAACATTTTGACAACAGTTACTGTTGCAATACTACCGATACTAAGTTATGTTTTAAGTATCATTGCTTGTCTTATGCCTTAGCATGTATCTTATCGAGTCATTAATGTGTGGTTAATCATTGATTCTGTACTTGGTATACCTGGTTTTGCTGAAACCGAACTTTTGGGCGGCACTGTCGCCTCACAGCAAGACTTGCAGGTTAAATTGGTTGTTTGTCTCTATGTGTCAACCCTGTGAAGATCTAGCAACTTGTCCAGGGTGTAGCCTACCTCTCGCCCAATGTCAGCTGGGATCGGCTTCAACCACCCGCGACCCCGATGAGGATAACCATGGGAAAAGTTTAGTAGAAAGAGGTTTGAATGCTCAAAATCAATGCACTTTTTTCCATTAAACAGTCTCACTGGGTGATTTGAAAGCTCACTGATAAGTTTGGTAAACTGAGGTTTGGATAAGCTCAGTTTAAACCAAGCTCCAGTAGCTCCAGTCCCAAATTTTCGAAGACTGCTTGCAAGTGTAAATTGCAGTGATGATTTTTTTTTTTATCCTTAAGTCATGCTTCGAAGAAATTACAAGACCCAGAAATTACAGAGAATGTAACGTATAGAAAACTGGAACTGACCTCAGCTCCTGTGGTAAGAAAAGCTTTTCACAAGTGGCATTTAAAACCTTCCAATGTACGAGCTATTTCTGGATATATAGACTAGACAGCAGCAGTGTAACCACAGGAGAGATCAACCCATGAGTGTGCATGCATGCAGGACACACACACTGTGAGCGGAGGCCACTAGGCAGAAAAAGGTGGACATTATCCAGACTAAAAAAAGCTGCAATGAAAAAAACATTAGATCTTACAAAAACCACAGAGACATCCCTAAAAAAAAATAATCCAGACTTTTCAGAGAAAGGCTTGCGGCCAAAGCAGATGTTCTGTATATCGCAGAGTCAAAGGAGAACAGGATTCAGACTTTTATTCATAGTTCAAGCTTTAGTCAGCACTATAATTTGCCTTTTTCCATCTCATTTGTCACATGACAGGAAGCTAGAGGCCTCCGGTGACCTATCGAGTTAACACTCACCTTGTCCCATATTCGCTTACACTCTACCTGCATTATTTAACGTTTCAAGGGTCTGAAAGAACACTCTCGAGTGATGTTTAGCAGTACAAATGGACCCAGCAACGTGTGTGTGCGACACAGGTGATGTCTAACTAGAGGAAGATATTTATTTTACCTGGTTCTGATGCTCATGCATGGCTCGAAATGTTCGCGTCAGCCACTAAAAACTTTGTGAAGCAGGTGGGAGACACGGGGAGGTTGATCCCCGTCCCGAGCCTGAGCGAGGCCGACCGCTACCAGCCGCTCAGCCTGGTGATCAGGAAGAGGAAGAAGCATTTCTGGAAGAAGAGCAAGTACGCTTCAACCCCGTTCTCTCTCAAAGACATCCTGGTAGGGGAGAAAGAGATCACAGCAGGTACAGTCATGAAACATATGTCAAAAATAAAAAGATAAACTTGATAGTTTTTTTTTTATTTTTAACATACAAATTGCTAATTTTTATTTCAAGCCTCAACACACTTAGCTACGGTTCAAAATATATCTGCTCTGCTAATATATCAGGCTTATTTTATGTTTAAGAAAAGAAAAAAGTCATAAAGTCCACAACTAACACATCATCTTGTTTTTTTTTGATGGTGACAGCATGGTATATATGGAGCTTGAGCAGATTAACTGCTTCAATGTTCTTCCATATTCATTGCTACATAAAACCATTTATTTATTTATTTATAGGCTAAATGTCAACATGAATACACAAATATCCTTATTGGAGTTGTTTTACTCTTATTAGGAAGCCATATTAACCATTTTTTTAATCAACTTTAGGGTTTATATTCATGTTTTATGATTGGATTAACTTTCTGTTGGTAAATATTTCCAGTTGTGATGGAAGTATTTAGATATATGTAGAAGTATAAGTTAAGGTTTTGTAGTTATTAGCGAGAATTTTCCGCAAAACGTACCACAAGTACTCAAAACAGGAAGTGGCCCCTTTGAGTGTACTTATATATTATTATCTTGGACTGGGTGTAACTACTTAAAACATATATTTCAAATGAGGGTAAAAAAATACAAGATTAGTAAGTTAAATTTTTTTTTTTTCTGAAACAGGAGTGTCATCTTATCAGCTCCTCAACTACGAGGACAAATCCGACCTAGCCCTCAACGGTCGATTAGGAAACCACCTCATGAATGACGTGGGGTTCAACATCAGCGGGTCAGACTCCGTGGCAGTCAAAGCCTCCTTCGGCATCGTGACCAAACACGAGCTGGAGGTGCCCACCTTACTGCGAGAGCTTAACTCCAGGTAATGCTACATACCGTGTGCTGGGATGCGTTCAACAGCTGGTCAGTGTGCGCTCTTATCTTCAACATCATCATCTTAGCCATCATAGTGTTACTTAAGGCTGATTAGAGGTGTCATCTCTGCAATGTTTTATTAATAACCAAGATCAATTTTTGATTAATTATTTATCTTTCTGAAAAAAAGAGATGTGAGAGAGTCGACTGTCATGAATTGATTTCTCCATATGTATTTTTCTCCATGAAAATTTGACATTTTAGATATTTAAAATCATTTTTTTCCAAATAAAAGTTATAAGTTGATGTCTGACCTCTGACCTCCTTGTGACGGAGGGAATCTGAGACGAGGGTTTCCCTGTAAGGATGAATAAATGATCGTGTTATTCTACACTGGCGTGCATACACGAGCTACATACAAGTGCACAATGCAAGACAGTAAACAGACCGTAGATGTTATCTTGCTTGACATTAACAAGTGTCAAACTTAAAAGGACCATTGTATTGGTTAGCTAAAAGAATACATGGAACATGGTCTCAGAAAGGTGTTTAATATGGAGCCAGTAGACAGCCCATAAAGTCTAAAGCTGTGTTGGTTAGGTTAGAGTTAGGTGACAAGATACCACTCTTACTCTTCAATGTTTCTCATTATTCACAGCCACATCAACATTTTATTTCGTGACGGTTCTTTTTGCGGTTCCTTTTCAGGAAAGTTGACCTGGATCACTGCCTGGTTCGTCAGTCCAAAGAGAGCAGACGCAGCGTACTTTGTGTGGTCGTGGAGAGCATCCGAACCACACGGCAGTGCTCTCTGACCGTCCACGCCGGGATGAGGGGGACTACCATGAGGGTAAAACACACATAATTTTTTAGACATCACCAATTGGAGACACCAAATCAGCCCAAGCTGGTCCCAATTTAGTGGTCTAAAGTCGGGTATTCAATTGAAGAGCTGACAAAGTTCAGCTGGCTTTAAATGGAAAATACTGACATATCTCGATCACAAAAATCAAGATTTTCAGGTGCCTCACTCTGGTTTCTTTTATGCTACAGTTTCAGATCGACGACGGCAGGAATCCCAAAGGTCGAGACAAGGCCATCGTCATCCCGGCTCACACCACCATCGCCTTCAGCATCTGCGAGCTGTTTTTTCGACTGGACGGGCGCCTTGGTAGGAAGGCTACAGACAACACTCACCAATCCTTCGCCTACTCTTGCTGATACTGATTCTTGTTGCAGCTACACTTAACTACACTGCTTTTTCACCTGTTGGGGTCATTGAAAACTACATTGTTGAGAGTTTTCTAGCTCCTCGGACAGCTTTCAAAGGCTAGACTTTCTGTGTGGTGCTAGTGTACCTATGACCTGTGTGTTCCCTCCTGTTCTTCGAAGATATTCTTCTGCTGCAACCATAAAAATGACTAAATGAAGCTTACAGAGCTGAAATTACACATTACCGCACAGTTTTGCAGACTCCGACTTTAATCCACTACAAACAAAGACTGTGATGAAAGTCAACGGGGCACTTATAGGATAAGAGGTGTCTTTATAGTGAAAATTTTAGGCTTGAATCCCTCCACGGTTGAAAGCTGGGTCCCACATGAAAAGCTGTGGTTGCATCAATTGTGGTTATCACCTGAGGCTCATCATGCCATACATTTCTCATCTTAAACAGGAGGAGTAATGATATAACACCTTCTCCACACCTCTTTTCTTTCTTGACAGTCATGTTGTCTTACAACTCATCTTCCTATTTTTTAGTCTGGAGTTCATTTCGTTACTATAAATGAGTCTTCAAATGTTGACTAAAGATGTTTTATGGAAGTCTCAGTTTAAAGAAATGATGTTGTCCCTAGGCCGGTTAGCTCAGCTGGTTAGAGCGTGGTGCTAATAACGCCAAGGTCATGGGTTCGATCCCCATACTGGCCATGCTTTAGCCTTCACTAATCACATGATTAAGGCACTGAAACAGCTAAAAATATAAATGATCAACCAAACAGGCTTAAAAATCTTGAACTCTAAACAAGTTAAAAGTTGAAGTTTCAGTTTTTGAAACCTTTAACTGTAGGTCTGGTTAAACCAAGTGTGTAAAATCGTAATGCGCCTGACCATCCATCAGAAAAACAAATGCTTGAATGTCATTGTAGGAGAAAACTACCAACAAAAGCATCAGCAGCTTTAACTCTCTTGAGTTTCTTGAGTGACAACACTCAAGAAACAGGTTAACGGAGTCCTGTACTGGCTGCTGAAGTCGATCTCTTGCTGCTTCTCATGCAAGAGTAGTGCTCCATGCTATGATGCCAAGCTGGAAGGCGATCACCCCTGACTAACATCTAAAACGTTGTGTCTTTGTTATGAGGAAAGCATTTAAGGACTGGACCACGTGGCCTAATGGACAAGGCGTCTGACTTCGGATCAGAAGATTGAGGGTTCGAGTCCCTTCGTGGTTGAAATCTGTTAGAATTAATACCGCTAACCTGCAAGGTTGACCATTGCCTTTGGTTCTGTCTTGTGACACAGCCTCTAAAGTACGCTGGTCAGAGCATGTTGCTAATGGATCCAACCCTCATACTGACCAGAGTTTAAACAAATCACTGCATGCTCAACGTCTTGCTGCTACTTTATTTAAGAGTAATGTTTGGTGCTTTTGTCCCAGTTTAAGTCATGAAAAAATAATGGAAACAGACATGTTTTGTGACCACGTGGCCCAATGGACAAGGCGTCTGACTTTGAATCAGAAGACTGAGGGTTCGAGTCCCTTCGTGGTTAAATTGTTCAGGGATTTCTCTCCAGTTTCTCCTTGATTACATCCAAAATGGGTCCAAGGGTTCAGAAGTGTTCAGGGCTCAGTTTAAGTCTGTCATGGCCAAATGTTAGTCAATCAGTTTGATTGTTTGAGTTTGAACAGTTTTCTGAACCATTACCCTCCTTTTTCAGATATTTGTGTAGGCCCGGAGTCTCAAGGTGGATTTGAGCGTGAGCAGATCAGGGAGCAGCTCGGTGGCTTCCTCAGTCGCTTCTCCATGGGTCGACTGCGCCGTTTCATGTCTGGTTTCATCTACGGAAACCCCTTCAGAGCAGGTATGGTAATGCCCTCTGCTACAGCGTAAATACACCATTACTTTCACTATAATTTAGTCATTTTGCTTTATCCAATAATTGTGCAGACAACAGAACATTTGAGGAGCTCACTCACTCCGACACCTACATGGACGACATGGTTACAGACTACTACGAGAAAGCCGCAAGCATGACGGATGTGTCCACCGCCTACCTGAGAGAAAGCTCCCACACAAGGGTCAACCTCCTCAAACACAATATTCCCAAAGGGCCGTGCTCACTCTGCGGGATGGGGAACCAGAGGCGGGAAACTGTTTACGGCTGTCTGGAGTGCTCGACCGGGGGCCAGAAATATGTCCGGCTGCATGTGGTGCCTTGTTTCGACCTCTGGCACAAGACGCTGAGGTGAAAAAGAGAAGTGATGTCACTCTGAGAAACTTTGCTCTTTGGTTTTATGGAGGTTCAAGAGTGTTTACCAGGCTGGTTTTGAGATCTTTCAAATAAAAGTCATGAAAACTGGACGTGGACTGGACTTTACTGAACCCAACCTCATGTTACCTCTCACTTTGCGGCGTACTGTACAATGTTGTCTTCAGTTTACCTTTGGCACCAACCCATTTCTACACGTGTGCTGTCTATGTACTGTAGCTGCCAGATGCTAAATTATTCAGCAGGGGTATTGGGTGAAAAAGGACTAGAGGGATCATGTGAAGGCCAGTTGTTTTGTCCTGTTCCAAGTGTGTCATTTATTTTGAGCATTTCCCATGAGTCTTTTACTTTGAAGACATCATACAGGAGTACAAACATATAAAGTTAGCAAACATACTCATTTATGTCGAACATCTAGCTAAGGATTGCTTAGCCTTGTCATGGCTGTAGCAGCAAACCCTGACAATGCATCTTATTACATTCAAGTTTTGATAGATAGATTATATTATTTATATTTTAACACTTTAAAACTAGGTGTTTTGTTGTCATATGAGACTGTTATTGCTTTTAAAATGATTTTAATTGAAGATTAATACTATAAAATACCAAAAAACATATTTTGAGACGAACAGATTTAACCCTAATTTTGTTGCTTCCCTTCTTGCGTGAACATCTAATGTTAAATTTAATTTTTTTTTAGCCTACATAGCTGGTGAAAATTACATAGATAGTGTTACAATTTAAAGATATTACAGGAACTTTGTCTATGTGTGATTGTATTTGATATAAGAGCCAAAATAAACCATAAAACACCATCATTTGTACTCACCACAATACTAGGAATATAATATTATATTAAACAAATATTTCTAATAGCTATTGATCATATTTTGACATGTTTTTCTCTTGCTGAACTGGATTTTGTCTTGAATAAAGATTGACGTGCCATGCTTTTATTTTGTTAACGTTCGCCCTCCCTGCCTGTAGATGGCGTTTCACTCAACTTCAAACCGGATGTGTCAAGTGTCAACAAAAATGCAAACACGTGTGGGGGAGCAGCGGAGGAAGCATGTGTAACATCAGCCCTGAGATATATAAAGAATTAAAAACAAGATAAATGCGTCAAGTTTGAGGAATATTCGTCAAAATGAAGTTTGCTTACAGGGTAAGTACGCCGCTGATAGCTAACGTGTAGCGGCGGTTGGTTACGTCAACGTGTCGTCACACCAAACTCCTCTTAAAAAACCGTTTAATTTAATATTTTTATCGCATATCGCGAAAGAAAACAACAGTTTAACATATTTAAGAGTATTTATTATAATTTTTTAGCACTTAAACTTAAATTCGGCTCACGCCAAACTTCAATTTATAGCATAATTTTACTGTTTTTAAAGGGCTCTTCTCCAACCGTCGTACGTTTGCTGTAATATGTTAGTAATAATATTATATTTCTGTGTTGACAGTCTGTTAAATTCCCACATTTTTAAATATGAGTTTGGTTAATGTTTTTCTTTCTAACAGGAGCTTATGAGTGATTTGAATTGCACACAGTCCTTTATCCCCATTTGTAGTTTCTATCTCATATTTTTATATAACATTTCTATTTCTACAGTCACTTTCTACTTTTAATATAGTTTTTGTATAGATATTTAGCACGGGTTAACTTCTTAACACATTTATATATTTATCTTCTATGCAAATGTTTAACTCCCCTGCACATTTTTAATTCCTCGGTATATATTTAAATCCTATGCAAATGATTAATTTCTCTGCAGATGTTTAATTTTGCTACAAATGTTTAATTCCTCTGTACATATTTAAATCTAAATTAATGTCAAGTCAACTTTATTGTCAATGCTGCCATATGTACAGGACATACAGAGAACTGAAATAGTGTTTCCCTCATACCCCTGCTGCAAACGACAATACACATGAAACGTAAAATATAAAAAATATATACAAGTTAGAAGATATCTAAGAAAAATACGGCTAATCTAAAAGATATAAACAGTATAAATATGGCAAATATAGCAGTATAAACAGAATGAACTGTATAAACAATGAGGTGTAAGGAAGTGTACAGTGTAAACAGTTTTTGACTGGTGTACAGCAATTGACTGTACATAGTGTAACTGGGTTTGTAAAAAGAGTTTTTAAAGTTTGTAAAGTAAAGTGGCGGATAAAACTGTCTCTCCGTCTGTCTCTAATGTCTCTTTATTGTAGTTTTCCAATCTGCTCGGAGCTGTTTATCGCCAAGGAAACTTGAGTTTCTCTAAAGATGGCAACGCTGTGATCAGTCCGGTTGGAAACAGAGTCTCTGTCTTCGACCTGAAGAAGTAAGTTACAGGACATTAAAGAAGAAGGAGGAGGAAGAGTGGTGATCGTGAAAGACAAATAAAGACTGATTTGTGTGTCTTCTCTGCTCTTTAGCAACACATCGGAGACGTTACCCATCTCCACCACAAAAAACATAACATGTGTGGGTCTGTCTCCTGATGGGAACTTGGCAATCGTGGTGGATGAAGGTAAAGAATTTGAATGACATGTTGCCTCTATTTCCGAGCAGGAGTACAAAAACAACAAATGTGTTTCTGTGTTTGTGTCACACGCAGACGGAGCTGCGTTGTTGGTCAGTCTCATCACCCGAGCCGTCCTTCATCATTTCCACTTTCACAAGCCCGTCAGCAGCATCCGTTTCTCACCTGACGGCAGGTAAAGTTGGCCTGGCACCTCTCCAAAAAGAGCCTACGGTCATATGTGAGGAATAAAAGCAGCAAATCCTCCTCCTAAAGAGTTTTAATTCATCGTTACGTGCTTCCTTTTCACAGGAAGTTTGTCGTCACAAAGGAAAACGTCGCTCTGATGTACCACGCTCCCGGAAAGCAGCGCGAGTTTAATGCCTTCGTGTTGGACAAGAGCTACTACGGGCCGTACGATGAAACCACCTGCATCGACTGGACCGACGACTCCAAGTGAGTAAAAGTTAAACAATTTACAACCAAACTTAATTTAAAAATGTTCAATTCAGCATGTTTTACATGTAAGTAAAGGTAAAAATCAGTGTTTACCAGAACGTGTTACCGTTTGTGACCCACTTACAACCTTGATGTCTTCGTTCAGGTGCTTTGTGGTGGGCAGTAAAGACATGTCCACGTGGGTGTTTGGTGCCGAGCGCTGGGCCAACCTTATCTACTACTCCCTGGGTGGACACAAGGACGTGATTGTGGGCTGTTTCTTCGAGAAGGACAGCCTGGACGTGAGTGTTTTCCGCTTTCTTTGCCTCTACTTTGTGATTTAGGCTTTAAAAAAAGACAGGTGTGACAAGGAGTGTGTTGTTGCTGTGTTTTCAGCTGTACACGGTGAGCCAGGATGGGACGCTGTGTGTCTGGGAGAGCGACACCGAGCTGGATGGCCTCGTCCTGAAGAAGAGCGAGAACAAACCTAAAGCCCCTGAGGAGGAGGACGATGAGGGTGAGGAGGAGAGGATAGAGGGAGAGGAGGGAGAGGTCATCAGAGGGAAAGCCGAAGCTCCCAAAGAGAAGACCAAAAACGTTCGATACAAGCAGAGGAGCAAGTAAGTCCTTCCAAAAAACTAATATTTGACACTTGAGGTGGCAATCATCCCACTCTCCATTAGGCTTTTGGCTCCACGTGGCGCTGGCTTATTTGTCCCTTGGCTGCTCTAAAACTGTAATAGCAGCATCAGCATTTGTAATAAAAATCAGCTTTGAGCCAACGCCTTCAATTTAAGCCTCAGAAACTGAAAAAACAAGTTGTGGAGTGCAGATAAATACCAAATGATGACTTTTAAGTTGATAATAAAGACATCAGCTGCTTCTTAAGATGTCTCTTGGCTTTTTAGAAGTTAAATCAACTTTCCAAATTCACTTTCGCCCCCGCTCTCGTAGACACTTCTTCAACAAAGAGGGGGATTTTAACAACCTGACAGCTGCCGCCTACCACAAGCCGACTCACATCCTGGTCACGGGTTTCGCCTCGGGCATCTTCCACCTGCACGAGCTTCCAGAGTTTAATCTTATTCACTCCCTAAGGTGAGACTTTTTTTTTATGACAGTGTAGATTTAAAATAAAAACACCGTTCTCACATTTAAATTATGTTGTTTGAATGTTTCCAGTATTTCCGATCAGAGAATACACTCAGTGGCTATAAACAGCTCTGGAGACTGGATCGGCTTCGGGTGCTCGGGTAAGAACACGTCTTTTCCTCTTATGTTGTGTTTGTTTTCTATATTTTATTTTTAAAAAATGTGCATGTTGTCGCTTCAGGGATGGGTCAGCTGCTGGTGTGGGAGTGGCAGAGCGAGTCGTATGTCTTCAAGCAGCAGGGTCACTTCAACAACATGGCCTCGCTGGCTTACTCGCCGGACGGACAGTACATCGTAACAGGAGGCGACGACGGCAAAGTGGGTGCTGCACACTTTCCACTGCTGCATGTCAACTAAAATGTGCTTTTAGTTTCCTTTGCTACATGTCGTTCCCCCTCTCTGTCCCTGCTTTCCTGTCTGTCTTCAGCTGAGTTTGCCCAGCCACGTCTCTGTGACGCTCCACTCTCCATATTCCCTCTGTAGCCTGGTTAGCTTCTCCCATCCATCTTATTGCGGATACATCTTACATTCCTCATGGTAACAGATGGTACTCATGGTTTGTACCGCCTTAGATCCAGCTTTGCATCCCTGTCTTCTTCTCCTCACTTCAGCAGGGATCTCCAGTCTTTCCACAGAGAGTATGCTAGTGCAAATACTGGCATGGGTTGTTTGAGCATATTCATTTTCATGTAACTTCAGCAGGCTTTGATATGTGAGTTTCTGATTTTAATGCACACGTGTTAATGCTGTGACCTGAAGGTGTTTGTCTGTGGTTTGATTTCCACAGGTCAAAGTGTGGAACACCAACAGCGGCCTTTGCTTCGTCACCTTCACCGAGCACACTAGCAGCATCACCAACGTCACCTTCACCTCCAGCGGCTTCGTCATCGTCAGCGCTTCTCTGGACGGGACGGTCAGAGCGTTCGACCTGCACAGGTGACCTTAAAATGAAGGAATGCTGCTTTTGTCTAAGGAGAAATTATTCGAGGGTATAGTGTTTGAATCTTTGTGTGTCCATTTGTTGATTACAGGTACAGAAACTTCAGGACGTTCACGTCGCCTCGGCCTGCACAGTTCTCCTCCCTGGCAGTAGATGTCAGCGGAGAGCTGGTGAGCGCAGGAGCTCAGGACTCATTTGAGATCTTCCTGTGGTCCATGCAGACTGGCCGACTCCTGGAGGTAGGCACATAATGACATATATTTACAAATGTAGCTCTCAGTTGTCTATTTTGAGATTTTTCAGTGACATATGAACTTATGAACTCCATCTACCTCCTCACAAGGTCCTTGGGGGTCACGAGGGTCCAGTCAGCTGCCTGTGTTTCAGTCCAGTTCAGTCCATCCTTGCCAGCGCCTCGTGGGATCGCACCATCCGCCTGTGGGACATGCTAGACAGCTGGCAGGTCAAAGAAACGCTTCACCTCACCTCTGATGGTAAATAACGCTGTCATTTGGTCACGTAGGGGGCAGATTTGGAGATCTGTTTTCGACCGCACTGACTGTGTTTTTTTTCCTTCAGCTTTGTCCGTCACTTACCGTCCTGACGGTCAGGAGTTGGCCGTGGCTACTCTGAATGGTGAGATCTCCTTCTGGAACCCTCAAACAGCTACACAAACCAACTCGGTTGCAGGACGTCACGACCTGGAGACGGGCCGCAAAGAGACCGATAAAATCACAGCCAAGCAGTCGGCGAAGGGCAAGTGAGTCAGAGGAGTGGACTTGTACAAGAAAAGTCTGATTTGATGACTCTTTGTGGGCGTTGATTCATGTTTTGTTTTATCCAGGTCGTTCACGTCTTTGTGTTACTCTGCTGACGGGGAGTCGATCCTGGCGGGAGGCCAGTCCAAGTTCGTCTGCATCTACAACGTCAAGGAGCAGATGCTCATGAAGAAGTTTGAGATCTCCTGCAACCTGTCGTTTGACGCCATGGAGGTACGTCCTTACCTTCAGCTCAGTCGGCAACTGTAGATACAGAGTGAAATCTGTAAGAAGTCAGTGTGAGAGCCTTGTTGTCTGATCCATGTTGTGTTGACCGATGTTACCTTCAGGAGTTCCTGGACCGACGGAAGATGACTGAGTTCGGCAGCCTGGCTCTGGTGGATGAAGGAGCTGGAGACGGTGACGGTGTCAACATCAGCCTCCCTGGAGTCAGGAAAGGTACGACGCTCACTTCAACACTTAGACCAGATATTATAAAGTATGAGAACATCTGATTTCTCCAAATAGAGGTTAGGAAATTTGGAATTTCCAGGGTTGGGTCGCTCTGGCAGCAGGTTTAGCAGGGCGTTCCAGGCGTCTTTCTGCCCAGCAACGCATTCCAGATTCTCATGGAGGATCCTGAGGCATTCCTAGGCTAGATGGGCTACCCTCCAGCAGGTTCTGGGTCTGCCCTGGGGTCTCCTTCCAGTTGTACGTGCCCCGAACGCCTCCAAAGGAAGGCGGCCAGGGTTCATCCTTATCAGATTTTGAACCCTTGAGCACAGGAGCAGCGGCTTTACTCCAAGCTCCCTCCGGATGTCCGAGCTCCTCACCCTGTTTCTAAGGTTGAGCCAAGACCATCGGAGGAATCTCATTTCGGCCTCTTGTATCCGCAATCTCATTCTATCGGTCACTACCGATCACTGTTTTCAGTGCTTCTCTGTCGATCTTTGCAGGTGACATGAGTTCTCGACACTTCAAGCCGGAGATCAGAGTGAGCTCGCTGCGGTTCTCCCCTACGGGTAGGTGACAGTAGTTGGCATTGTCAGGTTTTGTGAGTTACGAACATTTAAATCTCTCAGTCTGTCAGCTCTGGTTTCATTAAGCGGCTCCATCTTCTCTCAGGTCGTAGCTGGTCGGCCACCACCACCGAAGGCCTGCTGGTCTACTCCCTCGACGGGTCTATGGTCTTCGACCCATACGACCTCGACCTGGATGTGACGCCGGCCAGCATTCATAAGCAGCTGCGGCTTCAGGAGTGGGTGTCGGCCATCGTCCTGGCGTTCAGACTCAACGAAAAAGCCCTCAAGCAGGAAGTGCTGGAAAAGGTGCCGCACGAACAGAGTAAGTAAACCCTCACGACACGGTGAATAAATTTAAAATGATCAGCTGTGAATGACTGACATGGAGTGTGTTTGTTGTTCCAGTCCCAGTGGTTTGCGGCTCTCTTCCTGACATCTACGTTGAGAAACTTCTGGGCTTCGTGGCGGCGTGTCTGGAGAAGTCGAGTCACCTGCAGTTCTACATGACATGGGCGCAGAGCCTGCTCATGCTGCACGGGCAGAAACTCAAGAATAGGTTTGCTCCCAGTCCTGTTTGTATTAAATACACATTACTGTCTGGGAGTTAGTAGCTGATTATCTTTCTGTGGCGTGCAGGTCAGGATCCATACTGCCCACGCTCCAGGCGCTGCAGAAGAGCATCCAGAGACACTTTGACAACCTGTCCAAACTGTAAGTCTCAACATTTAATCCAAATAAACTCTGAAATTCAAAATCACATCAAACGGGTCATAAAAATGTTTTGTTTTCTTTGCACAGGTGTGACTTTAACATGTTTAACATTCGCTATGCCGAGGCCCTGTCGAAGCAGAGGGGGTTAAAGAGAGCGGCAGAGGAGGACAAAGAGGAAGATGAGGACGAGGAGGAGGGTGAAGAGATGTCTGAGGAGATGAGCGAGGCCTCTTTGGAGGCTGCAGACATGATCCTGTAGACCTCATTCCAAGACACGGCAGCATCACTTCAAATTGAAGATGTTTGAGCAGATTTTTGTGTACTTTATGAAAACATTATGATTGTAAACTGTTTTTTATTAAATAAGTTTAAATTTATGTTTTCTCTGGTCTGTGTGTAGTTTGGTAATTAAAAAAAATGAAGGTTAATGTTGAAAGAAGCCTTTTGAGGTGTTTGGTTGCAAGCTGAGCTGCCAGAACGGCTCCTTGAGTATGCATACCCAGACCAACAGGGAGATGTAGTCCCTCCAGATAAAAACTACAAAAAAAGGGAGGCAACCAGCACCAACAACCCTCAATGCAATGGAAAGGACACAAAGGTCCTCAAAAAGGTCGCTAGTTTGACTCGATTATTGCTGTATTAAGCGTAACTGAACTTGATTGACCTCAACTGTAGTTCTTAGGGCTGCAACCACTATAATTTCAGAATCAGTATCACTTTAATTCGCCTGGTATGTGTGCACACACGAGGAATTTGACTCCGGTTACACTTTGCTCTCTTAGTACAAACATCAAACATATATAGACATAGGTACAGTTAAAAAACAGAACAGAGGACTTGACAGGTAGACATAAACATAAACAAGAACAAGAACTATGTACATATAAAAGGTAAGGTAAATATATACATATGTATGTATAAATATCTGTATGTATAGCCAAGGATAAAAACATTTTTTTACACTGAATGGGAATGTGCAATGATTGTAATGAAATTATTTCGCTTTTTATTATTATTTTATTGTAGAAAATGTTAAAAATTCATCTAAGATGTAAAAAAGTTATAAAATTCCAAAGTTAAAAGAGATAAAAGCAAAAAATACGTATTTTCCTTCAAAATTTTGAACTAAAATGTAAATTGAGGCTGAAAAACTACGATACCCAGCAGCACATGCGGCGCCCGACCGGAAGAGGCGGAGTTTGAGGCAAAATGAGGGAAAATAAGAACATGTCCGAGTCCCCGTCTCAAGCGGGAAAAGAAATACCGGCGAAAAAACAGAAACTGAGCAGTGACGAGAACAGCAACCCCGATTTATCAGGAGACGAGAACGTAAGCAGACAAACCGGGTTATTTATTCGACGACAAACGAGCCAGAAAACGGTTCAAAGTTAGCATCGTGCTAAAGTAGCCGGCCTTACGCTGCGCAGCTTTGTCTCACCTGTACCGGCGACATTCAAACAGTTGGTGTGATTTAAGTTATAGCGACGTGTTAATCTGTGCGGAATACACCTGGCACAGGTGGGTTTAGGGGGGTTTTTTAAGGTGCACGTGTCAAATACGTTAGTCTCTACGTGCTCTAACGGTCGTTCACGTGCAGCCTGAGCTTAGCATTAGGCGCTAGGTGCTAACAGAAGTTAATGAAGGATGTGTCTGTGGCAGAGTTGATTTAAGAGGTGATGGAGGGGTGTTAGCTCGAGATATAATGTCTTAATGAGCGATGAGGGACCTGCTTTAAATATATTATATATTATATTAAACATTAAGAGTCTTTTATTGGATGTTTACCTCCTCTTCAGCAGATATAAGCTGCAAAAACTGTTTTATGTTGAATATATTGTGCCAGTAGCAGAGCCAGCTGTTATAAACATGCAACAGGGGTGAAAACAGCCACCAGACTTTGTCATTTGCACTTCTCCCGCTGAGACGTTAACCAGCAAACAGAGGCATTTCTGCAACGTGTATCTCAAACCATGCCATCACCTCGTCTGTATCTTCTTTGTGTCTGCAGGACGATGCCGTCAGCGTCGAGAGCGGCACCAACGCGGAGCGTCCAGACACACCCACCAACACCGCCAACGCCCCGGGCAGGAAGAGCTGGGGCAAGGGCAAGTGGAAGTCCAAGAAGTGCAGATATTCGTTTAAATGTGTCAACAGCCTGAGGGTGAGTCGTGAACGCTGTCAAACTCCTGCTTGCGTACAGCTCTGGTTTGTGTCAGTACACACCTTAAATATCCAGCGTATGTCAGGTGATCAGCGCTCATCTCACCCTCTTATTTCTGCAGGAGGACCACGGCCAGCCGCTGTTTGGAGTCCAGTTTAACTGGCACAGCAAGGAGGGAGACCCGCTGGTGTTTGCCACAGTCGGGAGTAACAGGGTAAGAGACGACGGGGGATTCATGCTGTCTTTTCTCGTTAATATTGATTATTTCTCGTAGCTAATGATCATAGTCTTGTTTCATACTTAACTAACGCTGCCTCTCCTCTCCAGGTAACTCTGTATGAATGTCACTCTCAGGGAGAAATAAGACTCCTGCAGTCTTACGTCGACGCGGACGTATCCTTTCATTTTGTTTGAGATTCATCCTCGCTGTCCGACACAGTTTTAAGCCTCCTTGTTTTTGTTTTCAAGGTCACTGTCTTAATTTCTTTAACTCGGCTCGTGCAAAGGCAGATGAGAACTTCTACACGTGCGCCTGGACCTACGACACCAACACAAGCCATCCGCTGCTGGCCGTAGCCGGGTCGCGTGGCATCATCCGCGTGATCAACCACATCACGATGCAGTGTATCAAGGTAAAGATTATCCGTCTTCTCTTAACACATGCGTGGCACCCCGGACCGTTTTTTTCCTGGTTAATTAACAATGCTCAGCGCTCGTTTCTACTTTGAGTAACCCAGCACCAGGTTCATGCAAAGTCTTGAAAGTTTGGATAAGGTTATGTTTTCAAGGTTAACCGCTATGTTTTCAAGGTTAGAAATATGCTTAAATTCAAATATACCCCTTGAAGAATGCTTGATCATAAAACATAATCTGGTATTTCATCGACACGATCACTCATGTAAACCAAAAGTCTTTGATTATTTGAAATAAAACAATTTCTTTGTTGTCTCTTGGCGTTTTCACTCGTCATTCAAAGCCACGTAACTCCTCTTGATCTCTTACTTTTCAAATTAGCAGATCAAATCATCATAATTTGATATGAACAGTTCTATAATAAACAATATACATTGATGGCTGTGGGTGTAAAGAAATTCTGGAAACTTTATTTTTCACAGTTGCAATTATAGTAAAAAATTAGACGAGATAAAGCTTTAACAGTCTGGAAATGTTTGGTTTGGGTGCCTTGAAAGTGCTTGAATTTTACTCTTAAAGAGCTGTACGAAGGCTGCAGCACACACTTTGTCCACACAACATATTCAATATAAATCCAATATAAACGTCTCTGATTTAAACACCAGAAACTTGAAATAAAGCCCATTTGTAGCTAAAATTGGTCAGTAATGGAAAAGTGGAAGTATTTCAGTGCTCTGTTTGATATATTTTATATAAATACCAGTAAATACTTTGAATAAAGATGCATTCATTGAACCAAACAACAGAAAGCAGACTGTCAAAGTTGACCTGTAATATTACAATACGTTACATAAGTGTTATGTATGTGTGAATCAGTCATAATTATGTTGTTTTTGTCTTTAAATGCAGCATTACGTAGGTCACGGAAACGCCATCAACGAGCTCAAGTTTCATCCGAGGGATCCAAACCTCCTCCTGTCTGTCAGCAAAGGTAACAAAAACAAACCTACAACAACTTTTAAATGTTTTACACGCAGTTAAGCTGACAGAGAGGACAGTGTGTCACATGATCCAGCTCAACAACATAAACTCTGACGGCTTTACAGGCCTCATCTTGACACTCCTCCGTGATTTGTTGCTGCCTTCTTTGTGGCACAATAAAGTTTTAAAAAAAAGTAGGTTACAGTCGATGTCAGGAGTTCAACACGCTGTGTGATTCTCAGGTGGTTCTTTAATCCGAGTCGCGTGGTCCAGGTAAGAGCAGACAGCTCGATGAGGATCATGTGAAGCCACGTCGTTTATTTAAGATAAGACAAACTTTATTGATGCCACACCAGGGAAATTAAAAAGAAAAAATCAGGTGAATGTTGACTTTTTGTGTGCCACATTGTAAAAATAAAATGACATCGTGATAATGGTGATTATGCACAGCAACAACAGGCGTGCCTGAAAGTAACAGCATTGACCTGTTTAAGTTGACATGTTGAACTTGTTGTTGCTTATTTGCACATCCTGAGCAACGTTAGCATTTATTTGGAGTCACCTGATGAATATAAGGTCAATATTCACTCTCTTTTAGCTCTGTTTTTGGTCTCTACCAACTCCTGAGGGAAATATGTGGCTCTTTAGCAGCTAACTGCTCCACTATGTTCACCAGCAACTGCTGCGGCTTGCTGCTGAGCAGGTAGTGTACGGTGACTCAATAGTTTATTACAATAATCAACGTGTTTTCTGCTCCTTGCATGCTTGACATGACTCGATTTGATTCATCAGACTACGCTTGTTTCCTCAGATCACGCCCTTCGTCTGTGGAACATACAGACGGACACGTTGGTGGCGATATTTGGTGGAGTTGAAGGTCATCGAGATGAAGTGCTGAGTGCTGTGGGTGTCTTTAAATCAGCTCCTTTAGGACTCACAGTAAACCTGAAACACCTGAAGTTAAATCTGTTTTTATTTTATGATCCCGCTGCAGGATTTTGATCTCCTGGGTGAAAAGATTATGTCCTGTGGGATGGACCACTCTCTAAAACTTTGGCGGATCAATTCAGAGAGAATGCAGAAAGCCATTCGTGGATCTTATGAGTACAACCCTTCCAAGACCAACAGGTAAAACCTTCACCTGTGCAGGCTGTCAGATCTTTAGCGTCATTGTTTCATCTTTGTCTTTATTTACCGCGTGTCTCTTTTCAGGCCTTTTGTGTCGCAGAAAATTCACTTCCCCGACTTCTCGACACGAGACATCCATAGAAACTATGTGGACTGTGTGCGGTGGCTCGGGGATCTTATTCTTTCCAAGGCAAGTAACGGCCAAATCCCTCCTCTGCCGGAGCTGATCACAACAATGTTTGTAACTCCTACAGAAGCGTTGTGCAGAATACGTTGGCGGACGCTGCGTCAATCTGCACAGAGCAGCTCGACCTGGCAGCATAGAGATTCCAGTTGATTTTCAAAATAAAACACTCGTAATAGCAGCCCAAATGGAAACAATTTAACTACGTAGCTCGTGGAGAAGCTAATAAATCTGAGCAAGTTCACACTCCTGGTGGGGTTTGAAGACCAAAACAGCGTAGTGCCTGCAATGTCAGAGACGTGCCCGGTGGCACAAAATCATGTGTAACAACATCCAAAACTGAAATCTGAATCCATTTTGTGATGAATTAAGTGCCAAAAAAGTTATATTATTACATATATAAGTGTAACACTTTGTTTATGTGTCTCTGCAGTCGTGTGAAAACGCCATCGTCTGCTGGAAACCAGGAAAGATGGAGGACGACATCGACCACATCAAACCGAACGAGTCGAACGTGACGATTCTGGGACGCTTCGATTACAGCCAGTGTGACATCTGGTACATGCGCTTCTCCATGGACTTCTGGCAGAAGGTGACGCCCCTTTACACGTCACGGTTTAACTCGTCTCATTTAAAAACTAAGCGTAGACCTGATCCTGTTGCTGATACTTGTTGGGATACTTTGCAGATGCTAGCTCTGGGAAACCAGGTGGGGAAGCTTTATGTGTGGGACCTCGAAGTGGAAGACCCTCACAAAGCAAAGTAAGTGAACACCTGTGGAGGTGAGAACGCTTTTATTATGACACCTCCTGGGTCACTGATGATACATCAGAGATGATTCATACGTTTAAACTTGTCTTACGACACACACGGTACACCAGTGTTGTAAAACAGATTTAAATAAAAAGCATCGCTGCCTGTTAGAGCAGCTTGTGTCTCATCTTAGTGTGGACAACATAACAGAAACAGACGCCAGTTTGGTGAAGCTCGGGATGTGTTTGTTGAGACAAGGACAGTTTGTTTGTGTTGTTGTAAAGCTGCATTAATGATGTCTAATCCCTGATTTAGCAGACTTCAGGTCCTCGGTTGTTTGGTTTGACCCTCCCTGGAAACACGGACTAAGCCTTCCGAACGCTCAGTAAATTGGAGCTGTATTCAGGCCTGAGACGTTTAGTGTTTTATCGACAAGTAATAGAGTATTAAAATGTATCTTTGGACACAGAGGCAGCCACAGCAGTGATTTAAAGAGCACTGTAATGAGCTACACGCTGGCAGCAGCTTTCTGGACGAGCTGCAGCTGATTGATTTGTTTTACTCAGACCCGTGAGGACTTTATTACGATTGAGAATCTATCCAGCAGAAAATAAACGTTTGTTTTTCTGGATCTTATTTGACAGAAATCCTTTTAATTCTTGCTATATTTTTAAGGTGATAGCTCGCTGACTTGTAAATACTGAAGTTTCCAAGCAGCACAAACATTAATATTTCACACCACACATTCCCAGTTCTTCTTTAATTTAGCAGAAAATATCATCATGCTCGGCTAACGTTACATAACATTAATTAATTGATTAATCCTTTGGTCTGTTAAGTGTCAGAAAACAGTTTTCAACAGGCCAAAAGTCAAAGATAATCAGTTTAAAATCATAATTTAACATGAAAACACTGAAGAAACAGGAGAGTCAGAGGCTGCTGAAGAAACAAACGATTTAAAGAAGTCACCTCAGATTAAACAAATCATCAAATTCACCAACACTCACCGTTAAGCTGTACAATATTATAAATGTTGTTTAACTCCAGCTCATGGTGTCAGTAAGTCATCAAGGACGTAAAGGCAAAGCTCACGACCTGAGTGCTCAAGCTGTGCGTGTAAAATATCAAATAAAAGAGGGAGTTGAGGACAAACATCATGAGCTTCACCAAACTGTTCCACTGCAGGTCTATGGTGAGGCTCAGTGTGAAGCGCCTGCTGCACTTTGATAGATTAACAACCAAGTCTCCTCTCTGGTCTCCAGGTGCACCACACTGACCCTCCCCAAATGCACGTCGGCCATCCGGCAGACCAGCTTCAGCCGCGACAGCAGCATTTTGATAGCCGTGTGTGACGACGCTTCAATCTGGCGCTGGGATCGACAGCGCTGAGTCGCTTTCTTTGTTTTTGTTTGTTGTTGTTTTGTTTTTGTTTTTTTCCCGAAGAGTTTTGCTTCCTGTTGCTTCCCCCTCGCATCCTGCAGCCCCCGTTGTACAGATCTACACTGCAAGAAATGTCCGTTTGTACATTTTAGTCTGACGTGCGGCCTAAAAAAATGTATTTCCTTCAAAAAAAAAAAAAAAAGTGAGAAACTGTGCCAAGGTGAGATTATTCCTTTTGTTGCTCTGGCCAAGGAGGTTGTTTCCATTTCCTGAAGAAGTTTAAGGAACGACAGGAAAAGGACATTTCATATCTAATAAAACACTTCAACCATCTAAAATATGAGTTAAACAAAATTAAACAGCACCTTGGTGGAGGTTAAGTGCCTTCTAGCTTCCTATGCAGATACATTCATCAGAAGTTATTTGATCAGTCAGGGACATTTTTCTGCAAATTCTTACAAAGATGAATTGTCTGTATTTGAGTCAACCGGCTGATTTTTGTCACTTGTTTTAGGAAAAATAAGCTTTTAAGACACGACAGATAAAATGACCAAAGTTGGATTGTTTTTTTGCAGTGTGCCATGTTTTATATTCATTTGTTCACCAAAAAAAAAAAGATTTTTGTCCTTTTTTCCTCCAGTTATTCAAACTTTTCTTACATTCCTTTGCATCTTTTTTTTTGGGAGGTTTGATGCCTCCTCCTCATCTGCCTCCTCCTTCCTTCCTTCCACACAAACACACAATACACTCAATAAAATGTATTTTGTAAATATTATACTCGAGAGTCAGTTTGTGCAATGACGATGGATGCTTTTAGTCTGAGTCGTTTTTAGCTTTTTCATTTGTGTAGTGCTAAAAAAAAAAAAAAAATTCTTGAAAACCTGCTTTTATTTTGAAATCTGCTATAATAAAGATGTTATGGAGGGAGGGGTTCTTTGGCCTTTATGAAGTGCTTGTAACTGAATTTATTTGGACTTGAATAAAACTTATTTTTCTACAGAAAGCATGATTTTATTTCTGTGTCAAATACAGTTTAACTTCAAGGTAGAAAGTATCAGAACTTCCTGCGAATGGAGTCTGCGATATGGACGTTGTATTCGTGACGTCACCCACAGGTTTCTGAAGCTCAGTGTGGTGGCTCTGGTCGCCGCTATCTTGGCAGTCCAAGATGTGGATTGAGCATCGACCTGTCTGAATTGAAGCCAATGCGGAGGTGCCAAAAACTGCAGTTCCTCAAACGTCCACTTGAGGCCGGCTCCAGAAGTGAGTCAGTCTCCATACCATGGCTTGTTTGAGCAACCAGCTGTCATTAAGCTCCACGTCTTCACTGATTTGTAGATTAGCCGGGAGGCGGCAGAGGTGGGACTGCGAATATGGCGGTGGCCAGAGCAACCACAGTGAGTTTCCACACTCTTAATTCTGCATAACTTTAGTCCTTAATATAATCTGAACAGGTGAGTTCTATAAAAATTCCCCTTCAGTACAGTTGTCATGAACGGGGAAATTAGCTATAGAGACCAAAACTGTTTTTTGTACCAGGCTGTAAACATGTTTATTTCTGCTGTGAAGTTGAAGCTGTAAAAGCACTTAACATGCCGCTTCTTTCTTCTTCCAAATGTTAAATGTCTTTCTGCAAACAGAACACGCCATGATCAGAAGCATGTGTGCATAGAGTGTGACCGTTTATCATTGCAAGTAATATTTACGAGCTACTTTCATGCCTTTCTAGTCAATGACCTCAATCCACAAAGGATTCTGGTATCCGCGGTTTTGGACAGTGCATGGGGCATCATAGAAATCATAAGTCTCCTCCCCGTGTTATTTTGTGCAGCAAACATCTGGCATTTTTACAACACAACTTTTAACTCGCATCCTGTTACATCAGTATTATAGATGGTATTCTGTGTGGTTTCTCTGATGCCACATTTCCTTTCTAAGAGATAAAAGAGATAAAAAATAATGTTGAAGCTGTGAAAATCGAATCATAGTCAAAATCTATGTATGCTCTAGAAAAGACTAAGAACAAGCTAAAAGAAGATGACGTACTTATTCTACTAACGTACAAATAATCTATAAAAAACAAATTTATTACACTGATACACATAAAATACTACATTTTTACAGTCGTTTTCTGTTTTTTGGGACATTATCTGTAAATTAACAACCAAACTGTTATTTTTAGTAAATTTAAATAATGCCAAATTACATTTATTACGCGTTTTGTACAGAAAAATATTCTTTATACAGTATTTTGCTGCTTTAAATTATGTTCAAATTTATGTAAAATGACGGTAAAGAGCTGTAATTAAATCTGTGGCTTATTATATAAATGTTGTATCCATACTAGCAATTTTAACAATTTGAACAACTTCTTGTTTTCTTTGGTATTTTTGACAGATATGCATTGATGATTGCTGGGTAATATGTATGTTGATGTGATCCAATGTCAAGTCTCTATTTAGTTATGTGACGGCACTATAGACAGTATAAATATGGATGTCGTCTCCGAGACCAAAACTGTTTTTTGTACCAGGCTGTAAACATGTTTATTTCTGCTGTGAAGTTGGACATTTTAACATGGGGACTTATGGAGACTGACTCACTTCTGGAGCCAGCCTCAAGTGGACGTTTGAGGAACTGCAGTTGACTCCACAAGCACAAGTCATGTGATTGGATTATTTGCCTACCCTCTGATCAAAGAAACTCGTGCTTGTGTTTGAATTTGGACTCAAATAAAACTTTTTTTTCTGACAACTTTTGTTTAATCTTAATGTGAAAATCATCAGAACTTCCTGTGATTTCACTCTGCACTTTATGCTCCAACACACACAAGTCATGTGATTGGATTATTTGCCCACCCCCCTCTGATTAAAAACCTCCAACCCCAGACCTGAGCGCACAAAAAAAAAAAAAAAAAAAAAAAAAATGACTTTTATCCGGAGTGCGCCCCGGCGCTGCGCTGCGCTCCTCTTATCTCCAGGAACAGCACGGAGCGCGTACCCACTGCGGACTTTTGCCCTCCGGCTTTGATAGGTGAAGATAAGCCAAACGAGCGTCAGAGCAACTCGAGCATGTTTTCGCCAAAGTCGCCGAAAAGTATCTCCAAGTATGTCTCCAAGACGTCTCCCGGCGCCGAGGAGCAGATCTGTATGGTTGAATGTGGATGTAAGCCGGAGTGCACCTGTAGTATCCACAGCGCCGAGGGCAGCAGGAGACACTGTGCGCCAGAGTTCAAGGTAGGCCTCCAGAGAGCTGCTGGAAATCTGGATCCTCTCTCTACAAGTTTTAAAGTCTTATTTTGAAAGTTGTTTTAGGCCATCTTTGTTTAATTCATAACAGCAGCAGTTTAATGGACATCTTAATGATGAATGCTGGAAAGTACATTTATCCAAGTACTCAAGTATTTCCACTTCATGCTGCTTTATCTGACAATTCAGAGGGAGTTATATTTTTTACTCCACTATGTTCAAAAGCTGTCATATGCTGATAAAATACAATGAATTTTTGCAAATTAAAACTATAAAAATGGATAAAAAGCAGCTAGAAGAAGAGTAAAATGACTCAAAATCACTTTTTTTGGCCAGATATGTGTACACACAGGAGGAATTTCACTTTGCTCTCGATGTACATGCAGATATAGACATAAAAACAAGAAGCTCAACATTAAATTACTATATACCGAGTGGCTACTTCATTAGGTACACTAGTGCAATCCAATGTGATCCAACGCAGCAACTCTGCCATAATTTCTACTATCAGCTTATAATATTTTCAGCTTTGTTAAAAAAGGCCCTGAAATATGACTGTGTTTTATTGTAAACTGTAAAGCAGTCATATTTCATGCCATATTTTACAGTCGTTTGTTTTTCACATTGCCATATAATGGACAAGAAAATTCCATATGAATGCTGTACAAAATAGTTTTGTCATGAAATATTACGGTGTTTTACTGTACAATTAACAGTCTCTAATATAAAATATTCTGTATACATATAGATTTTTATGTGTATATGACTGTGTTTTACTGTATTTGATCAAACAAAACATTTGAAGATGTCACCATGGGATTTGGGGAATTTGACGTTTTCGTCACCAAACGACCGATAGATTAATCAATTAAATAACTTTGCATAACTCTGTGAAGGTTCTCAGTTGTTCTGGTCATCTGTCTTTGAGAAGGGTCAAATCTGGGACAACTGGACTTGGTTGTAGATCCGTGAAGACGTTTCACCTCTCATCCAAGAGGCTTCTTCAGTTTTATCTCACTGATGGGGAGATCCAGGTGGTGATGGCATCGTTAACTTGTAGTGAGTTGTAAAGTAAAGTCAGGTGTGCACGACTAGTCCATTTGTTCCAGATTTAGTACTGTGTAAAAAACATTGTAAAAATACTGCATTCAAAATTCTAAGTACTGCTTAGTACCGCAGTAAAATGTCCCATGTGGTATATTATCATATGACATTATTAGATTCATCAGTGTGTAAACAGCATTGTACTGCTGTAGCTGCACAATGTGGATCTGGTTTCTATTACATGATATACAGTTTGGTACTTTGGGAACAGTGGTTCTCAAACTAGGGGTCAGGCCCCTGTAAAGGGGTCACCAGATAAATCTGAGAGGTCATTAGATTATTAACAGGAGAGGAAATAAGAAAAAAACAAAGTTCTGATGCACAAATATGTTTTTAATATTTGGACTTTATATTGGTTAAACAGTTACAACAGTTAACAAGTCAAGACATGTCTGAAATATGACAAGAAGCTACATGCATAAAGTAACAATGGAAACACTACAAGTACCATTTACATTTTATGTATGTATTTATTTTACGTATTATGAAATGCTGGACAGTTTCATCTCTTCAGGCTGTTTGAAACACTCAAATCCAAAATGAAAATCACCGCTGCAACTCATACATACTGTATATAAAGTCTGCCTGTGTCTGCTTCATTTTAGCCCACTGATTGATTGAACGATTATCTGTGAATTCATGTAACACATCACACATTGTGTCAGACCGTTTGATTTCTGTTGCAGCGATCCCGCACTGCACAAACCTTTTATTGTCATGAAGTGAATGAAGTCATTGAATATGCTCATGTGTCATCTGTAGCATCTAGCTCATGTTGCCGCGCACGGTGAATGCGCTTATTGTATGTGTTTCGGGCCAAAAGCCAAATGAAGGTAATGTAATCATGCAAGTCATTGCATCCGAGACAGTTTAGCTTTAGTTTTTTTTTAGTTGTAGATCCTTGAAGACGTTTCACCTCATCAGAGAGGCTTCTTCAGCTCTGACTGAACCCAGGTGGTGGTGGTGGGATCGTTAATTTGTTGCTGTGACGACCGTCGTCTGAGTCGTTAAGGTTGCCTGAGGTCAGGTGCGAACGACACTCGTTAAGGTCACCTGTGCTCTGGTGTTGGACGATGGTCGTTGGAGTCACATGAGGCCAATCTAATATTATAATAATACACAAATATTCCTGTTTATTTATATGTAGAGTATAATAACAAGATGAAGTGATGTAGGGAACATTAATGAACTTAAATAAGAGTAAGGCTATTTAATTTAGTGATTTGTTCTTCAAGATCAATATTTTGCAGTTGTTAATCAACAAAATAATACAGTTTAATCAAATTTAGTTGATTGTTTTTTAGTGCAAACATAAGTTAAAGTGCTTCTCTTATAGATAGAAGATAAACTCATATACAGAATGAATAATAGATCAGTTGGGTTGTATAGAAAGAAGGACGTAACTGCTATATATAAAATCTAGCATCTATGATATGTACAATATCAACAAAACCTAATATGTACCGTAGAATGGTCTGTTTGTGTTGATTGATCTGTTTTAAATGTTACTACTGCAAATATGTAATGGCTTGTGACTCAGGTTGAGTTCCTCTTTCCGCTCGTGTAAAAGCTGCAAAAGATAAACAAACCATTAAATACAGTAGATAACTGGGACACAGTTCACAGTGCGTACATCTCGGTATGCTGTGACGTCATGAACATGTTTGGATAGAAACACTGGCTCTGTGTGATTTGTTGTACTTTGAACAGTTGAACATTTCAGTGTTTGCCTCACTCAGGAACAGCTCTATAGTCACTATGCTGCATCGCATTTAAATAAAATATTAAAGCAATCTTTGAGGTGGATTTTCCTCCACTGTTGGAGCCCCAGTGGCCTAATGGATAAGGCACTGGCCTCCTAAGCCAGGGATTGTGGGTTCAAATCCCATCTGGGGTGTCTTCCACTGTAAAGTTGCAGAGAAATCTTTGAAGTGCCAAACTCTCAAAAATAAAAACATGGTATGCTGAATTTTCTAAATAAAAACACTAACAGAAACTCAAAGCAGGCTGCATTTTCAAAATAAAAATAAATTGAAAAAAATACGTTTTTCAAAATAAATCAGATATTATGCTCAATTTTGCTAAAGCTAGTAGAAAAAATTCAAAATAATCCTGCACAGACAACATCAAAGTTGGCCCTTGGATACAGCATTGGCAGTACAAGAAGCCACTACAGCACTGAAACAGCATGCTGGCAGTAAACTTTTAATGTAGTTATAGACACTACAGAGGCACACTATTCGCCATGTTCATTGGGAACCTTTTCAGCCCCTGTGGCCACATGGATAAAGCACTTACCTCGTAAGTCTGGAGTTGTAGACTCAAATCCCTTCTGAGTTTGAGTTCCTATAACTGAGAAGACAATTGTTTAAAACCATTTTCAAGTGTAGATATTCTTTTTCATCTCAAACTTTCTTTTACCTGACTTGAAAATGTGATCATTATGTAAGTTATATAATACACAGCTTTTGTACAACTTTAAAAGTACACACATACTTTCTTACTTTGTGGTTTGATGCTCACTCTGGGAAAAATGTACTTTAGCTTGCATGACGAACTCTATAACTAACGCATCAAGAATTTAACAGTTATCTTTCTTCTGGGGTTGACTTCTCCTGTCAGTTCTGTGATGTACCAGCAAAGACTGACTTTAAGCAGAGTCACATTGGGAGGCTTACGTGATGTGGGCAAGTCATGTGGTTTTTAGGCCCCAAACTGGCATTGCTGGGATTGGGGCCAAAGGGAGACCAACATTTTAAATTGGAAAGTAGTTTTTAACCATTTAAATTAACCAATGTATTGCACTTTTTTCAGTCAAATACTGGTTATCTCTTATAGCAAGAATCAGGTCTGTGTCTTAAGAAGAGACCAGCCCAGCCAACATCAAAAGTAGCCCTGATACGTTGACTCACAGGGGGATTAAAACTCTTAGCATGGTAAACTTTTGCTTTAGCCGTGGAGCTGAACTCGTATATGATAATATCTTAAGAAGATAAACTCATAGAGGTGTTTTAGATTTGCCTTAAGTTAAGAGTTTTCTGCAGTTGCTGAATTTTAGAAGTAGTGCGGTCATAAATCCTGGATCCAAGCTGTTGTAGTAAAGATTTCATTTTATTTGTTTATTTATTTAAAAAAGAAACACTAACCAGTATCCTTCTGCATTGTATTTAATCATGGCATCTTATTTCTTTCTTTTTAAAATCATAATACACCACACCATAGCTTCATTGGTAGCTCTGGTCCTGAGCAACATGTACAAGCTGTTCGTCAAAAGCTGCTAACGAAGCCCATTTTCCTATTCTCTGACCATTAATCTGTTTTCTGAGAGTGGACCTTTGAGGATGGAAGTTTAAAATAAGGAATGAAGGAACATATAAAGGCTGAATGGGGTCAAGTGGGTGCTTATAGATGAACAGTGGTTTGCTGGAGGAACCCATCCATCAGTTCTACTTTTGTTTCTTGCACTCAGGAAATGAAAACAGGCTTAGCATGCTTACACTGATGGAACAGGAAATTAAAAGTGTATTTGAGGTCTATGTTGTCTTTGTTCCCAAGCCAATAGCAGACATCACTTGTGCAGCAACAACAATGTAGTTTGATACCAGGAAAGTTGTCGTGATCTAAAACATTGCTGGAAAGTGTTGGGGTAAATATGGCCAGAATCTTACTGCAGTTTTTCACTGTAAATTCTACAGGCATTAATTAATTTCTTTTATCATTACAGACAAATGGCCCTGACAATCAGAATCAAGGCTTTGACAACTTGGCCTACGAGTACGGGAGTTCGAGTGAACTCTACCCTTTACCCAAAACTGCCTCCAGAGCGACTTTCAAACTCCAGGGACTCACCGCTGAGCACCAGGCCCAAGCCATTGAAAGCAGAATCTGCAGCCTAAATGGAGTACTTGCTGCCAGCTTGTCTTTACCCAGCAGCTTGGCCAAAGTGGACTATGATACCTCAGTTATCACAACCAAAGAGATTACCCTGGAGCTCCAGACCATGGGATTCAATGTAGAGTCAGCGGTGCGGATCGGGGTGGATGGCATGCACTGCCAGTCCTGTGTGCAGTCCATTGAGGGACAGATTGGTCCTTTATCTGGGGTTTCACATATTCAGGTGTCCCTTGAAGACAACACAGCACTGATTGTGTATCAACCTCTTCTAGTTACACAACAGGAGCTGAGAGACAAGATTGAGGATATGGGTTTTGGTGCCACTTTACTAACCGATGATCCACCGGGTCGAGATATAAGCTACTGGCAGAGAGACATATTGAATTCGTCAATCCAGACTGTTACCATTTGGATTGTAGGGATGACTTGCAATTCTTGTGTGCAGTCCATAGAAGGGAGGATGTCTCAGGCGACAGGAGTGCAGTCTATAGTGGTGTCACTGAAGGAGGAAAAGGGAACAATAACCTTTGACCCCAGGCTGACGGAGCCGGAGCAGCTCAGGGCAGCCATCGAGGACATGGGCTTTGACGCATCACTTGAAGGTAGGTACTAACGAGAAGTGGATACTCCTAATTAAATGACGTTGGTTATTCAAAGGCTGCAAGTCAAACAGAGGCAATATGCAAGTATGCAAATATGTTTGGAGTCAACCTATTGGATATGTTGTGGTTAACAACTGCAATAAAGGTGGAGAGGTGGAGAGTTTACTACATAATAACCGGACAGATTATTGCAGACACATTTGTTAACGAGAGAAGAAAATTACAGCATGCAATAAAGAAGATATAAAGAGTAGAAAAATACAAGTAAACATGAATGTGTGACCTTATCTCTTCAGCTCATTTATCTTTCCCAGAAGAGGAATTGCTTTTGAAACACAAGTAGCATTGAGTAGCATGCCCAGCTCGAGGTAGAAAAGCACCCATTGTTTTAAATTCCCTCAAACAGTTTATGCTGTTGCCATTTAAGGAGTTCCCGACCCATGAAATCTTCTACATATTATGATGTGTTCAGGTGAAGTACTGTTTATTACAGTTTATAGGGTCCGCACAAACAAATCTAGTGGGATCACCTGTATATTACGAGCTAAAACACTTTGATTAAACTCAAACCTGCATGAGGCTTTGGTCCGCTAAGCCACCACGACATCTCATACTCACCTCACCTCTTGTTTTCAGCGGTTACTGTGGAAACCAGACAAGCATGCTCTTCAACGTGACATGGAGGGCTCTTACGCCGGGGCCGGGGCTTTTCTTGTTGTATTTAATGACGGAAACAGCTTGCCAAGACGTGGAATTAACTCGGGCAGATTATGAGCAGATTCTTTCAAGGTCGAGCTTGATTTAGGTAGCTGAAGTTTTTAGTTTTGAAACAGAGGGAAGTGCAGGTTTTTTGTTTTAATCCATACCTTAAACTTAAAAGATATATTATATCTTGGTTTGTTTCTATTGCATTACTAATATAAATGGAAGTTTACATTCCAGTAAGAAGAGTTTAGACTGGGAATGTGAAAAATGAATGCTGTCCACATAATGTGTTCATAACTTTGAGATATTACTATACAAAGCAACAAAGTTTATATGTTGGCAACCTACATTTTTTTTATTATTAGCATCCTGATATGGTGTTGATGTTTCCTCAATGCATAGTAGAGCATTTAACCACAAAAGGATGCAAACCCTCAAAAGTCAGACGCCTTATCCATTAGGCCACATGGTCATTGAGTTATAGAACACGCAGTTCCTCAAACGTCCACTTGAGGCTGGCTCCAGAAGTGAGTCAGTCTCCATAAGTCCCCATGTTAAAATGTCCAACTTCACAGCAGAAATAAACATGTTTACAGCCTGGTACAAAAAACAGTTTTGGTCTCTATAGCTAATTTCCCCGTTCATGACAACTGTACTGAGGGTGGATTTTTATAGAACTCACCTGTTCAAATTATATTAAGGTTTAAATTAGGCTTGAATTAACAGCATAGCTGCTTTGATTGTCAGGAAAGTGCCATGTCTTTGCCCATTTTTAGATTAAGAGCAAACAGACCTTTATAATGGCTCTTCATAAAGATAGATGATGTTGAGATGCGCAGTTGGTGATGAAAACCAATCACCCCAGATGGGACTCGAACCCACAATCCCTGGCTTAGGAGGCCAGTGCCTTATCCATTAGGCCACTGGGGCTATGACACTGTCCATTTAACACACTAAAAATGTGTTTGTCTACAAGAACATTGCACAGTTTGCATCTCATAACTGTCAGGGGGGACCAAACCATGACCTCCAAAGGCCCATTCACAGGTGATCGCACCCGGAGCCCAAAGTTACATAGTATGAGACCAGACATATGAATGACAGAGACACTATTTACATGATTACAAGTCAATGTAGCATCAACGTGATTTAAAATCTGTTGAAAAGTGTTGCTTAAATATAGACACTGCCTCTGACTTTGTTCCTTCTTATCTACAGAATCTACAAAGATCATGCAGAGTCATGAAAAGTCCAGGCCTGTTACTTCTGTACGTTCTGACTTGCAATCACCCAATAAGTTGGGAGTCAGCAATGGCACTGGATCACCACCCACCTCTGAAAATGAGATTAAAGTACAAAAATGCTTCATTTGCATCGTGGGAATGACGTGCGCCTCCTGTGTGGCCAGCATTGAGAGGAACCTGCTCAAACACAAGGGTGAGCGAACTCGAGTGTCGTTATACAATATTTGTTCTAGTGTACACACGTGTGATTGTTTTACTTTGACTTTTAGGAATCATCACAGTGTTGGTGTCACTCATGGCTGGAAAAGCCGAAGTAAAGTATGATTCAGAGCTCATAAACGCTGCTGCTGTTGCTCAGCTCATAGAAGACTTAGGCTTTGGTGCTAAACTGATAGAAGACAATGCAGTAACACACGGGAAACTGGACCTCACTGTAAGTATACACAATGCTATTCAAGTGAGAGTGCATTTACATGATGGCTGGTGATACACTTCCCAAAATATCAAAAAACATCCACCAATTTTCACTTGTAGATAACAGGAATGACATGTGCATCATGCGTCCACAACATTGAGTCCAAGCTCACCACAACCAAAGGGATCCTTGGGGCCTCGGTCGCCCTTGCAACCAAAAAAGCACAGGTCCAATTTGACCCAGAAGTGCTCGGAGCTCGAGATATTATCAAGATCATTCAGGTAATGACTGACCCCTTTATTTTAAACCCTCCTCTCATGTGAATGTTTGACGTCTCGGTATAATCCGGGTTTCGTTTCTCATTCTAGAGCCTTGGTTTCGAGGCCAGTCTGGTGAAGGCAGGCTTCAAAAACAACCTTGATCACACGGAAGAGATTCGACAGCAAGTATCTGGTTTCAAATCGTCCTCATCGTCAGAATAAGTGCACTTTGAAAAGGCTTACTGTCCTTCAGGCATCACAAATTTATGCTAATATTCATCATAACACTAACACACTATACACTTACATCTTGGGCCTTGGATGTACTTAAACCTTTGTAATATAAGTGCAGATTAGATGAGGAAAACTGTCCTGCATGAAGCACTATATCAAAACTTGGATGATTCAGGTGTACAGTACATAGTGCATGGCCTGTGTAACATACACAGAGAAATCAATACTGTATTGAACAAGAGGAAATTATTTTCATGACAGCTTGTTTTCATCATGGAATTTATCATATTCATGGTTGGTGCAGAACCTTGGGTAGGATTGATATTATAAACTAATATAAGCCAACAAACAAATGTATAGAGACACTAATGTTGTGGTTGGGAGGTCCACTACGACAATAGAAACCACCCCAGATGGGACTCGAACCCACAATCCCTGGCTTAGGAGGCCAGTGCCTTATCCATTAGGCCACTGGGGCTGCAAACATGTTATTTTTAACATGCATTGATTTGTTTCATAAATGTTATATTTATCACCAACTTTTGCGATTTAACTGCCTCAATCATCAATTACACGCCTACAAAAATGCTCATTTAACACGCTGGACATTAAGTTGGACAGTGTGTTTTGTGTCTACACCAAAAACCTGTAAACTTTTTCTTCTTCTTTAACAAATTGCAACTGGACTATCGAAATATAAATATTAACATTGGTGTGGTCCCTCTCTTTCATAGCCGACAGGCATCCATTGAGGGGGTGAGAAGTGTCTAGTGTTTTTGATCATTATTAGTGCGTAGATTACTGTTAATGAAGGTGTGAAAGGTAACAAATGGATATGGATTATTGTGCAACTTAGCAAACACCCCAGATGGGACTTGAACCCCCAATCCCTGGCTTAGGAGGCCAGTGCCTTATCCATTAGGCGACTGGGGCTACAGGCATACTTATTTAACACGCTGAACATCATGTTTACGTTACCTTGACGTTATGGACTTAAAGTAGCAAGTGTAATGTACATAAATGAGCTTTATTATAACATTTCAGTTGGAAACACCCCAGATGGGACTTGAACCCACAATCCCTGGCTTAGGAGGCCAGTGCCTTATCCATTAGGCCACTGGGGCTACAGCCACCCTGTCAAACAAGCCTTTTAACAAAATTATACATGGAAATCAAGAGAGCTCAGTGCCAAAAAGAGAGAGGTTTATTTTTATGGTGTCTTCTAATAGTTTGACACATTTCTGGTACCTGTCCAGGTGGAAGAACTCCTTCCTGCTCAGCCTTGTTTTCGGCCTGCCTGTCATGGGCCTCATGATCTACATGATGGTGATGGACAGTCAGCACCAGGACCACGGGGGCGCCATGCCTGAGGAGCAGAACCTGCTTCCCGGCCTCTCGCTCCTCAACCTGGCCTTCTTCCTGCTTTGTACACCTGTGCAGGTAGGTTATACGGACCAAGTTTCGGATTAATGGCTCATTTAGAGGTTTTTTTCTCAACCTCAGAGGAGTCTTGTGTCTGCTACAAGTTTGTAAATTGATAGTTTAATGCACGTCCTAAACACTGGATAGCTCTTGGCACCGCAGAACTTCTTTTAATAAGGACTCCTGTGAGTTAAAACACCACCATTCCTTCTTTGCTTGGCTTTTCACAACAGGGATATTTATCAAAGACCTTGGAAAGGCAGAGATTTTGTCTTGAGATTGTGTTTTTAATCCAAATGTTAAAAAATGGCCTCCTGGATTTTGGGCAAACAACACCAGAAGATTTATTACCTGCTTGAAGATAGGCTAATTTGCTTTTTTAGCTGAGCGTTAGATGAAAATAATGATATCACCATCACGTCTTAACTGTAAATATGACACTACAGCCAGCAGAGGTAGCTTAGCTTAGCACAAATAGTGAAAACAGGGGGAAACAGCTAGCCTGGTTTTGTACAAAGATCATTTATCTTGCCTTTTCTTGCCTGCAGATCTTTGGAGGTCGATACTTCTACATCCAGGCGTATCGCTCGTTAAAACACCGCACGGCCAACATGGACGTGTTGATTGTGTTAGCCACCTCCATTGCCTACATCTACTCCTGCGTGGTCCTCGTTGTCGCCATGGCTGAGCGAGCCAGCCAGAGCCCCATCACCTTTTTCGACACTCCACCTATGCTCTTTGTGTTCATCGCTCTGGGTCGATGGTTGGAGCATGTTGCAAAGGTAAAATAAAACCATATACACTTGGTTGAAATCCTCACATTCTTTTATACAACTTATATGATCCAGTGGGCATTTTAACCACCTGCCGTGTTATTATCGGTCATATCAAGAGTGGTTGATGGTTAACTGTACATCAGCTGACGCTATATCACGATCATAAGACCATATCGTACATAAGTGTACTAACAACAGTAAAAACTGATCATTCACAGAGACATTGGGCAGTGTTTACCTGTAGATTACCTGCACTGCATTGTAAAGTAATTAAACATGTTGTTGTTTCTATATTTTTAGAGTAAAACCTCAGAAGCTTTGGCCAAACTAATGTCACTTCAAGCCACTGACGCCACTGTGGTCACTCTGGGACCTGACCACTCCATCATCAGGTAAAACACACAAGCTCAAATCAACCATTATCGTCCCAATGAAGTCCAACCCAACATGTGACTGTATGTGTTTATTTGTACTCCTCAGTGAGGAGCAGGTGGTGGTCGAGCTGGTCCAGCGGGGCGACATTGTCAAAGTCATCCCAGGAGGAAAGTTTCCAGTTGATGGGAAAGTGACTGAAGGGAGCTCCATGGCTGATGAGTCCTTGATCACAGGTAGGAGGACTGAATGAATACAGTTCAGTGGGGAGCTCCAGCTCCGTTCTGGCACGACACTTCCCCTGGTGCTCTGAGCTCACAGCCTGGCTAACAAATGGAGCTAACGTTAACAGCAGCTACAGTTGGTCTGACTTTCTGGTTGTGTCTCCTGTCAGGTGAGCCGATGCCGGTCAGTAAGAAGGTTGGCAGTTTGGTGATCGCCGGCTCCATCAACGCTCACGGCGCTCTTCTGGTGGAGGCCACTCACGTCGGCGCTGACACGACTCTGTCACAAATCGTTAAACTGGTGGAAGAGGCCCAAACGTCGAAGGTGAGACACAGTTTGAAATTTACTTTCAGTCATTTCTTGAACTTAAACTCTCAGAGTTGACCTTGTTTTGTTGACGCTCTCTCTTGTGTTTGTTCAGGCTCCTATCCAGCAGTTCGCAGACAGACTCAGCGGCTACTTTGTGCCCTTCATCGTGATCGTTTCAGTGCTAACGCTGGTGGCCTGGCTTGCAATCGGGTTTGTCAACTTTGACATCGTGAAGGATAACTTCCCGGTACATGAATGTTTTCAAAACAAAAGCACCTTTCATAAAGTTTCAAAAGAAAAGCTTGATAATAAGACGATCTCTTCCTCGCAGGGTTACAACCAGAACATCTCCAATGCCGAGGTCATTGTCCGATTTGCCTTCCAGGCGTCCATCACAGTTCTGTCCATCGCCTGCCCCTGCTCTCTGGGGCTTGCAACCCCAACAGCGGTGATGGTGGGCACAGGGGTTGGAGCTCAGAACGGGATCCTGATTAAAGGAGGCGAGCCGCTGGAGATGGCCCATAAGGCAATGAACTTTACATCCACGACATAGCAGCCAGCTAGTCCAACAGCAAGAAGCCCAGTTGCATGATTTAAAATCTGTTAGTTTATGAGAGAAAAGTTACACAATGTCGCTTTAAGAGGACAAGGCGCCATCAAATCCATGTTCTGGTATGTGGACGTGCAGCCTCGAGATGGAAGTGATACTTCTCTTATTACACGATGTGTCGTCACACTCATAAAAGACTTCTGTTTCACGTCTAATCCCATCACTCTGCAGTTTAATTAACCAGTGACACCATGTGGCTCTGCTAATTACCTGCAGCTACTGTAGAAATCCCCCAATGATGAAGACACCTTTAGGTTTTGGTGACTTTTAACCCCGTTTGTCACCTCAGAATCCGTTTATTTCGTCCACCTGTTGCAGGTTGCAGGTCTTCAAAAGCTATTTTTATGATCCCAGAGACTGAAAATGAGAAAATGTTCAACATTTCCACACTACTTGGACTTGATTTTGCTCCAGGCAGACGTTTTATGATGGTAGGTAGACTGTACACGTCTGTGAGATCATGAAAATACCCCTAAAGGTGTAAATTGCTGAAGGATAACAGGTCGATTCTCCCCGCAGACCGAATTATAACTTTCAAACGAGCACATCCTCCCACTTCTCTTCTTAATAAGATCCTGAGAGACAAAATCCTCCTGTCAAAACACCAAAAAGAAGATAGATTTACAACTCTGCTGTGTTTTTACGTTCCCTTTAGATACGCGTGGTGATGTTCGATAAGACCGGCACGATTACAAACGGCGTGCCGCGGGTCACTCGTGTGTTGGTGCTGTGGGAAGTGGCCCGTATGCCCCTGAGGAAGATCCTGGCTGTGGTCGGCACAGCGGAGGCCAGCAGCGAGCACCCTCTGGGCATGGCGGTCGCCAAACACTGCAAAGAGGTCAGAGAAGGTCTATCAAAGTCGACTTAACAGCTCGAGTGTATTTTTATGTCTGTCTGTCTGTGTGCACATACCAGGAGCTGGGCTCTGGCATCTTGGGCTACTGCCAGGACTTCCAGGCGGTGCCCGGCTGTGGAATCAGCTGCCGGGTTTCCAACGTGGAACATCTGCTGCAGCAGCAGAGCGAGGAGCGCTTCCTGCTGCCGGGAGCCACCACAGATGAAAGCAGCCTCCTCTCTGCTGCCGACGCCTCGTCTGCAGGTGCGATGGCTTCCAGTGTTGGTTTGTGTCTGGCTCGAGACAATCAGCTGGTTTTACTACATAAACAAACTCCTCGCTCTGCAGCTGAAGTTATTTCAGTCTTTTTATCAGCCTAATCCACCATGTGGCCCAGGCCGGTTAGCTCAGCTGGTTAGAGCGTGGTGCTAATAACGCCAAGGTCATGGGTTCAATCCCCATACTGGCCAAAAAACCTCATTTAGATGCCAGAGGTAATGATTTTCTATACTCTCATCCATTAAAACGAGACATACGGTTTGATTTCTTTGCTTTCAGACGAGCCTTTGTCGTACTCTGTCCTGATCGGGAACAGGGAGTGGATGAGGAGGAACGGCCACCACATTCAAGCAGACGTCGACGCCGCCATGTCCAGCCACGAGACCAAAGGGCAGACCGCCATCCTGGTCGCTATAGACGGTGAGAATACAGACGACAAACACTCACGATATCTTCAGTATTTTTGTAGGTCTATGATCGTTACAGACTTTTCTCTGTAGGCATGCTGTGTGCCATGTTAGCCATCGCGGACACGGTGAAGGCAGAGTCGGCGTTAGCGGTGCATACGCTCAACAGCAGGGGCATCGAGGTGGTTATGATAACAGGAGACAACAGACGGACAGCGAAAGCCATCGCTGCACAGGTAAAACACATGTTTTATACGTGAATATTTATAAAATGAGATAAAACGTGACATGAAGATCTCGTTTGAGCGCAGGTGGGCATCAGAAAGGTGTTTGCGGAGGTGCTGCCGTCGCATAAAGTGGCCAAAGTCCAAGAGCTGCAGGAAAAAGGCCTGCGAGTCGCCATGGTGGGAGACGGTGTCAACGACTCGCCCGCCCTCGCCCGGGCTGACGTCGGCATCGCCATCGGTACGGGCACCGATGTGGCTATCGAGGCGGCCGACATCGTCCTGATCCGGGTAGGTGGCGCACTCTGTGTGGAGTCTAGTGTGGAGGTAACCCCGCCTGATCTTAAGGTTTGTTAACGCTCCCGTAGAACGACCTGCTGGACGTGGTGGCCAGTATCGAGCTGTCGCAGAAGACGGTGAGGAGGATCAGGATCAACTTTGTCTTTGCACTCATCTACAACCTCCTGGGGATACCAATCGCTGCAGGTGTGGACGGATTAAACACCAAATTATACATCATCATATATTGCAGTGAGTGAACATGCAGCGCTCTCCTCTGTTGGTTGTAGGTGTGTTCATGCCCGCCGGCCTCGTGCTTCAACCCTGGATGGGCTCTGCTGCGATGGCTGCCTCGTCAGTTTCAGTGGTTCTGTCGTCTTTACTGCTGAGAACGTGAGTCTGATTTAGTATTGTTGTGTTTCCACTGTAACCACACCCACCAGTGATGTCACAGTGTACCGACCACACCCTGGAGTACACTTCTACATCACTCTTTCTTAAAGCAACATCATGTAGGATTCTTCTTTTCTCCTCTTAGCTTCCTCCGTCAACGTCCTCTTCGGCCTCTTCACCTCTGTCATTATGTCCATAGAGGCTGTTGAGCCTAGTTACATTGCCCACTTGCCCAGCTCCTGTTCTGGCATGACACTGGCTCCTCTTCCCGGTGGTCCAAAACGCCTGTTATACAAACACTCCCCGGTGCTCTGAGCTCACAGTCCGGGCAGCCTGGCTAACAAACTGAGCTAACAGCAGCTATAGTTGGCAGCAGTTTACTTCACTGTCCATCAGGAAACTCTGTAAATCACAGAGAGTTGATGGAGGACATCAGAGCAAAACCAGAAAACATTTAAATTGTTCATAAAATATGATCCAGTTTCACCGAAATCAGTTTCTTCTGCCGCTTTCCTTCAGGTTCAAGAAAACCTCGATGGAGCTGCATAAGGCTCGAGCGCAGGGCCAAATGAGGAGCGTCCGCTCGTCGCAGATCAGCACACATCTGGGTCTGGATGGCCAACGGCGGAGCCCCGCTCTCTCCGCCAGAGCTCGGGAACAGCTGAGCCAAAGCGTCGCCGTCCCACCGCCCCTCTCCAGCCAGGGACCGTCCATCAACTCTGTCCAGGAGCAGCAGGACCGCTGCTCCCTCCTGGACCACCAGACTGCAGGGGACCTTAATGTGTAGTAAAGGGAAGAAAGACTCTATGTATTTATGTAAATAGATTTGAATAGTCTAAAAATCAAGCTGCTAACGCACCAAAGTGAAGATAATGTCATGTTGTTTAATTGTAATACAAGTCACTGCTGTGCAAATGTACTTTTCCAATATACACAAAGTAAAGTGTTGTGTGAGAGTTTGTGTTAGTGACGTTATTAATAATTCATGAGCTGATAGAGGAGAAATCAACATTTTCTAGAAAACCTTTGTGTCAGTTTCATCTGATTGGAAACTGTCAGTCAAGCTCAGAGGAAAATGTTTTTCGCCACGTCGCTTTCAGATTCTCATCTTTAGACAATAGTCGTGTTGTATGTAGAAGACAAAGAAGAAGAAGAAGAAGGAGTGTAGACTTTTATTTGGAGCTGAGGATAATTAATGAAGTAGATTAATCAAATGATAAATGCATGGACTCTAAAGTTAACCAGGAACAATCACTTTTAATAGATACCAGCTTTAGGGACATAAATATGACGGAGATGTAGCTGACAACAGTAACGATGTGCATGTTGGGAGACTTAAAGGGAACCCTACGTTAGCGTTATTTGTTACACCTGTGCTGTTTGTGCAGGTCAGAAGCTGATTATTTTCTCTGTATTAGACTTTAGAAACACGACTGTTCACGCACATACTTCATATTCAGGTAAGTTAAAGGATCATTTCGCTTCATTTTTGCCCAAACTGTAGCTTCTGTTCAATGTTGCACTGCTGCTTATCAATGCTACTCAACCATAGACAGTAAAATATGGGCGTAGTCTCCATGATGTCAAAGATGTAGATCTGAGGCGTGCTGAAGGATGCCTGGTTGCTCAAAAAAGCCATCTGTAACGCCACCTATCTGTCAATCAAAGCATCCACGCTGTGCATAACTTTAAGCATTAATATAATTTGAACAGGTGAGTTGTATAAAAATTCACCCTCAGTACAGTTGTCATGAACGGGGAAATTAGCTATAGAGACCAAAACTGTTTTTTGTACCAGGCTGTAAACGTGTTTATTTCTGCTGTCAAGTTGGACATTTTAACATGGGGACTTATGGAGACTGACTCACTTCTGGAGCCAGCCTCAAGTGGACGTTTGAGGAGCTGCAGTTTCTGGCGGTTTACTTCACAGTCACTGAGATGGCCTCCTCAGTGACACGTGGCCTAATGGACAAGGCGTCTGACTTCGGATCAGAAGATTAAGGGTTCGAGTCCCTTCGTGGTTGAATTCTCCATCATGTGTTGCGGAAACATCAGCGTCACACCTCAAGTGGATGTTTCAGGAGCTGCATCCTAAAGTTCTAAAAATACATAAATCGGTTAGCAACTTGCAAACACTTCTTCTTCAGCTATGTACTCTGTTCTGGACTAACGTAACGAACATGGTGGCACAAGAAGGCAGACTCCATGTAAGAGGACCCACTCTATATGTAGATATGATAGGCTAGTTCTAAGGTAATACATTGTTTTTAAGGTGATTATATATCATGGAAAATATAGTTATCACCCTTACAGTTACACACTGAACCTTCCGCACAAATTATTGATAGCATCCCGTCGTTTATCAGCGGTTTAAATCACCTCCCAAACATTTAAACTGAAGCTTCTGGAGTGCTTGCTCAGCTGTGCATCTGTAATCGTGCCAAGTTCATACATCCTCTCAGCTTGCAGTTGAGCCACAGACACAGTCCGACAGTCCCAGCATTGGAAAATGCCCCCTCTGACAGACGATGAGAAGGCGTTAGCTTCACTTATTTATTTATTTGTTTAGTTTCTGAACGTAGACGGGTTGGGTATTGTCAAAAATCTGTGGTCCGTGCTCTTGACTTTGAAACTGAACTTCAAGCATGAGCATGCAAATCCTCGGACAACTTGACAAGTCAAAGAGGATCACGTCAAGTTTCCATCCAGGCTGTTGTCCAATTACAGCACTGTAGGTGAGGTCACATAATAACAAACATCTTGAAGTGTCAGGCGTTAAATGCTTAACTCAAACCTTTGGTTAAATATATGTGTTGTCATAATGGTCCTACCCAGAGGAGGGCGGTATAATTTCATGACTTTTCGTGACATTTTTGGCTAATACAATCCTCTGACCAGAGAGCTTCAGAGGCGGAAAAGATTAGGTGTACTTACGGCAGCCCAGAGGGATTAAACGCCTCACTCAGCAAAGGTACACTTAGCTGTGATGGAGCTGTTTTTAACTTTTCCTTTACAGATATAAATGAGCTCTTTGTTGTGTCCAGGGGTTGCAGCAGCTTCTGATAAATGACCTCCCCCGGTTAAAATGGGTTGCCGTGTGCACTGACGGGTTCCAGTCTGTATCTTGTTTGTGCTGAATCTTGGATTGGTACCAGTGAAGTAGGAGGTGAATATAAAGAGAAGAGGCTACATTTGAAATGTGATGCATGCTGGGATATCTACACAGTATGTTTCTGTACAATTACGTATAAGTGGCATAAACTATTTAAATAACAGGAACAAATCAAGAACTTGTATCTTATTAATTAAATCAAGTAGCTAGCTGCTACAGAGTTATGCTTACTTTAAAAGCCAGTAGTACTTCAAACTTAATATTTTCAAGTCAGAAGAACTCATGTCAAGTTAGTAGCACCACAATCTGACATGGTGTTGGTGTTTCCTTAATGCATAGAAGAGCATTCAACCACGAAGGGACTCGAACCCTCAATCTTCTGATCCGAAGTCAGACGCCTTGTCCATTAGGCCACGTGGTCACTTAGCAGCAGACAAGGAACTGCAGTTCCTCAAACGTCCACTTGAGGCTGGCTCCAGAAGTGAGTCAGTCTCCATAAGTCCCCATGTTAAAATGTCCAGCTTCACAGCAGAAATAAACATGTTTACAGCCTGGTACAAAAAACAGTTTTGGTCTCTATAGCTAATTTCCCCGTTCATGACAACTGTACTGAGGGTGAATTTTTATACAACTCACCTGTTCAAATTATATTAATGCTCAAAGTTATGCAGAATTAACAGCGTGGCCCTTTGATTGACAGGTGGTTTAAGATCCACGTCTATGCCCATTTTTAGATTAGCCAAGATGACAGCATAGATACTTCATCCATATTTATACAGTCTATGATAGTTAGCCCAGCTGAAATGAAAACCAATCACCCCAGATGGGACTCGAACCCACAATCCCTGGCTTAGGAGGCCAGTGCCTTATCCATTAGGCCACTGGGGCCGTGCTGACCTTGAACTTGATGCCCATAGTCGGTACATACTTTTGGACGGAGTGTATCTCAAACACACATGCACATACACATTTATAAAACTGCATCTCAAAAGATTTATTCTGTTTTTATCTAACACACACACTCACACACTTCAAGCTCTATCTTTGTGAATTCATCCTGAACTGAGTGCCCCTCTGTCAGCATCCACCAACCTCTGTGCAACACAATGACAGTGAATCATTCCCTCCTCCTCCTCCTCCCGCCTAAACCCAAACACCACATCCTCCATCCTAAATAGAAAGACCTCACCGAGGTCTCAATTTTTATGTCGCAATGTGCAGTGATTGCCTTGCTCGTATATTAAAAGTCACTGACGTGCTCAGAGGATGCATAAATGTGGCGATAGACAACATCCATTCACTTGACTGAGGCCTCTCGTTAGCATGCGCTCCCTGTGCAACTGTGGAGAGCAGATGGTCATCATGAGACTTTATGTGCTCCATGAATACCCTAACAACGGGAGTTTGTATTCACTACAGAGATTTATTTTCTATCTATATGTGAACAAAACCATTCCGCATTTGTTTGTGTGCACAAGCATGCGCTGAATATGAAAGTGGTCATTAAGTATCTGATCCAATTAAGGTGTCTCCCTTAATTGGATCAGATGTGTGACAGCAGAGCTGCTACAAAAACACAGCAGACTCTGCTAGGACAAACAACATATTAGGCTAATTACCTTAATAAACTTCTTAAAGGACCACAAAGACTTTTTGGGAGTCACCTTAACCACAAAGTGACAAGAGGATTGACTTAAAATCATTTTATGACATCTTATAAAAGTACAAAGAACAAAAGTAAGTTAAACAAATCTAATTTAGTTATTTAAAATGCTTCTTGAAGAGACCTTGTCCTTTTGTGTGACATCTGTCACACTGATCGACATTTTCTGTCACACCAAAGGACGTTTCAGTCTTTTGTGTTGGCTAATGATCTTACTGTGAGAGAAAAGAGGAGGTTCAATTGTCCTTAAGTTCTCTGGACACCTTGATGAAGTACACAGCGGTATTTATTGAAGCTTGATCGAAGAGAATAGAGATCAGCAGGGCAAATGAATCACTGCGTAGATGCCCACCTCCACAGGTTACCTCCCGACGGGGCATTTTTAACAAAAGTGCGGATCAGGATTATCCTACTGCACGTCAGCTCAATTACATTACCTTACATTGGTGAATTAAAACATATTCCCATCGCTGAGAGAAGAGAAAATGTAATTATTCCTTGGAGAAGAAACAAAGTCTAGCTATGCTGTCAGGAATATCACCAGGGAGTCAGACGGATCACGACTTAAGGACACCTCAGTAAATATCCTTCTGTCTCTTCTGCAGGTGTTTGAACCTCGAACAGTGATCCATGACGGTGCTGCGTCACGCATCAGCTCTGACTGATTGAGGTGAAGTGGGTGTATGTGTGTTTGTAGATCAGCATTGTAAGAAGTCAGTGTGACAGAGACACTTGTATTTTTTATAAAGCCAAAGCAACACTGGAACCAAGAGACACTTAAATTCACTGGTTGGTGCAGGATTCGAACCCATCACTCCTACTCTGCATTATTAGCATAGCTCTCCAACATGGTGGTAGTGCTAGAGCATTCAAGCAGGAAGGGACTCAAACCCTCAATTCTGATCCAAAGTCAAATGCCTTGTGATCACGTTCCACTTGGAGCCAACCATATTTTCACAAACATTGTATTCATATCTTGAAATGTAGTTTATCAAGCATGTATTTACCCTTGATCAATCAACCACGAAGGGACTCAAACCCTTAATCTTCTGATCCGAAGTCAGACGCCTTGTCCATTAGGCCACGCGGTCATTATATGCCTGTCTTTTTCCAGCAAAGCTCACAGGTTTGCTTTTTTTTTGGGTTATGGACCACATAATTTCATCAAATTTAGTGGCCAGTATGGGGATTGAACCCATGACCTTGTCGTTTTTAGCACACTGCTCTGACCAGCTGTGCTTTCACAAAGATTGTATTAATATCTTGAAGCTTAGTTTTCAAAGTTAAATCATTGTATCTGTATCTCATTTTTATGGTTGATTGATCAAACACGAAGGGACTCCAACCGTCAATCTTCTGATCCGAAGTCAGACGCTTTGTCCATTAGGCCACATGGTCATTTTTTGCTGAGCAAACACCAGCAAATCACAGATCTGATTTTTTAGGCTATGGACACTAATAATTTTGTCAAATTTAGTGGCCAGTATGGGGATTGAACCCATGACCTTGGCGTTATTAGCACCACGCTCTAACCAACTGAGCTAACCGGCCTGGTTTCTGGGGCTGTTTGTACCAGTTTGAATGTTAGATAATGTTAGATAATGTTAATATTAGACCACGTGCGTTACATGTTCTGCTGACAGTTAGATAGTTGTAAGAGAAAAAACAAAACTTTACTGAAGGTCTTTGTTTATGGGTGAAGATACAGGATGAATCAGTAAACACGATGGTGAATCTCCATAAAGAAATTCTGTTATCACCTTTTTGAAGCTAGTGTATCATAAATCAATGACACAGCAGAGGATGAGTAAATAAAAATACTGAATAATACAAAACTCTGATGACTTCGATAGATAGCTTAGTATAACTAACACGTTTTGTATTTGTTTATATCTTTAAGTATGTATGCTCTCGCTCTTTCATGTGTCTTTAATTTACATTTTGAATCTTGCTTGTTCAGCAGCAGCGAAAGCACAAGAAAGACTACATTGTGTATTTGCAGTGTTGGCATGGAGCAGAACAAACCTACACCGTGGACCAACATCAAGGAGAGTCCCTAGAGAGATAATTCATGATTCGCTGCTGAAGAGCACAAAGAAAACATGGAAATATTTTTATTTTAGCCTTGAAAATCAAGCAGAGTGTTAAGATGTAATGATGCGATTGATCAGAATTATTACTATTTTGTGAGGTTTCCGGTCAACCTCCGTGGCTGTGAAGTGAAGCCAAAAACTGCAGTTCCTCAATAGTCCACTTGAGGCTGGCTCCAGAAGTTAGTCTCCATAAGTCCCCATGTTAAAATGCCCAACTTCAGAGCAGAAAACTTTTCAATAATTCAGTCTTTTAGTATATATTCAAGACCTCTTGTGCAAGTTTCTCTTGTAGACAGAGTTTCAACCATTAGCTTAATTAGCTGATAGCATCAGACGGTCCTTGTCTACCTCCGTCTGAAATTAAAGACCAATTGTTTCGGAAATTTCCACGAAATTAAACTTGGCAGTTCAGAGATAGGGATGGTCTGAAGCACTGCCCAAGTGTTTCTCTTGTTCCTTATATAACGCTAATGAAGTGCCACGAGTTTAAACTTACAGAGACACTCTGACCTCAGCTGTATGCCGCTAATTAATAATCTTCATTTCATTAGAAAGTACGGCACAGCCCTCGAGACTTGTAAGACTAAAGTAATATGGAGTGTAATTAATGTTTTAACCGTTTGACAGGAGAGATAGGTCGGGTTTTAGATACTACAAGGTCATTGCATTGACAGGAAGTAAGAAGCTAGAAGTCAGGACGCAATGTTGTCACTATAAAATGAAGCAAATTGTTGAAGCAGTAAGAAAAAACAGATGAATAACATTTAGAGTCACTGTCAAACTGAACTGATAAATCATAGTTCAAGCTGCAGGTTCTATTTTCACCTCAAGGTGGCAGCAACACTCTGTGGCTCAGTTTGGTGACCCCTTCCAGCTACCTGTAGATTTTTTTGTTATTGCCATGGCTACAAGAAAATAAGATAGCGAGGGCCGCTGCCTCCGGATTTGCATAGACAAGATTGTATAAAACATGGATGTTGTATCTGTGAAGCTCCTTTGAGAAGGTCAGCGTGTTGGCTTTGATCGTAGGTGAACCTAAGGCAGGCTGAATGACACCTGGTTGCCCAAACAAGCTGCCTGTAACACCTGTAAACATGTTTGTTTCTGCTGTGAAGTTGGACATTTTAACATGGGGACTTATGGAGACTGACTCACTTCTGGAGCCAGCCTCAAGTGGATGTTTGAGAAGCTGCAGTTTCTGACAGTTTACTTCACAGTCACTGTGATGGCCCTTCAGTGACCACGTGGCCTAATGGACAAGGCGTCTGACTTCGGATCAGAAGATTGAGGGTTCGAGTCCCTTCGTGGTTGGTTGCTCAGTGGTGTTTCTCAGTAAGTTCCCTTTCAAGGTTGAGCTCCAGGTCAGGGTTTGTCAAGTCTAGGCAAGGTATTCCAGCTCCTTGCTTGATGATTCATGAAGGTTGCATTTGGAAGAACAAATATGCACTGGGAGACCCTACCAGGGGTCGACACAGCTCCCATGTTTACAGGGACAGGTAGCGATGGATGTTTGAGTTTGGTTTTGAACTCATTTGGTTTGTTTTGAGTTGGTGAGATGAATCTGAGGTTTTTAAGGATTCCCGACTGCTTAAATTTGGCTACTAAATCAAAAATAAAATTGTTGTATGTGTCTCCAAAGGTATGACGGAAGGCGTTGTCAGCCCTCGGATACTTTGACATGATTGAATTTGGTCCCCTTTGAAATGCACCCACCTCCCTCCCTGAAACATCTTTCACAAAAGGCTCATTAGATTTATGGATCTGAACTGTTAGTGGGATGAAACTATTTTTGGGTTTCAGGACACGTATTAATACTCTGCCTCATCCAGATCTATGCAGCAGAAGATAAATAGGTTCCACATTTGGAGCTGTGGGTATTTTTCATCATAATCTGGAGGATTTCATGGTGAGAAGTGTGTTAACGGCTGCCGATGAGTTGATAAAGGATCGTGCGAGAGGTTCGTGTGAACTTGTGGCATATTTATTTACAACAGCAGAATTCAAACATTAATTATTTCCTGAGGGGAAGGAGGAGGAAGATCCTGATGAATGTTAAGTTTTGTTTCACTTTATTGTCCAAAGAAGAAAGAAGAAAAATAAAATTTAAACAGATTAATCTGACTTATTCACCAACAACAGCTCATCATGAATACATCCAGAGAGAAATGATTTGAACAAACATGAAGGTGCAGTAAATCAAGGTTTTAATCAGAAACACCAAATTAAATTAAAAAACAGGGCTGTAATAAAACATTAACTGAGGAAAACACTGAATACTGAAGCTCAGAGAGGCTAGAAGCATTAAAACCCTGTCAACAAGTAAAAACCTGGAAGTTATCTTTGATTAGAGACCAACAAAAACAAACATTACACCAATTTTAAGGTCTCTGCACTGACTACCTGTCTGCTCCAGCATCCATTTTAAGATCCTTTTATTGGTCTATAAAGCTCTTAATGGTCTTGGTCCCATCGATTTATCAGATTTGCTTTTAACCTTTGAAACCTCAAGGACCCTCAGGTCTTCTGGTAGCAGCCCATGGTGAGGCCTCCTTTTATTAGGATGGTCCACATAAGTGGAAGAGCCTCCCTGAAGACCTGAGAGCAAATTCAAGAATGATCTTTTTATGCTTTACCAACAAAGTCTGATTGATTGAGACTGAAAGGAGGAGGAAACGGTGTTGCGTTGTTAAAGATCCACAAAGGAAAATGTTGTGATGGATGCACGGGTCAAGCAAAACTACGATCTTTCCTTAAATCTGTCGCTAAACAGAAAATGTTGCCTATTATTTTTGCGGTGGTAACCGATTTGAAAGGCACTGACAAATGAAGTCATCAATGTTGGTCAAAGTCAGTCAAAAGGTTGAGTGTGGAACGCTGTGGACGCTCATCGCGCTCAGTGGTCGCCATTTTGGCTACATAGCAGAAGGGGAGGGACCACTGGTGTTGTTAAAATGGCAGCCAAGGAAGCTGCTGGAGCTGAAGGGGTTGCTGTGAATATGTTACTTGTACATATGTTTTATATTTTGGCAGTCAAATATTGGCGCTAATGCTCCAACTGGTTGCAATTCGGCAAAGAAGAAGAAGCAGTAAAATGTTGTAACTATCAATTTCCGGAAAGTACAACAACAGCCATCCTCAAAATGTGACAATAGCCTGCTGAAATTAGTTCACTACGTTAGGAAGTACATCGTGTACGACATAGAAGTGTACTAACAGAAGTATCTGAATTGAGACAGAACATTTGTTTCCACTTGAACCAACCAGGCAAAAGAAGAAGCTTGGATCCATTAAGTACAGTGACAACAAACTGCATGATTCAAATTGACTTTGGTTTCCCTTCATGTTTTTCCTCGTAAGTTGTCACCCAATGTCTTAAACAAGAATGTAATGTGCTGTTGTGTGACTACTTTCTACTTTCTTGATCTTGAGAAATATTACCTAGCTGCAATTTATACAAACCCGTTAGATCTATTTGAGCTGCGACAGGCTCATCTAATCATTTCTCTGACAGGAACTGATTATTTTTACTCTCAAAAGTGACAAAGTTGTTGCCTTTTGAAAAAAAAACATGAAGTGAAGTGACAAGTGTTCAAGCGTGAAATGCAATTCTTGGCTGTAAATGTAAAGGGTTCAATGCTACAATATCTGCACTACTGGCTGAAAAATACAAACGCTTTACATAAAGAACACTGTGAAGTCTTCTCAGGGAATTTAACAGATAATAAACAGCTCTTTCCCTCAAAGTCCCCAGTTAGGATTTACATCATAAAACTTCACAAAAAACAACCTAAAAGTGATATTTTATTTTATTTTTTATTTATTTTTTATTCTACAAGTTATCTCTCTCTGAAGCTTCACCTAATTTCCCCAAACGCTGATTGACACTGAAGTGGCTCTCAGATTCGTCTCGCTGGCAGGATGAACACACAAAACTGTTTGGGGCTTTGTCTTCTTTTATGCATTATACATAACGTTTGAAAAATAATGATCTGCCACTTTTTATTATCAGGGAAGGAAAACAAAGAGACTTGAATCCTCTGAATGTTTTTCCTGCTGGTCCCTCATTTAGGGTTTTTAATGAGCTTAAAGTATAACCTCGATTCATTTGATTTTGGAGCTGGCGCTACTTTCCAGCTTGTACTTGATGATGATGAGTTTTCCCTTCCTTATGTCTTTGTGCTGCAAAGCTGTCATCCATCAATGCTCCTTATATACCTTAAACGTATTCATTGGTGCACTTTCATCTAGATTTATTGGTACAGTTGCATCTTTTCTCAGACGCAGTCAAAACACACTGCTGGCTGTGTCGTAGTCCTTGCTAATGTGGGAAGTGCTGGGCAGCGACTTGAGGTACTCCATGTGCCTCCTGGCATCCTCTTGGTTGTGTTTGATGTAGTAAATGATGTACGCTGTCACCATGGAGAACCAGCAGAACATGGCCACAAACATGGCCACGTCTGTTGTCTTGTGGTGGAAGTTGCAAAAGTTGATCCCCGAGTCCAGGACTTGGATGACCGGTTGTCCCACGTACTCCTCCTGCACCGATGTGTAGCAGCTGACCTCGTTCACCGTCTCTGGGTCGAGCCTTAGCTCCCTCAGCACCTCCTGTAAAGAGCACTCGCAGTGCCAGGGGTTTTGGGACAGGCGGATTCGGGTGTGGAGCTTGGCGAAGGTGTCTTTGGGGAGGCTGCTGAGGTGATTGTTTGAAAGATCCATGGTCCGCAGGTTCTCGGAAATTCCTTGAAAGGCACCGACCTCCACGCTCTCGATGGCATTGTGAGATAAGTCCAGTTCCCTGAGGCGGTGGAGGTCTGTGAAGGCCTCCTTTGGGATGTGTCTGATCCGGTTTGACGAAAGCAAGAGAATGACCGTGTCCTTGGGCAAGTTCGGCGGGATGCTCTCCAAGTTGCGCGAGGTGCACTGCACCACCACGCCGTTCCTGTCCGTGCAGTGACAGATCTTAGGGCAAGCATGTATCGTCATAACCATTGAGAGCAGCCACAATGTTCCCATAAACGAAAGAGGACCACAGGAAGAAGGCTTTATGGATGACCTGCACCTTTGAAAGGCCCCCATTAGCAAACGCTCAGACTGAAATCAGCCCTGCGTTGTTGGGGTTGTGTGAGGCATGAAACCCAATCCAAGAAGTCCAGTTTGAGTGAATTTAAAGGCTCGTCTGGTGCCAAAACATTGCACAGAGGTTTATGACACTCAACACTATAAAGAAATGTGCAGTTGAATGCATTTGATTTGCCAACGCAGTGCCTTTGCTGGATGATGTTGCGTTATGCTGCAGCAAAAGTTGAGCCAGGTTCAACTTTCTTGGCAGACCACCCTGCAGTCTTTTGCTGGACCCCTCTGCACTGGCATCCCAACTGGCTTCATTCGTTAGTCTGTCTGAACGTGGCCTTTTCAACACTCTCTTGGACATTATCCTTCATCGTTGACCTCGACAGTTACGGAAAACCAGGCCCTTATCCAACACGAAAGAAGCAAATGTCCAAAGGTTTGCATACTCGCTAAATGAGAAGTCCAGGTTGGGAGAAAGTGTCTCCTTGGAAGAAACCTGTGATTGAGAAAGAAAGAAAGGTAAAAAGATGGTGGTGAGATAGAGAAAATGCCAAGTCTTTTAAGAAAGTTCACATTTAGGGTGTCTTTTGTTTTTTAATTTGACGCCTCCAGAGTCTAATGTTGGTGCTTTGTTTTTTGAAAATGCTGTTAAAACTTGTAAAGACATGAATTTGAAGAACTGAAAATGATTAACCTCCCGTGTGCTCGCAATCACTTTTATCTTGTTAATTTTCTGGTCATCTTCCAGCACATATTCAGTGAAATTCCTACATCATTTTCTCCCGTTTCAGAAGTCTTCCTACTTTGTGACAAAGCAAGTAAAGTTCAAGATTATCATAATAATAGCATGTTTCTACAGTACAGGTGCAAAAATGTGTCCCTGTGAGAAAGTGACAAGCCATTAAACAAGGTGTGGGCTTCATCAATATGCATCAGATGAACTTTGAAACAGTGATTTGTCATTAAATAAAAAACTGTCTGTACTCTGTAAGATTAACAGCATGCATGTGAGAGCAGTGAAGGTCAGGATGCAAATTAAAATGACAACATTTGGCTGGAAGATAAAAAAAAACACAACTGATAAGGACGAAACAGCTTTTTGATAAAGACGATTAATGTTGTAGAATATACATCGATAAGCTAAATGTCTCGGTATAACTGTAGGAATATATTATAGAATATTATTGGAGTCGCCAAACACATTGTACGCTCTGAAAAAAACTGGTGCTCTGGAGCTTAGTGTGGTGGCTCTGGCAGCCGCCATCTTACTTAATCCAAAAACTGGCAAAGACGTGGATCATCAGTGGACCTGAAGTGGGTTGAATGACGCCTGGTTGCTCAAAATAGCCATCTGTAATGACACCCACCTGTCAATGAAAGTGGCCACGCTGTTAATTCTGCATAACTTTAAGCCTTAATATAATCTGAACAGGTGAGTTGTATAAAAATTCACCCTCAGTACAGTTGTCATGAACGGGGAAATTAGCTATAGAGACCAAAACTGTTTTTTGTACCAGGCTGTAAACATGTTTATTTCTACTGTGAAGTTGGACATTTTAACATGGGGACTTATGGAGACTGACTCACTTCTGGAGCCAGCCTCAAGTGGATGTTTGAGGAACTGCTGTATGCCTAACCTATCATCTTGAAGCTGTGTGTAGAAATGATTGCTGTGGTGCCATTTCTAATTCTAAAGGTTAATATTCTACAACTACCTTTTAGGGAGACCAATCACTAATGTGATAATAATTTATATAAAATGATAAATAACTTTACTGAATGACTATTTTAAAGTAATTTATCCAATATTGCATTTAAAATGAAATATTTTAATTCAATCCTTTGGAGGTTGTTTTGGGCACGTCCAACTCGGAGGAGACCGCCGGGCAGACCCAGAACCTGCTGGAGGGACTACTGCAAGTGTAAGTGCAAGGATATTATTATAATATTATAAAATATTATATATTTTACCATGAATGAACTCAAGTACTATTTACATTAAATTCTGGGAAGAACCAAGAGGTAAAATGTTCCCCTATGGCAGTGTTTCTCAAACTTTTTACACCATGCACCATCTCAAGTGCCGCCATAGTGACTTTACAACATTAAAATACAGCAGCTTAAGTACAGGAGGCAGGTTTATTGTTAATAAAAAGATGATTTATTGTTGACTTTTGAACCAGCTAATTTGGTGTAAATTGGGTACTCTTCTTTAGCTAATATTTCCCATTTGGAGCCAAGATTTTAGTGTATTTGAACCGTTCATTTGACCTCCACTTGCTGTCATAATTTAGCTGATAATTAATCATGGAAGTATACGCTCAATGTGGATGTACATGATTACACAGCAGGCTGATACTGCATTGCAAAGCTTACACTAATTATTGTAGTATATGTTTTTAAAGTAATTTATTTTATTTAAAAATGTATTTAAAGTATTTCAGAAATTCCTCCACATACCACCGGAGAGAGAATCAGCGCCCCATGGCATCACCATGAAGAACCACTTCTGCTTCAGACTTGAACCTTTATTTTGAAGGGTGTACCACAGAGGGGATTAATCCTAAAACAAAACACTATATTGCATTTGTAAACCTACTTAAATTGGACATGGAGCTGAAACAATTAGCCAATTAAAGCAACAACTGAACTGGACCTAAATATGAATATTTCCCCGTTTTTTTTTAGTCCTCTATGATAATAAATTGAATATTGTCACATTTGGCTCTCGAAAAAAGTCAAATTTGATCTATAGTCCAAACGATTAACTGGCTAATCAATCTAGAAAATAATCAGCAGATTAATCACTAATTAGGATAAATAAAATGAATTTAAAACAGACCTTGAAATGTTAGACAAACCTATTTTAACAAGCTGTTACACGCATAATAATTATTAAATGAAAGTAAAAGTGTTTAAAAAGTAATTCACCTACCTGACAGCTTCACTCTGTCCGGATCACATCAGCAGGCAGTCTGTGGACGAGCTCCTTTAGTTTAATGAGAAAAGAAATCATCCTTTAGAAATCAAACCGTCTCTGGCTGCAGTCACATCCACAGAACGAAACTGCTTCAAGAGTCCGGATCCAACTGTTTGATCGCAGTTTACAACCTCCTGTCAGTGCGGGGCTTGCAGCAGCAGCAGCAGCAGCAGCTGCGTGTGTCGGTGTGTGCGTGTGGTTATGCGCAGAGGCGCACCGAGCGGGTCCAACGTCCTCTCCTCACTCCGTTACAACACATGAGTCACAGCTGTTATTAACCACTGATACTGTGTAGTAGCCTGAGGTTGCAGCAGGTGATTCTATGGTAGTGAATTTGACCTGTTAGTGTTATTAAAACAATATAAAATTTAATGAAATTATAATAACTTTGGGTAGAAATAGTTATTTTCTGATTTGTTGCTTCCAGTTCACTGTCTTAAATATGGACAGCTGTACTCGTGTTCTGATTATATTACTTATGATCAACAGCCAAACATCAAGTAAGGTCAACGACTCAAGACATAGCAGCCAGCTAATATTACTTACTAGTCCAACATTACATTGCTCGCTTGCCCGGCTCCGGTTCTGGCACGACACTGGCTCCGCTCCACGTCAGCATTCCCTGAAAACCGCCTCTTCCCAGTGGTCTGAAACACCTGTGTTTATTTCTGCTGTGAAGTTGGACATTTTAACATGGGGACTTATGGAGACTGACTCACTTCTGGAGCCAGCCTCAAGTGGACGTTTGAGGAACTGCAGTTCCTTGTTTATCACTCAGTGACCACGTGGCCTAATGGACAAGGCGTCTGACTTCGGATCAGAAGATTGAGGGTTCGAGTCCCTTCGTGGTTGAATGCTCCATCATGTGAACACATCAACATCAGGGTGTGGTGGTAATTACTTCACTTCAAGGCTGTGGAGGTTGTTGCTTGGGTAAAACACTTTTTTTTTTTTTTTATCCAGTACATTGAAGTTAACATGGGGACTTATGGAGACTGACTCAACTGGCTATTTGAGGAACTGCAGCATAGGTTACCACTTGAAATAAACGCAAGTTTGTCCAGACACTATCAAAATTTTTCTGGTTATAAATTCTGTTAATAAAATAAAAACTGTTCTATATATAATTAATTAATAACAAATTAAATTGGATTTATTTTATGCAGGATAAATGAGAGGAAACTTCTGACTGACACATAATTTCTTTCTGTACCAGACTCAATAATTCGCTAATATCTTTGGAATATATTTGATTGAATTGAAAATTAATTTTCACCTACACTTACTGATGTATCAGATTTAAATTTCATGCTCCATTGCACCTTTGAAAGACAGCTAAACCTCCTTTTAATTATTTTAGGAGTTCTGCCTCTCTTTGCACATTTAATTTAACATTTCCTATCACTGGCTGTATAATGAGTTGTACTAAAATACATTTTCTAAGACAGAAAACAGGTCTTTTCGAGTGTCTAAGGACCCCGAGAGGTCCCTGAACCCCATTTTGGTAACCTCTTGCTGCTTTATTCCCCTCATATTCATGCTCTTGTCTGTGACTGATTGTTTGCCCCGCCTGTCACGCTCTGTCATTCTTCATAAACACTGATACGATTGTCCTGCCTTGATGGAGGACTTCAATACCGAGCACTCTCACAAAAGACCTTTGCAGGTACCCCCAGCTGTATCGCCGTGACCTAAAGACCACCTGAATGCGCCGGCCAGCGCTTTCCAAAGCATCTGCATGATTAGATGTGCAGAGTTCAGCCCCTGTCAATTTTGCTGAAGTGCAGAATCATTGATTGTATTGACCACTGAAGCGTTTTAGCGTGCATGCTTTATTGTGGCGGGATGTAAAAAAACCACAAAGCGCACACGTGAATGTCAAAACATTGAGCGTTTCTCTTGCTCCTGGGTAATCAGAGTGATAGATTCACGTCAAACTACTCAAAACCTGCCAAGTTAACACTCTTACTCATCTTGTTGGCAAAATTCCTGCCTGGTAAGCCGTCTTAAATGAATTCCTTCACGGGAGCCCAATGATATGGAGCTGAGCCAATGTCGGGTAAGCAGTATATATCATATCTAGATATATTTATAATGCAAACAATGAATACAACACACATTATTTCATCTAAACAATGTTGTAGGTTCGACATGACAGCACTCTGTCCCATCTGCACTTCACGCCTGGTTTGTTACAGACGACGCTGCAAAGTCACTCCCTGAAAGCAGCATTGTGCTGCCCTACAGTATATATTGACCTCTCCAAAGCCATGCTCAGAACATTTGATAATGCTTTCCCGCTGCAGAGACCGTCTGACATTGGATTTCGACACAGCATGTTTCGAGCCCCCACATGCCCGAAGCAGGAAAAAACCCCGGGACTCCCCACACCTCCTCGACTTCGAGACATTTTCGTTGACTTTTACATGTGCGCGCTGTCATTGCTTTGACATCCTTCGTATTATAGAGAAGGTTGTTTGTAAGCAGCTTACAGCAATGCTGAGTGACGGCATGGACCCACTCCAACGTTCGTGCCAAGCCAAGCCAGCAGAGAATGCTTTTACATTTTGGACAAACCCAGTCGGACGAACCCTTATTGAAGTGTTATTGAAGGTAAATTGACTCGAGGAGAGCACAGTCTGTTGCACAGTGTATAGGCCACTTAGCTTGCTGATGTCCTGTTTTATGTTATAGCTCGAGCTTCAGAGCTTTGCCAAAATTTTTAGCCCGGGAACCAGACGAATCAGCGAGGTCAGGTTTTATTTGCTCTGGCAGATGTGTCTGATCCCCCTACGGTTCAGAGAGATTTAGACCCAACCTGGATCCAGTCAGGCCAGTCAGGACTGTAATTGGTCTGGTGATGCCAGGCTACTACATTTTGCCCTCCCTTGCCCCAGTGTAGGGTTGGATAGACCGGATAAGGAAGGTCAACCCCCTGTTTAGACCCCCTGATGTATCCAGCAGATGGATGTCCTGGAAGGACAACAAATGAGTTGCAGCCACTACAAGGTAGTGAAATACAAGTCGATGGATGAAAGTAGTTGTGTCTTTTTGTAAATGCAGCAGATAATCTGATCATTGGCTAATGTTGAGTCAGATCGATAGGATGGATGTCACAGCAGTCTACTATGTGAATGACTGGCTCCAGTAGAGTTGTGATGTAGAGGGAGTTATTTAAGGAAGTCCAGCTCATTTTCTGCATTGAGAATACGAGGCGGCAGACAGCTGGAGTGCTTCCAAGGCTTGAATGGACGTTAAAACCTCTCCTGGTTCGATAATTCGTACAAGAGACGAGCAACAGCATTAGAAAACGATAAAAAAGTCAGAAGTACAAGATTGTGGAAATAAAAACGTTAGGTGTGAAGTAAACTACGACTCCCAGGAGAGCCCAGTATCGATGTGTTAGCCGAGGCGATAGGGTTGGCCGAGAAACATCCAATCATTAAGCCAACAATGTGTATCTTTTCTCTCATAAACTAACAGATTTTACTGACTTTCTCACACTATGTAACTTTGTTTTTCGGGTACAATCGGGTCGCAAACCACCAACTATTTCACTGATTTTGGAGAAACTGGATCATATTTTATTTTTTTCAGTCCTCCGGCTGCTCCGCCTCAACTTTCTGTGATTTACAGAGTTTCCTGATGGACAGTGAAGTAAACTGCAGCCAGCTGTAGCTGCTGTTAGCTAATGTTAGCTCAGTTTGTTAGCCGGGCTGCCCGGACTGTGAGCTCAGAGCACCAGGGGGAGTGTTAATGTTTGTACCACAGGTGTTTAGGACCACCAGGAAGAAGAAGAGGAGGTTTCCAGGGACTGCTGATGTGTCTTGGCAGAACCCGAGCTGGGCTCATCATAATACTCAGAGAAATAATCTTTTATAATGGCGGCATCTGTGGTTTTTCTATTCCTCATAACAACAGTGGCTAAGGCTGTCTTTGCAAAGAACTCCATGACTATTATTTAACAGTACAATGTGAATAAATCTGTTCTGACTGTTGCATGTCAGGATTCCTCATAGTCAGCTGCAGGTGCAGCCCCGTTAAACTCTGATATCCACTGCAAAGCTCTGCGCTGGATCTCCGCCAAAGATTATGGCCTGCCTACCTTCTCAGACAGCTTCTTGGCTCTGGGCAGGAAATTCTTAATCTGCCCTTGAATCCAGCTCGCAAAAACTTTGGGCATCCCCATCTCACCAGTGTGAAATTTACACTTCCTGCTCAGTTTTAAGCCTCAGTGTTCTCTTCAGATAAACTCAGTGGTATTCTGGCATTACAAATGGTTTCACTGCTCTGCCACACACCATATAATAAGACCAGCTTTCTGTCTCTGAGGATCTTTTTAGTGTTAGAACAAATCCAGACACAGGACAACTTCTCCGCTCAAGTATCTCATGAGATTACGGTGAAATCCTGTGATATTTATGAACTTTTAACCTGTTTAATACTCAGTTCAAGTTGTATTAGCAGAGCTAAAGAACATGAATACATAGTTATCATTATTATTATAGTTAGCTAAATCTGACACACTGGACCTTTAAAATTAGTTCTAAAATGTAATTTTATGGAAAATAACTAATTTTACAGTAATTTTCTGTTTTTTTTAATTGTATGCAAAACTCTTACCAACATTATCTGTAAATTTACAACCAAACTTTTTAGTACCATGCCAATACTGACAGATTATTGATTTATTTTTAATTTATATTACTATGATATGTATACAGTGTTTTTACTGCTTTCTTAAATTAACTACAAATGTATGTAAAATTATAATTATATTATAATTGTAATTAAAAATGTAGCTGATCATAATAATTCTAATAAGTAATAAGTCTTTCTCTGCAAAACCATGACTGAAATTATCCGTAAATGTATAATTTTTGACATTCATTTCAATTATTAAATTATTATACTTTAATTTTACGGTCATTTGACCGTTTTTTTTACGATGTTAGTTTTAACAGGGAACTCAAATGTCTGAAACCAATACGTACCTTTATAATATTTTACTTTAAGAACTATTCAACTGTCTTTACTGCAGCTGGTGAAATACAAGTGGTGAGAGAGCAACCTATGATTAGAATAGTGTCATTTTCTAATTCGGACAAATTAAATTAGAGTTAATGGTTATAATTATATGAAATTATTCATAATTTTACTGCCTGTTAGACCTCACAATGTGACCAAACCTTTTTTTAAATCACCACTGCTCTAAACAATAAGCATTCTGCAGCATTTATTCGTGTCACTGGTAATATTTAATTGCCTTTTTTTAAATCAGATTTTAGCATTTGTTCTCAGTTAAACCTCATCATCTGATTACCATCACTTTGCCATACAATAATTAGCTGTATTCAAAATGTCCCTAGGGGATTTTTGTTCGGCTTATCGGCCCGTGTCAGCTCTTGAAGCAAAAGAAACCAGAGAAAAAACAAGTCACAGAAAGAAAAAATGAAACTTTATTTGTTCTTATACTTACCAACACTTTGAAATTAAAACCTATAATTACTCACAACTAATATAGATCTGCACATAGCAAATAAATCAATCGAAAATATTTACGAAGTCCTATCACTTTTTTCCCAAACTGCAATACACACAAACAAAAGCTGAAAAACAAAAAAATAAAAGTCTAGTCATTCTTTTTTTTCCTGCTGCTGCTGCCACATGGAAAGTGGATAAAATTAAATTTTTCAACAAGCTACACAGCCCTCCTGTATCTATGCTAATAATGCTAAAAATAACTGAATAAATAATTGCACATTGCACCCTATTATTGCATTAGTTGCAGTTTGTTTCAAAGTATACTCAGCCATATACACAAATGTAAATACAGTTTTCAAACACTGAGTAACACATGAATATTGATGTTATTAAAATCACACTGCCATCACTTACAAGTCAATATTCCTGCTTAGCTTAGATCAAATTCATATTACACAACAAGATCTTTGTCAAATGCACGCGCCAACTGTGCTAATAATCATTAGCAATCCTTGTTTTATTATATTTTAAATTCTCACATATGTGTACTAATTTGAAGCAGACATTTCAATGGTACACATGCACTGACAACAGTTGTATAAAAGCTGAAATACCCTTGAGGATGTTCTTTACAGGCCCTCTTAGATATTAGCTAACTGTTCTAAGTTCGCCAAAGTTCATCATTTGACAAACATTCCCATTGAAGTACGAGCTATGACAACTTAAAATGAAAAAAAGAAAACACAAATTCATAATTTCAACGCTAGCACTACGACTTGAGTTCACATCAAAATGTAAGAATTATTGCAGAATGATCATTGACGATGCATGGTTCAGTATAGTGATACAGCATTTGGTCCATTTACATAATCACATTTATGTCATGAAAGCGCTTGAAATTCAAGGACAAAGTTTGACATGTAGGGAATTTTTCACTTTCTTGCCAAGAGTTGAACAAGTAGATCGATTCCACTGTCATTTCTGTATGCTAAATATGAAACCACAGCTAGACAGCTTAACTTAGTTTAGTGTAAAGACTTAAAACATCAAACTGACTAGATATAACATATGAATGAGTAAGTTTTAGGTGCTCGTAAACTGATTTCTTTAGCTTAACAGAGTTTCCCCATTTCAAGTCTTTATGCTAGCAACCAGCTAACTTAGCTTAGCGTAAAGACTTGAAACAAGGGATGACAGACTAGCCTGCCCACCAGCACCTCTAAAGCTCACTAATTAACATGTATGTTTCATTAACATGTTTATTTGTTTGTTTTTTGCACAAAAAGTGACATGTAAAATATACTAAATATGACGCTACAACCAGATTGTTAGCTTAACTTAGTTTAGCATAAACTAAAAACAAGGGAAAACCACTAGCCTGACATCAAACTAACTATATAAAATATGTTAATTAGTAAGTTTTAGATGCTGGTAAACTGATTTCTTTAGTTTAACAAAGCTAAGGAGCTGTTGTCCCTTGTTTCCTGTCTTTATGCTAAATTAAGCTAACCAGTTGCTAGCAGTAGCTTCATATTTACAGACATGAGAGTGGTAACAATCCAAAATTTCCCAAAATGTGAAACTTTTCCTCTAAGCATAGGCTATTGGAAATAAAACAAAAGTAGTGTTATGTATGAAGAAATTGAGTGAAAATGCAGAACGTTGCTGTGTTGGACAGTAGATAATGTGATTCGACAATAACATTCAACAGCTGTTTGTATGTGTCAAAACTTAACTGAGCTCAGCTGAAGCTCGGAAATGACATGACTCAAGCTGTCCAATAGTATTTAGAGCATCCGTACGAGTAGAATATGTGAGGGATGGTTGAAATACTGAATCAAACCAAATGTCATCCACACCTCCCTCTCAAATTAAATACAATACAACAAAACTAACTTAGCTTAAGTGTCATGATCAACAAACAAAAAGTCATGTGCATCACCACACCATAAATAAATACATGCTGGTTTTACTGAAAACCAGTGAAGCAGGAATTGTCATCCAACCTTGTCCGTTCTTTTTTAAATAAAAACAATTAAGTTGCTGACAAAGTCGTGACAATAAAAAGACATTCAAACCTAATGCGTCAAATCAACCGTATGACAACAAAAAAAGAAAACAACATGACAAGATGAACAATCTTGAAAAAGAGACTGAGTGGTCACGTCCGCCCAGGCCCCGCGGGTTCCCCCCAATGAACCCCTGAACATTCCTTGGCCCAAAAAATACCATTCGGCTTCGTCCAAACGTTTAGGCCTATTTGCCGAGAAAAGTTGGCTTCATTCCCTTAGTTTTCGCTCCCTCCGCAAACAAACTTTTTTTTTTTTGCTTCGTAACAAATATTTTCCGAAACAAGGGAAGGAAGCCGAAAAGGTTTGGACGCAACACTTGGCTTTTAAGTCCAACTAATTCCTCCCACATCAGAGGCAGTCCAGAGTAAAGTGTTGAATAGTCTATTGCATGAGCGCCGCGTAGTCGACTAATGTGCTAAGTCACAAAAGTCTTTGTACAAAACAAATACAGTAGAATAATAAGTTAGTAAACAATCATTTTTAAATTTTCAGTTAGTGTTTTTAGCCACTGATTTTTCACTAATTCCCATTCATGCATCTACATACTAATAATCGGTCTTGATAGAAGGAGGCTATGTCGGAAAGTTTCTCTTTTGGGCAGGGAGTAGGACTAGACGTGAACGGCCAAAAATGCTGAAAAAGATTGCGGAAAAATAACGGGAAGCCGTAAGATATAATAATAACATTTGAAGGAACACGTACACTGAACAGGTTTACTCAAATACGCAACGATACGACACACTGAACACATGCAATATAAGCGATAATGTAAGTGTAGGAAATAAACATGAGAAGGGAGGCTCTAAGGAGTGATACCATTGGCTTAAAAGGGTCATGTGATGCAGCAAAGAGTCGCGGGTAGAGATTGGATTTGTAAGTAGACAAAGATGCAAATTAGGACAAAAGCAGAACAGTCCAATATTTATATTTTCAAATATATATTATCAAAATTTGATAATTTGGCTACATCCCACCACACACTCTGCCGATAGCATCACTGAGCAGCTGTTAATATGCAAATAACTACGTTCTACAAAAATGTTCAATCTTTTACTTTGTATACTTTTAAATGATTTTCTATGACGCAGCACTGACAGAGAGAAAGTAATAGATAGAGAGAAAAAGAAGAAAGATTAACACAAGTTGTTCCTAATAAACATTCAACATGCTTCAACAGTTCGCTAAAAAAAAAACCTAATCAACAGAGAATTTCTTTTTTGTTTTTTGTTTTTTTAAATTTAATCTGGCTCTCGGGAAAATAAAAATGAGCGCCCGTCCCTCCCCGATGTACAAACAACAACTTTGAACCAGGGCAGGAAGGTGGTTTCTATTTTCGGAGAGCCAGAGCCAGAGTCCGAAGGGCTTCATCAGGGTTGTCTGCGGTAGTCAGTCATTGGAAAGGGCCAAACGGAGGAGCCAGTCAGGGATCTCAGGATGTGGTCATGGAAGATGGGTCGTTCCACATGGCCGCCACGTCTCTGAACCTGAAAGAGCATCATTGGAAGGTAAGGAATGATTTATACTTTTCTCACTAAGTGTCTGTGAAGTGAAGCCAAAAGTAATTTATAGAATGACCAAGCAAACGTTCAAAGATTATATGAACCCAGACACAGCATTGGTATTGGATTAGATTCATTGATGTTCCCCTCTCCAATATTTGAGTAGCCAATGCAACTACAGTATGATTACAGTTAGAGAAAGATGGACGTGATGGCCAGTAAACCACGTATAAGGTTTAAAGAATACTTCACATTTTGGGAAATACGATCAAAACCAAAGTGTTGAAACAACAGGTTGTGGTTTTTACGAGGGGGGCATTTCTTGGCTGGGAGTTGGCTAAGAAGCCAAAAAATAATCTGGCACATAACCCCCCCATAAAACAGCTAAAAACTTTGTATTTTTTACAGATCAAACAAACAAGATACAACATATGAATTAGTGATACTGATAGGTGGATTTTGTTTATTTTGGACAGAGCTAGGCTAGCTGTTTCCCCTTGTTTCAAGTCTTTATGCTAAGCTATGATAATTGGCTGCTAGCCCCATCAACATATTTACCGTACAGACATGAGAGTGGTGTCAATCTTCTCATCTAACTCTCGACAAGAAAGTTAAGTTCCTAAAAGAATTTTAAAGCATGGATAAGGATTAATTAACTTAAAAGCTTGGCTAAAGTTGTGGTTTGGTATAAAATAATTAAACAACAACAACAATGGTGCAGAACTACAAAAGAAAGAATAGCAAACATAAATGCTTGAAAACAAGAGGTTTGATGTTTTATGCTCATTAAAATGAGTGTTTTTGGAAGAACTTGACAAACTGAGAACAGCTAATTAGGCACTTTGCAGTTTCAAAACACAAACATCCGTGTCTTAGCTTTCACAGTAAAAAATTAGACTTTAACAGCCGCCGGGCTCTGACCTTGCATTGATGAGGTACTGAGCCAGGCTGATGTTGGCGGGGGTCCCTGTGATGGTGATCTGGCGCTCCGATGACCCTTCCATGGCGTTAGCAATTTTGATCTGCGCCCCAGACATCTGACGGATCTCGTTGATTTTGGTTCCCTGGCGTCCGATTATGCAGCCTATTAGCTGGGAAGAAAATGGGGGGTTGACTTAGGATAGGCCACATTTTTATCTTTGACTGGACATGAACTCGCTACGTGCAAGTCAGTGTCAGCCTTTTCAACTGTGCCTTTAATACTTCTTCTTTTGGTCCAACAAGTCTTTTCCATTTAGGACATTCACTTTACAAAACCAACTGCCTTTGGCTACACTATATCCCTCAACAGTTGCAGCTGAACTGCTGTCAGATTGTATCACTGCAAAGGAAGCCACGTTAAAAGATAACAAACTGGAGTTTTTGACATTGTGGTCTTGCAACATTTGTGGATTTGTGCTTTTATAGCGGTGTCCGACGAGCATTGCGCTTTATTTCATTTAGTCTTTTTCTTTTAAGTGGCAGTGACAAATTAGCACAAAGTGGCCACAAAACTGCTGAACAAGTGTGACAGTATTTCTGCAAAAGTGTCGATAATATTATCTTTAAATGCTTTGTGGTGCTGAAGGCAAAAAGAAGCCAGTTATAATTTAAAAAATGGGCGCCCCGTTAGTTTTTGAATGACAAGTGTTGTTTGAAATGAACATCTGTCAGGGGGAAATGAAAACATCTGATATACTCACATCATTGGGAATGGTGAGTTCATGAGTACTGGCCTGGTTACTGGCATCCAGACCTGCTGCTGAACACAGGAAGCAGACGGGAAAAGAGAGAGGAGGGAAGGAAGAGGACATAAAATAGAGTTTGGCACATTGAGGGAGCATTGATGAACAGTAGTCCTGGAGTTTTCTCATTCTCTGTCTATTGACTGATAGCATTTATATGTCAGCCCAGAGCAGTGGATAACTTTAATGCACTGACAGTGTGAGTTATTAAAACAATCTGAAGCATCTTTAAAAAAAAAAAGGATACTAAGGGAAAACCAAAGAAACCTCAACATCAACAAGAGCAGACCACCAGCAGGCCATGTCAATGGCAGTGCACCACAGAGACCATTAGGAGGAGAACGACGAGAAGAAGAAGAAGAGAAAGGACAGAGACAGGAAAAAGAAGAGAAAGAGAAATAAAAGGAGGAAGAGAATGTGTTTGTCTCTACAGGTAAAAACGAGAGAAGGAGCTTTGGTAAAGAGGGTCGTCGTGTAGGTGGGTACGTACCGGGGAAGGCAGGGGTGGTCTGTCCGAGGGGGGTAAAGGGGGTTTGCTGCATAGCCAACTGGTGGAGCTTGCTCAACTGCTGAGGGGGGGAGGAGGAGGACAGCAGAGCTATGAGGTCATCGTTAAAAAAACACACTCGCACACGCTCAAACGCACACACAGGTATGTCCGAAATGCTACAAGAGTAAAGAGAGGATCTGAGGACAACAACACAGACAGGTGAAGGACAAAGACCGAGAGAGAGACAGAAAGAAAGAAGCTCATAGAGGACTTGGCCTGAGTTATGTGACCATGTGCAGAGGGCGTATAGATGCGACCATCTGAGTTTATTTAAAGGAACATATTGGATTCAGACCTTTGAGTTCACTGAAAGAAAAGAACTGTCAAAAAAAACAGTCAAATGACTGTAAAATTAAAGAAAACTAAAATTTTCAGTCAAGGTTTTGCAGAGAAACACTTATTTTACATATTTTCCTTGAATTATTATGATCAAACACCTGCATATTTAATTATAGATCATTAGTGTAATTTCATAAAGCAGAAAAATACTGTATAAATAATGTAATGTAATTTTTCAGTTAGAAAACGAGAAATAACTGTAATTTGTCATTTTAAGTAATAAGAGTTTGGTTGTTCATTTACAGACAATGTAATTTTACAGAGTTTTGTATACAATTACAAAAACAGAAAACTACTGTAACTACTGTTTCTTAGTTTATTTACAGGGTTGCTTTACAGTGACTATTTCACTGATTTTGGTGAAACTGGATCATATTTTATGGAGAAAATGTTTTCTGGTTTTCCCTCTGATGTCCTCCGGCTGCTCCGCCTCAACTCACTGTCATTTACAGAGTTTCCTGATGGACAGTGAAGTAAACTGCAGCCAGCTGTAGCTGCTGTTAGCTGAGTTTGTTAGCCGGGCTGTGAGCTCTTCAGGTTTTCAGGCCCAGGGGGCAGGGAATGCTGACGGGGAGCGGAGCCAGTGTCATGCCAGAACTGGAGCTGGGCAAGTGGACAATGTAACCGGGCTCAGCAGCCTCTATTACTCTCTGAAACGGGGGCACTAAATGGAGAAAATATAAATTTATACGTAAAGTTGCTTTAAAGGACCTGACCACTTCTACTTCCAGCAACTGGATAAAAAATAACCCCACTCCCAGAAAAGAAAAAGGCAACATTGACATGATGTCAGATTGAATAATGAAGTGAAAACAAAATGTCGATTTAGATTATCATCATTTCCTACCTTGGAGGTAGTCAATAGATGTCACAGTGAACTCCATGAGGACTTTATTTTTCTGTTAAAGTTACACCGACGAAACAAAGACCTTTTTATTCAGCATCTGCTGCAATGGAGTGCTTTTATCAAGCATCAACCAATCTGCAAAATCTGGTAACTCCTCCAGGCCAAGCCCCATGAGGTTTAATGCCAAAACAAAGGGCAGGGAGTTAGAAAAGTTAGAAGATATAGGAATTACATATCAGACAGAAAAAGCTGCATTAATATTAACAATTAATATTAATATGGGTGCAAAGAGAGTGAAGAGCCTGCGAGTCAAAAGAGAGAAATGTTGGATGCGATGGGGAGTGCAGTGTGGACTGCCTCGAGGGGTGAGCACTCACATCTGGATGTGGGATGGCGTACTGTCCTTGAATCGTATAAGCCTGCAAACACGAGAAGAAGAGCTCATTGTTATCTTGTCACATCACGGGAACAAAAATAAAACACATACTGTAAGAAAAATGACATTTCTACAACTCAAGCACTTTAATCTTTTGAGCTTTATTACAAGAGAGTCATGCATTATAGACTTTCTGTCATGTTCTCGTACTATTCATCAATCAGATCCAGTTGAACTAAATCAATAAGGGACAACTCAGACAGTTGGGAGGTGACGGGGAGGAGGGTGTGGAGGAGAACCAGAGAGGAGTAATGTGACTTGGCCTGTTGGATGTGTGATTTATAGAGGCCACGGAGGTCAGAACTGAGCTAAATTTCATTTTATCTGCCAAGACGGCAACCAGAGGAGCGCTGTATGTGTAAATACAAGTCCAACTAATAATAGAGACCCAGATTTAAGTATTAAAAGACCAAAACTGTTTTTTTGTACCAGGCTGTAAACATGTTGATTTCTGCTGTGAAGCGGTGACATTTAACATGGGGACTTATGGAGACTGACTCACTTCTGGAGCCAGCCTCAAGTGGACGCTCGAGGAACTGCAGTTTTTGGTTCCTTCACTTCACAGCCACGGAGGTTGCCGCTTGGTGAATGTTGGTTAAATATTGAGCTGAAGTTATACTTAATAAAGTAATTTATCAACCAACATTTCAAAAATTTACACGGATAATTTTCTTTGGCTTTTATGATAGTATACTGAATATTTTGTGGTTTTCGGGGGCTTTAAAGCTGATTTTTCCAACCTTAAAGCTTCTTAAGGAAAAAGGGGAAATCTGGGTGTTAAAGGGAAAAATAAATAAATTAATATTTTAAAGCTAAAAATACTAAAATTTCAAACGTGAATATTGAATTTCTTACCTTTATAAGACAGTAAACTCAAAGACAAGAACATTTTCTAATGTTTTCTGACAATTTGTAGACCAAAAGATAAATTAATAAACAACAAAATCAATGAAATAAATATCTTATAAAATCAAACATAAGAGCCCTGAGTTGAGTTCATGTTTTGTTGATCATTAATAAATTAACCAGTAGTCATTTTTTGAGGTAAAATACTAAAAATTTAAATGTAAATATTGAATTTCTACTTTTATATGACAGCAAACTCTAAGAAAAGAACATTTTCTAATGTTTTCTGGAGCCCAAAAGATTAATTAATGATAAAAAGAAATTTGTAGCCACACTATAGTGAAAAATAAGGAGTGAATTGTTCCTCCAGTCCACTAGTTGTCGCCACTGAGTTCTACTTCCTGTACAGATCACCTGACACACCTGCTTCCCAGTGTTGCTGTGTTCACCTGTTGTTGTCCTGCTGTGTTTGTTTTGTATTTTATGAATGAATTATGTCATTTTGTTGTTTCAGTTCTGTCAACTTCAAGTAGAAAAGTTTGTTTTAGTGCTTCTTATTTAGATTTTTCAAGAGTTTTTGCTCTGTTCATTTAGTCTTTTCAAAGAGGAACACAAAGATGTTTTCACCGCCTCTGTCCTCGTCAATTCAAAGGTAAGTTCCCTAAAATACATTGAATGCCATTTATCCCAGTTCTGGTTTGAGTGGCCGTGGGAGGTGGATGGCAAGTGAGGGCACATTAAACAGCAGTGATGGTTTCATGCTAGTAAGGGTCGATGGGTGGGGTTGGGGGCGGGGAGGGAGGTGAGGAAAAGTGAGTAAAACCTGGTGCGACACTAACAGGCAGTGGCTGGTGCTGCAGTAAGAGGCTGAGGTTGGCTGTGGACGCCCCCAGTGGGTCTGCTCTTACCTGGCCACCTGAAAAAATGACAGGGGTGGAGGCAGGCTTGGGGCGGTAGGGGATGGTGGCACCTTTCGGTGGGGACTGAGGAGAGCAAAAGGAGGGAGAGAGTGAGGGGAAGAAGAAGAAGAAGAAGAAGAGTGAGACGTGGAGAGAGTGTTAGAGCAGAAAGAAAGAAAAGAAGTTGCAAAAAGTGAGACCAAGAGGGACGGTGCCTTAGGGAAGACGACCTGTGACACTCACACAAAAGTGCTCTTCACTGTGTGTTCATGCTGACATAAAACGTCCAAATCGTGGTTCAGTGCACAACTAAACTTGGATTTACCTGGAACATCACTTTCAACTGGATAATGATGACTCTACATACTGTATTTTTAAGAAATATCTTTCCACTAGAGACTTACAGTCATGTCACATATGTCCTAGTATCCATGGCTGGTGCCACCATGAAGGCCCAATGGAGAACTGGCTGTGCAGATAATTAATTATTGAGATTAATGGTGCAAGAAAAAGAGAGACAACTACAAAGTGTGTAGTCCGTTTGATCCAAAGCATTGAGGGAAGTCAGCTGAACAAAACAATTGCAAGATAGTCCGTTAAATCCGAATTTTGATATGTACCTACAAGCCAGTATCGCTAGCTTCTGCTCAATTTAGCTCGTTGGGAATCCAAATATGTTTGCAGCTATGTAGCTTAGCTTTCCAGATTTGCAAACTACGACATCAAAACACAAAAAAAAAACATTTAAGTTATGACATGATATTATCAGACTCCTAGCTGTGTTAAAGTTATAACCTTTAAGTTTGAGCTTGCTAGTTATAGTGGCGGAGTCCGCCATTGCCTTTTGACCACTGACCATATAAAAAATGGACAGAGTATCTGTGATATCACCCACAGCTGTTTGGAAGCTCAAAATCTGTGGTGCAGGTTGCCACACTGTTAATTCTTCATAACTTTAAGTCTTAATATCATTTGAACAGGTGAGTTGTATAAAAATTCACCCTCAGTACTGTTGTCATGAACGGGGAAATTATCTATAGCGACCAAAACTGTTTTTTGTACCAGGCTGTAAACATGTTTATTTCTGCTGTGAAGTTGGACATTTTAACATGGGGACATGGAGACTGACTCACTTCTGGAACCAGCCTCAAGTGGATGTTTGAGGAACTGCAGTTTGGAAAAAAAGATAATTATTGACTGATTCTTTATTAAAACTGTGGCAGCAATGTAAACATACACCAGTGCCTTTAAATATCTCCTCAAGGGGCGTCCATTTTAGTTGTTTTAGTAACCACAAGTGTCCGGAGGGTTAAAGGTTATAACTTTAAACACGTGTATCTTACATATCAGGCATTTCATATCTCATTCCTTCATATCTTTTTCCCCTCTCCCTTCCCCATTGTACCTCAAGCATCACCACACATATCTGTTTGACACACTGGATGATGGCTTCGGGGGCGCCTGAGATCGTCACCGCTCGCTCGGTGGAGTTGGGGAGCATGTCGCCTGCAACCTGGACCTGAGCTCCCGTGGACTAAAAGGTTAAGAGAATATTAAATTATACATAAAATGTGTGATCTTAAAGAAAAATCATGTGTGAAATACATTTCAAACGGATACCAGATTGCTCTGAGGGATTATGCAGGGCTTAAAGTTTACACGGAAACTGTAAGAACCATAAATATGGGATTTAGAAAGCTTATATGAGCGATAAATATGAGATTTGCAACATCTCATGGCTGCACAAATTACAGGAAGTCTTCTGGTTGGTGCCCATGTCTTCTAAAATGTGATATTTACAGAGATGGTTGGTATTGTGTAAGAGCTTTTACTCTTCTTTGGACTCTACCTCTCTCATTTCTTTGATTTTGGAGCCTCCTTTGCCGATGAGCGAGCCACACTGGCTGGCCGGGACGACGAGCCTCAGGGTTACAGGGGGTTTACTGGTGGCTGGACTGTTGCTCATAGAGTTGATTATATCCTGAGGAGAGGGAAGAGGAGGTTTTATCAGACGAGTGCGGTGGTGGCTTTGTAGAAATGCACCTTCATGCATCAGTAGAAACTGTCGGAGATGCTCTACCTTATATATTTAAGTAGAAAATGATGTTTAAAGTGGCAATTTTTTACCATCACTGATATATTCGACATCAAGGTTGCATGCAGCTCTTCTTGTTTTAGTCTTCATGTTTTAATATTTGTCAACATATTTGCATCTTTTTTGACTAAAATTACTGTTTTTGAGTATAATATTGAGGTGCTCGTGCTTGAGTATTTTCATTGTATGCTATTTTATGCTCCACTGAACAGCACCCTCGATTATTTGAGATTGAGATTATTTTTTTGGCCACTAGAGGGCAGCAGAAGCAGTTAAATCAGTGAATTATGCTACTAAACACTTAAACAGGGTCACTATTTAAAATACTACAACTAGATTCATTTTTAGATTGTTTCTCATCATGCACCTGGTGGAAATTTACAAGAAAAACTGTTGAACAATGGAGCAGAAACATTTCGAGGGCTACACTGATTTCTGTACACTTTTTTTCTTTCCTGACTCGATCGTGGTTTAAATGTGAGGACACGTCAGAGAGACTCTCACTCCAGCGATTTCTCCTCCAACAGAACCGAGACTTCAACCTCCCGTCTATGTTAACAACTGTGTAGCCAACATGTTTGATTTTATCTGAACGTCAAGGCGAGACAAAGACTTTTGTGATCACCTCACACCAAACGATCGAAATGACGGGAGCAACTCGAGCAAAACCTTCAGGATTTCTCTCTTTTAGCTCCATTTTTGGTCCCCACCAACTCCTAAAGGAAATATCTGGATCTTCAGCCACTAAATACTTTTCTGTGTTCGCCAGCTCGTCTTTAACTGAGTCTGTCTGCTGTTTGCTGTCGGACAGGTCATGTACAGTTGGATTTTGCGAGCTTGTTCTCTGAAAATGACGCTATGAGAGCCGTGAGAATGAACCAAAAAGCTAACCAATGAGCTGAAAACTCCTTTTTACGTTGTCACATTATCATTTGATATGATATTATTATAAAAATATTGATTATCACCACTTTAAACTTTATTTTTGCAAGTGTTTTGATTGGGAAACAAACGGTATTTCATTGGCTGTTGACCACAAACTTCCTGGTGATCATGATGAAGCTTATGACTTGACAGTTAAAGGCTGCATTAAAATGGTTTTTCAAGAGACGATCATGTCAGTGTCAACTAAAAAATGTGTCCTGACACCTCAGATATTAGATCACAACAAACGAACTGATGAGGTGAAACTGTTCAGATTGAGTTTCCTTCTATATTTTAATGAAATATCGTCTTTGCAGATTCATATTTTACATTTTAAACCCAAGCACAGGTCTCTCTCTCTCTGTTGTGTTTTTTTGTCCAGCCGGAGGCGTCCTGATACAACACCCAAATCAAAACAGAGTACTGGCCCACTTTCAAAGGGTGCTGCAAGGTTAGATCAGCACATTTCTGTCCTACATACCGGAGCCAAACCTGCTTTGTATTCCATTTGGATACGAGAACAGACACTGAAGCACGGCGGTGGATACTTCCCTCCACCGGTGTGCCTGTGCAACATCGTGAAACCTGTAAACACAGACTTGTTGTACCTCCTCAAACTTGTAGGCTATCATGGCAAAGGCCTTGAAAATAGCATCTGTCGGCCCGGTGATGGTGACTATCCGTTCGGGGCAGTTCCCCTCTGAGATGTTGATACGAGCGCCGCTCTAAAAAAGTAACAAAAAAATACATGATTATGGGATTAAAACACAGATTAAGAGTGTTGATAATACTGGATTATTTGCAGAAAAGTTCTACATACATCTTCACGCATTTTCTTCACCGTTTCTCCTTTCTGGAAGTAAAGAAAAAGACCATTATTGAGATGTTTTGTGTGTTTCCCACAGGCGTTTTGATGCTTTACATGGTCTGTTTGTTGTGTTTGTGATAAATACCTTTCCTATGATGCTTCCAACTTCCTGCAAAGACATAAAAAAAAACAATCTTGGGTGTTTTGGTGCCACCGGCAACCTTGAAATGATTTTCTTTTGATAGATAATTGGAAACAAAACCAGCCTCACAACAGAAAATTGAATCTCCGGCGTGTTTTTTTTCGTACCTTGCCGTGCATCAGCAGCCTGATGGTGAGGGTCACATTCAGTCCACCTTCTGATTGGACCTTGATGGGCTCCATGTCGGGATTGGATGTGAAGGAAAGGGGCGTGGTCACGTGAGAGAGGAGTTCAAGGGCCAACGCGAGTGTGATGGTGGAGTCAGCCAACCGGTCACCTGCCGGACAAAAGACACAACTGTTGGGATTATTGCAATTAGGACAGTTTGCTGGCTGTAGATGTGAGACTGAGGCACTTTTGTTTGCTGTCAGGGATGAAATATATTCTTATACAGCTTTTTAGTCACATGTTGCTGGATGACATTTTAAGTTTTAAGGGTACAGGATGAGTGGAAGTGTGACTAAAAAGCTTCTTGTTTTACAAAAGGAAGAAAAAAGGGATTAAAACGAGGCTGGGAATTGTCCCAGAACCCCTCAGGGGCCCTGAAAGCTCCTGGTTTACTGTGAAGTTTGTGCACTTGCATAAACGAAAGGATGAGGCTGGTTATAGTCTATATTTCTGGTCAACAGATCGCATGAAACAAAGCAAAAAAAAACAATGAAAAGGCAGATTTGTTGGGACTATTTTCTGATGTGGATTAATTTGGTGTTCTTGAGTGTTTACAGCAGCAGGATTGTCTTTTTTAGACAACAGTGCAGCTGTAATACACAGAAGAATAACAGACAAACCTGTTAGCAGATCAGTTAATTGTTAGTTTTGGTGTTTTCTTAATAAATATGCAGAATATTCCCTTAAAGAGAGCCTTAAATCTAGTTTCAGGGAGTTAATTATGTCAATTTTGTACAAAAAAATGCTTTAACGGTAAAAAACTGGCAGCTGACTTTTACCGTAATAAATACTAATCTAATTTTACAGTAAAATGATATTAGTGATGCTGATTTCACTTTTAAGGTTGGCGTTTTATTCCATATTTTTGAATATCTGTAGATTTTATGGTGAAAAACTGCCAAACCATGACAACAAAAGTATGTATAAAATATGCCATTAAATATCATAGTGTTTTGCTGTAAAATTAATAATCACTAATATAAAATACTACTTTTTTCTGTATGAATTCCCTTAAAATGCAGTATAAAAAAAGGTTTTGGCATATTTTGGCTTATGCATGACACATTTTACAGCCTTTTACTGTCATGGTTTAGTAGTTTTTCGCCGTAAAGTCAACAGACATTCTTCAGAGTGCATATTGCACAATTAGTATGAAATCACAGCAAACTTGGGGCCTGGGAGTGCCATAAATACACAGAACAACAACATAAAAGTCATTGTAGGGCGTAAAGATCCTCCAACAGTCTTTGGTTTTTCTTTCCACAACAGAAATGTAGGTCAGCATATGTCTCTTCAGTCACGAGATGAGCCATTGAACGTCGAGCGCCATATTTATTTTTATCGAGCCCGTTTCAGCTGGAAGGCGTCTAATTCTGGCTGACAAGTGATGTAATGACTCAAGGCTTCAGTTACAAAGAGCGAGCACAGGAGGGCGCTGCAGTCCTGACAGTGGATCTGAACACTTCCTGCACTGATTTGTGCGCAGGAGTTCACATTTAAAACTTTTCTGTCCATAAATCAGACATAAATCTGCTGTGAGGTTACAAAATTTGAATAAACAATCCTCGTAACAGTTGAATTAATGACTGTAGATGATCAACTTATGAAAAATTAATGTAGATAAGTTAAAAATTTAGAAATTAGAGCTGCAGGAAGTCATTTAAGTACAAAAATAATAGAAAATATTTATGGTTTTTCTTCGTTTAACACAAAAATCACCACAAACCTTCACATCTAATGCCACAGAGACAGTTTTCTCCTTTATTAATTATAAATCAAATACAAAGAGAAACATCTGCAGCACTTAATGAGTTAAATAATATTTATTTTCTTTTTTCTGATACGCTGCAGCCTCCTTTAAAGACGATACATGGAGAGAAAAGCTCCTGAAGCAGCTGACCTTGACTGAAGAGACAGATAAAGTCATCGTCTGCCAATCAGAGGCTTTGTTGCTATGTGGAAACGGACTTCTTCCCTTGTGTGGTCGCTAATTAGCTGCTGGAAATCAGTTATCAAGTCTCGACACGAAAGAAACGAGTCGAGCGAAATCCATGAAATAATCGGACAAACTTGCAAAGGTTTAGATGCATCAGTCACGTTCAGGCCTTCGTCAGAAGCACAAGAGGAGTCTAATTTAACAGCATGAACACATCTAACAGCAGGAAAACACTTAAAAACATCCAGTAAGCAGTTTTATAATGTTTTAAACAAGATGTCTGACCACTCAGCGTCACATTACGTGAAGCGAAAGGACAAAATGTGTCACAAGTTTAGGAATATTCTCTTTTTTCTTAACTGCAAAGGAGTCTTTCAAACCATTATTTATATTTTTACTTCTTACTACAACTGCTGCACAACAGTTTCTCTCCAGACAAAAAAAAAAGATCTGTTTTACTCTCTTGAGTTTAAAGTAAAGCTGCAGTTTATCAATTAATCTGCCAATTAATTATTTTCTCCGATAATCCAAACCTTTTTTTCTGTCTATGAAATGTTAAAAACACAAAAGAGGACGAACGTGCGTTAAAACCGACAAATCTGACAAACAAAAATGTATTCAGTTTGTTTGAAGAAAGAAAGAAAATAAACAAATTCCCACTTTGAAGAAGCTGAAATTACAAACTGATGTTTGTGTTTTTGTTTCATAAATGACTGAAAGAGTTCATGGATGAAAAAAATAGTCGTATTTTAATAAAGGTGTTTGGACTACAACATGTTGAGAAGGCCGTAGGTAAGTCACTTCATAAATAAACAATGATTCAGAATCATCTTATTTCCGACACGAGTTATCGATTCATCTGTAAAATGTCAGAAAACAGTAAATAAATACTGATCATAACTTCCTAAAACTCAAAACAGCGTCTTCGAACGTTTTATGTCTGACCAACACTTGAAAATATTTTCAGTTTATTCTGATAGAACGTGAAGAAAACCACCAAAAAAACCTGATATTTATTTAAGAGTGAGCTTTTATTATTTAAAGCAACATTAATTCTACATCATGTAGATACATGCAAATATACTGCATTATAATTACATTTCTTGCATGTTTCTGTTTGTATTTGTGTGTATAAGAAGTAAAACAATATGTTTTACAACCTTGAGCTGTCCGATAAGAATATTTTGAGCGATTATCACGAAAGATTTGATTATTTTTATGTCTTTTTTCTTCTAGTTTTGGTTCCTGTGAGTTTTTTTATTGGGGTAGCTGAGCATGTGGGGTTTAAAAGGTGCAAACCAAAGACAAAAATAGTCGCTGACTGCAGTTAATTGACTAATTGTTTGAGCTCTTGTTGCTATTTATTAATATAAATCTAAATGTGACCGTGCTGTACGACTGCACCATCGTTCCTCCTCTAATCTACAAGCTGAAAGCGAGAGGGATGTGTTGGTCGGAGACCACGGGAGGTTCGACAGATAAGGACAGGGATTCTGTTGCCAGCTGTCTCTCCAATCTCCCAGAGGAGACCAGATTACATAAAAAGCCTTAATCCGGGTTTAAGACCAAGCCAGCGGTGCAGGTTCTCTACAGAGGCCAGGAGGGAGGGAGAGGGCCAGAAAAACCCCTCCAAGATTGGGATTCAAGCTAACGTTGACGATTTCTTTCTCAAAGTTGACTTGCACGGCGCTTTCGCACTTATTTCCTCCACTCCTGCACAATAACGAGCTCCTTTCCTGTAATTAAGACGCACAAACTGTACATTTAGGTCAACAAAAACGAGCCTCGGAGACGAACGGGGTCAGCGTTTGAACAGTCGTCCTCCCAGACTGTATTTTGCTCATACGTCCTGTAGCATAATAGAATTAGGTCAAGGCCCCGTGAATCATTTGCCCCAATGGGCTAAAACCTTCCAGCACATTTTTTTATTTTAAGGTCTGAATTTTTCCACAACATCCACCTAAAAGCTAATTTTTTCACTTAATTTCATGCGTGCTCTGTGGCCGCATGCATTGATTTTGTTAATCAGGCAGGAAGTTGGAGTGTGGGGGTGAAACGAGAAGCACACAGAGGGATGGAGGGAATTTTTCATGACATCTGACGGGGAAAGTGGGTCATGCTCGGTGTTGCAGTGCTGCTAGCCTCCTCCTCTATGGCGGCTATTGAATTAATCACGCTTTACGCTCGGCTGGACAACGCACTGCACAAAATGGCTCCCCCACCCCTCCACGTCCTCTATCCCTTTGCCTCCCTTCGTCTGTTCGGCGTTCGCCACAGAAAAGACTTGTGCATTGCACTTGAAGAACTTGAGTCTTTATGTACTCCTGACAATGAGGAGATGCTGCTCTTATGTGGAGCCACTGGGGTGTAAATGATGCAAAGACAAAAAGTTATGAGGATATTTGACGTGAAAGTGGATTTTTAAGACGCTTTAGTGACGAAGGAAGCAAGAACTATCCATCCTAAATGAACACTGACACTGTTAGCTTCTTCAAACCAGTTTAAAGACGTAAAAAATGCGTATTAAGTTGGATTAAATGTTTTTTTTATTGTCTCAACACGACAGGAAGGAGGCAGCGATTGCTACAGTTATGAAAACATCTCATTACAGCGCTCGCTGCTGCTCTTCCTCCTCTTCCTCTGCCTGCACAGTGAAGTGACCATCAACTTGATTTGACCCCTTTGACATGAAGCTTGGAAAAAGAAAACTGCAGCGTGCACCTCCGAATATCGAGAATAAAAACAAGTTCAAGACGTGTTTCTCTTGTAGCTTTGAAACGCCATTGCTGGAAACAAATCTATCCCCTCATATTTTTCTACAAAGTATTTGTTAATTCATGCAAAAGCTGCTGCTGTTTGTATTTCAAGAGGTAATTGATCGATGGAGTGACTTTCTGAATCAGTTGTATGTCTAAATTCATATTTAGGGATGTTTTTTTTGACGTGTTTACGGCTCAAACAAACTCAAATGAAGTGCAAAGTTTCTGTAGTTTGGACTGAAACTGCAAATATGAGATCATATGATGCAAAATATTGACTTAAACCCCTAAAATCTGCCATGAAGACCATAAATTTCCATTTCTGTGCATGTTTATACACATTTTTACTGAAAGATATTCCATATTTTGGACTGAAACTGCAAATATGGGATACTTATTGCACCTTTTTTGTTCAAATTAGAGCAGTTATTTCTCCAAATCCTCATCCAGGTGGATTTAGACAATCATATGATGCAAAATAAATTTAATTTTGAAGAAAAAGGGCAAAAAAAAACCCCATAAATTTCAATTTTTGTGCTAATTTTACACCTTTTTACTGAAAAGTATCCCATATTTTGGACTGAAACTGTAAATAAGACATACTTTATGACCTTTTTCTTAAAAATCAGAGCAGTTATTTCATCACATCCTCATCTGGGTAGATTTAGATGATCATATAATGCAAAATACTGACTTAAACTGCCCAAAACTATGATGAAAAATAGGGAAATTTCAATTTCTGTGCATGTTTTTACACATTGTTATGTGTGATATGAGTAGAGGCTCAGTGAGTTCAGTGAGTTCATAGCCAGTTTTGTAATTGATTGTTTTGCAGCATGTAACTCATTTAACAATAAGTTTTCAGCACAGATACTGTCAATAAAACAGCTCACAGACAGACAGACAGAGACAGACATCTGAAATCCTGTAAAGAAAATCATTAAATGGACGACCGGCCGGTCTAATCTAGGCCAAAGCCTCCTGTCATCTGTTCCGTCCTAATCCACGTATCTACAGATATGTCGTTATGACGTTTTGATATAAAACCCTCTGTGATTGTACGACAGAGTATAAGCCGAAGCTGCAAGGCCAAATACATCTGCAGCTTCATTTGTAGTAATACTGAACAAAAACAAGACTCTGCAGTGAAAACATTGAGGTGAAGCAGCATGAAAAATGTGTTTTGTGCGTCTTTGCCTCTTAAATTTGTGAATTCTATTGAATAGAAGGATGAAAAGTCGAGTAAACTCACTAAATTTGGTGTTTTAATTGTAACATTTCATTCTTCATGGTCAAAATCGTCCTGATTATCAAGTGTCAATTTGGAGGAGAGCCAGCTGAAGGATTCTGCTAAGCAGACTTGCCCTTAAAAAATAGTCCTAATGAATCCCAAACTTAGTTTATCTGCAGTATTCACGTTATTAGAGGAGGCGTCCAACTCTGAGCTCTTTGACCTTTAACTGCTAACTTTAAACTCACTAGATGTTGAATGTTAAGCCCCTAAAATATCTTAAAGTGACATCGTACTGTGAATTGAGTGAGCTCAAGTGCAGTTTGGTTGTTTTTCGTTGAAGCGCGGTGACTCAGAAAGTTCAAGAGGACACGTTTTGGTTCAAAGCAGCTCAAGGCAAGGTCGTTTTCAAGGTAAACTGTGCCCAACGATCAAACATTGACTTTTAAAGAGAATAAATGGTCCAAAATGCACAGATACTTCTATAGTTTCTTTATATTTGCCATTCCAGACACTGTTAGAGTACCAGACTCTACTGTACTTCCTGAATGCAGCCAATCAACTCAACCGTGAGAATACTTGTAATGTATCCAATATGTTCGACGCATGACGGGGGGAGTCGTACGTGTTTGTGCTCCAATTAAGGCTGAACAAAAGGGAAATTAGCATGCATGTATAGGGCAGCAGAGGGGAATCCATATGTTTTCACGAGATCTGTGCAAAGCATCTCCGTTCCGCATGGAGGAACTTCTCATTTTCAGCTCAGTTCAGAGAGCAAAAACCTCCTTGAGACAAAGTTTGTGACAGGGCGGAAGCAACAGGGATGATAAATAATTGCTGGCGTTGGTCGCTCCTGTCAGAAATGGTAACCGTAGAAGAAATCGAGAGGAGTCCTGAGGATTTCGCCTTCAGTTTACTGGTATATGAGCAGCTCTTGTCTCGTCTGGCGCAGGCTTTTGTTGTATGTGGTGCGGTGCGGCGGTGTAGAGGTGGGAGGGGGGTTGGCGTCTACCCCATCGGCCTTCCTATACGCCGCTATGACAGTGCTCTCAAGAGCTGTCAGCCCACATCAGCAGCCCAGCATCCTGATAGCTCAGTCTAAATCACAATCAAAACTCTGGCCACCACATCCTCACTACGAGCAGTCAAATTGGAGAATGCAACGAGCAGAGAAGATCACCAAGTAGCTCAAAAAGTCCCTCACAGAGTACTATGTGTTGGCTTAAAGGGAGGGTGGGGGTTCCAGTGTAAAGGGCTTTACAATGCAGGCACACCATGTTGTGCTGTGGATGCGGCGCTAAGAGCCGAGCGCTAAAGTCGGCCATTTTAGATTTGCCACGATTTGTAATGTGAGATCACTGCTTGTCACAAAGTCATGGCTTCCATACGCCGAGCTACCGCCGTGCAGTCATGCAGAACGTCCCCCTTTTCTTTGATTTCTGATTGTTCCCGTCATTCCTTCACCTCCTCTGCCCACTACAAGACTTTCACTGTTGATCTCAGCGCCACATGACGAGGTTTATTTTACCCAACCAAAGGAGTTATTCATCGCCGTGTTTCATCTCGAATAGCTTTTGAGGTAATGACGACTGGCATCTTTGGCCGAGAATAAGGCCATCAGCAGCAGCGCTAATATCAGGGTGACGATAATTGTAATAATGATCTTTGGTGGGGGAACTGATGTATCAATTCCACTTAACAATCCTACAGTGAAAAAGATCAGTTCGGCTTCATAGTTCGAAGATAAACAGCAGTTCTCGTGTTCCTCATTCAAAGGGGTAATTCTTAACAATAAAACCGCTCATGCTTGAATTTAAGACGAGACAATGAACATCCAAACGGGGATAATCAAGAGACCCCTGAAAGCGAAATCGACTGACCGTAAAATTGACAATTCTCTTGGGAAAACCAAAATATTTCCGCGTTGCGTGAAGTCGCTTTATTCGAATGCGAACTTCCGAAAATGTTAACTTCAAATAACCAAATTAGATAACGAGTCAATAAGTCCTACAGCTCGTTATCAGGATAATGACTATTCTTGACTGTTGGTAAGTTATCAAGTTAATTAATTATTGAAAGGCATTACCCAACAGAGCATGGACTTCATGCGAGTTTTCAACCTTTTAGAAGTCCAGAACCTTTGCTTATTTTTTAAAAATAAGAAAATAAATCATGCATTTGAATACTTGCATTTTGGTAAAAAATGCTAAAACACACCTTGACCTGAGATTTACCAAGTGATTCTTCATAAGAGCCATAAAAACGTGAGTTTACCTTTATGTAGCGCAGGATACTGTAGATGACGACCACTTTCGGCGTTGCAAGATTAAAAATCGCAAAGGGAAAATGATTTTTTTTTCCTCTTCCTTTTGCTCTGCCCAGGAAAAACTCTGGCACCCTATTGGTCCAAACCACAAGGTCACGTGAGCGACCAGAGGAACACGTGACCGTTCTCGAAATTATATGATAAAAGGAAACCGACTGGCATCCTCACTGAGCACAGTTTTTGTTGCCGCGGTGCGATACTACTGTTTGCCGTGCTGTTTGGTGTCAAGTGTAAATAGGCCGTATGATCAGGGCGTAATCTGGGTGACCATCACCCACCGCCCTATCAGACGCCCCCCCCTTTCGTCGGCTGCAACAAAAGGGGGGCATGCCCAGTGAGGCGGGCATCGTGGGGGCATGTCTGAATCAGAAGTAGCCTCCAGGGCGCTCGTCTATCCCAGGGCAGGGTCGAACACCCCTGAATCCACCAAGCTATCGTCCTTGTCATTGTTGATAACAATCGACACAAAAATAACCCAGATTCTCGTTCAAATAAGATTTATAACACACTTCAGCTCACTCAAGACAGTTGGGGAACTTTTTTTGGGCATGATGCAACCTCAAAGAAGAACTGGAGGTCAAAGCAAACACACTTAGACATGAACACAAACCCCAACAGTGCACAAACACCGTGACATGCTTTTTAATCTGCTTCTGCGTGTGGGTGTATATCTGTGTGTGTCTATCTAGTTGAGTGTGTATGTGCAGAATTACAGAGCTTTGGAGGCATCCCATCCAGATTTTCCAATCCAGCACAAATCCAACCCTCATGTCAGATGGACAGTTGTGTGCAGGGCTTTAATCTGACATTATTAGGGTTGGACGGCAGCAACAGCAGCAGCAGAACGTTTAAGGGAGCTGCCAGGGAAAAGCAAACAGTGGGGTTGTGCCGTCTGGATTAGGGGCAATGCAGACAATGAAGAACGTGTTCCCCATCATTGCCAATTGTTTTTATTGAGCACAGATGCTCCCCATGCAAAACCCAGCCTTAGTCCTGCATAAAACAATCATAATAATAATAAAGGCACAGATATGAGGCTTTTAATATTTGCACCTATGCAACACGAAAATGGTAACCATGCCTTCACCTAACCACCCGACTGTAAAATGGCCCATGGGATAAACTACAAATAGAGCATTAAATTTGCTCCACATTGAATCATAAAAGGAAGAGTGTGTGGGGTAAAATAGAGCGCCACATCAGAGGGAATCTGCTTTATATTCGAACCCTCAAAACCCCAAAATACCAGGACTGGTGGCAGCGCTGGACAAAACTAGTTTACATAATATTCTTGTATAATTGAGTAAATCCTTGTTACTGCCAAATGCACTCAGTCCTTTGAGAAATGACATATAATCTGTCAAAAGTTGTTTGATGGAGCAGTATTAATGGCTTAGAGGGCCATAATATCTGTCAGCCCCGTCTAAATGAAAAAAACTGAGACTGTAAATAATTGTCTGCAGAATAAAGCAAAAATATCAGGCTAAAACCGAAAAATAATAATGATGGTCGTCATTCTCACTCAGGCATTTTTAACGAAGCACTTCTTCAGGTCAAAGGTTAATCTGCTTACCGGTTAAGATGTGGGGAAGCTCCTTATCAGGGAAGAGGAGGTGCAGTCTGGGAGTTTAGGACCAAGATGGCAGATGATGGGCACACTAAGGGCTGGAGCAGCACCCAGGGCCCTATAAGTTGACTTAATGCCCCCGCCCATGGCCTCCAGCAAGGTGATGAACCCAGGCTGATCCAACATGCACCCCGCTCCACCATTACCAACCCATCCCCTACCAGAGCTTGTCCTCATAGACGCCCATGTGTCCTATCAGTGTGCCAGGGTCCTAATGGAGGCAGACGGGCGTGAAGGAGAGTGTGAGGGAGATCACAGTGATAGTCAATCCAACTGATTGTTGATGGATGCAGGAGAGTGGTAACCAAAGGGGGCTCAGTTGACCCCATTTGTACCATGTAGTGTATTAAAATTCCCACTGTATGGACTTTTGTTATATTTTTAGAGGTGTTTCCATGCAGCAAAGGTCTTGTAAAAGGTCAGAGAAACTCTACTTAGAATTGGGAAGTGACTGAATTATGTATGTAATGAGATGAGATGGGTCATATTGGCTTTAAGCTTTAACTTTCCTCTGCAGTTGATATTGATTTTCCATGAGTAACCAGCAGCATGTCACCATTGCCTGTAACAGAACTTGACCATAGCCAGCCAACTTAGTGTGTATCAGTCCAAAACAATTCATATAAATTGCTTTTGCAATTCAGAGCCTTTTCATTAAATTGAAGTCATTGATAGATCATTAAGTCTGTGAAGGTTCTCAGTCGTCCAGGTCATATTTCTTTGAGAAGAGTTACATCTCAAGCAACTGGACTGGACTCTCATGCAAGAGGTTTCTTCATTTCTGATGTTGTCAGGGTTTCCTGACGTCCAGTGTGGACGACGGTCTGGAAGCCCAAGGCTAAATACCACTTCTATGCTGACGATACTTGATATTATATTTCTGATAAACTAACTGATCACTTCTACTAATAAAAATAAAAAAAACACATAATGTTGGTAGTGGGTGCTTATGTCCACATACACTGTCTGGTTTTTGATAATTTGATGAACATTTTGATCAATTGGTGATCCAAAATGTTTTTCCCAAACATTTTTATTAGTTTTCTTCTTTGTACAATTTTTGTTCATGCCTTTGTTCCCTCGTAGCACATCCAGGTTGGAGTGTGTTAGTTCAGCTCAGTGTTCTCTTTGTTGGACTACAATTTGGCTGTTGGAAACCATTTTGAGGTTTTAACTGTGATTAATCGTGTTTAAATACACTTGACTTGGACCACAGAAGGTGATAATTCTTTCTTTGGGTTTGATCATCATGAGCATTGTGCCAAAAAAAATGATGTGTGCATATGTAAAACATTGAAGCATTTGCATTCTGAATGAAAAATACTTATGTTAGGATACATATAAAAAAAAATAAAGATAATTCACTCTCCTTTATACACAATGTTGCCTCTATAATTCCAGATTTGAAAGATAAGTGATGAAATAAACTAAATAAAATTGTCTTTTGTTGAAAATGTCAAAGTTTAATCTTGAATCTTATGTGTTGTTCTGAACCTCCACCCTTGAGGGCTAAGTGCAAAGCTGGCCGTCAGGGAGGTAATAGTTGGCGATAGTTGGTTAAATATGGGGATAGCAGCACAGACTCTCCTGAAACTGTACAGTGTTGTACACATGACATCTGACAGAAATAGCGTGAAGTGAAGTTGCAGAAATTGTTGGAAGCAGTGACACTAAACACAAAGTGCAACTGATGCTGATGGGATACTTGGACAATTAAAATTGGTGCAATGAAGTTCATCCTGTTGAGGACCAAAATGTGCAAACAAGTTTCATGGCAGTCCATCAAATAGTTGTTGAGACATTTAATTTTGGATCAAGGTGGTGGACTGACCAGCCAACAGACAGACCTGCTCTGCCTCCGTAAATGTCTCAAAAGATTAATAGATGCCTTATGGTGCTTTAAATATCCATTATTCATAAATATTTCTTGGAAGGTATGCTGTAAAAAGGACCTACAAACCCCCTTTGAACTCATGGCCTCTGCTATATGTGTGAAACTACAGATTCAGATATGGCAGAATATGATGGGGACATTAGTGTACAAGGTAAGGAACCTGTACTTAAACATAAATCAATCTATTCTCAGATGAAAAGTAAAAGCCCCTTTGAACCCTTTCCCGTTTGATGATGTCTAACCATCTTTTACGTTGAGAGTTTATCCCCGATAGCCATAACTGAAGCACTCTTGTGTCGTGGGAACAATAAACCTCCCGTAAGTGTTCAGCATGCTCTAAAAGCCTTCGCCCACAACTCTAAAGCTGCTATACACAAAGCAACTCCATGTTCCCTAATGGAAAATATCGCCTGACCCTCTTCACTGATGGTCAATGCAGCCAGTAATGGGTACACATAGCCTCCAGGCAAAAACCGATGATGAATAGACTTCTGTTTGGTGAGGAACTTTGACTGTGTCTGACTCCTCTGGGCTTAAACACTGTGTTCTTGCTTTGTTAGTGTACAAAGAAAGAAATATACTGTACCATGTAGATGGAGTATACAAGGTACAACAACATTTATTTGTGAGGAAGTTTAGTTCTTGCAGGACAACCAAAGAAAGCACGACACACAGAGGGGAACATATTGCACATTGATGAGCAGCTGGGACTGAGTCACGGAGGAATGCTGTATTTTCCAGATTAATCCTACAAGCTGTGTTATGAAGGGAGATAAATTATATATTAACCTTAATTTTGAAAAAGAACACTGGTTTGTACTGGGTCTAATAATAGTTATCCCACTGAAAACAAACCTGTTTTTCCTGTTGGTGGCTTAAAAAATGGAGTAGTGTTTACCTTTGACCTCACCTTTCTCAAGAAGCTTTCTAAAGACCCAACAATTCAGCTTTATGCAGCTTTTAGCCATTGTTAGCTTAACATTTTGAGATTTTTGGCTCACAACCAGATTCTCTGGCTCAGTGTCTTGGCTCTCACCAAACCTCTTCCCATTTAAGACCATAGCCAGCTAATATTACTTACTACTCCAACAACAAGAAGCCCAGGTCAGCGTCTGTCGTTTTCACCAACGACTAAAAGTCAGTCCCAGATTTACTCGTCTGGCAGCTTCTTGCTCGCTCACTCTTTCCTTAGCTTCCTCCATCAACATCCTCTTTGGTCTCCTCTGTCATTATGTCCATAGAGGCTGCTGAGCCTGCTTACCCAGCTCCGGTTCTGGCACAACACCAGCTCTGCTCCCCGTCAGCATTCCCCTGCACCTGTTATTTTATGGTAGAAAAGTTACACGATACTGCTTTAAATCAATCCTCATCTGTGAGGTGCGTAAATAGACGATGATGCTAACTCTAACCCATGGGATGATCATTTGAGTTGTGATTACAGCTTGTTTCTGCTGCCCCAAAGGGTCCAAAAAGTGTTACTGCACGTTTATGATGAAACTCTAAATGAGTCAATTGGAGATGCAACCCTCAAACTGAATCAGTTATCTTCAGTTTAAAGGTAGATTTGATATATTTCTAATAGTAATTGCCTATCACATCCTCCAAACTCTCCTTTGTATTTTAAAATCTACCGTGTGACTGGAAAGAACAAACTTGACAGGCATAAAGAGAATGACACACATTTGAATACTTAAGCAGTGCAAACCAAAGCTGCAATCTTGAATGTTGGCAGCTTTAAATGACAGCCCGTGGGAGCTCGTTTTTAGTTTCAGATTGGGGAAAATCAAGCTGAAGGCCCTTGGACATTGTTTTTGCAGCCCTAGTTTATAAGTCAAGCTGATGAAACGGTTGCAGTTGACTTGTTTGGCTTTAATAATACCCCAGCTTTGTTGATGAATGTTGTCACGTACATTTTCAGTCTGTTTTGTTGCAATGTAAACACGCAGAGGTGTTGAATCTTTCTCAGGCTTCAATCCAAGGATTACCTTGTTGGTAATACAGGACAGAACATTGCTATCGAGTCACAACAAATACTGTACGACGGAAATCTATTTTAATCAACACAATGCATTGACACGTGGGCTCCCCTGGAACAATCCCGATAGGATTTAGACTCGTGCAATGCAATGAGATCTGACATGTTAAGATGCCAGGCACATACAGCTGTGAAATCAGATGAGGATGATGAGCAGGGCAACCATGTGCTGAACTACAGTGATATGAGCCAGGGGATTATGGGTGCGGTAACTGCAGGGCATGCAGTGCAGGAATCCACATCTGGGATGAAGATGATTTACAACTCAGGTCTGATGATGACTGGATTAGGGATAAATCAATGGACATATGGATGTATATGAACTCATAAGCGAATGGTTGACTGGTGCATTGCAGTGGCAGAGCAAACCATTTTCTTAGCCCGTCCAAAGAGTGCAGTGATAGAAATTGGACCTGACCATGCCAGAGGCTGGAGACAAGACACGCTCGCACACACATGGAGGAGCATCACTGAACCTCAGAAGGACAGTTTTTGACGCTAGCAAAGTTAGAGGGCCCGAACACTCGAGACAACCTCAGGGGCCTCGAGTGGAAGTGGAGTCGACTGGAGCAGCCAGACTGCATTTATTAAATATTTAAGAGCTGCAGATGTACTGTACGTTTATACAGTTGGCATACAGTTTATGTGGCATCAATATTTAAATGATGGAAAATAGTTACACAGTTACTGTATATGGTTGCAACTCATATTTTTTTGTTGAAATTATCCATTAATCTTCCGTAAAACTAATTCCCAGAGCCCAAACTTAACTTTAAACTGCTTTGTCCAAACAAGTGTCAAGAATCATCAGAACAGTAGAACTGCAACGATTGTTTTCATTATCTATTAATCTGTCAATCACTGTCTAAAGTGGCGTCCTCAAATGTCTCATTTTGTCCACAGCCCAAAGAAATTCAGTTTACTGCCATAGAGGATGAAAGACACCAAAAAAATATTCACATTTGAGAAGCTGAACGAAGAAATTTGACATTTTCTCTCGAAGAAATTACTCAAAATGGGTTTGGGTCCTGCCTTTCATGTGGATGTTGCTTTGACACCTACCTAAGCATTGTTGCAGACCACCTTTTCATGGAAACAGTATTCCCTGATGGCCTCCGAATTCCCCAGATCTCAATCCAATCAAGCATCTGTGGTCCAAGTCCAATCCATGGATGCCCTACCTCGAAAACTTACAGGACTTGCTGACGTCTTGGTGCCAGGTACCACAGCACACCTTCATAGGTCTAGTGGAGTCCATGCCTCGATGGGTCAGGGTTGTTTTGGTGGCAAAAGGGTGACCTACACGATATTAAGCAGGTGGTCTGAATGTTATGGCTGATATGAAACAAGAATCTGAAGGATGTAGTAGGTCAATACAGTAGAATAATAATAATTAAATCCTAACTGAGGTAGTTGTAACAATCTGGAATGGTTTCAAGTTTTGCAGCACTCCACAGCTCCAAATTAATAACGTCAGGAAAAGTGTTAACCCACTGGATTTTCTTATAATTGAATGTGGAATTTTCCGAGATAAAGCAATCATTTTTTTGGCTGAAGCTCCTCCGTTTTCAAGATGATGGATTAAGTGCTGATACATCTTGTCTCTGAGCTTGTTGCTAAGCCCTCGTAGCTTCGCTTGTTGCCGTCCGCCGCCTGTCAATCAAACAGTTTGAGCGTCACTGTAAGTACTTTTATGTAGATGAAGTTTCATAGATGTATCTTCATGATCATACAGATGACACACAGCGATTTCCTCTCTCGCTTTCGTACTGTCTTGTCTACACACACATACCACACACACTAACACACACGCCTCCTAGCTCAAGCTGCCAGTGTGGCAGAACCAGTTGCTTTGACAAAGGACACAAGTTCCCCTGGGTGTCAGTAGGACTGAAGCCTTGATGCCCTGAATATACTGCAAGTGTTGCTGTTTGCATGTGGGTGTGTGTTTGAGTGTCTTTATGGCGTATGCAAAGGGCCTGTGTGGTTGTCCTATATTTGTGAGGACCCAATGTGCTCACAAGCATAGAGAGAAGCGAGGGAAGCTGTTAGTTAAACGGTGAATTTTAGGGTTCAGAGGTTGAATGTGTGCAGTGGGTGTGAAACAGCAACAGTTTGGGAGCATTTTCAGTCAGATTTAAGGACGTTTGATCAAAATCTATATGAGGAAATCCCAGATTTGGGTAGTAAATCCAGATTTAAACAGATTTGGGAGTTTCAAGCACGTACAATTTAATGCAACATGGAGGTCCTGAGTCCCTTGAGGGAAGTAGTTTAGTTTCATGAAGCTGAAGTTGGAGCTGGTGTTTGATTTGGGTCTCTGTGGTTGCTTTATGTCTTTTGTGGTTGTTTTGTGTCTCTTTGTAGTCATTTTACGTCTCGTTGTGTTTGTTTTTTGTCTCTTTGTGGTCGTTTTTGTGGTTGTTTATTTCTCTTTGTAGTCATTTTATGTCTCGTTGTGTTTGTTTTGTGTCTCTTGGAGGTCGTTTTGTTCCTCTGTGGTTGTTTTGCATCCTTTTGTGATCGTTTTGTTTCTCTTTGTGCTTGTTATATATTTTGTAGTTATTTCATGTCTCATTTCGGTTGATTTTGGGTCTTTTTGTGGTCATTTTGCAGAAGGGTAAGAGAGGTTCAAACAGAGGTTCTGCCCCAGCCTCTGACCCCATTGGACCCCTGGGCCTGTGCCCATTAGGCCTGTTCAGTAACTTGCCAAGAAATGTAGCAATAAGCCAACAAGGAAAACAAAAAAAGACTCTCAACTGACAAGTCTGATTTATTTATGCATCTACAAAAGACACCAACTCCAAACAACAACAAATATTTAATGATAAGCTTTATTTAACAGTATTTTCAAGCCAAGAATCAAATTAAACGTCTCTTTCTACTTTATGAGAGTCTAAATAAAGAATCAAAGCCACTAAATGTGAGTGGAATGTCCTCTCACCTACTCGAGTGTCTTAAAAGCAAAAAGCAAAGTGATGAAAAAGAAGAAAGCATCTCTAAAACGTCAGACGGCGTAAAAGAAACCAGATGAGATGAGAGCCAGCGCTCCAGTCTGGGCTGTTTTAATAAGATGCTGAACGTCTGACTCAGGTTTTCATCTTATTAACATCTTTTTGTCCGGCGTCAAAGCACCAAACCTTCTCTGTTATTTTTTCCTTTCATTCTCCCAGATTATGTAAAAGCCTCTGCAGGATGGACACACAGAAAACTGACATTCCTCACGGCTGCAGCACCATATGTGGAGCTGCTCACTTAGCCCATGCATGGCTGGCTTTCATCATTAGCAAAGAATTTAAAAAACTTAATTAACTCACTTAATTAAGCCTTGTAATTTCAAACATTTCCCTTCCCCCCCTCAAGTAAAGATCCACCGGTTTTCACAGTGAGTGAAATACAAGAAAAAATGTGACATAATTCAAATAGATAAAATACGAGACAAATAAAAAAAAGTCATGCGAGGACAGCCTTTGAATTAAAAATTAGAAATTAAAGCCAGCAGGAAGCATTTGTGATTTGTAATTCTTGCCATCGTTGTCATTTTAATTTGCATTCACATCTCTGAGGGCGACTGTAAGGTAGCATAAACCCACTCAGCTGTGAAAAATTTGGAAGGAACCCTGCAGCTTTTTAACAGCGACATATTTCATTAATTTGTTTTCAAAAGTAAGTACAGCTGATAAAGATTAAATAAAAAAAAATGAGTGAATATCTTTGGAGAAAATGTGAAAAATGTGTTGATATGCTGAATTAGTTTGATACTTAAGCTTTTTAGGCTTGTTCATGGTCCTCAGAGGATGACTCATATCGACTCTTGATCCCTTGACTCTTTCTTTTTTACGTCACAAGGTTATTGTTTGTTATTTTCAGTGAAATAGTTCAACACTTGTTGGAAGAATTGTCATGAAAATTGTGTACAGACATGCATGGTCCCCAGAGGATGCATCTTTCTGTCTTTGGTGATCCCCTGACTTTTCTAAAACAACAAGCAGAAATAAGCTTTCATACGAACTCTAAAATATCTCAACATCTACTTGATGAATTGCACAAAATTGTGTATAGGCATTCATGGTTCCCAGAGGATGAACCCCTCTGATTTTGCTGATCCTTTGTTGTTGTTTTTCCACTAGCATCACCATAAGGTTCAGGTTTTTGTATTTTTGGTGGTGACTTTTCTTGACAACTGTTGGATGAATTGGCATTAAAGTTGGCACAGATATTCATATTCCCATCAGGATGAATTGGTCTAACTTTGGTGATCCCTTTAACAATTATGCTAGTGGCACCTTCAGGTCAAAATTTGTCCAATACCTCAGCTGTACACTGTGTTGAGTGCTATTGTGGTGCTCAGTCCTGACCATTGCGCTACTATATTGCATAACGTTTGTCTGCGCATCACTAGTATAAACATTTTATACGAGGTTTTATGAGGCTGCTGATGTGGTGTGTTAGTTGATACCTGTTCGCCAAGACATGGACAAAATATAGACATCAACCTTCAGAAACTCATATTGGTTAATGATCAGCGCTTGAAACTAGTGCTTTCATTTGGCATCATCTGTGTGGTATGAGCTTCATTAGTGCATCTAACTGCTGTCTTATTTAAATATTTTGACTCCAGCTGCTTTTTAAACTGTATATATGCACAGTGATGTGGTCTGGCCTCGTTTCACTGTGCCTGTACTGGATGTGTGTGTGTGTCTGTGTGTGTGTGTGTGCTCTGCTGGAGGAAGACGTGATCTGAAGTCAGTTGACTCATAATCTTGGCATTGCTGAAGGACAAATAATGTTCTGCAGACTGCTGGCTCCCCTTGGTGGAGAGAGTTGGTACACAAAAGTAAACAAGAGTCCGGCTGACTGTAAAAGATCAGTTACATGATCAGATCACTTCATCTTCATCTGATAATCTGCTTTAATCCAGTATCAAAAACTTAATTTAAACTCAAAACTCAAAGCCTGATATTATTATAAGTTACTGTCATAATTTATTCTGCATTGTGTCTCTTTCAAAGCAGAGGCAAACCTTTAATCCTGTCACTTCAGGGCTTTTTCTGTTTAGTCAGAGCATCATTCAGCAGAAACACATTAGCATACTGGAACAAACAACAAAATAAAAGCTTGATTTTCGCCAACAAGTCCTGGGAGCAGAGAGAGCAGAAAGCTCATCAAGCCGTGCAGTAAAGTGGAACCTTAACGACAAAGCAGCTACAGCGGTAATAAACTGTGATGTTTGAGTGTTGATGATGAGAGTTTTTTTAACAGGATTTTCACGGTCGGAGTGAGAAATTCAACATGAGCACAGTGTGGAATATCCAGGATGGAAATTCTTTGGACAGTCGATGTTAGAGGTCGTTATGCTATGATTCATCCATTCACTGATAATCCAATTATAACGAAGAAAACAAACCAGTCCTAGAAAATCATACATTTATGTTACACCTACATTTTCACAGCAGTTTTCTGTTTTTTGAAATTGTATACAAAACTCAACATTATCTGTAAATTAACAACCAAACTGTTATTAAGTATTAAGCCAATCATGACAAATTAGTCATTTCTCGTTTTTCGTACAGAAAAATTACTATATTTTTATACAGTATTTTTCTGTTTTCTTAAATTACATACAAATTTATGTAAAATGACATTAATGAGCTTTAATTAAATATGTAGCTTATTATATGATGTTTATGTCCATAATAACTAATTTAACTCTGTAATTTTACGGTAAATCTTATTAGTTTTATATTTGTGTGTATCGTCACTTTACTGAATGTGTTTGATCGGAATAATTAAGGGAATCTGTAAAATAACAGTGTTTCTCTGTAAAACTTGACTGAAATGTAAATTAAATTTATATTTTTTGACAAATTATGATATTTTACTGTAATTTTACGTTTTTTTGTTTGGCCACTGCTGCTGACAGTCATTTGACCGTTTTTTTTTTTTTTGGTTTGTTTGTTTTTTATGTACTTGAGTATCTCCTTTTGATGCACCTTAATACCTTCATACTTCTTTTCCACCACATTCATCTGGCTTTAGTTACACCAAATGTGTTGACATTGAATGTTTACTATAAAGTGAACGATGAATGTTCTCCTGCTTCACTTCTTAAGCTAAATAAACTTGGATTAGTACTTCTACTTTTGATATATTGAGTGAAATTGCTGATAATACTTAGATACTTTTACCTAAACAAGGTTTTGAATGCATACTTGTAGTATTTTCACAGTGTTATGAAAGATGTTCATCAAATGAACATAAGTCTTTGTATCTGTTGTGCTGTAGAGAACATCCTTTTTTCCACAATGACTCGGCTCTTTCAGGGGCATCCCGAGGCGTTCCCAGACCAGATGGAATATTTAAACCCTCCAGCATGTTCTTGATCTTCCCCGCTTTCATCTTCTCCCAGTGGCTTAACAATAATCGCCACAGGGAGGCGTCCTGAATCAGCTGAACTGTCTCATTTCAGCAAAAGAAAATCCTGATTTCATGTCAGTATAATTATTTTATTTCAAAGATCTGAGAGTCTTTGCACTGTCAAACAAAGCTGGGAAGCTTCTCAACTGCTGGGTTATTTTTCATAATGAGTCAGGTCTGGTGCAGGTCAAATTTTTTTCTTTTTCTGTCAATCAAAGTGATCTGAAGTGACTCAAACAGCCACATTTAATACACTTTGATTCAATGTCAAGACAATAAAACTCACTAATCTAAAAATTGGCGAAGACGTGGATCATTGGCAGACCTGAGGCGGGCTGAATGAAGCCTGGGTGCTCAAACAAGCCATCTGTAACAGCACAACCTGTCTATCAAAGCACCCACATTGTTAATTCTGCATAACTTTAAGCCTTAATATAATTTGTACAGGTGAGTTCTATAAAAATTCACCCTCAGTACAGTTGTCATGAACGGGGAAATTAGTTATAGAGACCAAAACTGTTTTTTGTACCAGGCTGTAAACATGTTTATTTCTGCTGTGAAGTTGGACATTTTAACATGGGGGCTTATGGAGATTAACTCACGTCTGGAGCCAGCCTCAAGCGGACATTTGAGGACCTGCAGCCCTTCAATATTCCCTCTTTTAGCTCCATTTTTGGTCTCCACCAACTCCTAATGGAAATTATCCTTCTCTTTAGCTGCTAAATACTCCAAAATGTGCCTTTAACTTCTGTTTGGTGCTAAGCAGGTCGTCTTTTTCTTTGAAAATGACGCTATCGGAGCAGCAAGCATGACAAAACAGTAAAGTTGTGAGCATGCACACTAAACAAAGACCTGAAAACTCCTTTAACAGCGTCACATTGTTTTTACATCATCATTTGATGCATTATTACCATAAAAATATTGATTATAGCCACTTCAAGTAGGACGTTTTTGGAGATACATCATCTCCTTTGGCTAGAAGACAGAGTCACATTAAAAGAGGCCTGAAGAGGTGAAACAATGCAGACACCTTTAGGAGATATACAAGATAATGTTTAGTGCACAAAATGCTCTATTGTTGCACTATAAATCCCTGTAGCATTGTTGGAACAGTGCGTCTGAATTATTAGAAGCATAAAACTGTAATAGGAGAAAAGGCAGCAATAAAACAAGTCAAATAGTTCCCCATGGTAATATTGCAGTGTAGGGTTATAGATTTTCATTACAAAACATAAAGAAAGCAAATTATTTTCTGCTTGTTGTGTTTCTTTTTCATTTGTGGCGTCTGCAACATAAAAGGATTTTGACCTCGCTTGTAAAAGGATGTGGCTCTCGACCTTCTTTGAAGCCTGACTGGCGTTTTTCCCAGATATGGTGTCAAAATAAAACACCTGTTTAATAAAAGCCCTCATTCAGACCTGTGGGGCAGCAATGTCCGTTTTCACACCTCATTAATCTTTGGTTGAAGTTTTTCGATTTAGCCTCTGATTTATTTTTCAGCACCACTTATTTCACAGCAAAGTTGTCTGGTTTGACACCTCTGACATATTGATTCAGGATCAAAAAGGCAATGTGAGTTCTCCTGCTCTCGGATCAAAAGTCTTAACAACCTTCAAAGTGGAGCCAGAAAGCAGAGACTTGTTTTTTTATTTAGTGAAATTGCAACAAAAATGTCTCGAAGCATGAAGCACAGCTGAGTCTTCATCCTCGTCACATAAAACTTAGATGTCTGGACGCACTTTGTCAGGAAATGTTTGTCTGCAAGCGAACTGTTGCATGTTTAAATATTTAGATATCAGCTGCTTCTCTCAGAGAGACGTCTCCGGTGATGAATCTCCTTCACAGACTCACAAAGAAAATACTTTTAAGGTTTAATGTGCAGATTATCAGAATGTTTGGAGGTAAACAACTTTTAAATATTAAATTTAAGCCCAATTCCAGACTACATATTACATTTTGCAGATTTAAAGTGAAGTTCTGACTCAAAACAGTCAGTATGCACAGTAAGATCTGTGACAATTAGTTGATTAACTGATTAGTTGTCAACTATTTAATCAATCAACAACTGGTTTGATCTTTTTGAGTCTTTTTTTAAAAGAACAAATGTCCAAATTCTCTGATTTCAGCTTCTCAAATGTCAATATTTTCTGTTTTCTTTCATCCTCTGTGACAGTAAACTGAATATCTTTCTGACATTTAATGGCATAAAGAACAAATCAAGAAAATGCAGTACAGTTGTCATGAACGAGGAAATTAGCAATAGAGACCAAAACTGTTTTTTGTACCAGGCTGTAAACATGTTTATTTCTGCTGTGAAGTTGGACATTTTCACATGGGGACTTATGGAGACTGACTCACTTCTGGAGCCAGCCTCAAGTGGACGACAAGAGGAACTGCAGTTTTTGGCTTTACAGCCTTGGAGGTAACCGCTAACATTTCACAGTTTCAGCTTCACAGACGTGAAAATTTGTTGTTCTTCCTTGATAAATATTTAAATAATTTTAATTCATTTGAGAGTATTTGTACTTTTACTGTAGTAGATGATCTGAATACTTCCTCCACCAACCAAAATGTATTCCAAGGTCAAACATTGTGATTTTGTGGATTATTTTAATCCAATACAGTAGAGGTATGTTATTGTAATCTGATTACATAATCAACAGTTATCACTGACAACATGCAGGTGGTTCAGAGTGAGGAAATGCGCACCCTCCTTCCTCCTTCCTCCTCCTCCTCCTCCTCCATCCTCTGTGTAGTGACAGGATTTGTAACGTCAGTCTCGGTGCTGAAAGAAGCACCGTGCATCCCCTCCTGTGTTTATTATGAGTGTGTGGTTGGCTGGAGGAGTTACCACGAAGCTCCTGCAGACAGACATTTTCTGATCCTCCAGGCTGTCAGACTTAAACCAGCGGGACCACCTTTGCGTCTCAGCCCTCAGCCCTCCTCCCGTGGTGACAGATACCGCCACATTATCTTCTCCTCTCTCAGATCACGCACATTTCACGCCTTTCTTCTTCGTTGAAATGAAATCCTGACCGCTGTCCGCGGTGCTGAAACTCCGCGACCTTCCACCTGCCGCCGAGAAACCAACATTTCTGCGTCTCCGGCTCATAATTTGACGCAAAATTGAGCCCGCTGGACACAAGCGGGAGAGGAAAGGGTGGAACTACCTGTTAGCTTCTCCGGGAGGCTGTGCGGGATTATGCGGGCTCTGCTGCGCGTCTGAAGGGACTGAGAAGTGTCCTTTCATATTCAATCAGCGTATTTAAATTCGCAGCTGACCTACTTTGTGCAAGTTGGGAATAAAAGCGACGCAGTGCATGCTCTGGTTGGAGATGAGGATGGAGGTGATGTGGGGGAAGTTCCAGTAAAAACGTCGGAGAGTTAAAGGAGGAGGAGGAGGAGGAGGAGGAAGGAGGGAGGAAGAGCGGAAAGCGTGCGTGAAGAGCCAGAGGTGTGCGCGTGTTTGCGCGGGGACAGAGAAGGTTATGACCGCGTCTCTTCACCTGAACCTCGGGCTGCTGCTGCTGCTGCTGGCCTGCTGGCAAACACCGCGGATGGTCGGAGCAAGTGAGTCTCTCTGGTGTCTGTCACGGTGTGTTTGTGTTGCAGAATGACTTTCCAGGTGCAAACAGCTGGTGTTATTCAGATAATGATGTGATTTTGTTGCAGGAAACAATGCGTGTTTGTGTTAAAATGTGCTTTTTTGGCATCAAATATCAAAATGTGTTTTTGTGAAGAGGAAATTAAAGAATCAAACATCAGCACACATGCAAACTAACACTAGAAAAATACAATATTTATCTCATCAAAGCAGGGAACCAGAAAATTTTCGGTAAATATCATGCCACTTGACCACAAAGAACACAAAATGACTACAACTAGACACAAAACAGCTACAAAGAGACACAAAATGACTAAAAAGAAAGAGACAAACTACTACAATGAGAGACAAAATAACTGTGAAGAGGTATAAAATGACTACAAAGACACAAAATGACTACAAATAGGCACAAGACAACCACAAAGAGACACAAAACAGCCACAAAGAGACACAAAATGACCTCAAAGAGACACAAAACAACCACAAAGAGACACAAAACAGCCACTAAGAGACACAAAATGACCTCAAAGAGACACAAAACAACCACAAAGAGACACAAAACAGCCACAAAAAGACACAAAATGACCTCAAAGAGACACAAAACGATCACAAAGAGACACAAAATGACCTCAAAGAGACACAAAACAGCCACAAAGAGACACAAAACAGCCACAAAGAGACACACATTGATTGTGTTTCAATTTTTTTGGCATCAGATATCGATATCATCTTTCAAAAAGAGCTCTCAAACATCTCTTTCTTTCTATAAACCATGAACCCACTGACGGTCGTCCAAACTCATTCTGGCTGCCAAACATCGCTCAAAGCCAGATAGCTTTAGTTTAAATTCTAGTGGGGATGCCAAAGTCTCTAAAAATACTAAATATGTCAGGCTGAATTTTGGGGAAATCGATACAAGACGCACCCTTAGGTCGGCTGGGTTTGAATATTTCAGTCAGACAGTGTAGAGTAAGTTCTTTTAAACAAACCTGGAGCGACTAAAGGTGGAAGGAAGGAGGAAAACTGAATGTGAACGGGTTAAAATATTCATGAATTCATAAACTGCAGAGCTCGGAGTACATGACAGCAGCACAGCTTTACATGAACATCAGTTCATCTGTTAGATTCGGGGTGAGTGACGAGTCGCTGTACCGTGTTTACACCTTATATTTCAACGTGACAAACAGCTGTTGTAAAACTGTCAAAACCTTAATTGAATGTCTATCAGCGGATTGGGAATTTCAAAGCAATATCTCTCTTGCTCTCTGGCCTGTTTAATTAACTGTAGCAGGAATGCATCAGCACTTAAATCATCCAAACCACTGGTCAGGTTCGAGCTCACTTTGTCTTTAAATCAGAGCAACCTTTGGCAAATGAAACCAAATCAACGTGCTGCTCCTTGGCTGATTACCAAGAGGCGGCTAATCCGCATTTACGAGGCTCTGTATTGATTTATCCAATGAAGTGTGCTTTTATGTTTCCCCACATGGCCTTCGCTTTGTCTCGCTCGTGACGTAAACATCTCGTCTTTACAGGAGCTCATTAACCCGCGCTGCATCCTGCTGCCTCAGGTTTAAACGAGCATTTTCATTCATGAAACTCAACTCGAGCTTTTTTCTTGTTTAGTATTGGCTTCAGTTAAAACACTAGAAAATGTAACCGAAGGCAGAATGAACAGGTTTATTCACACGGTGCAATCATGTCTGATTTGTAAAGGTGTGTATTCACTTAAAAAATGTTTTCCCAACAACAACTTGAGGCACTTTTTATGCCACTGAAATCACTGCAAGACAAAAACACTTACAAATCCTTACTAATGTATGAACTGCACCTGAAGAACAAGGATGAATGAGCTCATCTATGATGTGTACTCAAGACATAGCAGCCAGCTAACATCTGCTAACAGCCTTTTATTTCACCAAGCTCTCACCAACGACTAAAAGTCAGTCCCAGATTTACTCTTGTCCAGCAGCTTTTTGCTCGCTCACTCTCTTGCTTCCTCCGACAACGTCCTCTTTGGTCTCTTCTCCTCTGCCATTAAGTCCATAAAGGTTGCTGAGCCCGGTTACATTGCCCAGCTCCTGTTCTGTCACGACACCGGCTCCTCTCCTCATCAGCATTCCCTGAAAACCTCCTCTTCTTCTCTGTGGTCCAAAACTCCTGTGGTACAAACACTAACACTCCCCCTGCTGCTCCGAGCTCACAGTCCGGGCAGCCCCGGCTAACAGACTGAGCTAACATTAGCTAACAGCAGCTACAGCTGTCAGCAGTTTACTTCACTGTCCATCAGGAAACTCTGTAAATCACAGAGAGTTGAAGCGGAGCAGCCGGAGGACATCAGAGGGAAAACCAGAAAACATTTTCTCCATTAAATGTGATCCAGTTTCACCAGAATCAGTGAAATAGTTGTTGGTTTGTGACCCGATCGTACCCGAAAAACAAAGTTACATAGTGTGAGAACATACGTACGAATGACAGAGACACCGTTCACCTGATTACAAGTCAGTGTGGCATCAACATGATTTAAAATCTGTTAGTTTATGAGAGAAAAGTTACACAGTGTTGCTTTAAACCTCTGCAATGCTGTTCTCACAATAAGCAGTTTGATTTGTTTGATATGTCCCCAGACTGCTAATGTACGACAGCTGCTGCGTGGTTCACGTTGGTTAATTCAGTAGATCAGAGAGGTACAGAGGTACATCGGTTACGTGACGACATCCCAGCATGCTCTATTTGCTGAAGAGGTCTGTGGGATATGCTTTGGGATTAGCTAAGTGGAGAGGACCTTGTATCGAGAGGTCTCAACGCTCAAGAAGACATATTGTCGTCTTGTCTGGCTGGAATGAAACGAAAAGCTGTTTTCAGACCAAATAAATCTCCAATGGTTTCTGGAAAGGAGCTCAAAGAAGGAAGCTGAGCGTTTGCAGCACATCAGGGGTTGTAAAATGCACCAACTGTGTCCACAGGAGGTCTTTTTTAAAAAGGAGCAGGGCAAAGTGCTCCTTTACTCATGCGGGGAAGGATCTCTTTCTGCTCTGCATCACACCACCACTGCTCATTTTCTCCCTTTGCTCGCTCTAATTTTCTCAGGCATCCTGACGATTTGAATAATCCCTGTGTCTCCTTTATTTAAGGGGTTCTTCTGTAACTTGACCAGCCCGAGGGCAAATTAAGATTCTCAGCTAATTGCTGACATTTGGGTCCAGTTCAAAAATGCTGTTGGGTAATGTGGTCATTAATCAAAAAAATAATTAGAAACTAGAATTAAAAGAATTAAAGAAGAAGTAAAAAAAAAAAACGTATCTATGATATATTGTCTTACTTCAATTTCTTTACAACATCGCCTGTTGGAAAATGAATCAAATGACCACAAAGAGACACAAATCCACAAGAAAGAGACTAAACAAAACACAATAAAGAGACACCAAATTGTTTGGTGTTTGGTCCAAACAACTACAAAATACATAATATGACCACAAAGAGACTCAAAATGAGAAACAAACCTCAGTTAAAAGACGCAAATTGACCACAAAGATGCAAAACAACTACAAAGAGACAAAATGACTACAAAGAGACACAAAACAACTACGAAAGAGACAGGAAAGAGACAAGAGACAAAAACAACTACGAAAGAGACTACAAAAAGAACTACGGACTAAAAAGAAATACAAATATGCAAAACCAATTACAAAGAGATGCAAAACAATTACAAAGACACATGCAGTGACCACGTAAGAGACACCAAATGACTACAAAGAAACAGAACGACTACAAAGATGCTAAACAACTACGAACAGACACAGAACGACTACAAACACATAACAAACATCCCTTTGCGTGTCTTTCACTCTGCAGGTCTTGTTCATACGTAGGAGGTGGCGGTCTTTAACCTTTCTGGGCTCAGGGGCTCATTGTCTTACAATCCATCCATAATCACACTGTATCTCAATCAGCATGCAGCTTGTTCCTGTATCTCAACCACACACACTCACACACACGTATACGCACAGACATCCATCCATCACTGTGTGGTGGGGAGCCATTAGCCAGATTAGGCTGTCTGAGTATATCAGCAAACTGTTCCTTTGCTGTGATTTAGAGCCAACTGTCCGGGCCGAGTCGTACGTCACAGACTACTCTACTCCAGCAAAAAAAAAAAAACGATGTAAACATCGGCTGTCACGAGGCTTGTTGTTGTTTTGTTGCAGAGAAACACGGGGCTGGATTTGTCTGTTTGTCTTGTAGTAAAGTGAATGAATAGAGCATTGTGTGGATACATCAAACCGCTGTGTGCATTGAGGGGCCAAATAAGGACGGAGAAATGAGAGGAAATCCTCAGTAAACAGATAAGAAGTAAACACATCCTCGCTGCTCCTTTTCTTCTCAGAATTAATTTACTTATTCACTTTACTTTTGTGCTGAAACAGGATTAGGATTAGTGGTTTAAATTCTGCCACTGTAGCAAGATTAGTTCATTTGTTTCTCCTCATTTGTGGGTCCTTTTTGTTAATGAACTGTTGACATCTCGAAACAGAATGGGAATCTCTACGGCAACGATTATCGATGCAACTGGATGAACAAGATGGTTTGGCTCCAAAGTGTGTAACATACCATGGAAGTCCTGGTTTTGCACGACTGAATGGGAAACAAATCCTTGGTAGTAAAAGCTGCCGTGACTTGCTTCGTCTTTTCTGACTTGTGTTGGCGGCCTTTGAATATTTCTGTGGTTAGCATTTGCAACCAGTCACAGTCGTGGTTCCTCACGACGTTCATGGTTCAGACTTTGGTGGTCTTCCACCATGAATTTGTCATTTTGAATGAAATAAATACTGGATGCATTGCCAGGATATTTCGTTGACACATTCATGTTCCCCAGAGGATGAACTGTATTTACTTTGGTGCTCCCCTGATTTGTAGAGCCACCATCATTTAGATGATTCGAGGGGATAAACCCTTAAATTTGGCTTTGTGTGGAGAAATTACACACAAGTGTCTAAAAGCGTCCTGAAATGTTTAAAAAATTATGAATGGTGCCTAAATATTTAATTTGAACAAACCACCAGCCTGAAGGACAAACAAGGACATGAGGATGATGTGTGTATATGTGTATGTGTGTGTGGTCTGACATCCACCTGAACTGCTATATTTCATCATTTAATCAATATCTACATTCTCCTCCTCCTCCTACTCCCTGTTTTCCCTCCTCCCTCTCTCCATCTCCATCTTTTTACCACTCCCTCCAACATTGATCTTTTTTTTTTCCTGCCTCTCCATCCATCCATCTCACTTTGTCCTTCGTCTGTCTTTCCTCCCCAAAACCAAAAAGATTGAAAAATTCACTCTTGATATCTGCCCGAGATAATTGGTCTCTCTTCATCTTTTATTTTTCCTCCCCTCGCTCTGTCACATTCCTGTCGTCTTTCATCCTCCTCTGTCTGGCGCTCTGTCATCCTCTCATCTCCCTCTCTTTTCCCTCTGTCTTCCTGACTCTATCTAAGCCTCCTCTCTCATCTCCTCTCCTGGTGTGAATAATGTAATTGCATAAGTCTATTCACCGGGTGTGCGCTCCATCGCAGCCCTGGCAGATGAAAGTGGTTTGGGATTTAGCAGCCGTAACGTGCTGGTTAGTTTGAGGGAGGGGGTCTTGGTTGTTGTTGGCAGGGACATGGGAGCATGGTTGGAGTGCGAGTGTGTGGAGGATTGGATTTTTCTGCATGTTTTAACATATATACATATGTTTGTTCCTTAATGTCTTCCCATGAAATCCTCCTAAAGCTCCTGTGGTGTCGCGTGTGGATACATTGTTGTTATACCACTTATGACAGACATTAAAACATTGCAGCATAGGCCGACTCTACTCTGTTTACACAGGAGGAAGGTCTATTTTTATTATCTATAGTTGACCACTTATATTTCCCTTTTGGAGCCACGATTTCAGTGTTTTTGAACCCTTAATTTGACCTCCACTCACTAACTTGCCGTCGTATTTTAGCTCATGAATGTCTGCACATGCTACATGACAATGTAAGATAAGATAAGGTCGACTTTATTGATCCCACACCGGGGAAATTCACTTGTTACAGGAACTCACAGCACAACAAGGTTGATGAGAAATGACTCATGAAATGGAAGAAAAATAAAATAAAAGTTGTGTACACCTTTCAAGTGTGCAGATATGCATGTTGTTTCATTTCCCAGAAAGAATTCTTTGTACTAAGATCAAGTGTAAGATCATCGAGACGAGACGAGACTTTGAGGGGTCAAGAGCAAGTGAAGACCAAACCAGATAGCACATACCCGACTTCTTAACCTTCTCAGTCAGGCTACTGTTTTCATTTGGACGCTGTAACTCTTTTAGAAATGCAGGAAACTCTTTCTGAGAGACAGCCCCAAAACTGAACTAGTTCATATTCATCCCTTTCTTTAATGACCTGCTTAATAAAATACTGAATTTGATTTGTCGGAAGAGCTTTGTTTGCTTTATAACTTCAGACTGTGGAACAACTTTTTAAACCGTTTCTCAGCCGCTTTCACCGTCATTCCTTTTACTCTCCCGTTGTGGTCTTTGTCGGTCTTCGTCCGAGATCGAGACAAGACCGAGTAAAAATGCAGTCGACTCCGAGACGAGATCGATCTCATACTACAACACTGCTAAGATCAAGCGGCAACCTCCGTGGCTGTAGTGTATGTTATGATTGACTCATGTCCATAAACTGAATTCAATCTAAAAAAAACAAAACGAAGACTTGAAGGATGATTTATTGAGCATTAACAACTTATATTGTTACTAAAATAATCCAGAATTATTCCCACATCCCAGCCCATTACCGACTTGATATTGTCCTTCACGTGGATACCCGATTATACGGTCAGAAACTGACTTCTTAGCTGACAGCTGACTTCTTAGCTTATTGTAGTGCCAATTTATCTACGTGTTTTCCTCAAACCTGCCTTACAGTGTTAAACCTGAAAATATCAATTATTCTACATATACATTGTCTTTACACATAAATACAAGCAGAACATAACTTGAATAACTTAAGTGACTCTTATAGTGCCAAAAACTGCAGTTTTCTCTCCATCTCACCTCAACTCTGACCTTCACTTGCATCTTTTCTGCAATTGCACCTCAAAAAATTTGCCTCACATTTCATCTTAACTGCTCTTATGGAAGCAAATCCCTGCAGCCGTGCTCTAAAATCTGGTGAAAAGACTTCACAGGAGAGCGAAGGCAACATATTAATGTCCGTGTTTTTATAATAACATGTTCAACAATCACATGTGGGTGTAATGTTTGTAATGTTTTCGGACACGCGGGGCAGATTTTGATCTGAGAAAATGACTCAGAGGTGGAAAGATTCAGCTCTGAACATTGGGTTTTCAGTCAGCTTCTCAAAGCGACCGTTAATTATACAGAGAGGATTTTTTATCACAGAACAGACACAGTGGCCAAATCCTACGCCCACAGTGTCAGGAAATAGTCCGAGATGCATTGCAGCAGCCACAAATGTTGCTTTTTCTCAACTGGAACTCCCACTTTCTTGTTCTTGCTTTCATTCAGTCCACCAACGCATGCTGAGGTTCATCGTCCTTCCCTGCGAGCTGTCATAGGGAACTCTGGGAAATGTAGGAACTGTGGATTTTTTATTATAATGACTCTTGAGCTGCTTTGGCAGGCGGTCCAGTGGCGTCCTGCAGGGCTGGCTGGCTTGTATAATGAGCTTGTTAGCCTGAGATAGAGCTTGACATTCACGGTCGTACTCCGCAGAGTCCGGACGCTTTCTTTTTGAAAACACACTGAATTTTTTTTTTTTCTTAGTCTGTCACTGAATTTTTGGCGAGCTGGTGTCAGTGCTGCCGCCTCCAGCAGCCTGGACATTTTCTTTGTTTTTACAGCAAAAAAAAAGAGGAGGTGATGCTTCTGTCATTTTTTTTTTTTTTTTTTTTGGCTGTCACCACTCCAAATGAAGTGGCATTGTGTTTAGAGTGCTGTCATCAGGCCAAACACAGCACTGTGAAGCTTTGGCGGTTAAATAAACTCACATAAATACAATAAAGTCAAATAAAAGAAAAGATTGAAAGAACTCCGAGGGGAGAAGAGTTGAATCTTCTACTTTCTATTTTAGTTTGAGTTATTCTGGATTCACCTGAACGTGTCGTCTTCTCTGAAGTCGACAGCAGAAGTAGGCTCACATGTCTGTATTCCCCTGCAGCGGAGACGTCACAGGCATCAACCCGAGGGCCAGGTATGCTTCAGAAAAAGAAAGAACTGCTTAATAAAAGAGCGAAGCGTAAATAAAAACAGAATGCAATGATTTGCAAATCATTTTTCACCTTTATTCAACTGAATCCAGCACAAAGACACAAGATTTAAAAAGATTTCTTTCAAAATACATCAAACATGTTAGAAAATAGTTGCTGAAAACACGTGAAAAGACTTTGAATGATATATTACTGAAATGTGGAGTTAGAGGTTCAAACAGTTTTTCACCAGTTTTCAGTCCAGGATTTTGTGGGCGGTCCTTAAAGGGTGGCTCGATGACACGCTGAGGCCACCCTGAGCAGAGAGATAGAGATGAATTCATCTCAGCTCAGAGTGTTTCAAAGTTAGTCATGTCGTTTTCTGAACTCATCTGACACGTTTCAGTCGCTTCAAAATGGCCGCTTGACTGCTCCCACGAGTGGGTGTGTCTTCAGTGCCTTCAGAGGACACGCCCCCACAGTCCTGGAGCTGAGAATTCATTTTTACCTGATTTTGACACCTAATTTCATAAACATGTCGATATTTTTAATCATTCAAATTTGGATAGATGGTTAATAACACTTTCTTCTTTGGTCTGAGAAACTGTAGGCGGCCAAGAGTTTTTAGGAAGTCTGTTTTATGTCTTTGAGCCTCGAGGTGATAAAAGTCTGATAAAAGGTGTCAGCCTGAGACCTTAGCGATGTTTCTGAGATGATAACGTGACATCTCTAATGGTTTTTGACCCTGTCCTCGGTGTGAAGGGCCAAGATTACCAAAGATGCACACACAAGTGGTTTCTCTGCAGCACTAACAATTCATAACCAGCTGTTTGAAGGCCTCTCAGAGCCTTTTGAGGCTTCAACGCTTCACAATTATGTCAAAAAACTGATAAAACAAGCACAACAGCTGCAGCTGTGTCGTCGTTGTTTCTACTTTCAAACAGCAACGTGAAGAGAATTCAGAGCTGACCGTAACCTCAGCGTTTTAATGTCCTTTTTTAGCCTTGATGCCCTAATTGGCTGCTGTGAACGCTGCTTTTCCGTCTGATGGTGTGTTTTTTAAACCATATGGACACACACACACACACACACACACACACACTCTTGTAAATTGCAGCTGAGAGATCTGGAGTGCTATTCTGGTCGATCTCTAAAAGACGAAGAGGTCTCGCAGTAAAAATCCAGTTATTGATTCATTGAGATGTTAAATCGTCACCAGGAGGGACGTCATGGACGACGTCTGCTCATCTCTTTATTTCTTTACAGGTTTCAAGTCTTTATCATTTTGTCTTTCTTACTGTGTTTCAGTCTCTTTCTTTATTTGATGTCGTCTTTCTGTTTAGTGTAGTCCATCTTTTCTTTTCGTCTTTGTGTCTCTTTTTGTCTTCAGTTTTGGTCGTTTTGGTCTCATTTCATTGTTGTTTTAGTCTTTGTTTTGCCGTTTTACTTTGTTTTGTTGTTGCTTTGTCATTGTTTTACTTTGTTTTGTCGTGTTTTTAGTCTTTGCTTTGTCTCTTTTATCTTTCTTACATTCAGTTTTCTTTTTTCCAGTTTCTTTCATGGTAAAAGGTTAAACGTACCTTCCAGTCCCCCTCTTTCTCTCTCTGTAACTCTTTATTTTCACTCCTCTGTTTTCTTCATTTCTTTCCTCTTTATTCCAGTTGTTTCCTCATGAAACAGTTTCCTTGTGTATTTACCTTTTCTTTGCCTCCCCCTCAGCGGAGGCCACAGCTCTTACTGATGATTTAGTGACATAAAAAAAAAAACCCTCATACGCTCTTTTAGTGAACACTTCAGATTTCCCATCAATTTAAACTACCCCCAGAGAGTCATTAGCATGATAAGTACAGTGTGTGTCTTTCTCATCATTTGCACATGATCATATTGTACATTACAGCCATTTAGTCACTCCACGGTGAGTCAGGTTGATGAGTCCTCATCAGCGTCTTGCTCAAGGACACTCAGACAGGCGGCTGATGGAGACACATGATGGAGTATCGGTGTGTTTGTTTTTGTGTTCAGGACGTCCAGCTGAGACACTAAAAGGATTGGAGGGAGATTTGTTTATTAGCCTCTTAAACTTATCATCACACGTCTTCATTTGCACATTTTGTTTCCATTTAGTTTACGCACCATGCCAACTGTGATTTAGCGGCTCCAGTTTCAGAGTGTAATCCCACTGTGGTAAATACGGACAGCTGTACACGTGTATTTGTTCTGATTACATCACTTATGATCAACAACACAAGACATAGCAGCCAGATAATATTACTTACTAGTCCAACAGCAGTCGGCCCAGCTCGGCGTCTGTCATTCAGCCTTTTATTTCACCAAGCTCTCGCCAACGACTCTTTTCTCTTCTTGGCTTCCTCCGTCAACCTCCTCCTCAGCCTCTGTCATTGTCACTCTGTCTCTGAAAACCTCTTCTTCTTCCCGGCGGTCCAAAAAACGCCTGTGGTACAAACACTAATACTCCCCCGGTGCTCTGAGCTCACAGTCCGTGCAGCCTGGCTAACAATTAGCTAACAGCAGCTACAGTTGGCAGCAGTTTACTTCACTGTCCATCTGGAAACTGGGAGTGTGAGCACAGAGGGAGTGTTAGTGTTTGTACCACAGGCGTTTTGGACCACCGGGAAGAAGAAGAGGAGGTTTTCAGGGAATGCTGACGGGGAGCAGAGCCGGTGTCGTGCCAGAACCGGAGCTGGGCAATGGACATAATGACAGAGGAGAAGAGACCGAAGACGACGTTGATGGAGGAAGCTAAGAAGAGAAAAAGAGAAAAGAAACGCCGGACAAGAGTAAATCTGGGACTGACCTTTAGTCGTTGGCGAGAGCTTGGTGGAATAAAGACTTGACATTCTTAAGTGTGTTACCGACTATCCAAGTCATGTAAATGTGTGTGTGCATGCGTGTGTGTGTGTGTTAACAGCTGTGCCAGCAGCCCCCGTGAACGTCTCCGTGACCCAGCTGAGGGCGCACTCGGCCATGGTGACCTGGAACGTCCCTCAGGGAGACACTGTCATCGGATACGCCATCTCACAGCAGGTACAGTGAATTATTATCGCCGTGTGTGTGCGTGTGTGTGTGTATTTTTATTAATTGATTTAATCCTCAAAAAGCTTGAAAAATATGCTCATTAAACTTGGTCGATACCGTCTGGTGTCACGTTTCAGCCTGATCTAAACCCTCTCTGTGCTCTCGTTCGGTTGAAGGGCAATTAATTTTGCAGGGATACAAATTGAAGGGACTTGAATTATGAATCAAATGCCCAGAAAACTTTGGCTCGCTGCCACCCTCGGGGCAAGAAAACAGCTTTTCAAAGTTGAATTATGTATTTTTGTGATCGTTTTTATCTCTTGAGGGGTGGATTCTTGTCTAACCCTCCCCTCATGCTGTCCACAGCGTTTTTTAAAAAAAAAAAAAAAAAAAAAAAAACACTGCGTCATTCTTCAGGCCCGTAGAGGCAGTCAGCATTTTGCCTGAAGACACTGAGTCATGAGTTGTGTCTCCCTTTTCTAAAAAGTTTTTAAAATGTCAGGGAAAATTCGCTCATAAACATCGAACTAATTGAAAGGCTTGTTAATGTCAAGGCCAGCTGCTGGTTATTGTGGGTACTAATAAAAAACAAATCTCCTGATTAGAAACGTTTGCAGCCAAAAGACGAACCTGGAACTTTGTAAGGATCCGAATTAGCAAGAAAAATCGAATATTGATCATTGAAATCGAATGTAGTTCTTAGAAAATATGTTAATAAGGAAACTGTGGTTTCCAACATTCAGAGTTCATCGAGTGAAATGATGTTTTTGTACAATTTAATTCTCATTTAAACAATATTACATTTGAGGTTGTGCTTTACTGTAAATATTGGCACAATGTTTTTGGTCGTAAGCATCACAGAAGTGCCAATATTTACGATAAAGCACACCCTTGAATGTAATATTGTTTGCTCTTAAAATGAACATTTTACTTGTGTTATCTCAGTTTCTACGGAGATACACGCGGTCTGCCTAATACCTGGAAAACAATCAGTCACGTCAGTTGACTCTGATATGTACTGGAAACCAATTTACTAAGTAGTCTGAGCCTTAGTTGAATAAATGAATAAATAATAGCGCACACTGTCTTGTTAGTTCAGTCTTGTAGTGATTAAGATATCTCCTAAAAAATTTTTTTTTTTCCACCAACAGATTAAGTATATTTTTAAGCACGGCTGATGTGAAGGTCGATGTAATCGTTTCCAAAATTCACAACAAGTTTCTAATCTTATCGACATCCATATTAGTCGACCTTTCGTCCTTCAAAAACATTTTGCCACGTTACGTTTGATTTCTGACATTCTGCACACAAGGGAGGGACACACCTGTAATGCTGAAGCACCACAAAAACTGCAGTTCCTCAAACGTCCACTTGAGGCTGGCTCCAGAAGTGAGTCAGTCTCCGTAAGTCCCCATGTTAAAATGTCCAACTTCACAGCAGAAATAAACATGTTTACAGCCTGGTACAAAAAACAGTTTTGGTCTCTATAGCTAATTTCCCCGTTCATGACAACTGTACTGAGGGTGAATTTTTATACAACTCACCTGTTTAAATTATATTAAGGCTTAAAGTTATGCAGAATTAACAGTGTTGATGCTTTGTTGCTGTTACAGGCCATTTTTTGGATTATCCACTGGTGTTGAGGCATTACAGGCAACGTGAATATATTTTATAGAATAAAAAATTCTACTTTTTTAAATTAGTTGCACGTCTTTTCACAGAAGTGCCACATGAGGTCTGAGCACACCTGGAGAATCACAAAACCTGTCACATTTAATTCTGCTCGTCTCACCACATTTTTGCTCGTCTCACGTCTCCTGAAAGCCGGCCTGCTAACTCAGCTTGGTTCATTCTAATCAGTTTTTACCACCCACAGTTTGGCAAAAGGAGAATCAGACATTAGCTGAGCTCTGAGTGGGAGTTGTCTCCATTAGTGGAAATTATTTGGCTTAGACCCGTCTCACAGGAGAAAACATCCACAGTGGCGGCAACGTCGTTGCCAAACAACTCTTCTTTTTTTTTCGATGTCGCCTCACGTCTGACTCAGAATCCATCAGCCTCGTGGCATTTTCAAGAAAACAGAGGACGTAAAACATCTCCTGCCATAACCTCAGAAAGCACTTATGTAAAAACCTTACTCAAATATTAATAGGGAGCAGGTAGATGCAGTGGGAATCCATGCAGGAGGTTTTATCTACTTTTTTTATGCCGTTAGTCATCAAAAGGTGCTCTGGATGAGGCTGAGAATGTACAAAAAGGAAGAAATGCAGTTATATAAGGCTTGATTTGGATGCACATACCAGCTGCTTTAGGAGATTATTTCATAATAAACACTATCTTTCAGTAACAAGCCGATCCGTCTGTTTCGTGGAGGAGAAGCAGGACGAGTGAAGCTACTCAGACAAAGAGTTTCATCTGAAGTTGTTCCAAAATCCCAGAGAGATTCACATGTTACGCAACAATGCTTTCAAACACACACACACACACACACACACAGAGGAAGTAACCCAGTTTGAGACTGTATATCTGAGCTGCACAATCCTCTCAATAATCCTTATTCTGGTTTATCAACTGTCACAAAGCTAATTGATAGAGCGTGTACACGTGGATGTATGTTGATCTGCAGATAGAGAGAAGAGGTTTGTTTACCTGCTGAGATTAAATAGTTCACCTGTAAACTTCAGGGGTAGTCCTCTCAGAAAGAAGACACATTTTACCGAGCCTATCACCTTTTTAGACATCCCCGACTGTCTCAGGTGAACCGTAACCGACAAGCTTAAAGCTAAAACTGAAAATAAACGACTCAACTGAACCAAGCGTTAACCTCTGTGGCTGTGAAGTGAAGCCAAAAACTGCAGTTCCTCAAATGTCCACTCGAGGCTGGCTCCAGAAAGTGGGTCAGTCTCCATAAGCCCCCATGTAAAAATGTGCTGTACATGTTTTGTGCGGTCTATTTTGTGCAGCCGCAGGGATCGAGCACCCTCCACCACCTTTCATTTTTAGTTGAGAAAATGGTCGCAGCTGTAGCAGAAATAGTTTGTCTCATTACCATTCACCTTCCTACTGCAGGACAACGTTTATCACTGACATTGCATCAAATGTAATTGGACTAATTTTCACTGGGGAAGAGGAGGACATGCCCGACCGCCCACCAACCTCCACCTCACACATACACACCCGTTTACCTCCCCCGCTTTGACGGTTTGTTTTTATATAATCTCTACAGAGCAGTCTTCTCTCAGCTCATGAAAAGGGCAGATGTTGTTTGAAAATTTTAAAGGGAATATTTAAGGAGCATGTCAGTCAGCAGGAGTGCAAAACAGATGGTATTTCTTAACAAAACTACAAATAAAACATTCAAAAATGAGCGATGGTCGACAGAATGTGAAGAAATAACTAGTTTAGAAGTAATAACTCAACTTGAACTGAAGTTAACCTGCTAACTACCTAACTTCGGTCTGTTCTGTCTCGTACCACTTTTCAAGAGGCAAGTGAGTCACTGTAGTGTCTCAGCCCAACTACACAGAGGTTGTTTTCTTGCCAGGTTTAGCCCCACTCTCTGTCTCTGTCCATCTCTGGTACTGTGTTTGGTCCAGTTCCAGTTCAGTCTCATCCCAGGCCTGAAAACCTCCAAAGCTGCTATGCTTGTGGTGTAAACACAAAGCTCCCACTCCCACTATAGCTAACTACCTAACAGCAGCTACAGTTAGCATTTCCTCAGGTGATATGCAGCCCCCATGGATAATGTATTCAACAAGTGGTCAAGTCTTAAAGTAACTGTAAAGTAACATAAAGTGAATGTAAAATACCTGTAAAGTAACCATAAAGTGAATGTAAAATAACTGTAAAGTAACCATAAAGTAACATACAATAACCATGAAGTAACTGTAAAGTAACCATAAAGTAACATAAAATAACCATAAAGTAACATAAAAGAACCATGAAGTAACTGTAAAGTAACCATAAGGTACCATAACTGTAAAATAACTGTAAAATAACAGTAAAGTAACTGTAAAGTAACACAAACTAACTGTAAAGTACCATAAAGTAACTGTAAAATAACTGTAAAATAACTGTAAATTAACACTAAAATAACTGTAAATTAACACTAAAGTAACTCTAAAGTAACTGTAAAATAACTAAATTAACGGCAAAGTAACTGTAAAGTAACCATCTTACATGTAGAACCTTTTTAAAGAGCACCAGTGAATGCTCTGTTTTTTGCTCTGGGTTTTGTCTCTCAGGAACTGTACAGGCTGTCCTCTTACCTCTAGGCCAGAGTCGTCCTCTGCCAATGTTTCAGGAAAAAAAAAAAACAACATTGGATAGAAATGTAAGGGATGTCAAATATATGAAGAATAAACGATTTTTGGTTGATAAATTAATGCCAGTTGCTTAAGCAGCATTTTTAAATCTTTAGTTTTTGCTCCAGAGAAAAAAATCACAGCTGAGTCACCAGTATTGATTTACAACCCTTTTAACCCCCGTAGAGATATTATATATAATGTCCTTTCAGTGCCATTAAACCTTCATTACTGACCCGTTGCTTCCAGCGCTGCCAGAAGAGCTGAAAACACCACTTCGACTCTGCTGAGTCTCTGGTGATTCAGACATCTGGAGAGCCTCGAGCGTCCTGACGGCCTTCTATTTATTGACTCTTCCTCAGCTCTTAGTTCTTAAGAGCCACATTTACTTTACGAGAAACTCGTGTCTAAACTAGACTTTAACGCCCACCATTGGATGGAAGGTAGACTGTTAGTGGAAAAAAACGGCTTGTGAGGCTACATTTCTATGTCCAAAAACAAAAAAAAATGTTGTCTTTTCTCTATAAATTCTAAGTTTACTGAACCATTTTGGTGTTTCTAGTGTAATGACGTCTAAAATAAGAGTACATGCTTTTGATTTTGTCTGAGTGCTTCAAGTCCAGTTTGAAGACATATAAATAGGTTCAGGTTCATTAAGTTATTCTGGACTGAACATCCTCTGTAAAAGGACTTTGATTTGTACTCATCAGGAGGTCTGAAACTAAAAGATTTAAAACCCTAACGCTCTCTCAGTGCTCTAAACTCACTGTCCCAGCTAATATTAGCTAACAGCAGCTACAGCTGGCAGCAGTTTACTTCACTGTCCATCAGGAAACTCTGTAAATCACAGAGAGTTGATCAGAGGGAAAACCAGAAAACATTTTCTCCAGAAATTATGATCCAGTTTCATAAAAATCAGTTGGAGGTTTGTGGCCTAAAGCATTACATGCTCCTGGGTTATCATACCCAGACTGCAGATTCTGCAGATGTTTACGTGGTGACATTTCCAAAATAAGAGTCGTATTGTAAATAGCAAACTTTCTGATCTGCAAGCTTGTTTACCACAGGTTAAAATTGGTTCATCCATGAACTCAATAAGCTATACTGAAACATGGATTCTGTCTTAAAGGCTGATTTTTATTTATATGTTTGCACTGGCAGAGTACATCTGCCTATACATGTGTTTCTCTGTTTCTTCCAAATGATGATCGCTGGTGTTACCTTGCCTGCAGACCTAATTCCCCCACTGGGACAGTGAGTATTTGAGCTGAATTTTTATGAGCCGAAGCTGCTTGTTGCAGCAGAGATTTTTGTTTGCATTCAAAACCTCTGTCTTAAAATCATGAAATAATGATGAATCTGTTAATCAAATTAACTCTTAAACTCGGCATCTGGCATCGCGGTTAGTGAGGTTACACCTGCAGAAGGTAAGATAAGATAAGACGTTACACTCTTACTTCTTCCAGGTAGTCAAATGATCTGACAATGATCAATTCCCATGATTTCATTTATATGCTAAGTGAGTGCATGAGCATGCATATTCATGTGTTTGCATTGTGTCGTGTGTCTACAGAGGCAGGACGGCCTGATGCAACGCTCCATCCGAGAGGTGAACACGTCCAGCCGCTGGTGTGTGCTGTGGGACCTGGACGAGGACACACACTACAGCGTCCAGGTGACACAAACACACACTTCACTGCCATGGTACTGAGACGGAGGGTAAATACCTGATTTGTTGATTACCAAAAGGCAGGTTTATATCATACACGTCAATTAACAGTTAATGAAGCATTTAACTTGGTATTAATAAAGAGCTGTGGGCTTCTCAGGACCCAATAAACTATTAATAAGCCACTCAGGCTACAGCTATAGTCATTAATAATTAATAACCATAAAGTAACTGTAAAGTAACTGCAAAGTAATGTAAAATAGTGTAAAGTAACCATAAAATAACCATCTGGTTACAGTAAAGTAACGGAAAAACGTAAAGTAATGTAAAGTAACTGTAAAGTAACATAAAGTAACCATCTAGTTACAGTAAAGTAACTAAAAATAATGTAATGTAAAGTAACAGTCAAGTAATGTAACGTAACTGTAAAGTAGCGTAAAGTAACCACAGATTAAGAGTAAAGTTGCATAAAGTAACTATAAAGAAATGTAATGTAACTGTAAAGAAATGGTAAAGTAATGTACAGTAACCATAAAGTAAGAAGTAATGTAAAGTAGCATAAAGTAACTGTAAAGGAACCGAAAAGTAACCTTAAGGTTACAGTAACCTTAACCTACAGTAACTGAAAAATGATGCAAAGTAATGTAAAGTAATGTTAAGTAACGTAAAGTAACGTAAACTGTAAATTAAGAGAATTGTGAGAATTTTAATAACGTTGAAACAAACCAAAAAAATGTACTACGTTGTATATTATTAACTTTTATTTATTAACTTTTTCCTGAGCTTTCAGCCTTATTGTGTGGTTTTCCTCAGCAGATTGGTTGTCATGGAGAAAGCTCAGCATTAAAAATGCAAATGATATTCTTTATCCAGATGTCTGCGGTGCAGCTTTAATGGAGGAACATTTATGATAGATAACATTTTAGAAACGAAGTCTTATTGAAGGAGTTGTATCTAATGTGACTCCATTATCAGGACTCTATTAACCTTTTTATAATCCATTATAGTTTAATAGACTGATACAGATTGTCCTTCAGCTGGAGGACTCAGTTAAATGTGCTCGTCAGCACAAGGAGGATGTCCTGCAGAAGTGTCATTGAGCAACGCGGTGAAGCCTCGCAAGCGTCGGGAGCGTGGAAATATAAACCTTTCACCTCTGACCTTCCTGTAGAGGACAGGAAGTTTGAAATTTCTCTGTGGAGTTTGGTGATGAGTTTTAGAGATCAAACTTTCCTTTTGAATTACAGAAAACTATTTGCATTCAACCTTTGGGTTCAATGCGTAGGCGTAGACAGCAGCGTCTGAAACCTCTTGTGGATCTAATTGTGCCTCTGTGATGGATTTCTCTCCCCCGTGTGACTGTTCAATTTAATATTTTCTGTTATCAAACTCGACTGTAGCTGCCAGATATACCTCAATATTCTGTTGAATGAGAAATATACCGTGAAACTTGTTTATTTCTTGCAAGTAGCGCCATATGTGGATGGATTTCCACCTTCCTCAGTCCCAAAGAAGGCCCCAAATGAGTTTTTAGCTCAAATCTATATCCCCTCTTTTATCCTCCAAGCTTTCAGTCTGCTTTTACACTTACAGTACTGTTCGTCCTCCAGAGGTCATTCAGGATCCCAGCCAAAAAACCCAAGCACCATTTGCTTGCTAAATATACCCCAGCGAGCCGGTTTCTTGTCATCGTTGTGTAATGTCATCCTCTGTTAACGCCAGCTGGGGAGGTACCCTGATCTTCAGTATTTCCTTAAACATGAGCTCATGCTTTCACCTAAAAAATCTGATTTTTGTTCACGTTTTTAGGTGCAGTCTGTTGGGCCGAATGGTGACAGCCAACCCAGCCGTGCTGTCCACTTCAGGACTCTGGAGAGGAGCGACCATTATCCAGCTGGAGTCCTGGACCACCGTAATTAAACACACACACACACCAAACACCATCTTTCTAACTTGTTTCTTATTCAAAACAGATTTGAAACAGCCCAAGTCTCTCCATCTATCACCCTAAAATGCAAATTATTAAGAGGAAAAAGCAGGAAAAGTAAAAATAAAACAACCAAAGGGAAAAATACATATGTATGCACAAGTTAGACAATTTCTCTGCAAACTCCATCATTAGATTGATGGAGGTGTGGTTTGCCTGTGCACTTTCCAGATCTTAATTCAGACTAAAAAAAGACAAGATAAACAAACTTTGTACTACAATGACCATCTTCTTGACCTTGCTAAGAGCTAGATATGAGAATTCACTAATTAACACTCTCATAAATCTTTTGCTACATCTATGAATGACGTGATATTTGCTTGTTTTCTGAGATATCTTTGATTGGTTTTGACTATAGACTGCATAAAACATGGACTTAGTATTATTGCTGGAGCTGAGGTGGACTGAACTATGCCTGGTTGCTCAAGCAAGCCATTTGTAACGGCAATCAAAGTGGCCATGCTCTTAATTCTGCATAACTTTAAGCTTTAATATAATTTGAACAGGCGAGTTGTATAAAACTTCACCCTCAGTACAGTTGTCATGAATGGGGAACTTAGCTATAGAGACCAAAACTGTATTTTGTACCAGGCTGTAAACATGTTTATTTCTGCTGTGAAGTTGGACATTTTAACATGGGGACTTATGAAGATTGACTCACTTCTGTAGCCAGCCTCAAGTGGACGTTTGAGGAACTGCAGTTTGTTAGCCACGGAGGTTGCCTTATTTTACTTGCACCACTCAGACTTTCATTTAATATTCATATTGTTTGTTTGTGTTTTTTAATTTACCCACTACTCGAAGTTTAGTGTTTGTTAATGCTTTGGCCAGTCTGACTTCCCCTTCTGGGCATTGTTGAAGGCGCCTAATTTTAAAAAATAATCATACACACACATAAACAAACATCTTGTTGACATGTTTTGCCCTTGCTAATAAAGTTTGACGAGGCTGAATGTTTATTTCTTCTCAGATGAGCCAGCGATGGAAGGTCTCGGCATGACTCCTCACTTACAGACAGGAGAGCTGCTCATTATCACCACTGTGCTGCTGCTGTGGGCAGGTCAGCCTGGATGTGTGTGTGTTTATATGCATGTGTGGGTGTATGGATGTGTCTGGGTGTATTTGGATGCTGAATGTAGGTCACCACATTGCAAAGACACTCTTTGCTTCTTCTGCTTCTTCCTCATGTTTGACGATGTTCTTACTTTCTCCACGTTCGTCCTCCACCCAAGCCGTCATCGCCCTCTTCTGCCGACAGTATGACATCATAAAAGACAACGACTCCAACAGCACCAAGGAGAAAGCCAAGAGGCCGCTGGTCCGAGCCACTTCCTCCTACTACAACGCTTCAGCTGGCAGCTCGCCAATCTACCACAACGGAGCCGTACGCAGCAGCAGGGTGACTTATTTCTCCTCCGATCCATGAACTTCATTAAGAAAACTCCATCCTATTACTCCTCTTCTCCACAGCGCCTCATTTTGTTGCACCCCTTCTCTATAATGCATGATCATCCTTGGCTGCCAGGACTATTTTGTTTCTTCTGAAGAGCCTTTGTAGTTGCATCAGATATCTCCTAGCAACCAGGGCTGCTGCCATCACGGCTAAATATAAAACAACCAGGCTGGAAAGAGAGAGAACAAGCTGCAGATGCTTGCTGGGTTTACTGCTGTTGGATCTGTGCGCTGACATGCTCATTAAAAGTGAGCAGTCTGACGAGGTAGATGTTGGAAGATGTGACGGTAAACTGGAGTTTGAGGCGAGTCGGATCTGTTAACAACTTGTGAACATGCATCTACTTAGCAGGTTCATTAAGACACATGCAAATACAGTCGTAGAGGCAGTCCGACGCATTAAGGTGAAAACTGAAAGAAGCTTCCATGCTCACAGTAATGACTGAGTTATATTCAGTGAGGATCTGCAACATGAACGCCACAATTTATTTGATAATACTTAAAACTCTCAACTCAATGAAGACATTTCACCTCTCATCCAAGAGGCTTTTTCTTGGTCGTTAACCAGGTTGTTGTTTTAACTTGGTTCGTTAGTGCTCCTTGTTGTTGTGATGACCGTCGTCTAAGTCGTTAAGGTCACCTGAGGTCCGGTGTGAACGACAGTTGTCAAGGTCACCTTGGGGTTAGATTGTAGAAAATATCTGCAACCTACAATGCTCAGGTGACCTTAACGACTGTCGTTCACACGAAACATTAGGTGACCTTAACGACTGTCATTTACCAGACCTGAGGTGACCCTAACGAGGGACGTTAGGTGACCTTAACGACTGTCGTTTACCAGACCTGAGGTGACCCTAACGAGGGACGTTAGGTGACCTTAACGACTGTCGTTCCCACGGGATGTTAGATGGCCTTAATGACTCGGATAACAGTCGGCACAACAACAAGGAGCACTAACAAATCACGTGGAAACAAAGGGCCTGGTTAATGATCCCACCCAGGCTAAATACCTGGGTTTTCCCCACCAGCTAGTCTGTAGTGTAAAAGCAACTATTCACATACAGACTGTTCACACAGGAGGCAGAGCTAATTAGGTTTAAAAGGACTACTCTTGATCCGCACTTCTCTTCCTAATATTTCCTGTTTGGAGCTGAAGTGTTTTTTAATCATTTCACCTCCACTTACAGTCTCTACTGGCACATTTCAGCTTGTAACTAATCATGGGTGTATGCACACGCTACGTGCATGAACGTGACTATGAAGCGGGCTGATATTGCAAAAAATTTATCAGGCAATGTTAAACTTAATTGAATTTATATTCCAGCCATCTCATAGTTAATTGGTTTTATCTATCATTTGGATTTCAGAGATTCCTCAACATACCACGAGAGGAAGAGTTAGAGCAACTAAGGATTATTTTCATTTTGCATTTATCTAATTGATTAATTTCTCCATTAACTGATCATTTGGTCCATTAAGTGTAAGGAAATAGTGTAAAAGCGTCAGATGTGTCTGCAAAAATTAGAACGATTATTAACAATATTTTATATTATTTAAATATTTTTGGAAAGTTTGTTATCTCTGTTGGTTTGAATATAATTTGGCTCCACTAGTGACTTAAATATTAAAAGTTTAAATATGATCTGGTGTTAATTAAAATAATGCTTCTGGCAAAATCCATCAGAAATTTGTTGTTTTGGCACAAGATGCCCAGAGGCATAGACAAGTTGAACAATAACAACAGAACAAGATGTGCCAAGCGTGATTCATTTTATGTTTGGCTGCCTCGATAACAAGAAGTGCCTCATCATCCTCCCAAAAGGAAGAATTTCTTCTAATTTTCAGCCAATATATAGAAAAATGTAATTAAATAAGAAGTTGAACTGAGTCTGACCGCAACCCTTTGGGAGCAGTTAGTGTATTAAATGTCAAACACGCTCAGAGGTCATTGATTCGTTCATAAATCTCTCACACATCTTATATTAATTGCATAAATTCATGTGGCAGTGCATGAGAAAACGTCCCACGTTATGTCTTCCTGTATATGAGTCATGTTTATACATGCGACCCTCTCTGTTTATGACTCATGTTTATGTCTCCTTCTTCTTCGTCTAGCTCCACAGAGCCTCCTCCTCCATCAGCATCATTAGAGTCTAGAGGTCTGGATGATGCTTTTTGAGACTCGCCGGGAGCACGCAGCGCCGGACGGGTGGAGCCAATTGAGCAGTGAGCCTGAGGAACTTGAGGGACAAATGGAGAGTTTATAGACCAGGCTGAGAATTTATTGTAAAAAAAATGGTCAAAGTAAGGAGCACATAAAAAGAAAAGTGGATGACTACTGCCCTCTAGTGGCAGAAGGCTGCAGCTTTAAAACACCGGCTTCTTCAGCTGATCTGAACATGAAGATACTACTACAGGATTTCAAACTACTTCTTGCTGTATATTTGTATTTTTTTGTTTTGTTTATCTCCTTCTCACTAATGTCAGAGACTAACTGTGAATATTTGCCAGCATGTCGGCCGACCATGTGCCAAATCCTGCCCGCATCAGATTAATGAATCATCTCACAAAGTTCGACGACCTCCGTTAACTTTCGGTTTAACACATGAATGCAAGAGTGCCATGTTGTGACCTCTGCATTTGTTTACATCTCATCTCATCTTCAATAATTAGATGTACAGTACTAACATCCAAACATGTGTATTATATGTAATTAGAATATGTACATAGGTCAAATTGAAAATAATTTAAGAGGAATTCAAATGTTGAATGTACAGGATGATGGTGTAAAAGTTTATTTAAATCATCTCATCATAAATTTCATCTTTATCTTGTTATAAAGTCTTAAAATGAGGACTAAATGTTTGAATGTCCATCTGATCGTTCTCTTAACCCATTAAATGTAACAAATCAAATCAATTCAGCAAATTGAGTCAATTCAACTCAAGAGTTGTTGACTGAACTTAATATATTTAGGTTTTCTTAGTTACTTTTTACTCTACTCACATTAGAGCAACTAATGAACAGATTGTGATAGTTTCTTGGACCAGTGATGCAATGTAAGTACATTTACTCAAGTACAAATTTGAGGTACTTAACTTAGTATTTCCATTTTATGCAACTTTAAATCCCACTGTGGTAAATATGAACAGCTGTACACGTGTATTTGTTAAGATTACTAGCAAGTCGACAACAATGCCAATAGAGGCTGCTGAGCCCCGTTTACAGCCCAGCTCCGGTTCTGGCACGACATTGGCTCCACTCTTCCCGGTGGTCCAAAACGCATTACGTACTTCTCCCGGACCCAAAGGTACAAAGCGTAAGAACAGACGTTTGATTGACAGAGACACCAATCACCTGATTACAAGTCAGTGTGGCATCGACGTGATTTAAGATCTGTTAGTTTGTGGTAGAAAAGTTAAAATGTTGCACAGCTTCATTTATTCGTTGTAAATGCAATTTAACAAAAATCTCATCCGTGTGATGTTGCTGCAAGATCTCAGAAATTAACTGATAAAAAATAATGTCCAAATTTACAAAAATACAAGTAAAATGTTCAGATAAACTGGAATTATCCTGCTAGTGTTTAGGGAGAAACACTTAAATGTTAAAGCATCTGATCTGCTCTGCTGCTTAAACAACGTCATGTCTGCATCCTCACAGGGTTTCAAAATGCATCTCGCCCCCCCTTTCTTGGTCTTTAGATAATTTATAGGTCATGAGGTTATCACTGGCAGCTCTTTCTTGAATGTACTACAGCGAAACCACACGAGAATTAAGGTTAAAACAAAGAAAAAAGAAGAACTTTATCCTCACAAATTTGCTGCAGAATGGACTAAGAGGTGGAGATACCTTCTGTAATCATCGTCAAGACTGGACTATGTTGACACAAAAACATAACTGCTCACATTTCAAACCTTTCTCTCGTATCTAATCCATTTATCTGGACATGCAAAGTGCATTGAAAGCTACAATATATCCTCCGTAATGTCACAACCAACCACTGTGGGTTCATCTTGCAGGAGTGATTGCACAAATTTCAGCATAAAGGGATCTTCAAGTCAGGACTGTTTTCAGGTTGTTTAATCCTCCACGTGTCATCACTTTGACGGTTATTTGAAACAAATAGATTAAGAAGTGTCTGATTGTAATTTCTGACTCTGTATTCTCCAGTTTCAATAAAAATTAAAAAACTCTTGTGGTAGTAGGATTGAACCACTGATCATCTGATTAGTAGGTGATCTGCTCTACCTCCCCTCCCTTTACCCCCTGAACCGTTTGGTCCATGACAAAAGTCACAGATTTGCACAAGAACTCCATCCATCTGTGGTGTCAATTAGTTCAGTTGGTAAAGCATCAGCCCCATGTACAAGTCCTTACCGTAGCGGTCCAGGGTTTGAATCCGACCTGCGACCCTTTGCTACATGTCATTCCCCATCTCTCTCTCCCCACCTTCCTGTCACTCTTCAGCTGTCTCTATCCAATAAACTTGAAAAAGGCCAAAAAAATCTATCCAACTGACTTTCATTAACTTTTATTAATTGATCTGTGAATAAATATCTGAAATGCCTGCAACACTCGAGCTGAAGCAGCATAAATATACATGAAGAAGAAACAGAACGACACCAAACACGTTTACATTCAGAATACTTCAGTCGTAGCTGCAAACAGAGATCACTTCAGGTCTACGACAGCGAGTGGACCTGCAGGGCGGGATCACAAATGCATATTGCTGATTTCATCTGACAGTCATCTCTATTGCTAATTATTTTCTCAAATATTTCAGATTTGTGCTTCTTTTTTAATCACTTTTTAAAATAATTGAAATCAAACCGAATGAACTGATCCCAACCTGAGGATTTAAAAAAAAAAAAAGTTCTCCACAGCACAGATTGTTAATATAAGACATGTTTGATTGCCTGGTCCAGTTTCTCTGTACAGAAACAACATCCAAATTTTCAACAAGCTACAAACACACAAAAACGTCTGGAAATATCTGCACAACTTTACAAGTCTGACAGATTTTTCTGCACATTACAGAAAAAAAAACCCAACATAAAACAAACTCTTTGTTTACATACAAACCATCAAAAAGTCATGTGATACATCACAGTCAACACATTTTCTGCACTAAAACATTATGAGGTGCAGAAGATTTTGAGGTCTCTGTCCCAAAGTAAGAGTGAAAACCAGCAAGAAACAATCAATAGCTATGTGAGCCAATAGCTCAGGATGGTAGAGAGGTTCTGAAGTTGTAGGTTCAAATCTTATGAGGTGCAAAGAATTTTGAGGTCTCTAAGCAAAAGTGCACATTGTTGCAGAACAGATAGCTCATGATGTTAGAAGACTGACTTGATGTTGAGGTTGTGGGTTCAATCCTGAGGTGTGTGTTTTGAAAGCCAACAATAAGAAGAAGGTTCAAGGCTCTTGTTACAGATCAAATAACTCAAACTGTTCATGTGATGTATTGAAATTGTAGGTCTCACTAAGAATTATGAAGTTGCTTGTTCATAGAAAACCATCAAACAATCTGAAAAAAGGAAGTGCAATCCCTCAGATGAAATAGCACAGCGTGACAGAAGACTGATCAGAAGTTCTGATGTTTGGGGTTCAATCTTCAGGTGTCACTTTTGAAAGACAACACTAAGAGGAGGCCTTAAAGGCTTGATGAAGAAAATACACATTTAACATAGTGTAAACTTACTGAATCAAGTAATGTCTAGGGGAAGCCTTTAGCCCCTACTGGGTTGGTTCCTTGATCAATGCAATACACATTGGGGACCGTGCAGAGTCACTAATCAGGTGACGTCTAGAAACATCCACCAGCCCCCTAGTGTTTAAGCCTTGGTCTTGTGACATGCTGTGAGGTGCCCTTCCTGCCTCCTGTCCTTTTGTTTGCTTGACTTGAACTTCAGGTCCAAATGCCCCCCTACCCTTCGTTACCTATCCCACAGTACCTTCCCTTCTCTTTGTTCCCTATCCTTTTACATATTCTTTGATCACGGTTGTCTTTCTGTATAAAAGTGCTCCATTTCATTTGCTCTGGGTCAACTCACTGGCTCAGATACCCTCTGTGACCGCCAGTTCACCAGTGTGCCGGCATGCTTTAATGAACTCACACCACCACAGCAAACATCTGAACTGGACTTGATGATTTCTTCGACCAGCTCTAAGTAAAAAGTCAAAAAAAAAAAAAAAAATTGTCACAGAGCAGATAGCTCACGATGTTAAAAGAATGACTTGATGTTCTGAGGTTGTGGGTTCAATCCTGAGGTGTACTTTTTGAAAGCCAACACTAAGAGGAGGCCTTAAAAGCTCTAAGTAAAAAGCACATATCATCGCAGAACAGATAGCTCACGATGTTAGAAGACTGACTTGATGTTCTGAGGTTGTGGGTTCAATCCTGAGGTGTGAATTTTGAAAGCCAACACTAAGAAGAAGGTTCAAGGCTCTTGTTGCAGATCAAATAACTCAAACTGTTCATGCGATGTATTGAAATTGTGGGTCTCACTAAGAATTATAAAGTTGCTTGTTCATAGAAAACCATCAGACACTCTGAAAAAAGAACATGCAATCCTTCAGATGAAATAGCACAGTGTGACAGAAGACTGATCAGAAGTTCTGAGGTTGTGGGTTCGATCCTTATGCAGCTCAGTGAATTCTGAAGTCCAGCTCCCAAAGTGAAGACTCAAAAGCGCCCGGAGATATGCTCCAAATCTGAAGCTGCCGTGGCAGAGTGGTGTGGCGTGGCGTGGCATGGTGTGTATCCTGACGGCCTTGAGATGACCCGGTTCGAATCCCGTCCGTTCCAAGTTCCAGAAGAAGGGCTGATCCTGCAGAAGTGACATCACGGGAGGGGAGGGGTGGGTGGCGGCTGCCCCTGGGTACCTGGAGATGTGAAAGGAGGGGGTTATGCAAAAATTTACAAGCAGCCCCCCCTGTTTTGAATAGTGGTGCATCCCCTCTTCTGGGGGTGGACAACTGGGGGGGACCAGTGGACCAGACCCCCCCAGAGGAGGACTGGGGGACCAGTGGAACAGGTCCACTGGTCCCCCAGTCCTCCTCCAGGGGGGTCTAGTCAACTGGTCAGCCTGAGAAAGAAAGATAAAAATGCTGTTTAGTCACATGGATCAACAGAATTTCAAACATGTTTTGAGAATTTGAACTCACCAATTTGTGAGACCAAGATGAATTTTGTTGAATGAAGTTGTTGGCTGGGTCCTGGCAGTCGGCTCCAGTCTGAGGAGCAACAAGAATACTGGTTTACAAGGATGCAGGAACAATTTACAAGCTGAATGGTTTAGAAAATTTGACTCCATTGTCATAGCATTACACAAGACTGATGTGAAGAAATGTCTAACTTTGATAAATTGTACAGCAGTACAACCCAGAGCAACCCTCCTGTCTGACGGACTGCCCCTTGCCCCCCCCCCGTGACCTTCTTACCTTGCCTTTTCTCTCTGTGATGATGATTATCATGATGAAGAATGATGTGCTTCTCTATCTGCCCGTCCTATCCCTGGAAACATGTCAAAAAAATAACTTTATGGTTAAGAAGGATTTCCAGAGGCATTGTCATACTTAAATTCTGTTTTTTAGATATTTGTGGCACAGGTATGATGTCTTGTGAACAAGCCACAGACTAAACATCAGATTTAAAGTGGAAAAGGGGGTTACCATTATAAAGATAGTGTTTCCTGGTTACGCGGTTGAGGATGAACTCAGTGTGTAGCTTTCCTTCTTCTCCCTCACGTGACTATCACCTGCAGAAAAGACAAACATACAACGTCCGTCTCTTTGTGCGCCATTCATTAACTATACACAGATAAATGCCCTATGAATCATTAAAAATATATGTTTTATTATTAGTTGTTCTTCTAACACATTCAGTTTCAGGCCAGAAAGTGTGTTTTTATCTTTGACAAGAGTTAAATCTGGGTTGCCTGAACCTGGTTGCAGGTCTATGAAGACTATGATTAACGTCCCTAATAATAATTTTGTGTTAAAAACTGTGATTGTGTCCTTTGTTTTTTCCCTCCACTCAGTCTAACATGTAAAACAACATGAGGCTCTTATTTGAGTACTAAAATAAGTATTTTTTAAAATACACATCTTGCATTAAAAAGAAATTTGGCATAAAACTATCTTCTCTGACATCCTGACATCTGAAATCATAACACTCAAACACAACATTTAAATATTTCCAGTGTCTCACTTTGTTTTGCTTCTGTTATCATCAACAACATTGGCGTTTGCAAATTTTGATGTGAGATGACTCCACATTTCAGTAATATATTGTTCAAAGTCTTTTCACGTGTTTTCAGCAACTATTGTCCAACATAGTTAATGTGTTTTAAAAGAAATCTCAGAATTGCCTTTACACGGACTTTAACATCTGTGTCATTTAATAATTAAGCAATATTACAGGAGAGGGTGTGCTTCTTTAAGCGTCACTGAAGTGCCAATAATAAGTTAAAGCACACCCTCAAGTGTAATATACAACGATTACTAAGTTAAATAAAATAAATAATCAAAAGATATTCATGTTTTGGGGCAATTTGCTCTCAAAATAAACAGCGCCATGTCAGCGACTCACCTGCACAGCTGATGGAGGACGATCCAAACATTTCCAGTAACTTCACAGCGTTGTAAAGTCCAAAAGTCAAAATGTGTTGAACAAAGATCGATGGAATCAAAATGAACATGTTTTTATCGAACAGAATATAACCTTTAGTCTTTAAAAATATTTTCTCTGCGCTCACTGAACTGTTTGAACTCTGACGTGCTGCACACAAACGAGGTACACACACCTGTACTAACGAGGTGCACACCTGTACGAGGCGGTCTAACAGCTCCGTAACACACAGAATATTCATTACAGAAAGATGAAATTGTGAATTCAGATGTATTACTTTATTAAAGTTGACTTCCAGTGGACTTATTCATATTTGTTTACTTGTTCTATATTTTCAGAACGCGACAATGTGGAGATGGCGGAGTGATATTTTTAGTGAGTAGTCAGGTGTGCCGTCATGCTGATTTGAGCACGTTCTAAACGTCTAGTTGACCAATCAGATTGCTCGGTCGGATCTACTTGTTGTATAATTAAACACAAAATACTCATGAAGGAATGAAGGAAGGAAAGGTCGGTGCCATCCATGCTGGACATTTGATGTTTCCCAAATCTCTTCAACAAAGATGATGACATTTTTGATAAACAATCATGATGGACAAAAATCTGACAATAAGAAATAACACAAATATACAAACACAGAAATGTTACTTTGATGTTAAAGATGAATTTAAAAGGTCTGGAAATGTTGTTAAACACAAAACGTTTATTTAAGTTAAAGACTACAAATGTTATTTTGTTACAAAATGAAAAAACAACAAAACAAATAATGAAATAATAATTAAAAGAAAACAGAGAGATAGGTCCTCAAACGTCCACTCGAGGCTGGCTCCAGAAGAGGGTCAGTCTCCATAAACCCCCATGTAAAAATGTCCTGTACATGTTTTGTACAGTCTATTTTGTGCAGCCGCAGGGACTGAGTATCCTTCACCACCTTTCATTTTTAGTTGAGAAAATAGGCGCCACTGTAGCAGAAATAATTTGTCTCATTACCATTCACCTTCCTACTGCAGGACACCATTTATCACTGACATTGCATCAAATGTAATTGGACTAATTTTTACTGGGGACGAGGAGGACACATGTCATCACTTTGGACGGTTATTTGAAACAAATAGATTAAGAAGTGTCTGATTATAATTTCTGACTCTGTATTCTCCAGTTTCAATAAAAATGAAAGAACTCTTGTGGTAGTAGAGTCGCTGTGCACTCTGCTGTGCATGCAACAGTGCATTAGGATGATTAACACATAAATCAATACCGTGCGTGTGTGTGTCATCTTAATCACTGATTGTTTTGAGTGGATATCTCTGCACACATCTGATTGATTGAAAGGAGCAATGTCAGAGATATTTGTGCAACTGTGCAGATTTTTAAACATGCTGTAACGTTAGATACAAGGTTTGGACAACAGGTGGTGCCACAGCTCCATCAGATGCAGGTTGTGTCTTTGTATCTGCATCTGGAAGGATTCATAAGACAAACATTCAGCATTTTATGTGAAGATCTTTGCATCCGCCAAAGGTGTAAGCCTAAGATCACTGGGACATTTTGTGTTCAACACGCTGTATATGAAGAAAATGGCTTCCAAATTAATTTTTAATGAGAAAATGGATTTTTTTTGGCACTGAGAACATTTAAAACAAGCATAATTATCTCCTGCGTTTGTACAAAATATGAGTCTATGAATAACCATCTGCTTCTGTTAAGTAGAAAATGAAGTGTCAGCGGGATTAAGAGGTTAAATGTCACAAATCTTGAAAGAACTGTTTGACATTTTGGATTATACCAACCCCCAACAGACACAAACACACAATTAATTAATGTTAATATTGATTAATGTGGTCTATTATCATTGTCTTACTTCTATTTGGGAGGATAAGTTACATTTTGGAACTACAATTCGCATAATTTGGATGTCTGGGAATGTAAACAGGACAATTTCTTGTCAAATTTCAGACAATTTGTCAAGTTGCCGCCATTAAAAGTATGCCAGATTAACTATTAATGATGAACCAAGAAGTCTAAGTCACACAAAGTATAAAAAATATGTGAATCATATGTGAGTTTTTATCTTCTTTTATTAAGTTCTGGCTTTATCTAGCTAACCTGGCTACCATTAGTAAACTCTTGCTTGTTATTAAATATAAAAATTATTTATGCAGCTCAGCTCCTCTTCGCATTACAAGTCCCCCCTGCTGCGCTCCACTGTATTAACATACAGTCTGCAGTGAAAGCTGCAGGCTTCCCCTGCAGGTGGAGGTGGTCAGCAGGAAAACAGATGAGGAACAATGCCATTAGAGTCCAGGGTAACGTATGCACGGTTTCTCAAAGGGTTGCATATATTTCAGGTTTATTTGAATAGAGCCAAATGTCACCGTTCACCCCACAGTGAGCATGAGCTTCACCTTTAGGGCTTCCCGGGGTCAGAGGTCACAGGAAGGACTTCCTGATCAGACACTGCGGGCGCTCTTTGACCTTTAGAGTTTAAAGTAAAATATGTTCCTGCTGTATTTTGTCTTTATTCAAGCGGGAAACAAAAGGCAGGAAAGGAAGAATCCTTAGCGAGAGAGGTGATGTAAAGGGCAGGTCACCCTCGCCGACAGACTGAAATATCACAGCTTGCCCGGGGCTCGTCATCATCTCTGATGCTCCGAGGGAGTTTGTGACAAGTCTGAGGCAATATTGAGGGGAAGAGGGAGGAAGAAGAAGCCGCCAGGGAGCGAGATCGATGAAGTGCTTTTGACTGAATCATTGACTGTGGGTAAATCCTCTTCTTTAATGTTGTGCTGCCTTTACAGTCTGATTTCCTTTGAAGGGAATGGAGGAAATATCGGAGCCGAGTCCTGCAGGTACTGGAGGATCTCATTCTGAGTTAATGAGATTTTAATCCGACGTATCTAACAGCACCCTCCGCGGTGACATTTAAAGAAGTCATTAAGTGGTGATGGGTGAGAACAAAGGGGTGCAAGGTGGCAAATTGTGTCTTTCCTTTTTGTCTGAATGTTCTGTGGAGAGAAAATCATAGTTTGGCGCATACTTTTACTCAAAGTACTGTACAGTAATGTGACATTTAAGACAAGGTGAAAGGAACCCAGGAGTGTTTCTCATATCTCTGAAATGTCTCCACATCTACTGCATGGTTATGATCTCCAACTTAGCTTCAGTTTACGCTCACCTTTTAGATTAAATTAACAAAAATAAGGAGTTGTTTTTGTGGTGTAGATGTCCTTGCTGCAAAGGTGGATTAAACAGTTTAAACAACAGAAATTTTAGCGAAGTGCCAAAAACTGGAGTTCCCCGAACCCCAACAGGTATATCTCAGCAAGATAACTACCTGATGTGGTTGATACCTGAGGGAAGGGATCAAATCGAGGTTACGTCTCTGAAATGTAACAAATAAGCCACAATGAATTTGAAATTTCCTACAAACATCTCAGTAAGTAAAAGGTTGCACGTTTGATTTAGTTGTGTTCAACAACTGGGTATGATGAGTTTTGAACCAGTCATTCAACGCTGGAGTTGGTGCTTTGCAAAAGCTCGTTCGACACCACAGCGCCACCAGCTACTTTACACTTAGAGCTGGTCTCTGATGGCTTTTCTGTGAACAGCTGAGGATGTCAAAACTTATAACAAATAAGAACATCTACCTTTATTAGTCAAAAGTAATTCAGGACAAACAGCTGACCTCAGGTGTTAAAGTCCAAGGGTGGATTTCTTGGGTTTAGGGTTCCATTTACAAATATAGTTCAAGGTGTAAGAACTATTCAGAAGTTTTGAGGTCGTGGGTTCAGTGGTTGAATAGTTTAGGAGCCCAACACCCAGAGGAAGACATAAAACCTTCAGAAAGAGGTGGATTCATTTTACAAGTGTAAGGTGCAGCACCTTGTTTGAAGCCCCGTTAGAGTGTTACCTAATTCAACCAAAGGACATAGATTTCTTCCTTGATAGTTAGATCAGAATCACCAAAGTCAATAGGAAAAAAAAGAAGTTTTACTGTCAGTTATCGACTAGCTCACTGTGTTGAGGTGCTGCCCAGAAGTTTAAAGATCATGGGTTCAATCCCTGAAATGTTCTTTAAGTTCTGAAGACAAACAAAGACTCATTAGGTCCAAGAAAGGAATTTTAGTTATGTGATAAAATGGCTCACATTGTTGGAGTGCTACTCTGGAAGTTTTGAGGATGTGAGTTCAATCCTCAGTTTTGAAGATCTATATTCAAACGAAAGAGTGTGTCAAAGAAAGACAGTTCAAGTACGTCAAGTCCCTTAACTCAGGCAGATAAAGTCCTCGTTGGAAGATGTGAGAATGTGGGTTCAAGACTTGGGACAATTTTGAGGTCTGCGCTGACTGGAAAGCTTGAAGAAGGACAGTTCTGCTCGGGAGTTTGAGACTCCATGTAAAATGTTTTATGTTAATAAAGTGGTAAGAATTGATGTTTGTCAACAGGGTTCAATGGACCAACAGGTTGGTTTTAACACATTAACTGAGATTTGAACCCACAACCTTTGAGTCCAAAGTCAGCAGGATAACTGTTGGAGCTATTAGTCTACAGAAATTGTAATCAGAGGACATTGTGTCAAAGACGTCTTTGTATCATGCTGCAGAGATATCTACACATGCAAACCAGCTATTTGAAACCTTACCTTGCCTTAGTGGTGTTGTCTGATGTTTAACACTAAGGGGTTGTTGGTTCAATCCTTCAGTTCGTGTTTTGAACGCTCATTTTGGCCCCATGACCCCCCTCACCGATAATCCAGCCATGCTTTGCATGCATTGGTGGTGTTAACACCTTCCCCGGCGTCGTGAGCTCGAGTGTTTCTGTAATTAGAAACCGGTGAGTGGGAAACGATCAGCGTTCTTTTGCGGTTTCCGTAAACAAGTTGTCTCAAAATAATGATGTTTTGATGAGTTTTAATTAGAACTGTGAGTTAAGAGCGCCGGGACCAGACGGTCCCCCACAACAACTCAACTTATTCAGCCAATAATTATGGTAAATAAGATGATAATTAAGTGAGGAATTAATCACATCGACCTCTTGGAGGAGAGTAAAAGTTCAAATATTGATATGGAAGAGGGCAGGTGAGGGACTGAACTTATATCTTTATTTGGTCTGCCTAGACTAATTACAAGTGAAAGTTGTATAATAAAAGGGATGTTTTTGAAACATGAAGCACTAAAATGACAACCTGAAGTTTAAATTGAGTCTTTGAGGTGCCTGAAAGTCTGGAAAGGGTGACCAAATGCCCTGAAGCCCTCAAAAAACCTCCATTTTACGGGGTGAAATAATGGTTCAGCCCTTTCTGGGCCACTCTCGTCGAACAAAAACCCATTTTAAAAGGTGTTCTGACATTTACCTGGGTCATTCAGTGGCTTTGTGCCCATCAGTGTGCAGACAGGAAGCTCTTTCAGCTGCATTTCAATGGACACCTGCCAATCAAACCCAAACAAGGCGACGAAGACGAACATGAGCATCGATACAGCAAAGATTCCTCTCTTCACCGTAAAACAGAGGCTGTTTGTCTCAAAATGTGTCCAACTGGCGCCGGCCGACACCAAACAGCCGTCACAGTGTGTTTTCATGACGGCAGCTCATTCCGATTCCTCCTACGCGGTGAAAATTAAGCGGATTCTTCATGAAGAGCTTCCTCAGATTGTGTGCCGTGATGAGGTTTCTGCCTGGCAACAATGCTCCCTTTCACACGGCGAGGCGTTCGCTTGAATGTGCTGGCTTTGAGTGACTTTGAGTGGGCGGACATTTTTTGGGAGGTCTGAAATGAATCAGCTCAGGAGGAGCTTTGGAAGAGAAAGCTTTTTATTACCAACATGTCCGCTTTGTTATATCATTAAATTAATTTTCACTAAATAAATCCCAAAAACACATCATCGTTTAACGGACCAATGGACTTGTGGACCTGATGCCAGCCTCAAGTGGACGTTTGAGGAACAATTTGACCATTTTAGTCCATAAAAGTTGCCTCATATTGGAAGAAAAACACAGTGAATACATAATAATTTATTATTTTAGAGGCCGGTCAAATATTTCTTTTGGGGTTGAATATGTTGGCTTGTTTGCGGCGTAAGTCAGGTAACAACTGCTCCAAAACAAAGAAGTCAAATCTGTATTTGAATGAAGAAGAACACTGGATGAAGACGTCGGCTGACACCAACCCCCCATCGTCCTCACACTTTTCAATTAGTGTGCAGGCAGACAGCTCTGCATGGCTGGCATCGGCATCCTAATTCTCCGGAGAAAAAAAAAAAGAGCACTGGCGGTCATATGCCAACCAGATTTGTCCCATTATTCATTACAATTAATTGCTTCCCCCCTTCGTTCTCGCGGCCTTTTCCCAGGAAGGCGCCGCAGTGCGGACGTCTCTGCTGCAGATTGTAATATGAGCGCAGGACTTAAAGCTGTCATTCAAATCTCAGTGTGACCTTTAGGGAGAAAAGGCTGTTTTTCAGCCGGTTTGCAGGCAGCCGACGGAGAAAGTTTAATGTGTGTGTGTGTGTGTGTGTGTGTGTGTACTTCTATCCTTGTGAGAACTGATCCGAAAGTAACCTGACACAGTGTTTTACAGTTACAGACAGACAGGACTCACTTATGAGGAAACTAAATCCTTCTGAACTCCACCTGCAGCGTTACATGAAGACAGAGAACACGTTCGTACTTTGCTGCTAAATAAAGGAGCCGCTCTAATCAACAGGGGTCAGCAGTGATGCTTCAGTGTCCTGATGGACAGTGAAGTAAACGGCGCCAACTGTAGCTGCTGTTAGTTAATGTTAGCTCAGTTTGTTAGGGGGAGTGTTAGTGTTTGTACCACAAGTGTTTTAGTCCACTGGGAAGAAGAGGAGGTTTACAGGCCCAGGACGCAGGGGAATGCAGACAGGGAGCGGAGCTGGTGTCGTGCCAGAACTGGAGCTAATAATGGCAGAGGAGAAGAGACCTTAGAGGACATTGATGGCAGAAGCTAAGAAGAGAAAATGGCTAAAGGAACTAACAGAACTAACTTCTCTTGTCTTTATGCTAAGCTAAGTTTACCAAAGAGAGTGGTACTGACCATCTAATCTATCTAAGCGTACTTCCCAAGATCAAACTTTTCTTTCTATATATCAGTTTCTAGGAAATACATAACTTAAATGCATCAATAAAGAATACATAAAAAGCAAGAAACAAAAAAAAAAACAACTAAACAGTGTTTGTGTCATTTTATTTGCAGTAGATATTAAATGTCACTGTGTTCTATCTTTAAATATGTAAATAATTTTCTATTTAACATGCTAAAACGACCTTGTCTAATGAATATTTGTGTGAGGATATAAATTAATAATTAACAAGTAATTTGTCCAATTAATGATCTGGAGTGTAAAAAAAGCCTAAAGTGACATCTTAAAATTTAAATATATTCAGTTTATGATGATATAAAACAGAGAAAAGCAGCAAATCTTAACATTTGAGAAGCTGGATTTGGAATTTATGCCCAAAAAACGACTTAAACGATTAATACATTATCAAAAGTTCAATTATCATTGATTGACACATGCATAATTGACCTATTTCGGCACTAGAAATAAATGCCTTAATTTAAGGTTTTAAGCTTCAGTATTTGGTAATTTAATAAGAAAAACATCAAATTAAACTAATTAAACAAAAACTGTAAATAACTTATAACATATAACATATCACATATCCACTTGTCCGTCCTATTCACATTACTTCTCTCTGCTGTTATGACGCCAGCTATGAATGACACAAGAAACACAAAAAAAAACCCACAAAGCTTGGAGAGCAACCAGATACATTTAATTAGATAATTGCTTTGTTTCTTTTTTTTCTTTTACCTGAAGACTGACTCACAGTATTCGTACAGAATCGGTGAAAAAAAAAAAAAAAAAGCAATATGATTCTCTTTGAGCCTGGATAAAGCTGTAATTTCATCCAAAGGAGACAATCAAACATCAGGATGCGGGTTTAAGTTGTGCTGCCCATGAGCGAATCTTGACGTGGCTGTCATTGGTAGTTTGAAGGGTCCTCAGTGTCGAGGTATTGTAGCCGAACCCCCATGTGACCGCACACTGATACAGTAACAGTTACGTGTTTTGGTACATGGGAGGAAACCTGTGGAATGATTCTGTTCACTGCATAAGACAAGAGTCCGTAGAAAAATCTGAATATAAATCATAATATGAAGGCAAGAAGGAAGTATAAAACCCTCAACAGAGGCCTGTAGTGAGGAAGAGTGAGGGCTGCCATGTTGGAGGTCTGAACACCTAAATAACACTAAAGTAATCAAATTATTTGGGAGTTTTAGTGTCACATGATGGTCTGAAGGTTGTTTCAGTCTAATATAGTAGAAAAAAAAAAAGAAAAAAAAAGGACTGTTTTATCTTCATTTTTTTGGATACTGATTCTGAAAACATTTTCATTTTGTTGGCTTTTTTGGTACCTTACATAGCGGGCATTCAGACCCGAATACCTGCATTAAAACAATGTGTTCAATGAGTTCACAAAGTCCAGTTTGAGCAACAGATTAACGAGTTTAAAGGCTTTGTCAGTCCGTACATAACGAGTGACAAGAAATTACAGCCTTTGTGAACAAATAAATGCAGATAAAATGTCTAAAAAGTTTAACACTCAAAAACTCATAACACTGAAAATCTGCTATGAAATAACTGAAATTGTTTGAACAGAAACAAGTGTGTTCATGTGGGACTCCATCACTTAAATTAGTTTTCCGAGTCTATAAATTTAATTATCCAAACACAAGCAGCGTACACTTTTAAAACTGTAAAATCTTGCGAATTCTACGTAAGGTTGTAGATCGTACGGAAAGTTACGACTCTTGCGTAAGGTTACGGATCTTACGTAAGGTTAGCGATCTCACGGACAGTTACGAATCTTTCGTAAGGTTACAGATCTTAGGGAGAGTTACAAATGTTATATAAAGTTACGGATCGTACAGAAAGTTACGACTCTTGCGTAAGGTTACAGATCTTACGTAAGGTTACGAATCTTATAGGTTACGGATTTTATAGAAAGTTATGTATCTTGCAGGTGGTTACGGATTTTAGGGAAGGTTACGAATCTTACGGAAAGTTACATATCTGACCAGCTTTCATAAAAGTGTTGGAATTTGACTCCCTGCCCTATGAAATAAGTCTTTTGTGAGCTACACAGGTCAAATTACCAAACTAAAAATATCACTCTTGCCCTTGAAACCCCACGTCTGGTCCTTAAACCCTCCAACATGGCGGCTTACAACACACCTCTGTTCAAAAAAGGATATACAATATATTTTAAATACTATTCTCTATATAACAAGTGTTATTTAAACATCTTTACATTCTTAACATAAAGTCCTGTAATGGTTTTAACATGAAGTGTGGCATTGTGAAAATGTCTTAGGCACATCAAGGCACATATCATACATTCATACAGTGCATCGCCTTTTCAACCTCACACAGAAGCTGCAGATTAAACATGCCAGATTACAAATGTCTTCTTTTTTGTCACATAAACAATGAAGCTAACAGCATGCAGGATTATATAACATCAGTCTGCTGCTGACGGACTCAGCGTGTGCGTTGATACAGCGTTGTTTCAGATCACATCTCTCAAAATAAAAGACTCCAAACTAAAACTAAAAATAAAGTTTTTGCTTTACATTATTCAGAGAACATGTGGCATGCAATCCACCTAATAAAACCATCAAATATATCCCTTTAAAATCCTGTTTTTAAACTCATAATCTCTGTAAACGAGCTGCAGCGACACGAGAAAAAAGAATAAATAGTTTTAAAATATATGAAGGAAACAAAAGAAAAGCAGTGATTAAAAAAATTCAGTAACGCTAAAGCTGGAAACCTCGTCATGTAAACCTCAGTTATCAGTAGTTTGCTGGTAGTGCAATAGATGGAAAACACAGTAGAAAGGAAGATTCCTCCCAAACATATCCCAGAACAGCTTTTTAAACCCTTAAATTAACATCTCAGAGTGCTTTAAGAACTATTAAATATTACTTGACTAGTGCTTGTAACATGCAAAGATCAGAAACAACACATTAAAATGCCCTTAAGGCTTTCTTTCTTTTAGGGGTCCATCATTTTGTTTCGATTTCAGAAGTTTCATGGAAAGAATCGATAATTAGTTATTAATTGCAACTAAAAAGGGCTCCATTCAAACCCAGCAAGTAGTCAATTGTTGCCCTTCATTTATGTTACGTTGTATGCTTGCTGGGTCCATAACAATTCCCAAACTCTGGAGATTCTTGGTGCTACATCAACAGACTTTATGATTTGTCCTATAACTTTTAAGTCTTCCAGAAATGTTTGTTTCCTGGATTTGGTGGGTCCAGAAGAATCTATCCAAATATGCCGACTTCTCTGTCACCTGGACAAAACATTCGTTTGTCCAAATCTGTTGTTTCGCTTCCAACAAGTTTGAGCAATTGGCAGCAATTGGTTAGTGGTTGGTATATCTGAACCAAGAACCTGTTTTTAAGGATTTTTCTTTTCTTTTTCTTCAGTCCAGGAAGCTACCAAGAAATTCCAAGAAGTTCCCAAGAACGGAAGTCCAAGAAGCTCCTGAGAAGTGCTTTAAGTTCTTGTGAGGGAACACAAAGGTAGAGTGTTCGAATCACCATTAGTCCTACATGCCAATAATGACGTGATTCAAGCCACCTGGACCTTGTCTCTGACGCTTTGTGCTTCACGAGATTTATTCTTCTTCTTCTTCATTTATTTATTTTTTATATATTACAGTTAAAACAGAGCAGAGCTACTTTCCGTTTTTGTAGAAATCACTCCTTTTAAAACCAATCATTACTGGGACACGGGATCAGTCTCTCCATGTTATGTGTCTTTGTTCTCTCTGTATTTAATCTTTCTTTCCAGGAAACCTTGAAGGAATCATTAAGAAAAATGGACCCCTGAAATAAAGCATCAGTTGCCATCTTAAAAAGCTGCATCGCACCGAGGACGGCATCTCCTCAACAATCAGTGTCGACTGTTAAAAATGTAGTTTAAAAAAAAGGAGTGTTTGAGAATCCACAAAGATAATGCAATGATTAACATATCAAAGAGTTTAAAAACAGACGGTATAAAACAGATATATATCGTGTGCTGTGTAATATCAGAGGCACCAGACGGACAAATCTACTCTCTGACTTCACGAAAAACAAACCTCAGCCTCAATCATTAGATAATATGTCACCCAAAACACTCAGAAGTGATGCTGGTCTACTCTTGATTTGGCTAAATTCATCCCACCGCGTGCTTGATTGCATTATTGTCATTCAAATAGCGCCATTTGCATGATTTTTTTTTTTTTTTTATCATCACCACCTTGAACAGAGCAGCAGCTGAAGGTTTTCTTGGCATCCTTTGAAAAATCCTCCTCATGTCGGGTTTACACGCCGCCCCCGCTTCGGTCCACCGTCACCGGGCCTCTCTTATCCAGAGTCTCCTCCGCCGATTTCATCAGGATGGCCAGACGGCTGTCGGACACTTGTCCCTTCTTCACGGCGCTCATCAGCTACACGGGAAACAACAGAGAACATAGTGACAGTGTGTCCGATAACAGCGGGAAAGGTTAACTTGTCAAACTAAAGGCGAGGTTGGGATAATTATCTGTATGACGGTGGAAGTACCCACAATGAGTCGCCCAATCACCTTCACATTCTGGACGTTAAGAGGTAGAAATGAAACCAACACCAACCGGGTTGTTTAGATGTTAAAGCCGAACTAGGTCGGGTTTGTCTACATGGGAATGAAGCGGTTTTTATGAGAAACCGGTGCCACAAAAAAAACAGCTAATAAGCCTGATTCAATAAAGCATATTTAAACTCTTCACTTCATCTAAAGACGTCACATTTTTATGTATTTATTGAGCAGATTTTAAAAGGCTAAGGAACATATTATCCTATAGTTTGCTTATTGTCAACAAATCCAGTTAAGACCAAAACCAACAATCTGTCAGTGTGTAGAAATATCTATATGTTCGTATAGGAGTTTTTGTACATATATGTACTTTGGATTTTTGTCCTATATTTCTATATCCTATATTAAGTTTTAATCAGTTCAATTAAATTATTAATATTCTCTTTAATTTGTGTTGTTTTCAGCTGGTTGTATTCTTATTTTGTTGCTTTACGTACATGTGTATGTTATAAACATTGTGTTAGTCCATCCAAGTAGCAACCTCCAAGGCTGTGATGTGAAGCCAAAAACTGCAGTTCCTCAAACATCCACTTGAGTCTGGCTACCGAACGAGTCTCCATAAGTCCCCATGTTAAAATGTCCAACTTCACAGCAGAAATAAACATGTTTACAGCCTGGTACAAAAAACAGTTTTAGTCTCTATAGCTAATTTACCAGATATCAGAAAGTACCTGTTGGATCAGCGCATTGTTGGTTTTAGTCTTTTCTCTGGATTTGTCGGCAATCGTAAAAATATTAAACATCACAGCGCTTATCCTCTCAGTCACCAATCTATGACATGTCCTAGTTCAGCTTTAACACTTCTGGGATACTTTTTAGTGTCTTTTCCCTCCAGCCATGGTTGTCTTTGTTCACAAGGACAACTTTTTTTTGTTGTTAAAGTTAGAGGAAGACCCTTTTTAAGTCAGCCCTGTAGGACTCGAGTGTCGGTTTCCAATCAGTGCTGCGCGTGTACGCTACCTGTTTGTTGTCTCTAAATCATCCACGTGAAGGTCAGGCGTATATACACAAGCAGAAACAGACATTCAGCATCATGAAACACGACAGGCATGATCACATACTTACAGAGCGACACACATTTTGTAAATAAAAGATTGTTTCCTCCAGCAGACCCATTAATGAAGACTAAATCATCCGCTGTCATCAAGTCTCTCCGGTAATGACTCGTTTCTGGACTCAAGTGAGAAAGTAATTTAGTGGCAAGCATACGGACACGGGAGCCCCGGACACACTTCAGGCCTCATTACGGAGACTCTCCTCTCTAATTAGCTCCATCTAGTCGAGTCGACTTCACACCTTCTGTTTGCAGGAACGGATGTTCGGCCTTCTCACATCTCAGGTGGACGACGGTCTTTTTAAGGATGAGGTAATTGAGGTTGTGTAGCTTGAATGTGGAGGAACATGTTGCATTACCAACAGACTATATGTAGCAGACGAGTGCGATGTGTGTGCGGTGGCTTGTGTTCCCGTGGGCCTTTATTATCCCGCCTTCACGTCCTGTTTGCTCTGCAGACGCTGACAGAGGTGTGAGGCATTAATGGTTCCTCGCGTTGGCTCCTGTTTTCTTCTAACAAGTGAAAGAATTTGTGCGGTACAGTGAGAATATTTTTACAGTGCACACCAACATGCTTCAAGTTCTGCAAGATGTTTTGATCTTTGATGTTGAGACAGGTTGAAATCGACGTGTTTTTAAGGAGAATTCTTAATTCTGGACAAAATGACTCGATGAGAAGGTTTGTGAAGTACAACAAAGATGTTTAGTTTCTCTGCAGTCTGCACTGTGGTGTGCGGCATCAACTGGAATCATTTTCACTCGTTTTAGAAGTTCATTACAGACCGAACCGGAGTCTGAATAATGTGTTTTTATATAATTTACACTTGTGTTATCTTTGATTTATTTGATTTTGTTGTGTGGACTGAACTCAGGAGCGTAGGTAGAACAAATCACAAGTTCAAAGGCATTAAAAACAGTCACTGGATGATGTTTTCAAGGTTTTAAAACTCAATTTCAGACTGAACAAGAGTCTAAATAATGTGTTTTTACATTATTTACACTCTTGTTGCATTTGATTAATTAAATTTTGTTTTGTGGACTGAACCCAGGGGCTCAGCTACAACAAATCAGAAGTAAAAATGCTCATAAAAACAGTCACTGGATGATATTTTTCTGAATTATTATCTGGATTTAGGTAGCTGGAAAACTATACTCACTTGTTTTGAGAATAAAAGGGTTTAAAAACTCAATTACAGGCTGACTTTAAAGAGCATGAACTTTTTTAAATTCACGTTTGCGTTCCTAAAACGTTGTTGGTGATTAAAGATAGAAACCTCGTCTGACGGAAAAGCTTTAAAACAAACTGTAAAAGATGAAGTGAACTGATCACTCGTCTCCTCGCTGATCACCTCCATGTTACGTACCTGCATGAATTCATCAATTTCCACTTGTCCGTTCTTGTTGAGGTCCACCTCGTTAAGGATCTCGTGGAGCGCGTTCTCGTCAATGTGGACGTTGATGCTCTGCAGAGATCGATAGCGTTATGAAGGAGATGAATGTGTGAAGACGAAAGACGACAGAAAGAAGAGGATGGAAGACGACTCACCTCCAGGACTTGCTGCACGTCAACAGTGGTGATGAATCCTTTGGTCTCTTTGTCAAACTTGTGGAAACGCTTCTTGTACCTGCCACAGAAAGAGCAGCATTTTATTTTAGCTGGATAGAAGCTTGTAAAATAAAGCTTCTATCCAGGGATAAAAATGTGATTCTATGAAGTAAAAGTACAGCCTCAACCTTCCTCAGATAATAAAACCTGTGGGTTAATGTGTGTTTGATGGTTTCCGACTGACCTGACTACTTCGTGGTAGTCCAGGTTGATCTCAGATGTCTTGGTCAGCTGCTCAGATCGAGACCTGTAGCCCATCTCCTGGTACAAAAAGTTCCTCGCTGCTTCGAGCTCCGCCTGGATCGAACGTCACAATCAGAGATAATGAGAACTTTATTCATAGAGCACCTTTAAAAACAGAGTTTAGCTCTGACAGCCGAGACAACAGAGAACGAGTAACTGAACCCAGATCATGATTGTCTGCTCCATTGTATAATACTGCATAAAAACAAACAACACTTGCTCTAAAATGTGAAATCATTCCCTGATAAATCTTATTGTAGTAATAAAGCCATGACAGGACATTTTTGGAGGTCCCAGACCTTCTGGATCCATGTGTTATATGTAGGTGGGGGGTTGGTTTCAGCCATCTAAAGGCTGCTGTAAGTCAGATATTTAAAAGTTGTTTAGACTTTTAGGCATTACTCTTGGGGATCTTGAGGTATATCCTGGAGGAAAACCTCTTTAAGAGCGTCAAATACCCAGAATCTCCCCCAGAATGTCTTTAGTTTGCGACATAATCATATTACACGATTCCTCCAACATTAACTTCAATGTGTTGGGCCCATTCTGGATACAATTTCTCAAGAAGTGACGAAGAATGATCCTGATCATCTTCACCTCCGCTGTCAACTTCTTGCCTTTTCCTCTTTGATATAAAAAAGTACCAAAGAGCGACAAGTTTTTACTTTTAATGTTGTCTTGTTATAATCAGTCTTTAAATGTTTTGACCTTTTGTCTTCGATCATACGACACAGAAAAGCACGTTTCTGTCATTTTCTGTGAAAATAACCGAAAAGTTTAATTAATTATCAGAATATTTGATGAATGTTTGAATATTTATCGACTGTTTTTACATTTTTAGACTCTGACAGAAACACGTTTCATGTTGTGTACTTGAAGTTTGACAATCCTGACTTTGCCGTTTGTCTTTCCAGAACCTGTTATGTTCGTGTTACTTGGAATTATTTTGATACCTTCCGGTGTGAAACATCCATTTCAGCACAAACAAAACAAAAAGAACCAGATAATCAAGGTTTGTTTGACACGGATTGAAAATATCTGACTACAGCAGCTGTTATGAAACGTCTTGTTGACCCTGTTAACAATAACGGCTTAAAATAGTCGAGGGTTCAGTTTTCAGTCGCACGTATCACTTCATCTTCCTTCATTCACAAACAGAGCTCCTGCTCTAAAGGGATGAAGGGTGTGGACCTTTCTATTGTGTCTTCATTGAAGAAAGAAAACACTGCCACAATTTCAGAAACCCACCTGGGATTGAAGGTTTTCTGGGGCAGGGACGATTGTTTCACAAACTTTTTAAATACATTTTCTGACAGGAAAAGGTGAAATCATATCAAAGAAATGTGATTGTGAGATGAAATTGTACCGTCTTCCGCTCCTGACTCCAGTCCAGTTCCTTCCCCATTATCTGCACGATGCGTGGCAGCGCCTCATCGGCCGCCTGCACGTTCAGAAAGCCCAGACGAGTTCGGCGTGCGATGACGTCGATGGCCGTGCAGGCGTACTCCTTAATCGCGTACAGCACCTGAAGAAGAAGAAGACTCACGTTTGGCTACATTTAAACCTCGAGACTTGTTAAGCATTCATGAAATCCGGCGTCACCTCGCTCTCGATGTACGGGAACTCGGACACCAGTCTCTTCCCCACGATCGGCCATCTTTGCCCGGTGACCTGCGCCATCTTGGCCACGTCGAACGCCTTTCCTCCGTACGTGGAGACGAGGTGCTGAGCGACCTGAGGCACGAATATGAGACATGAAAACAGGCTGTTCAGTTACAGGAAACAACTTCGGAATAATGCAGCAACATTTACAGATAAAACACACAAAAAAATTCATATCTATTATTTCTTTGTTCATACGTCAATGAATCAGTCACATGACCTCACAGAATATAATATAAAATCACCATAAACCTGACAACACAGTATCTTTTGTTCTATAGTTCTTAAAATAGTACGGTTTTGGCATGTAAATCTCCATTTTTTTCAATACAAAACAACATATTTTTCTCTTAAAGCCTTGTTGTTTTCACAACTCAGGCTTTTCTTTCACGGCATCGTCTCTTATTTAAACTGATAACGAGACATGATGTGTCGAGATTTAGGGCCCCAACCAACGATTATATTCATTATCAATCATTTTCTTGATTAATCGATTTGTTGTTTTTTCCAGAAAATTATGAAAAATTTGGTGGCAACGTCCTCAAATATCTCGTTTTGTCTAAGTGTTCAGTTACTGTCATAGAGGACGAAAGAAATCAGAAAATAGTTAAACATTTGAGAAGCAGAAATTTAGAAAATTTGGACATTTTTTTCTTAAATAATTCTTATACAGTTTTAATCATGTATTTTCAGCTGGCTGATCTTAATTCTTATATTTGATATAAATGTGTAATTAGTGGATGATTCAGTGGGTTAACCGATTAGTTATTTGGTCCATAAATTGCCAGAAAATTGTTTAAAATGTCCAACATGATGCCATAAATCAGTTTAATGTCACAGAAGATGAAAGAAAACAGAAAATATTGAAACGTTTGAGAAGCTGAACTCAACGAATCGATTATCAAAATAGTTGCCGATTAATTTAATAGTTGAGAACTGATTCATGTCATCATTATCTTCTCAATTAATCAGTTAATTATTCGGTCTGTTGAATGTTAAATGTCCATCACCATCTTTAAATTTCACATTTATGAAGTGTGAGCTGAGAAACTATTTTTAAAAAAATTTTATTTTCTATCGATCGAATCATCTGTAGCTAATTCTTTTGTCGTCTTCAAACTGTGCATGTTCTCTAAATTATAAAGCTTAACATGAGTAAAATGACAATATTAAAGCCCGAGGTTAAACAGATCGGCTCGCAGCGGCGTGATCGATTTAACCTCCTCGAGTTAAACGCGTTAAAGCGTTAGCGCCACGTTGTCGATGAGGTGTCACATGTTTACAGAACACTAGAGGCCTGTTTGCTATTCAGATCGCCGGCTCGCCGATCGTGTGAAAGGGCAAATGCTGTCCAAATATCAACAGTGACCTTTGAGGAATATTCCAGAGGACGTTGGAGCCTCTAATGAGGAGTAAGTAGACTGTAGGCACTCTGCGCATGAGGACTTTTTCTCCATTAAACAATCGTCTATCGGATTTAATGCGAACACGCAGCCTCGTTATCGGAAAGACGGCGTGCGGCTGATGTAAATCAATGTGCCCTTACTTAATGCCATTGATAGATCGTACAGTGCGTTTCGACGTGTGTCCGGTCTTTTGTGCAGCAGAAATGTCAGCGTTGTTACAGCAGCGGCTTTAATGTCAGCACCACAGAAGAAGACGACGACGGCGAGGAGTGTGTGAGTGAGCAAGCGAGCAAGATTTTACAGCTCTGTTTGGAGACGAGTGTGTCAGGACGTCGTTAAAGGTCTGCTGTCTTTACCGCGACTCGGCACCAAGAAGTAGTTCAACGTTTCGGGGACGTTTCTCGACGTTAGACCTCGGATCTTTAACAGAAACGTGCAGAAAAAAATATGTAAAGTGTCATAAAGAAGTGGAGGTGGAAAAGTTCATGAAACATCACGTTTTTCACCATTTGAGGTCACGATATCACGATTATTGTGGACAAAAGAAATCACGACAAGGATATTATCGCGATATAAAACTTTGTGAAGCTGTGTTCTCAATATGTCATTATGACACCAAATATTCTGAATGTTTGATTGTTAGGCAGAAGCGTGTGTGTCACCTCGTTCTCCAGCCCGTAGTCCTGCACCAGGCGGATGTAGAGCGTCGGCGTCCAGCCTTTGGCTCCCTCCAGCATCAGACCCACGGTCTTACAGGGCTCGGCCGGCAGGCTGTGAGCTTTGATGGCCGCGTCCAGAGTCTCCTCAGCCATGGACCTGTAGGTGGTCCACTTCCCACCTGGACACAGAAAATATGCACTGTAACATGTTTAACGCACACGTTTAAACTCCTGAGCTGATCCTGGAGGCTAACTGACCGGCGATGGTGACCAGCCCGCTGTCGCTGATGCTGACGATGTGGTTTCTGCAGATGGACTGAGTGTCTTTGGAGTTGGGGTCGGTCACCAGGGGACGGATGCCGCTCCACGCCGCCAACACGTCTCCACGGCGGACTGTAGACAACACAAACACACATTTAAACAAAGAGTGTAGATTGTTTTATTACTGTCTACATTAGAGGGTAAATGGTGTTTGTTAAAGGCCACAAAGAAGTGAAATATTCATATTTAATAATGACGTGAGCTGAATGACGAGAAAGGCTTCCCGTACCTTCTACATCGGGGCTCAGGTAGTTGCGGACCTCCCTCAGGATGAAGTTGATGTCGTCCTCCCCCGGGATCGGGTGTGCCGTCACGTTGGTGGGGGTGTCGGTTGTCCCGGCGATGGTCACCTTCTCCCAGGGCAGGAAGAAGATGACGCGGCCGTCGCTCGTTGCTGGGTCGAGCAGGCCCATGTTGTCGGGGCTGTGAGGAGCGAAAGCTCTGTTATTGTGTCTGAATTGTTTCTTAATAAGCACGAGGACGAGGAGGAGGAAGAGAAGTGAAAGGAAACGGAAAAACAGATGTGGGGGAGGAAGAGGAGGTGAGGCGAGGGGGAGGGCAGATAGCGGAGGAAGAGAATTAGGTGGTTGGCATTTCTGCCGCTGTTCAAAGGGCTCGCGCTCCCTCGGGTTTTGCTCAATAAGCTTTGGCTGAACTTTAAAACCTCCGACTTCAACAGAACCGTTCTGCTGCTCATCTGTATCTAAACCAGAGACGACTGAGCGAGCGTGGAGGAGGTGGAGGTCAGATAGTAGTTTAGTGTTTACACACAGGAATGAGAAAACGCTGTTTATGCACCTCCACGTCGACGCTACTGTTACCTGTAGTAACCGGGGATGACGATGTGGACGCCGGCGCTCGGCTGGCAGATGTTCTGAGTCTCCTGGTTGTCCATCTTCCTCAGCGAGTCCGTGAACGGGCCGGTGGCGTTGATCACACACTTGGCCTTCACGTCAAACTCCTTCCCAGTGATGACATCCCTGCAGCGGGCGCCGCGCACCTTCTCCTTGCCCGTCTGCGGGTCGTTCGTCTTCAGCAGGTGGACCACCTCGGTGTAGTTAGCCATGGCGGCGCCGTAGCGGGCGGCGGTGAGGCCGATGGCGAGGTTCATGCGGGCGTCGTTGTGCTGACCTGAAGAGAAGAATAAGAGACGAATGTGTTTGTTTGACATTTACAGCTGGACGCCTCTTATAATATGCAAACTAGCAGCAACAAAACGTGAGCTAACGAACTGCTAATCTAAAAACGTGCAACTATAAATCAAGAAATACGTCCTAGAATCATGATACAGCGCTGATTTTACAAACTGATTTCAATATTCAACCATTCAGCATCTCTGAGTGAGACAAACCAGCTCCACTTTACTTTTTAAATCAAAGGTTAACACACGAGTCTGTCTTGTTTCTTCTAAACCTCACAGGTATTTAGTTTTAATCATGCATTTTCAGCTAGCTGGTCCTTTTATTCTTTCTGCTTTAAACTTTTAATACTTTTATGAAACAAAACTTTCTCACACACAACTCAGGCTTTTGTTTTACGGCATCATCTGATATTTAAACTGATCACGAGACAAGATGTGTCGAGATTAGGGCCCCAATGAACAAGTATTTTCATTATAGATAATTTTCTCGATTAATCAATTCATTTTTTGGTCCATAAAATGTCTGAAAATGGTGAAAAATGTTCCCAAATTCCAAGGTGACCTCCTCAAATTTTCTAAAACCTCAAAGATATTCAGTTTACTGTCACAGAGGACGAAAGAAATTTTGAAAATTTTCACATTTGAGAAGCTAAAATCAGAGAATATTCTTAAAAAAAATATTCAAAACGATGAATCAATTATCAAAATAGTTGCTGATTAATCAACCTTTTTCATAGCAGCCATGTTGGCATGTAATAGTAGGGTGAATGCGACTGCATAGTTGATAAGTAACTGATTAATCGTTGCAGCTCCAGTTCATCTCTATCACTCTCAACAGATTCCTGCTGAATCTTAACGAGGGCTTTTTTTTAAATTGTTGATTATTTTTAATGAATCGGTCATGTGATCTGTAAAATGTCAGAAAATAGTGAAAGACGTTTGTAACTGTCTTTTAATTTGATGTTTTTGTCCAAAAAAACTAAAAAAAATATTCAACTTTAATCTCACATCACACAAAGAAAAGCAGCAAATCGTCACATTTATGAAGCTTGAACTGAGAAATGTTTGACTCAGACTGTTAAAAGATTTAATTTTCTACTGATCAAATCATCAGTTAATCAGCCGATTGTTTCAGATTCTTTGATTCTTTAACAAACGTAGCAATATATTTAATTAAGCACAGATTAATCGAAGAGGGAACGTTTTCTGATGCACACAGTCGACAACTAACGGATTCATCGACGAATCGCTGTAGCTCACATCATGTCTCAGCACGTTGTTATCACATGGATCACATGTTCATTGCTCTTTATTAATAATGTAAGCAGCCTATGATTGTTCTGTATTCATAGAGTTATGTTGTGACGCATGTTTCAAACCACTTCCTTTTTCTCTGTTCCTAGAGACACTTCTGCATTTTTCTGTGTTCTTAATGCTTCATATTTTTGTGCAAATATTAAGTTTATACATTCGACAGGTCCCGTTCTTTTTCCTGTGGATTATCACCGACCTGATCGACATCTATGAGTGTCAAAATAATTAACTCACAGTGACGACCTCCTGTTAATAAAGTTCTTTACAGCTCCGGACTTAAACGCTCTGTTTTGTCTGTGCATTAACTGACTGTAGTTTCATTTCCTGGATTCAAGAGAAGAGGCCGAGGTCGACACACTCGCCACTCTGCATTTTTAGAGAGTCAAAACAAGCCTCGGCCGTTGTTGTCGGTGGCAGCATCAGCAGGAGCGTCGGTAACCAAGACAGCGAGGAGAAATTGCTGCTGCTGCTGCTGCTGCTGCTGCTGCTCAGCCGGTCTGACGACGCTCCTCTGTGCTCCGCACCGCCGGGAGAGAAGGTCAGATTTCGAAATGTCACCGGCGTGATTGTTCCAGACGGCATAATTGGAGAAAAGACGTCCCCCCCCACCATGCCGGCCCCTGCCACCCCACACCTCCACCCTCCTCAGAGCAGATGATGGCGGGTGGGGGTGTGTAAATCAAACATATGCTGCCTTGCAACGAGGAGATGCTCTTCGCCTTTTTGCAGCCTGCAGTAAATCGAGCTCTGACTGAACATTTAAAGAGTAAACCGCCTCCAGAAGGTTCTGCTAATTAAAACAATTAACAGTCAAATGGTGGACGATTAATTAAGAAATTAATTAATAAGTTATTTCCTTTAAAAAGCAGCACAGACGTTGTTTTCTGCAGCCTGTTGTCATGAGACGTGACGAGCTGATACTCGGCGAAGCCTTCACATCACTGGCGGACACAGATTTGTTATTTTTGGTGGCGGGAAGGAAAAGACGCCGGCGGGTGCTCAGCTGGACGCTCGGCGTATGTTTGGTTCTCCGTACTCAACCTCTACTGCCACGGGGGGCGGGAAGAGAGGGCGCCCGAGCAGCCTGTCAACACGTTTTGTTCAGGACCGGTTGGAGATGTGAAGGCCACGGGGCGAGATTTACATCTAAGGTCTCGTCTGTTCGGCTTAAATCGTGCAGTTTATGCACAATGTTACAATTTATTCACCTGAGGAATGTGTTTTTTTTACATTTTGTATCGATTTACAGGCCGAGCGCTCACTGATGTTGATGTTGTCAGTCAAACTGAACAGCTCAGGAGGTGTCAAGTGTCATAAATCAATGCTACAATTGCTCAGCTCCAACAGATTGGCGGCTCGGTCGCTGGCTGCTAATAGCATCTTTAATAGATATCTGTGTTGCACCAATATTTAGACACTATGATGCTATGATCAGACATTAGCAGTCCCTGTTAGGGAACTTACCGTGGTTGTACGTAAAATCTCGATGATTCTCAGGAAAGATCTGAAGTTATGAGAAATGTATGAGTCTATCGGACGTACTGACATCCTTGGAAAGTGACACCATATTCGTTCAGGAGTTAAAATAAAGTTTATGTGTAACTCCAGTCACTAAATCGTTTGATTTAATCACATTTTAGAGGCCTAAAATGGTCAAATGTCATGTATTTCGGAAGAAAAATATGTTTTTCATTCTCTTCTATCCCTTTTATTATCTCCTGACCTCCTCAGCTCCATAAGAGGAAGGTCCTTTTAAGAAAATGTCTACATCCTGACACGTACTTGACCCAAATACCAGTTACAGAGCTGTACTTAAAATCACTGGAAAGGGTAGAAAACAGTGGAAAAGGCCAACAGGTCTGACTCAGCTGCTTCAACCGTGTTTACAGAAAATAAAGAGATGAGTAATGAATCAACAAACGAAGCGTGCCTTTTAGATTACTGTCCACACATGCCGGTTCAAAGCCAAAAAGACTAACCGTCGTAGTAGACGATGGCTCCCACCAGCTTGTCTTTCTTCAGCATGGGGAAAAGCTCCAGCGCTTTGGTCTTACTGAGGACGTAGCTGCTCTTCAGGCAGTGGATCCCGGCCACCAAGTCGTACATCTTGATCCCGGCCCAGTAGTAAGGCAGCTGCCACCACCTTGGGAATGAACGCGGTGGTTAAAGTCAGTTTTCTGAGGTCAGTTTTTGGTCAACAAACATTCAGGAGCTGGTGTTAATTTTTCATCCAGGTAAACAAATTCACTTTTCTTCAGTTGATAGATTAAAAGCAGCACGCTGACAAAAACACATCAATTATCACCTGCTTGTTTGAGTCATTTTTCCCTCCACACAGTGTGCTTGGACCAGTCTGTGGCACTTACTTGTAAACAGGAAGCATTATAGGTAGTGGCGCAGATAAGTGAGGGGCAATTTCCAGGAGGTTGGCTCGCTCATGGAGCGCCTCTTTCACCATCATGTACTGCTCGGGTGGAGAGAAGAAGAAAAAGAAGATGATGAGACAACAGTGAAAAGTGACAGATGAGGACGACAGATGAGAGGAGGAAGAGGAACCTGTTCATAGTCCAGCTGCATGATGGCCTTCTGGAGATAGCGGACGCCGCCGTGGATCAGCTTGGTGCTCCGACTGCTCGTGCCCGAGGAGAAATCGCTTCTCTCCACGAGGGCAGTCTTGAGGTCTGAGAGGGAAAATGGAAAAAGACAGTTTGTTATTAAGATGAAGCAAAGCTTCTGATCTTTACAGGATGTTTTGTGTGAGTCCTTCGACCAAACAAGAAAATTATAATCACAGTAACCAAGAAATTAGCACATTATTATAAGAGTGTAATGGATGACGTCGACGCATCTATGAATAACCTTTGCCTGTAGTGTTTTATCATGTATGTGAAGCTAGGTGTGTGGTTGCCCTGCCCTGATTGGTCGAAGCTGAAGCTGAAGCTGAAGGAGGATCCTGATTGGAGCGGCACCTTGCCCGACCATCCAATCCGCGGTATCCGACTGGGCGATCTACGCCCAAAAGTCAGGGCGGCTTGTGTTTTTGTGTTGAGTTCTTTTTTGGTTGCACTTAATTTGTTGGTTTGAACCGCATCCGCACATCCTTTGTTACTTTTATAGTTGCCTCACCTCTTTTTGTTATAGTATAATTAATCCAAATTCCAAGAAAATAAATAACTTTTTCCTCACGGGCTGGGACGTAACACTGAGACTCTCTAACCACAAAAAATAGAAATTTCTTTAAATACAACACTGACTGAAATACAGTCAGGAAAACTGTTTTTGCTGCCTCAGCTTTGCTCTGTAAGGCAGCACAAATCAGACGAGTAGGAAAGAATTAAATCACCTTCAAAAGTTCACGCAGGGTAACAATCATGACACGTGAAATCATTATCGTGATATTATTTTCGGATATCTACACATATTATAAACAACAACAACAACTAATTTGGATGGTTTTGAATCACAGTTTGTTCTAAATGATTTAAATCTGTAGAACGATAGCAACAAATCGTCTGTTTTTCTCAGAAACTGGCTCAGAAAATCAAACTAAAACTCTGTAATGAGACACATTTAGCAGCAGAAATGAAACTCCATGTTCACACAGTCACCAGTGAACCCTTTAAATGGATTGTGCGGGTGTTTCCGAGCTTTCACTCTCCTGTTTATATCCAGCACAGTTGATTAATTGAGATGGTTATAAACCGTTAGCAGCCTGTGAGGCGTTTCCCTCCTTCAATCATGATTCACTGATGACACATCTCAAGCTCGTCACATCCTCTGAGAGGTCGTCTTGACTTGAGTGTGATCTTACTGCGCGTGACAGCGTCTAAGGCACATCCAACACCCGTGGCCCCTCCTCCGACGACCAGGACGTCAAACTCCTCGGTGCTCTGCAGCGCCGCGAGCTGGGCCTGCCGAGAGGGAAGCTCGTCCGCATAGGGAACCTTCAGGTCTGCTTCCGCCGCCACGTGAGCTAACCGAGCCTGGATGTGACAGTAAGCACAAAGACTTTAAGACTCGCTTTGGTCTCCGAGTCGTGCAAAACTAAAGTTTGTATGTTAATTTCTATTTAAACTAATGTTAGAAAAGGCAGCAACACTTTCCTTTAGGTGTTTAGAAACATTATAAGCACACTGCGAGCACATTATCAGTGTTTGTGTGTTATTCTTGTATTATAATCACTGTGCAATCATTTTAATACATTATGGATTTAGTTTAATGAGATAACGAAGAAGACATACGGTCGTATGCTTACTTATAATATGCATTATTGTATTGTGTAATCATTATTTTATTATTTAAAGTTTGTATAGGCCAAATCTGAGTTTAAAAAAGCTGTTTTATATTATTTATTTTATATTTTGGTCTTTATTGAAGTAACAGTGATCAAACATGAAGAAGAAAGGGGAATTAACTGGGATGCTTAGTAACTAACTGTACTGTATCTGTAACTAAGTACTGAATTGCTGTACTTAAGTATAATTGAAGTACTTTTTTTGAGTACATGTTGTAGAAAATTCACCAGAAACTGGAAAATATATGGTGTTACAAACCATGTAGTGTGCTTAGAAATCAAATTTTATGCCAGATTATATTCATATTTAATTTTTAGCCTTAGTTTGCATTACTATAGCATGTTACTTGGGAACCATAAATGTAGTCTGGAAACAGAAATAATGGTGTCATAGGAGGAAAAACCCTGAAAAACATCCTCTGAGCCAAAGTAACAATCATAAATCAAAAGGAAAAGGACCCTGTAACTGAGTCCTTGAGGTGCTGCAGGTTCATGAAAAGTCCTGAACGGTATAGATGGATACCCCCTTTGAGGGTGGGTGGTCTGAAATTGTAAATTATGGTGCTGAAATTGACTAATATGGCATCTGGATGTACAAAAAAAAGGCGATTAGAAAATCCAAATATGGAAGAACCGAGGTGGAAAGTGTTGAGACCATTATTTCTAGGAGTGGGCATAGGGGCGAGCTTGTCTTCAGTTTGCCTAAGGAGCCAACTCGTGTTTAGTTTCTTGCAAAAGAATAATCTCTAATCCTTAAACTTTTGATGATTTGAATCATTTTGGACCTTTTGAAACCTCTGTAGATCTTCACCTTCGCTGTAGTTACAGTACTTGTCAGAAAAGACTTACGGTTCTGGTGCTGACATGGACTCCTTATGTCCAACAAACGTCCATCTTAAGCTAATTTAGGAAATTTTACTTATAGTAGTTAGGTACTTTAAGATCAGAGTTTAAATGCAGGACTTTTACAAATACTCGGGTACATTTACTTTACAGTATTGCAGCTTTTACTTCAGTAAACGATCTGAATATTTCTGCCACTACAGCAACAAATCCACGCTTACTTTGATGAGGCTCGTGTGCTTATGATGTCTCATTTTCACCTTTAGTGTTACTCAAAAAAAAAGTATATTCTTAATGTGATTAGTGGCAAAGCAAAGTTTGCTGAGGGTTACCTGCTACCTGCTGCAACATGCTGCTCAGCTCCATAAAAAAAAGACCCCACAGAATAAAATCCAGTCTTTGAACATCACTTATTGTTTGATTAGCAAAATAATTAATTTAAAGGAATAATCACAAAAAGAAAAAAGAAAAGAAAAGCAGCACAGCTCCCCTCTGATGTGAGGACGTGGGATTTCACTTCTAATGAAATATTTATTCATTTTTCTATTTAGCAGGTTCGAGCTTAAATGATTGCATCAGGCCGCTTTGAAGCAAACGTGGCATTTGACTTGCAAATGGAAGCAGGCGTTTGTAATTTAGGTCTGCAACCGCAAACAAGACGATGATATAATCATTGTCTATTTTTGATGATGCATACAGACAAACACCGGCACAGAATTAAGAGCCAGCGTGCCCCCCGTAATCAAGTTAAGTCAGTGAATGGCAAACCAAGGCCCATGCTAATAGCCAATCGGCCGCTTGTCTTGAAAACTTCTCCAAGCCATATGCCCTTGCTAAAGGAGACAAGACGGACATTCATCTCATCAGCATTGCAATTACTGGGATTAGAGGCATGCATGATTACAAACTATTGTGAAAATAATTATATTTCATCAGGGTCGACTTCTTGCTTACCAATCCGTGCTTGGTTGAGAGGGGCGATGATGGGCGTCGGGACACAAAACAAAGTTCACGTTAGGATGTACAGTCAAATAAAGAGAAGTCTGGTATGTAGATGTGAGGCCTGAAAATAGGTCAGGTCAGAGGTCAGGGGGAAACACAGCTGTTCGTCCGGCTCACGTGAGGCCGAGCCGTGTGCTTATTTGTGTGCTGTGAAGATGATCGGTGTCTTTCAAGGCCCGCCAGTGCTCCCAGTGTCCCAGTTAAAGCAGCCAAACATTTGTAGTCCAACAGGTTATTTAAGAAGAAGACAGTCTGGACAGGCTGGACAAATAAAAACAACTAAAAGTCTTAATTTACTGTTTCTTAATGTGAAGTGTGGCTCCATGTTCATAAACTTTTGTGTTTATTCGCTTTCTTAAGTGTGAAGTGCTAAAAACTGCAGTTCCTAAAACGTCCACTTGAGGCTGGCTCCAGAAGTGAGTCAGTCTCCATAAGTCCCCATGTTAAAATGTCCAACTTCACAGCAGAAATAAACATGTTTACAGCCTGGTACAAAAAACAGTTTTGGTCTCTATTGCTAATTTCCCCGTTCATGACAACTGTACTGAGGGTGAATTTTTATACAACTCACCTGTTCAAATTATATTAAGGCTTAAAGTTATGCAGAATTAAGAGCATGGATGCTTTGATTGACAGGTAGGTGCTGTTACGGATGGCTTGTTTGAGCGTCAGGCGTCATTCAGCTTCATGTTTTCCATGTTTATACAGTCTATAGTCCGTACACAAGGTATGAAGCTACAGCCAGCTAGCTTAGCTTAGCACAAAGACTGGAAACAGGGGGAAACAACTAGCTTGGCTCTGTCCAAATCCGCCTCCCATCTCACTAATTATCACTTTATTATCCTACAAGTTACATTAACGCACAACTTTGTCACTTAATTCTCTGTGAGTAGTACTTATTGCTGCACTAACATTTTTGTAAGTCACTTTGGATAGAAGTGTCAGCTGAATGACTGAATGTAAAAATGTAAAATGTAGATCTAATAACCTTTTATTTTGTATCTTTTGGCATCACTACGTCTTAAAAATGGATACTGTGAACTTTTTTACACTACCTGGTGAATACTTTGCACATTCCTGCACAAACTGCACAGCTCTTTTCATCTTAAAACCTGTGTGTCACATGCAATAACCTCATGTGCAATAATGTGTAATAATGTGCAATAATCCTGTCATGTAACATCCTGCTCTTACCATTTGCTATGCAAACACCAGCAAGATGCAGCATTCACATTTTATGAATACCCTATGTATTTTTATATTTTGTATTTACATAGTTTATATTGTGGTTTTACTATTACCTATATTAGGACCAGCACCTCGTTGAAGCCCCCTGTAATTTCGTTATGCCTACAGTATGTCTGTTGTACAATGACAATAAAAGCTTTCTATTCTATTCTATTCTTAAAAACATATTCTACATATATTTATATCATCTAGTTCTTTATATTTTTACTTAATGTAAAGACAAATTCTTGTATGTAAAAAACTACTTGGCAATAAACCTGATTCAGATTTTGCTTAATCTGAATAAAAACAACAACTCTGCTGTTTTACTTAGCTGTACCAGTTACAACTGGTCCTGGTCTTTATGCTAAGCTAAACTAAGCTAAGCTAAGCTAAGTTAGCCCGCTGCAGGTGTAGCTTCATATTTAGCATACATACATGAGTGGTATCAATCTTCTCAGCGAACTCTCAGCAGGAAAGTGATTCCCGTTTCTTAACACTTCACATCTCCTCGACAGTAAACACTTTATTTTGAAGGGCCACACCTCCTCACGCTCACAGAAGAAGCCATCTTCTAATCCTCGATTACAATTAATGAACAACAGACATTTTATTGGAGCAGGAAGTGGATGAAGAACACTTGGAGGTGGTTAAAATGATGTAAAAACCTGCTGGTGCAAGAGGTTGTGTTCGTTTTATGATCATATCTGAGCTGTTCAGGATGCAGTGAACTCCTGCACAGCAGCTGGAAGACATCCAATTAAAGGGAAGGAAACACCATGGGGAACCCAAGAAAGCACATACCACAATCTAGACAGGACATGCCCTGCTTGTCTAACAGTAAGCAGACTTTCCCTGCTTACTGTGGACTGTTTTCAGGGCAAAATAAGTCTTACTGTACAAACTGTGCTCTTGTTAGACAGTAAACAGCTCTGTCAGGGCATCTAAACAGTGCACAGCAGGTCGAATCCTGCAAAACTGGAACTCCTTATGTGACAAGATAAAAAGCAAACATCTGCTGGAGCGACAAAACACTCAGAGGCGACGCGTTTCATCTACATACCTGCGTCTTCCTGTACTCGATCAGCTGCGACAGGCCGAAAGCTGCAGCGACGGCCCCGCCGCCGATGACCGCCGTCCGTTTCAGAGCCTTCCTGAACGCCATGGCCGGCCCTGTGTAGGAAGAAGAGGAGCGCAGTGAGGAGCCTGAGCAGGAAGGCCGGGGTTATAAGGCTCTGACATGACAGGCGATCATGTGAAGGAGGCATGCGAGGCTGACAGAGGGAGTGAGGTGAAGAGGGGGGGAGGAGGAGGAGGATCCACAAAGCTGCAAGTCAGGCTGGAGGGATTTCACGTGCAGGGGGAGTGAAGAGGAATGTCACCTGCTGCACAGAAGAAGAAACTTTTGATGACTTATTTTGTCCAGAGCTGCATCTTGATTATCGATTAATCTGCTAATTATTCCTCTAATTAATCATTTAGCTGATAAAAAAAAGTGGAAAACTGCCTTTTAAACTTAAAAAAAGAGTCCAAAAACCAGTTTACAATGAAACATCTCAAACATTTTTGGCATTTCTGTTTGAAAAACAACTCATTTTTGTTATTTCTCATTAAATAATCTCACACTTTATTTAATTATCAGTCAAATCAAAAACCTGTGACTATTTCTGACATTTAAAACTTTGATTAGCTGAAAAAATAATTGGCAGATTAATCAATAATGAAAGTGCTAAATCATTATTATGTTTGTCCGACACGTTTCTTTCACTGCACTTTGACTTGAGCTGTGCTAACGTGAAATGACTCAGTGTAAAGTTAATATCTGCAGTAACACAACAGACGTGTGATCATCTTCCTGCAGTGATTCATAATGAACAATGTACAGCTTCTGTAACTCGTGACGAATATATAAGATAAAATAACAATCAAAGCTAGATTTATTTAAAGGACAGCTGTGCAGGATTTAGTGGCATCTAGCCAGTGTTTAGTTTGTCCGTTATGAATATTATAGTCTGTAAATAGAGCCGCCTAAATCTGACTGGACCTTTAAAACAGTCTTACAATCAGAGATGCATCGATCAAAGGTCTGAATTATGACAAACTGTATTTTCTACTTTGAAACTAACCAACTAACTGACCACCTAACTATTTTCCATATCGATTAATCTACCAATTACTGTCTCAATTAATCGTTCTTGTCTGTAAAGTGTTATAAAAATGTCTTCAAAACCTGAAAATGTTCAGTTTAATTTGACGTAGAACAAGAAAAGACAGAAAATCTACACGTTTGAGAGAGCGCACATTGAGAATGTGACATTTTTGTTTAAAAGACGACTTAATACTTGGATAATTATCAAATATTTTGCATTTAAATCATCAGCTAATTGTTTCAGTTGGAGCAGCTCTGCAGTATTACCTCCTCTAAAATAGATATTACAATTAACACACAGTATAAGTGCGGCTTATTATCGAGCCACTGCTCGGATCCTGTTTCCACCATAACAAGCTGAACATGATACCAGGTCTGGCAGAACGAGAGCCTCCAACTCCCACCAGGGCCGGCCCAGAAAAGTACTGAGGACTCCGGGTGGAGGTTCCCAGGGAGTGGCGGCGGTGGGGTACGCCGGAGCAGATTCTAATGCATTTTAATAAAACACGGCGTACAGATGGCACAAATGTCACAAAATAATAACGCGTCGGCCAATGTCAGCACCAGAAATCTGTGTCATTATAAATTATAAGCCAGCAAACAGGAAGAGTCCTGACCTGAATGATTACAAAGTGTACTTTGGTTCGGGCAAATTATCCTCCTGAATTGCCTGTTATAAAGACAGGTATGAGACATCAAACCACACCTGTAGATGCTAAAGCCGTGAGCTACAGTTCGGACTGAGACATAATTACAGTCCTCGCCGAGTATACGAGCAACAGACGTTTCTTTCGTGAAGCTGAAATGATCAGAACAAATTATCTGATAATGTGAAACATCCCCAAACCTCTGTGTGTTTTTAGATTTTAAGTTATTGTTTGATTGGATAGTTCCTGATTTATACAAATATAATGTTTTAGACAAAAGCTGAGTATTATTTGACATATTTTGGTGCGAGTTCTGACACCTAAGTTTCATTAAAGATATGATAAATTTGCTCAAAATCTGTAGTGTTGACCTTCCGTCTCCTAGTCTACATATGGGCAAAAACGTGGATCGTCAGCGGATATGAGGCCGGCTGAATGACGCCTGGTTGCTCAAACAAGCCACCTGTCAATCAAAGCGTCTACACTCTTAAATGTGCATAACTTTAAGCCTTACGGGTGAGCTGTATAAAAATTCACCCTCAGTACAGTTGTCATGAACGGGGAAATTAGCTATAGAGACCAAAACTGTTTTTTGTACCAGGCTGTAAACATGTTTATTTCTGCTGTTAAGTTTTTAACATGGGGACTTACGGAGACTGACTCACTTCTGGAGGCAGCCTCAAGTGGCCGTTTGAGGAACTGCAGCTTCACCTCACAGCTACGGTATTAAGGCGTTTGACTCACTCTCACAGGACAAACATGACAATAATTACCCCCGGAGGAAGCCTTCAGCTAATGGGTGTAGTTCAGCCTGCTGAACCACAAAATAACTTTCCAATAAGTGAGTGATATAACCAGAAAATGTAACTCATGGTGAGGCTGGAGGCTCATTATGAGTCAGCAGAGGAGAGGAGGGGGCTTCCTGGATGTAATGTAACAAACACGTTGCCATTTTTGGTGTTTTTAGTCCAGTTTGTAGTGTTTTAAACCCGCCACACACAGGTGGTGATCCTTTAATAGCATTTGTTAGCTTATGATATGAGGACATGGACGGGGAGGATGTCGCTCGTTTTAGACATCTTGTGGATTAAAATGTCAAACCAACAAAGCTTCGTCTTAACTGTCACGCATAAGCCCTTCGTGTTATGGAAAATAGGGACCACAACACGCCTTTAAATTGCCGTTTAAATGGTGTTAAATGGGCAAAATAGACGCGTTAAGTTGGCGTTAAAACAACTGAGGAGAAACGGTTGTCATAGCCACACGGCGAAACTCGCGGAGCTAATTTAAGCCCCGCAAAAAAGGCGGTTTAAACACTCAAAAATGTCCGACAACAACTCGCCGACACAACAGACGTTCCCACTTACAGGATTTCTTGTTTTGTGGTTGATTAAAACTCGCTCCGGGCGATGCAGGGCGGCGACGGAGGGCATCGGTTGGTATCCAAACCTCCGGCGTATAGCCTGTGTTTGACAGCTACAACCAGGAAACGCACAGCGGGGCCTGAGCGGCGCCGCGCACAGCCAATCAGAGCGCGGAGCCCGGCTACGCTCGCTCCAATGGCGTTCGAGAGTGGGTGTTGCCACGCTGTTGACGTAACGAGAGGGGAGGATTGCGCAACGCGCCATCCCTCCATCCTTCACGCCTAGGGTGGGTATATAAGGAGAGAGAAACGCCACCAGCTGTCGTTTCTACGTCCTTCAGCACAACAGGAGAACATACAACCTGTAACATATAAACAGACTGACATTTATAGAGCATTGCCTTATACAAAACAAGGGCTTAAAGCTGCAAACACTGTAAAAAAACACGTCTGTAGATTTTACAGTAAAAGACCGTAAAATGTGCCATGAAATATGACTGTATACAGTAAAACACATTCACATATAAAAAAAACTTTATTTATAGTGCATTTTAAGGGAGTTTATAAAGAATAAAGTAGTATTTCATATTATCGAGTGTTCATTTTACAGTAAAAGACCGTAAAATATGCCATGAAATATGACTGTATACAGTAAAACACATTCACATATAAAAAAAACTTTATTTATAGTGCATTTTAAGGGAGTTTATAAAGAATAAAGTAGTATTTCATATTAGCGAGTGTTCATTTTACAGTAAAAGACCGTAAAATATGCCATGAAATATGACAACACATTCACATTTAAAAATATTTTATTTATATGGCATTTTAAGGGAATTTAGAATTAGTGTTTCATTAGAATTAGTATTTCATATTAGAGTCTGTATATACAGTAAAATACCGTGAAATATGCCGTGAAACATCACTGTTTTATTGTGTACAGTAAAAACACTGTAATATTTCATGGCAAGACTTTTATTTATACAGCATTTGAAGGGAATTCATACAGAATAAAGAAGTGTTTCATATTAGAGATTGTTAATTTTACAGTAAAACGCTGTAATGTTTCATGGCAAATTGTAAGTCACTTTTATGGCAAACATTGTTTCTTTTGATGAAAAAGAAACGTTTATATGGTAAAATGTGGAATAAAACACCAACGTCATGGCAGATAAATTATAGCTATTTATTACGGTAAAATTCTAGCAACCACAGCTGCCAGTTTTTTACCATAAAATCAACTTCTTTCTTTCTTCTCTTTTACACTCATAGCAAAACCTTTATTTATACAGCATTTTAAGGGAAGTTATACAGAATAAAGTAGTATTTTATATTAGAGACTGGTAATTGTACAGTAAAACACTGTCATATTTCATGGCATACTTTACAGTCTTTTGCTGTCATGGTTTGGCAGTTTTTCACCATAAACTCTACAGACATTTTAAAATATAGGGAAAAAAACACCATCCTCAAACATGAAATCAAAAGCACTAATATCCTATTACTTTAATAATAGAAAAAGTTATACCATATTTATTACGGTAATATTCTGGCAACCACAGCTGCCAGTTTTGTTTTACTGTAAAGCAACAGTTTATTTTCAGCATTTTAAAGGAATTTATACAGAATAGTGTAGCATTTTATATTACAGACTGTTAATTAAAAATAAAATACTGTCATATTTTATGGCAAAACCATAAACACAACAGTTTTTTTTTACAGTGTGCAAAATCTATTTTCATTCACTAAATTAAAGAACAGCTGATGTTCATGATTCCCCAGAAAATGCTAAAAAAAAAATCTACAATTCTTCACTCATGATACAAACTCTAAGAAACTGGGCCACAGGCATTATTTCCAAATTACATGAACCACTTAGTGTGTGTGTGTGCCCACAGCAGTCAATGGCCCACACACACACATAAACCACCCCCGCCCTCACTGTGGCTTGTGCGTAATAGGGTTTGGCACACGGGTGCGCACCACGTAAACAAAAGCACATTGTCGGTGTCACTGGCAGCCAGTCTGCAATCCAAGAGTGGGAGAAGAAGAAGTGAACAGTCATTTCCTTTTCTGTCCAGACACTGAGTGGACTTCTTTTTTGTATTTTTGGGGTCGTTACAGCTTGAATAGATTCAACAGAGATGGGATTACTTGTCATTGTCCTCCTGCACTGGATGGAGGTGTGAGGTATTGAATATTTTACTTTATTCCAGTGATTTAGGAAGACGTAAATAGCTCGTAAGTGATGCTTTTTTGTGTTTTATAGCAGGCAAAGTCAAGCAGGCAACAACATCCTCTGGAAAATAAGACAACTAAAGCTTTAAGGTAAAGATTTAGAAGAGTTTTAAGGTCGTATCTGTTGTTCAACAAGTGGAAATCTGTGCCTAAAGTGTGCGCATTTTGTCCATGTTTGCAGGAGCCATGCCGTGCGTCCAGACCCAGTGCGGCTCCTCTCCACAAGGAGCCAGCCCGGCCTCTCAGAGCGCCGGCGGAGAGCGCAGCTGCGACTTCCTCACCCCGGAATTTGTCAAGTTCAGCATGGATCTAACCAACAGTGAAATCTCGGCTGTAACGTCGGGGAACACTTTTGGACCTTTGGGTGACTCTTACGGCTCCGGCTACGACGTGAAGCCCCCGTGTCTCTTCCAGATGCCGGTGCAAGGGGAGCTCCCGTGCGTCAAGGTGGAGGACGCGCAAGGGTGTCCGAGGTATCAGCCGAATCAGCATCATCATCACCAGTCCGAGGAGCTGCTCTCCTCCCCGGGCTCTGTTTATTACTACCGCTCTCCGTCGCCTAACTTCCAGACTCCACCTGGGCACCTATGGGAGGACTCCGGGTCTATGTACAGTTTTCGACAAGACTATTTGGCGGCGGCGCACAGGAAAAACACGCTCTCCAGATTCTCGCTGTTTTCCCTCAAACACGCGCAGCAGCAGAGTTTATCCGCCTGCCAAATGAAATTTGACGGATCTCTTCATGTGTCCATGAACCTGGACGCTGCCGGAGCGCACCAGCCGCTGGATAGCCCCTCAGTTTTGGGCTCCACTGCGCTCGGGAAACAACCCGGAGTTGGTGGATTTCCTCACCCTCTCCAGCTCGCCCACGGCCACCACTTTATGGACTATCAGACGTCATCCGCTGCCAGCCGAGGACCGCTGAGCACGGAGGGGCTGTGCGCGGTGTGCGGGGATAACGCGGCTTGCCAGCACTACGGGGTGCGCACCTGTGAAGGGTGCAAGGGTTTCTTCAAGGTTTGTTCTTTATTTTGAAGCTGCACTTTGAACTCGGGTATTTTTACGTGATGCAGGCATCTTTATCACCCTTAAAAGTTTAAATAAATGCATTTAATTTAAGAGACAGACGTACCAAACCACCAGTTTAAAATGGATGTATTCACTGTCGCCTAATAAACCTTAATTCGAGTAATAAGATATCATGTGAGAACCCTGCTGAGACCCTGACTGGCCTCCTAAATTGGACATTATGCTTCAGATGCACGTTTTGATCTCTTGACACGCGTGTTAGGGCCAAATGTCCTGTATGAAAATGGCCACCAACGTGCTGTGAATTAAAACCTCCCCCTTCTCGTCTCTGAAGGAGATTCCCCGGGGGCGATTCTCCAAATTATGACTGACCACGACCCTCTATTTACCCAGACTGGCCCTGTCCTCCTTGTTGAATGCCTTATACTGGCCTCACAGGAGCAGGAGTGCTGCTATTAATTTTCAAAGAACCATTTAAACGTTTTCATTTTAGTCTTAACAACAATGATCTTCCAAGTTCCTTTCAAGACCCTTCCGAAAAGGTCAAAGGTCCAAAGCCCTCCTTTGTTCTACATGATATTGGTTCTACAGGCCACCAATGTTGTGCCAAATGCCTTTAAAACTGGTACCAAAGTACAACCAAACCAAAAAAATCAGATGGTGTTGTGGTTTCAATTGTGTCATTTTAGCTTTTCAGAGAGTTTTCAGAGCAAAGTAGAACATTTAAGACACAAGACGTCAACATCTTAGGGTTCTTTGTCAGTGACACCTTAAAAACATGTTTTTTTTATCATATTATACACAAATGGGAGGTACATTTAAATCTTTTTTCCTTCTCCGTGCAGCGGACAGTACAAAAAAATGCAAAGTATGTGTGTTTGGCTGCCAAAAACTGCCCTGTGGACAAACGCAGGAGGAACCGATGCCAATATTGCCGTTTCCAGAAGTGCCTTGTGGTGGGAATGGTCAAAGAAGGTAAACCCTTTAACCCTTGTGGGTTTATATTTGACATTAGGGGTCAAACTGAAGCTGAAAACCCTTGTATTGTCTTATGTTCTGCAGTGGTGAGGACAGACAGTCTGAAAGGTCGAAGGGGTCGCCTGCCGTCCAAACCTAAAGCTGTTCCCGACTCGTCTTCACCTGTCAGCAACCTCCTGAGCGCCCTCGTCAGGGCGCACGTGGACTCGAACCCTCCACCTTCTCTCCTCAACTGTTTCAAAGTAAGAAGCGTGATCATGGTTTCATTGCGTTGTGCTTTTTAAACGGTGCGTGAGGTGACGTTTTGGTGACCTTTTACTAGTTCAAGGAGAGTCCAGGAAGCCCACCAGGAGACGATGCTCAGCATGTGCGGCAGTTTTATGACCTCCTGACCAGGTCGATGGAGGTGATTCGAGGTTGGGCACAGAAGATCCCGGGCTTCACCTCCCTGCCCAAACACGACCAAGACCTCCTCTTCTACTCGGCTTTCCTGGAGCTCTTTGTTTTACGGTTATCATACAGGTAACACAAAGGGACTTTTCTTTTTTGTCAGCAAATTTGGACAATGCACCCCAGATTTGAAGTCAGTCTTTCGCATTTCAGCAAGGTCATGTGGCCAAGGCATATTGTTTTTGTCCACCTTCAGATCCAACCCCGAGGAAGGGAAGCTGATCTTCTGCGATGGCTCAGTGTGGCACCGGCTCCAGTGTCTGCGAGGCTTTGGGGAGTGGATTGACAGCATCGTTGAATTCTCCGCTAATCTGCAAAGGATGAACCTGGATGTATCCACCTTCTCCTGCATATGCACCCTCGCCCTTGTCACCGGTGAGATGCTCGAAAACGCTTAACCGAGGGTCTCATGCTGCATTCAAGTACTCTAGTCCAAGTCCAAGTCTTGAAGTTGAAATAGCTTGCTAAAAGTAGGCCCAATACAGTAAATTTAGATAAATGTAATGAATATACAGTTTGAATACATCATGGTTAAATGGTTGAAATAGTTAGCTAGAAGTAATGGATATTTAATTATAGGCCTAATGGACAAATAATAATGTACAAAAGTTAGCTATAAGTAGCGGATAAATAATTAAAATCTCCAGATAGAATTAACGTTAGTTGGCTAAAAACGTAACATTAGTTGGCTAAGAACGTAACATTAGTTGGCTAAAAACATAATGTTATTTCGCTAAGAATGTACGGTTAGTTAGCTAAAAACCTACAAATAGCTTAGCTAAATGGTTGAAATAGTTAAAGAAACAGATAACCAGTTAAACTGTTAGCTAAAAGTAATGGATTTATATGGTTGAAATAGTTAGCTATGGATAATGGTGAAATTGCTAATGAATAAAAAGCTAATCAATAAATGTGAACCAGCAAAAAGTCATAGATAATGGTTGAAATCCCCAGATAGATAGATAGACTGTCCACTTTTAAAAGGTGCATTTCATTATTTATTTTATGTAACATCTTTGTGGTAAATGTGATTTATGGACCCTCAGAGCGACATGGACTGAAGGAGCCAAAGAAGGTGGAGGAGCTGCAGAATAACATTGTGAAGTGTTTGCGGGACGGAGACGGAGGCTCAAACTGTTGGTCCAACCATTTGTCCAGACTTTTGGAAAAACTACGTGAACTCCGCACTCTGTGCATTCAAGGCCTGCAGAGGATTTTCTATTTGAAGCTGGAGGATTTGGTGCCGCCACCTGCAATAATAGATAAGTTATTCCTCGACACGTTGCCATTTTAGAGACACGAGCGCCGTCAGATCCCCTTTGCTTCAATGCCAACAGTCAGTTTGACATCTGTGCACTGCATAAAAACACATTTTAAAATTTCTGATGCATTTTATTTTGAAATATGTGACCTTTAATTTCCTTCAACCGGGATCAAAATGACCAATTTTGTTGCTGTGTACAATAAAAAGGAGAAACTAATTTATAATCTCACCTTATCTTATTTTTATATGTTTGTTAAAGAGCCTGTTTCCAGCCACATTTGACATTTTGTTCTGCTTCTCTGTAGCTATAGAGGCAGTTTTGATACCGTAGTGTACCATTTTCATAACATATATTAGTGATTAATATAATAATATTCTGTAGACTGTTGTGTTCTCAGAGTAAACCTGTCATTGTCCATGTTTTAATAAATAAATGACCGTTAACTGCTGCTGGACTTTGATTCATTTCAACATCATTTCTTTAATTTATGTTAATTTATAAAAAGAAGTACTTTTTTAACATGAATTTTCTGATATAAAATGCCAATTTCAAATTATTTTACAGCTAAATTAAATATTGCACGCAGCCTGTAGCCTAATAACTCTAAGTTTATGCCTTTGCTGTCACGTAAGACGTCATAACTTCAATTTTAATGCATATTTAACACAGGAAATATGAGGGTTTTGCATTAAAATGTGTGGTGCTAATTATATAAAGATGTGTAATGAATTATTCAGAGAATTTATTTTAATTCATGTGGTTCATTCAAGAGGTTATTTTGTCTTTATTTCTTATATTTATGTTAATATATAAACTATCCACAGATACCTTCAGTAATTATTTACAGTAAATAATCAGGTAAGTGCAGAGTACGTAGCCTTCTGTATAAAATAATACTGGAAAACAATAAAACACATTTATACATATCATTCTTTGCATGAAATGTTTTTTTCTGTTTATTATTTTGTCATTTTTACCATTAAAAGACACATAATTGTTAATTAATTGGACAATAATTAACAAATCCTGCTATAAGAGAGGCTAATCTACATATCTGCATGTGTTCATGTGTATGTGTGTGTCAAGTCAAAGGTCAAAGTAACCCTTAATATGTTGCAGAAAGGTTTTTTTCAGGCAGAAGAGCTTCATCTTTTTGAAGACCAGAGTGCATGTCTGTTTAATGGCCGCCGGCTGCCTGACATTTCTGCAGCCCTTCGGTGAGATCTGGCATTAAAGAAGGAGACGTTTCTGCTGCGATAAAGGCCTGAATGCAGCGAACGGGAAATACGTGAACACACACACACACACACACACACACACAGCGGTAAATAAAACCCCAAACCTCCTGTTGCTCATCCAGTATGGTTAAATTAAAATCCACGCTGGGGGAATGCAATTAAATTTTGGCTTTTTGGCCTCAAAAGACCACCAGCGAACAAAACACTGCTTTGGAAAATGTCTGTAGATTTTACGGTGAAAAACTGCCAAACCATGACAGTAAAAGACCGCAAAATATGCCGTGAAATATGACTACTTTATTCTGTATAAATTCCCTTAAAATGCCACATAAATAAAGACATGGCCACAAAATATGACTGTAAAAAAAACAACGGTAAAAAACTGTGGTTGCCAAAATTTTACCATACATACGGTATAACGTTTTCTTATATTACGGTAAAAGGATATTAGTGTTACGTTTAAGCTTGCCGTTTTATTCCAGATTTCGCTGCCATAAAATATGACTGTGTTTTGCTGTATACAGTTAAAAAAAACTGTAAAAAACTGGCAGCTGTAGTTGCCAGAATTTTACCGTAATAAATATGGTACTTTTGATTTTACAGGTAAGGTTGGCTTTTTATTCCAAATTTTAAGTTTTTTCCATCAAAAGAAATACTGTTTTGCTGTATAATTGACATTAAAATACCATATGAATGCCATTTTGAAATATTACAGTGTTTTACTGTACAATTAACAGTCTGTCATTTAAAATACTACTTTATTTATTAAAATTCTGTATAAATAAAGGTTTTGCCATGAAATATGACTGTGTTAAAGTAAAACACTGTCATATTTCATGGCATATTTTACCGTCTTTTACTGTCATGGTTTGACAGTATTTCACCATAAAGTCTACGGATATTTAAAACACATGAGTCAAATATGTGTTAAATCATAATCAGGTCACCCAGGAGAAATTAAATCAGTCTGAATCACCCCAGCTGACGATGTGACATGTTTTTTTCTTCTATCTGACAGAAAGAATTGATTTTATGGGTTTGTAAAAGGTCTCATATAAGAAAAATAAAAATGATGTTCCCGAGGAGGTTTTAATAGGCCTGCAGATCAATACTGGAGGCTGTTCAATGCTCCAGCATGGCGGGCGGAGATAGAAATTAATCAATATCGGAGAAAAGTCCAATTTATTCTGATGGTGGCAGTGATTGACAGGCAGAGAGGGGGTATAATACAATATCAGATATTTCACAGCTGGACTACAGTGGTATGGATATGAAAAGAGTCCATTAAGTGCAGTGAGATCACGACTGAGTACTACACATAATACTCCAGTGGAAGATGAGATATAGATATATATGAAATGTAGTGACAGGGAATAAAAATACCTCTAAGAGGTACTTTTGCTGCTACTTTATAATAAGAGTATCATTATCTGATAGCTAGTTACTTTGCAGACTACACAAAATAAACAGTGAATTAACTAATTAATTAAATTGTACTGGTATAAATCAAGTTACCTTGAAGTGTAAAAAATAATCAAAATGAGCTCCGTCTTTATTCAAGTAATGAATGCTGGACATGAAAGTATTTGTACATTGTAGTACTTAAGTTAAAGATACTTTTTCCACCAGTGGAATTAACAAAAGTAAGATTCCAACATGGAGAAACAGAATGACAATACTGAAGTGAAGCCAGTGCATAAGTGCCCAAAAACTGCAGTTCCTCAAACGTCCACTTGAGGTTGGCTCCAGAAGTGAGTCAGTCTCCATAAGTCCCCATGTTAAAATGTCCAACTTCACCGCAGAAATAAACATGTTTACAGCCTGGTACAAAAACAGTTTTCCCCGTTCATGACAACTGTACTGAGGGTGAATTTTTATACAACTCACCTGTTCAAATTATATTAAAATATCGTTAGCATATTGATGTTAGCATTTAGTTGCGTTACCTGAGCTTTTTAAATGTTACAGGTAAATCCAGCCTGGTTCCAAATATGTTTACAGCTCTGAATCTTTTGAGAAAAGTCACAGTCCTAATCTTTTTCATCCCTACAGCTGTAAAGAAAGTCAGTTACTGTATTTAAACTTGTTAGTGCTAATTTGATGCAGTAGCCTAAATCCCTATTAACGATTTCCTGTTAATAAATTAGCTCTGGACTGGGGTTAAAAAACTGAAGTGGGATATTTCAGTTCTTGATGCATCGCCTGGGATCCTCTGTGTGTATTCTACCCTTTGTTTCTGGGCTGAAATAATCCAATCCACTGATTCAAGTGTTTAGACAAACGTTACCTGTTAGCAGAGAATGCTAATTTTGGCTGTAACCGAGAGCCTCCCTGAAGGATTTAGCCTCAGAAATAAGGAACTCTAATCCCTTCCAATTATTGTCTGTTGTTTCAATAACAGGAAGATTTAGAAGAAGAGTTTCTAAGTGGGCCCTTCATCCTGACATAATCTGTTTTCATACAAAATTACTTTCCTAAACAAATGAAGCTCTTAGACGAAGAGTTAGCTTTAAGCAATTTATAAGCAGCCATGTTGGTGTAATCGAGTGCAGCTACCTTATAGTCAGAAGTAAAGCTTAATTAAATACATTTGTGCATGTGAATTAAAGGTAGATTAATCACATGAACTCAAGCAGTTAGCTTACTGCTACTTAGCCAAGCTAGGCTAGTTAGCTCTAGTTAGACTAGTTTATTTGGGGTTCCCTTTTAACCCCTCATTTAAGATTTTTGTTACTGTATTTTAAGTTCAGTTTCTAACATTTTACAGCATAAAAACAGATTTTTAATTCCAAGAAAGGGGAAAACAGGGTAATTTAGCATTAACTCAGGCTCACCAGCTAGTCTTAAGTAGCCAACATGCAGTCAACTTTATAGTACTTGAGCTCGATGGTCTGCTCAGTCAAATTTGAGTTTGTAAATGCAGAATAAGGTTTCAAGAGTAAAGTGTTTTCATAACCAGGTTCGTCCAGTTTGCTTCAAGTGGAAAGCAAGATCTCTGCACTCATATTCAATCACCAACTGTCAGTTATTGTGTAAAAACAGGTAGTTTTGATGAAGATGTAGGTTTACTTAAATGTGAATTATCTGATTACACTGGTTGAAATAGTAAAATGTCTTTCAGATCAGTCACATCCATTTAGGCATAGATAAAATATGTATGTATATATACTGTATGTATGAAAAATGTATGTATTTCTTAGTAGTTTAATCAAAATACGATGTTTTTACTGATCATTTGTTGCCTGTAGGTCTAGAAAGTGTCTCAAATTCTTGTATTAATTCATCAAAAAAAGATAAATGCCCTGTTTCTCATACAAATATTACAATTAATTGTATCATTTATTATCTAGGAGCAGGCTTGGTTGTTTTCCTAACAGTGGATATTGAAATTTAAGGGATTTATTATCTTATATTCCCAAGAAAGGCTCAATCAAATGTCTAACCTGTTTATAATTACAACAGTTATTGAAGTATCTGATCAGTAATCTGCAATAATCTGTAATGGATTACATGCTGAAAGTAACCCTGCCTGTAAATCTATCTTGATGCTCGTGGTCTCTGGGCTGCTGGTGATAAGGGTTAAGCTGTATTGAAGCTGGATGGATGCAGAGATCAAAGTCGGCGGTCAGAGCCTCAGAAAATATCCCACAAATCGTGCTCTCAAGATAAAAATACTTGATGCTTGCTGCCGTACGGCTTCAACCAGCCCGAGGCTCCAGGAGGCTCCAGGAGGCTTCAGGAGGCTTCAGGATCCCCCAAAAAACAACCTCATGATTGAGACAATCAGTGAGACCTCAGAGGAGGGAAGATGTCCCTGTTTTTGGAAGCAGCTGAGGTATTTTCAATGTTTCTTAAATATATATGTGTTTTATTTTGATATATTTCTATATTTATAAAGGTCTGACTGACAGACTGACAACTGCTTGTTCTATCTCAACTTAAAGGTGCCATAATGGCACAGGTTGTAACGTAACTTAAAAAATGAGCCCTTTCACGACTTTCTCGGTTGACTTTTAACAGCCTGTGGACTGATTTCTATGTAAAGGACGCAGTAAAATCCAAAGGACGTGACGTTTATGCCTTCTCTCATACAGTAGCAGTATAAATATGGATGTCACTCACAAGTTTCTGAAGAGACGTTGTGAAGATCATTGTGGTTGATCTGGTTGTCTCCATCTTGGCAGTCCTGCAGGGTGCTAATGATATTAATTAAGGTTCTGGTACATTCAGGTCAAACAGAGTCAGGGTGCTCACTGGAAAAGCTCTGCTGCAATAAATGGAAATGAACCTTAATATTACTGGGAACACTTGCGTTGATCCTGCTATTGATCAAAATAGCTGCTGTGAAAAAGGTCTATCGTGGACATTAAAAGTGGTTAACTATGCACACAATTTAGACTGAAACAAAGCTGCTACACAAAGAATAACCCTGAAGCTTTAGACTAAAAAGAAGAATGGGACCAATAAAAAGCTGCCAAACTATCAGGAGAAGTGAAAGAAAAGTAATCTGCGCACCTTCGAGGGGAGGAGGACGAACACTTGAAAAAGATCTCCATCATCCGTCTATCATCCAAAAAAATCTCTCCTTTCCTAAAAAAAAAAAAAAAAAAAAAAAAAGATGCTTAGGGGAGTGTTTGAAGACGAATGATCGGTTCAGGAGCTCTGGAGGACTCAGGGGTCCGTTTGAGGATTATGAGGATGTTTACATTCAGAGCTGAAGGCCTGGTGCGATGAGCTCCGGCCTCTAAAGTCTCCTGGATCAGCTCTGCATTAATGTAAAGAGTGATGGACAGGTGAAAGCTGAGAGAAGTAAACTTTATAAGAACCTTAATCAACAAAACTGTGTCTGCTATTTGTTTCTGGGATCCTCCAGGACCTAACAACCAACACTGACCCCATCATCAAGAAGGTCCAGCAGAGGATGGACGTCCATGGTTTGAACTGGAGTTATAGAAGAAGATCCTTTAAAGTATCACCACAGCACACTGAATCTTGAACTGGATGACAGCCCACTGTCTGCAGCAGTGTGGGTTCTACATGATGAGGACTCCATCTAGTGTCTAAAAGCTGCAACGACAAGAGACATAGACTTTATTTCTCTACTGAGAATTCTGCTTTTAATAGCAAATAAAACAATTACAGCTTCCTGGTTGAAGCCACAGCCACCCTACATAACAGAACAGAGAGACAGGGTAAAAGAAATGTCTTTATCATGGAGAAAATTAGAGTGATGTGATTGCATGCATCAAGTGTGACTCTATAAGCATCTTCTTGGGGTGACAGTAGCTCACTTTGTAGAGACTTGGCTTGGGAATTCAAGGGTGGCCGGTTCGTATGCAGCATGGACCAAATTACGGAGGGTGGACGAGTAATTGCAGAGGCGACAGTTCACCTCCTGGCTGCTGCTGAGGCACCATGAGCAAGGTACTGGTTGTATTTTGGGTAAAACGCATGTTACAACTTGAGTGAAATAAGAATTTCCCCTCAAGGGATCAATGAAGTTTCTATTCTCTTGTGTCTTCTTGTAGGATATGCTATAATAAAGTTTTATAACTAGGTTCAGGTGCAAAGATCACGCCTTGAACTCATCATTTCTGCATCTCAAGTCGACACCGGTCCATCTCCGAACCTCTTCATCAATCGATGACCCCTCATCCCTTGATCCCTCGACCCTCCTACAGTACATCGTCTTGGCTCACCCTAACCCACATCATGCAATGAACTACAACTACATCCTGCATTTAAAAGTAAAAGTACTCATAGTGCAGTAAAATGTTCCCCGTCAGTGTTTTCCTTTCATATCTAATGTTTTGGGATTCATGTTGTATTTTACTGCAGCAGATGTTTAAGCTCATTTTAACTACTTTATATATTGTTGCATAGTTTCATCTACAGCAGTCCATCATGGTTTTTTAGACCGTCAGTGGTTTGTGGTGTTGGGGTCCCGTGAGAACCACCATATGTCAAAAAAGTCAACTCTTAATGAAGAAAAACAGTTTGTTAGACAAATGTAGTGCAGTAAAACGTACAAATATTCACCTCTGAGATGTAAACACTCAAGTAAATGGACTTCCCGCCACTTTCCGATGAGATCTGGCGTTGCTTTTACTCTGAAAAGGCCAAACAGGAAGCCATGTCTTACTCTGAAAAAGAAAACAGATTTGAAAGAACAAAGCTGCGGTTGTTGAAGGCTCCTCCTCATCCTCCTCCTCCTCCCCCCTGTAGTAGCTATAAAACTGTGTGTGTCACACACTGAGAGGACTTCACTCACAGAGATCTCATTATAGGTGCACTGTGAGAGCCTGAAAGTTTAAATTTCTTCTTCTTCTTCGTAAAAGGACAATCCAAACAGCACAATGGTGAGTATAAAGTCCTTATTACTGTTATTAGTGTTTAAAAAGTTAGATTTAAAGTGTTTCATGTGCTACAGGAGTCAAAAATCATAGATTTCCTGTTGCATCCCGCTTAAAAGTGCTTTTTCTCTGTTGTTTTGACTTCAGTGAGTTTCTGAAATACCTTTCCGGTACATAAAACATTAAAAAAAAACATAAAGTAAACCAGTGGAAACACACGACCAAGACATGTGGCTCCAGCTCCAGTAAAGGTTAACTGTTTCCATATGCGTACTGGAGGCCTGCCTGCCTGCCTGCCTGCCTGCCTGCCTGCCTGCCTGTCAGGACGAGGGCGTGCTTGTTTGCCCCGGCTGCTTTGTGGAATGCTGATGTGGCTTCCAGCAGCCGCCGCTTGTGTATTTTACATTTCTATTTCTGAAGCTCACAGCCATGCTGGCCGATAAGCTGGAGGTGTTTGGGGCCTTTTTGAATACGACATGCGTATGTCTGAAAGCAAGGCGCATGATGGTAAACCCCCACCTTTTTAGCCTTGGATTAACATTTTTACAAGCCCACTTGAGTCTTTAGCACGAGTTCAGGCGGCTTTTGACTTTGTTCCTTTGAGTGCAAATGTTGTTGTAATGCTTGCTGTGAATAAAAACAGTTTGTTGAAGTGTTAACTTGAAGAAAAGTCTTGTTTCCCCAAATGGTTTCGAGCTGCTGACACTTCCTGTTGGGCCATTTGGTATGCAACATGAGGTATGTGGGGAGTCTTCCCGCTTTGGGGGTTGGTATTCCACCCTAAAATATGAATTTAGATGGGGGTAACTAGCATTTTGTGGTTTTTTGGGGGGAGGTTATAGTTGGGGTTGGGTCATTTAAATGTGGAAACACACAAACACCATCCCTCTACGTCATTTGTACAATGATGATTGTACAATGATTCACTGTGTTGCCGAGATCCCAACGTCAGCCAAGAAGAAGTTTTAGGACGAGATACAGGAAGCAGATAATCAGTCAGTTTACTGACGTTGCCTGGAAGGCTGAATTTCACAGTGTGTGTCTGTTTAACATGAACGGATGTGGCGTATTGCAACATCAGTGAGCAAACAGGCCACCACTTCCACTTTTTCTCGTATCAAGCCCACAGATGTTAAGCCTGGATCATCAAGATCCAGATTATACAAGCAGCAGTCTGGGAGTCCTAACAGGTTAGTGGGTTATAGTTTAGCTGTCTTTGCAGGTCGCATGATTGAAGCTTCACTCAAAATAGCTGGCTGCTGGCTGCTGAGCTGGCTGCCATGCCATACTTGGCAGCTCACCGTAACCCCTCCTCCGGCCTTATCACAAGTTTTTTTAGGGGGAGGGGGAGGTCAAGGGATCAAAATTCAAAACAAGACAAAGAACCACAATGAAAAGTCCACAAGTTTGTTTAGTATTTACACTTATAATTGTAGTTTTTGGTGTCATTTTTTACTATTTCGTAGTACCACAACCACTCTGGCAGAAGCCACAACCATATATCTATGACTTTTAGGTAACTGTTAAATACTTTAAGCCAACTATTTCAACTATCTGTCTGATATATTTGGCTATATTTCAACTATTTATCCATTACTATTAGCTAATGTAATTACAACCATTTACCCATTATTTTATTACAAACGTTTGTCCGTTACTTTTATCTATGTCAGACGTTTATTCGTTACTTTTAGCATTTTTAGTGAACTATTTCAAATGTTTTTATCCCGTATGTTTAGCTATCACAACAATAATCAGTTATTTTAGCTAATGTTATTACAACTATTTACCTAACTAGTTACTTTTAGTTATTTCAACCATGTGTCCATTACTTTAAGCTAACTAATTCAAACATTTGTCAGTTATTTTTAGCTTTCGCAATTACTCAGTTGTTTTGACGAATGTTATTTCAACCATTTACGCATTATCTTTTAGCTATTTTAGTAATTTATCCATTACTTTTAGCTTACTCTTTGAACCATTCCATTACTTTAACCAACTAACTAACTATTATTTATTTCGAAACAAAAAGTATTTTCTACTTTTTTCAAAATATTTGAGCTACTCTACAATCTTTCCATGTACCTCCTGTCTAGTCCTGGCTGGGAATCACCAGTTTGTTTGGTTTCAATCTTTCATACATCATTTCTCCTCAGGAATGGGGGGAAAAAAGTAGGTCACTCCATTCATGTCAAAATCATGTTGCATAATTCCCTTCAGGGTAATTCCTGATATAAATCTATACATCTACGTATACAAACATTTCCATGGTGAGGGGACGTGTTCTGCATTGTTAAAGTTTGGTTGTTTGTGTTGCTGAAGAGGTCTCACTGGAAAAACATGACGAGCTGCACCGTCAAGATGCTTTTAGGCTCAGCTCTGGGCTCATAAAGAGCAAGAACTTCACAACAACTCAGTATTTTATTGGCTCATGCTGTAGCCTTATGATATAACAGGGTTTGGCTTACGTAAACTCTTGTCTTGGCAGGTATGAGACACCAAAAGGGGCATAATGATATTTTGACAACAATACTTGATGTGTTTACGTTCTCATATTACCAGCGACAGCCGGCCTTCTGTTGACAGACTAACTGCTGCAATAATGTAAACACACAGCAGTCGGACAAAGCAGTTATGGATCCGCAGAAATGAATTTAAACAAGTCAGCAACTCATTAATGATGTTGATTTCATCCTCAAAGGTGCTACTGTTGTGCTCTGATGTTGGTGAGAAGTTTCTACTTTCTGTGTCACACGACATTTGCATTTCCGTCACTTATCTCCTCATGAAAGGCCGGTTAACCAAACAGGAAGGGACGGCGCTGTATCTTAAACTCCCTCAGGCTGAATTTCCCTCCCAAATGATGAGACCAAACTTGTTTGAGTCCTCAGTGAGCCTGCACCAATTGCCTCCTTCCTCCACCCTCCACCCCCACCGTTCATCTTTTACAAGGAACTAGAAATACTTCAGCAGGGTGTGGAAGCACTTTGGCCCCTATAGACACTTTGACAGGCCCGTGTTAATCAAAAATGCTTGCTCATTTAGATCAGTGAGTCCTGGTTTGATGTGTCACATCCTATTCGCAGGGATATTTGAAAATGTAAAAGTGTTCTGCAAAGTTTGTATATCCAGATCTGCAAATGTGACAGTACAGAAAGCAGGTCGTGGTGCAAATATTGCAAAAGTACATGCTGGAAAGTCATCATAACTCCACCCGGTTGTTTCCTGGTGCTCAACTGTCATTTTCTGCACGTCAAGACAGGTTTAAAAGCAGAAATGTAGGCACTAATCTATCAAGCAAAATGGTAAAAAAAAGACATTTTGCACCTGTAAGGCAAACGTTAAATATCCCTAAATCATACATTAAATATCTAAAACCTATTTACCTCCACAGCGCGAGTGTATCTCCATCCACGTTGGCCAGGCTGGTGTCCAGATGGGCAACACCTGCTGGGAGCTGTACTGCCTGGAGCACGGCATCCAGCCTGACGGCCACATGCCCAGCAAGAAGCCCTCCGGAGGCTACGATGACTCCTTCACCACCTTCTTCAGCGAGACCGGCAACGGGAAGTACGTCCCCAGGGCCATCTTTGTCGACCTGGAACCGACTGTGATTGGTGAGTTTTCGAGGAGTTTCTTGAAGCAACCTGCTGTTTTTTACATTCTTTTAGCTCATTTCTTGGGGGGTAGTGTTTATGCAGGAGTTAAGGGGGTCAACGGCTGTTGGTTTTGTTCTAGAAATCTTTTGAACAAAGAGCTAAAGAAACAGATTTTCTGGTAACTTCAGATTCAAGGAAAACTTCAAAGGATTAGAGAGAAGTAAACTATACAGTAAAGCTATAAAGATTAAATTGGCTGAACATTACCCATATCAACTAGTGAGTCCAAGACAATGGATGTCTTGTAGAAGCATTGGCAATGATATGAACATAGATTTTGACCAAAGTTCATTTCAAGCAAGTTTGATTGTGGCCTCACATCTCAAAACCTCACCTTTCACCTATAAATTACAAGTCTGAAAACAACTGCTCAAAGTATGGTCAAATTTTGGAGGGTTTTCTGTACACATGGTCCCCCCTATCCTATCCGTAGACCCTTGATCGTCAATCCCTCCCATACAGCATTAACATAGCATCAAACCATCTCTTCTCTCGCCATCAGATGAGGTTCGTACAGGCATTTACCGCCAGCTTTTCCACCCCGAGCAGCTGATCTCAGGAAAGGAGGATGCCGCCAACAACTACGCCCGTGGTCACTACACCGTCGGAAAGGAGCACATCGACTCTGTACTTGACAGGATCCGCAAACTGGTAAGAAGAAGGGCTGAAGGGCACGTTTGTTCTTTAAGTTATCATTGGTGAAAGGCTAGATGCGATTGGGAGATGATTGTTAACTTTAATTTCAAATAAAGGAGGTGAAAATTCTCCATATTCTTGATAAAACCCCTTCAGAAGGATGCTTTTTAGTCTGCTTTCAATACTAAATTTCTCCTTTCTTGTTCAGTCTGATCAGTGCACAGGACTTCAAGGTTTCCTGGTCTTCCACTCCTTCGGAGGAGGAACCGGCTCTGGCTTCACCTCTCTGCTGATGGAGCGCCTCTCAGTTGACTTTGGCAAGAAGTCCAAGCTGGAGTTTGCCATCTACCCTGCTCCTCAGGTGTCCACAGCTGTGGTGGAGCCCTACAACTCCATCCTGACCACCCACACCACCCTGGAGCACTCTGACTGTGCCTTCATGGTGGACAACGAGGCCATCTACGACATCTGCCGCAGGAACCTGGACATTGAGCGTCCGTCATACACCAACCTGAATCGCCTGATCAGCCAGATCGTCTCCTCCATCACCGCCTCTTTGCGCTTCGATGGCGCCTTGAACGTGGACCTGACAGAGTTCCAGACCAACTTGGTGCCCTACCCTCGTATCCACTTCCCTCTGGCCACCTACGCCCCAGTAATCTCAGCAGAGAAGGCCTACCACGAGCAGCTCACTGTTGCTGAAATAACCAACTCCTGCTTTGAGCCTGCCAATCAGATGGTCAAATGCGACCCTCGTCATGGTAAATACATGGCCTGCTGCCTGCTGTACCGTGGTGACGTGGTGCCCAAAGATGTCAACGTAGCTATCAGCAACATCAAAACCAAGCGCTCTATCCAGTTTGTGGACTGGTGTCCCACAGGGTTCAAGGTTGGCATCAACTACCAGCCTCCCACTGTGGTTCCCGGAGGAGATCTGGCCAAGGTGCAGAGGGCCGTGTGCATGCTGAGCAACACCACCGCCATCGCAGAGGCCTGGGCTCGACTCGACCACAAGTTTGACCTGATGTACGCCAAGAGGGCCTTCGTCCACTGGTACGTCGGAGAGGGGATGGAGGAAGGAGAGTTCTCAGAGGCCAGAGAGGACATGGCTGCCCTGGAGAAGGACTACGAAGAGGTCGGCATTGACTCATTCGAAGATGAAGAGGAGGGGGAGGAGTATTAAAAACAGATAGAGCTGTATCAAAGAAAGGGTAAAGTCTATCAGAATAAATGATTGCAAGCCTCCTCCAGTGAGTGTTAATGTGCAGTTTAACGACTTGTTTGTAGACCATTAATAAACACTAATGTTACTGCCCAGCAGCAGTTTGTCCGAGCTCAATCCCATGGTGTTTGGTATATTAATAAGATTTCTCTCTAATGAGAGAGAACGTGTCTTTACCTCGTTTTCTAAATAAAGTTGTTTACTTCTCTTGATCAAACCTCTCTTGGTGAAAACTTGACTTCCAAGAAATATTTGATTTAGAGTGTATACTTCAATATTACAGAAACAGAGCTGTAACTATCTGATCTCCTTTTCAGATGTTTCAACAACTGACGTCTACAAATATTTTTGTTCAGTGAACAGTCAAAAACCAAAAGACGTCAAGCAAACCCAGCAAATCCTCATATTTTATGCTGACGAATTGGTAGATAAAGTAATAAATAGGCACAGGTACAGGTCGTGGACCACAAGAGCTCCAGACAAAAATATTGAAAGTCATCTTTACTGAAGCTTATAAGAACATTTCCAAAGTACAAAAAGGTAAATCAGATTTCAGATCCAGGATCTCTGAGACCAAACGGCCCACTTCTTTCCAGAAAGGCTAAACATAAGGGGCACGAGATGACAATGTGAGCATGGTCTGCCAAAACTGATCCAAACTCCCTCCAACAGGAGGACTGAGGCCCACTAAATTTGGATTTTTAGTTTTTAGTTTAGGGCAGCAGAAATTGTTCCAAAACAGGGAGGAGGTAGAAGTACACTGGGTTTCCCAAAGCTTCCTCCATGATTGCAATGTTAACTTCCTTTTATCAGTGCTGCCTTGTGTAATTGGTTGAATTTTTATTTTTTTTATTTTTGATGCCTTCTGGGTTTTTAAATTTTATTGTAAGCATCAATAAATATCTGCGTTAATCATGAGGGTTTGGAGCTGTAGATACCTGTAGAAATTTTTTATTAAGTCCTCAAACGTATTAAGTAGAAGGTAGTGATACCTCGCTTGGTCAAATGAGGCTCCTTTTCTTAGATTTATGACGAAATTATTATTTTAGATAAGGGGTTATCAAGATGTTGCTATCATAAAGAAGAGTTATCTGTACTTATATGTGGTAAAATACACAACAAAATAAAAGTTTGTACTCTAAAAAAGAACCAAGGCAAACGTCAACTCAAAGATTCCTAAAACTTAGAAATAAAACACAGAAAACCAGACTTACGTCCAAGAATCTGTTGCTGCCGGTGCATGCTGGGATATTTTCCAACACATCCACCTTGTGTAACTTGCAATCACATGATCAGCACTCAGCCAATCACACGAACACCGACCACTGCTGAAACCCTCTACTTCTTTTGCCCATGTATTTCAAAATAAGAGCGTTGGATGAGCTGTGATGAGGTGTTTCACCACAAGGTGTCAGCATTACAAAAGCCACCAAGGAACATAAAACATGTATCTGGGCATGTGTTTCCTGTCTTTTTTCTGTTGTTAATTATATTTTCTTATTAGTTAAAGTCTGTCTGTGTTGTGCTGACTAATTAATTCTCTTAGAAAAGACAAAGCAAAGCCGGATTTCTTGTTTGCTACAGTATAAAATAAAAAGACTTCCACTACTTCATATATTTTCTGTGCAGAGCCACCAGAGACAGACTTGTTCAGGTCTGAACTCATAGCTTCTGTTCATACCAGCTCTGTAATTGCTTTGATGTAATTAAGGCATAATTTGAGCAAAGTCTAGGCCATGTGGACGGGGGATTTATAAAGGTCATAAAGAACAGAGAAAGATAAATGTTTTTTTTCATGAGAGCCCCTGTTAAGGTTTAAAAAGAACATGATGTGGCCTTTTTGGACTACTGACAGGACGTCACACTGACTCAGTGTGACAAGGGGAAATTAAAAGGTGCTGATATTAAACCATAGAAGAGTCAGGACTGGTTTGTAGAGTGGAAAAAGTGCAATAAGTGGATAAAGAACTACATTTGATGTCACTTAATAAACAGTCTGGTGGAGACCTGAAGATGACAGTGAGTTTATATGATGGTGGGAAGTCGATTGGAGGATTGGGAACAGGTGTATTGACAGGTGTGGATACCTGCAAGAAAAGGAAATGAATAGCACTACTTTAAACTTCTACTCCACTACATTTATTTGACGTTTTTTGCATTAAAAACAAGATATTCTTACACGATCTGATGCAGTACTACCCTACTAATCTACCCAGGAGTACACAAATACCTAAATTGGCTCCACATTGATGTTAGCGATGCTAGTTAACCAGCCAGCTGCAACATATCCAACAGCAACGCCATCCGACAAGGTAACCTGGAAACAGCAAGCCAGCCAACTTACCAGATCAGATGAATGAACTAACTTATCCACTCGTTAACTAGTTAACTAGCGCTAGCCTTAGCTGGCCTTTGACTTTGGACTTGGTGTTCCTGTGGTCATTAGTTAACCTCAGCAAACTCCACTTCTAAGCTAACGTTAGCCAGTACACAAATATCTAAAATTGGCTCCATTCAAGACAGTGTGACACTAGCTAGCTAGCAATTTGTCCAAATTAGCAAACACATTACCATTAGCCAACCGAAGCCACAAGATCACAATATATTTGACATGCTTTGCAGTAATGTTAGATTTGACTTTGGACTTCGTGTTGATGGGGTCATTTGTTGACGTTAGCAAACTCCATTTAGATTAGATTAGATTAGATTCAACTTTATTGTCATTGAACAAAGTAACAGGTACTTAGACAACAAAGCTAACGATAGCCAATACGCAGGTTGTTAGGTTGCGGATAGGCTTATTTTTTATGTTGTGTTACAAGCTGTTTGACTATTAGCAATAAAAAGTGATTAAACCAATCAATCAATTCAACCTTACATATGGCACCTTTAATTAATCTTTTGGTTTTTACTTGTACACAAAGGAAATGTCGAAAATAAGACTTAACAATGGCTCATCCATAGTTCTTTAATATTAAAACAGCCAAAAAATACAATAAGCTTTTCTTTATTCATCCTTCATCCCCAGAAGAAAAGAAAAAAATCAAGTTAAATTCACAGTACAAACCCCAATAGAAACAATAACTATGACTTCACACACTGTTTCTTTAAACTGGACTCAACTTGGCGTCAAACATTACACACAGTTCAGCAGGTGGGTTTTTATGAGCATTAAGTACATACTTTAAAGATATTTCATCTTTAAATGAATTATGAGAGTGGCTGTATCCAAGGCTACCAATCGCAACCAATAGCAACACCTCATTGGGGATTTTCACAACTTCAGATTTTGTTTTTCTGCCGCAGACGACGAGCACATGCCGACTCCTCTTCTCTAAAAGCTGCGACAACGTCGAGGACATTCATCACCGTGATTAATGGCACTTGTGTACGGCCGACAGTAATTGTCTGAATCGCTCTTGTACCCGTAATCACAGCGAGGAATGCTCTCAGGCGCTGTGTTGCCATAACACTTGATGGTGCCTTTTATTGCAGTGCTTTATGGGTAAACCTGGGAGTGTCTCCAGCAAAGGAAAATATTTTAAACACAAAGTGAAGAGCACTTGAACTCTATGAAATTTAACCAGAACAGCACTTAAGACACATTTCAATTAACAAATTAGGACGTGAGTTTCAATGCAAGTTTACGAAAATCAAAAAAGTTTTGTCATGCGCAGATTGAAAGGAAGATTAAAGTGAATTAAAACCTTTTCAGACCAGTAGAAAATATAAAAAACATACAAAATTAAATAGCCTGCAACTATCAAAACATGAAATGACATTTGCACGAGTCCATTACAGCAGAAATTGCAATTATAATAAATCATCAAGTAAAAAAACTGAAACTGCTGCAGGTTTGTGTTTAAAAAAAAACATTTTGGTTAACAAAAAATATCAACACTAAGTTCATCTACAATCTCTTGAAGCTACTGCAGATACATCGTGACCATTTTGTGCTATAGGACAACAACAAAAATCACTTATTGCCCCTTTTTAATTATTTCTCAAAGTTGTTGTGAAATGATAAATATCTACTTTTACAATAAATCTCAGTTGAAACTGATACCAACAATAAGATGTAGTATAATAAAAACAAAACATCCTATAACATGAAGTACTGTACATCTGTTTAGCTCTATTGCTGTCTAATTAAAGGCCAAATGACTTTAACAGATCTGTAACCACCACACGTGAATATACAAGACAACTGTGATGTGTCTCAATTCACGTACTTCCATATTTACACTTGAGTACATAAGTGGGTTCACACTGTCAATTAAATATGGTAATGGTGCACTCGTAACAGTCAAAAAGTTGAGTGTGGAACACCGAACACTCGCCATTTTGGTTATGTAGTTAACGCTACCCTGCAAAGTACATAGTGTCCTACATAGAAGCGTACTAATGGAAGTAACCAAACTCAGACACAGCACAGGTTTTCTCCGAGGCCGTCTTATAGTTGCAAATGTTGTGCTTCCCTGTTGAAATGTTGACATCAGGCAAGGAAAATGAGAGTTAAGGGGATACGAAGGAGCCACAAAAATGTCCTTGTTGTTAGACTGTGTCATGTTTTCAAAGAAATGTTTTCCTACATGAAGCTTTGGAAGATCAGTGACGTCCCACTGACTGACCAGATTGGTGCAATTTGCACCAAAACAGAAACTCTCATGGTTCAGACAAAAAGCTTGATACATAGTCGATATAATGGGCTTCTAAAAAATACTTTACCCACACTGACAGGAAGAATTGTAATCGTTTGTTTCGTAGGGTTTCAGCCCATCATTAAAGATCTCTACAAGCATCTAAAGGTGATCACAAAATATTGTTAGTGAAGGCTAGCTGCAAAGGGCAAGGGACCAAGATTTTGCTAATGGAAACATTCTGGTTTTCAGTTTGTAGTCCAAGTCTGAGACCAACCACGTTTGCATGCAGCTAATCTGTCCATATGTAGCGCAAAATACTAAAGAACCCAGTCAAAGAAGTCGTCTCTTAACTTCATCTCCATTCCCACGTCTGAAGCTGCTAAATGGACTGTGAACAATGACCAGCAAACGGACGAGGAACCATTGGTCTTTGCCTCAAAGGCTAAATCGTCATCAGATGGTCAGATCAGATTGTTCCTTCTACGTCATGACCCAAACACTAGAGTACATATACTTAAGTAAAGGATACATATCCTTAAATAAAGGACATGTACTCCAGGCAAATGGACAAGGAAGTCATGACCCAGGTATCTGTTATTTGGACATACACTGGTTACACCAGAAACCCCAAAAACATTGGTCTTTCCTTAAAGGTTAAATCATCATCAGATGGTCGCCAGTGGCTTCCAAGATTGTTCCTGCTCTGACATGACCCAAACACTGGAGTACATATCCTTTAGTACTGTAATCAAGTACAGTTTTAAGGTACTTTTTTCCCATTTTCTACTTTTACTGTTGACATTTTATTATTTTTGTTGTTTGCTTTTAGGTCTTGCCGAATTGGTCATTGGTTTAAGAACGTTGGTTCTTAAACCTTTTCTTATGTTTAACATTTTACGATTGTTTGGCTACATTTTATTCATGTATTATCTATTTTTACAACATTAGATTCATTGAATGATCCGTTTCTGTTTTCCTTTTTTGCTCTGTGAAGCACTTTGTGCTGCATGTTTGCATGGAAGGGACTATATAAATGAATAAAGTTCATGTTCGCGTTGAACTTCTACTTGAATTCAAATCTAATGACAGTTTGGAGGGTCGTTATTTAATCACTTATTTTATTGTGTCTATTTTTTTGTCCAAACCTTTAGATTTAGTCATGAATATTCAATGTTGTAGAGAAATACATTTTCAGGGGCTTTAACCAGAATCAGAACTACTTTAATTTGGCATTAGGGCATGAAAATAGCACATAAAAACGCCACTGTCGAAGGACATATCCATTGAATTACATGTCCACTAATTTTTATGGATAATGTGCTGATAGAAGAGGTATCAGAAACAAGTATTTCAATCCACTCCTGCTCCAAACTTCCCCCACATTTAGTTGAATTTAAAGATTGCACAAAAATGAAGCGTTTTCAGTGTTCTACGGGTGAAACTTGCATCATGATACTCGACAACAGAGCTGACTGTAGGAGCTTTAAACTATATCTGATATGTCAAAGCTTGTTTTGTCCATCAAACGTTGTGCTACAGGTATAAAACACACACACATACTCTGTCAGTCTACCAGGGGCACATAGGATCATTAACAGGGTCCACGCTTCACTCGTCGTCTTGTTGTTGGTCGAGTAATGATGACACGTCAAGCAGACATCCTCTAAAATAACCAATTAGGGAGTAAGTGAGCTGAATCCGACTGCGCCTGGACAGGAAGTGTCCCTCGTCTGGGTAGATCTGGAATGAAAAACATTTAAGATGCTCAATGAAACTACACAAGGACATACAAAACTCAGCAGCTTTTCTGGATTTTTTGGCCGTCTTCATCAGCATATTAAGCTTGAAAATGACTTAAAAATTTCAGAATAAATGCATATTTATGACATAGAGCTCCACAGTAACTTTATCTGCAGAGGAGGGCCATATATTATGGTCAATAGCTCCAGAACAAGACAAGAAGTGAAAATCTTGTTTGCTGAATTCATGATTGAAGCCTCTAAATGTCAACTTTTCTCTCACAAAGACAAATAACTTTAATTTTTTGTTTGAAAAAACATGTTTTTGAGTCTATTCAATGTTGAAATAAGGTTTCATAAGACCCAAGGACGGCAAGGTAGTGAACAGAAAGGTTACAGCAATAATAGAAGCACAGCATTTCATACTTAAAACATATCCTCGCCCATAAATATTTGAAATGTTTTGGAACGCAAACATTTTTGTGGGGATTGTTTATTTTTCAGGTGTAGTCTGGACGGTCTTACTGTTAAAAGGCTGTGCAAGACAGCAAATTTTTGCTCCAAAATAAAGTTAAATTCTTAATTTCTGCGATAGACAAATGTATTTCAGGTATTTTTTTGCCATTTGCAACACTTTCAATATTATTTAAAACTCTTAAACCTGTACTATGTTGTATTGTCTAATATAAATATACAGTATGTACACAAACAATGTATGATAGTGTTGATGACTTTTAATTACACATAAGACCAGTATGTCCTTGTGAAATCTGTTTGAGTTTTTAAAAGAACTAAATGTATTGAGTTTGATAGCATTTACCTGCATTGTATAGTTGGCTCCAATCTTTATCAAGTGTTTGATGAGCTCTGCCGAGTGCTGAAAGTGAACGTTTGCTGTAGAGAAAAAACAAGTCAACAGGGTTAATTCGTACTGCTGAATATAAAAGCTTTCATCAAGGTCAAGTTATAATGCTCTGCATCATGGACCAGCTCATTTGGATCATCTGAAAAGACCCACACCTACCTTTAATAACACACATTACGGGGTTTTATGAAAATTATATATCTTCTATATGTAATCCATGTGAAGTGTTCGTACCGTCAGCAGTGCCGTGAGCCAGGAATAGAGTTCCTCCCTGCAGACCTTTCATGTTGGGCAGGACTTTAGATGCCTGGACACACAGATGCAGACAGACTCTTTGTAAATACGTTGTATTTTATAACTGTATTATGTGTTTTGTACATAAAATTTCTTGCCTAAAGTTAGATGAGAAGGTAATTACCACTCTCATGTCTGTACGATAAAATACAAGGCTACAGCCAGGAGCCAGTGAGCTTAGCTTAGCATTCAGACTGGAAACAGGTAGCCACCATCACTGCTAAATCTTAGAAATTTATATTTTACTTTAATCTGTACAAAATCTAACACAACAAACACAACAAGTTAGAGGGAGTGCTGGACTATTTCTGTGCTAGTTGAGCTATGCTAAGCTAACACCGATTCGATTTAGTTTTTGTACGTCTTTATGCTAAGCTAAGCTTAGCTAGGCTAACTGTCTATATTGTGATTCTCTATCCAAAGTGAGCAAAACCCACCTACCAGCACCTCTAAAGCTCATTATTTAACAATTAATATGTAATTTATTTCATCTATTTAAATATTTAATTATTTAAACCCATGTTTCCAATCTTTATGCTAAGCTAAGAAAAGCTAAGCTATGCTAGGCGAACAGCTATCCCTGCAAATAAGGGTTGAACTGTTACATTTAGAGGAAATAAAGTGTATGTTATGGGTTATTTTTCTAGTAATGTCTTTGATAAAACCTGGCTAGCCGTTTCTCCATGTTTCCAATCTTTATGCTATGCTAGGCTAAGCTAAGCTAACTGGTGTAGCTTCATATATACTATGTGTGGTATCAATCTTCTCACCCAACTCTCAACAAGAAATGTCAAACTGTTATTTTAATCTGAACAGTAACTAGTGGAAGAGTTCTAAGTATAACATAAAGTACAAGTATTTCAAAATTGTAGATAAATACAGGACTGGAAAGGTCACAGAGGGATATTTTGAAAGCGACTTGGCCTTTGTAGAGTGGACCGGGCGGACTAGAAATGAACATTTACAGACAACATTTACAGAATTTTCTATTTCCAGATCACATATAGATCTGTTGCTCAGGGGACTGTGGATGGAAGCTGTTATACTTGAGGATATTTTTTCATATTTGAAAGATTTTTCAGCTTTTCAGCCACCGCACATCAACAACTGGACATTTCACAACCCATTTCATTCGTCTCTATTTAGTCTAGGAGGGAGGGAATGAGTGATGATGTCCCGCTGATTATTGTCTGATCACGTCGTGCCACATTTTCTTTCTTCTTCTTTGGACGTCATTTAAAGCAGACCCCCCACCTCCTGCTGTGACAGTCACAAAAATAGCGTACCCTGGCCCAGTTATAAGCAACCCACTTAGGAGGAAAAACACACTTTGACTGCAACCTTCACTTAGAGGACAATTGTGTAATTTCTTTTTCAGCCAACACCTCTAGCATTTTCCTATTTTTTTATGTTTCTTTTTCTACTGTTGCAAAGGACGAGGATTTGGAGCGTTGCCTAAAGTGCTCGTGGCCATGTGTGGCCTGTTTTACAAAGCCATGTGACCTCCACCTTGACAAAATACTAAATAAGAGGTGTTGTGGAAAGAAAAGGAATTTAGAAATAAAATAAAAAATTCCGACATGATGATTTAATTTTGCAGCGGCACACTAGCAGCCTCTTAGTTGTGGCTCCATTAAAGTCAAAATTGATTTTAGAAATGGATTTTTTAATCATTCTGTTGCTTAAATCTTCCATCAGCTAATCCATAAGAGCAGAGTGCTGTGTGTGTGTTCTCCTTGCTGTTTATCAGTGCGTCCAAATATGTGGGTCAAGCCCTTCTCCAAAGGGTAAAAGATAAACCTGAAGGGGCAGTGGTAGTTGATGCTTCACTGACTTATAATCAGGTGAATGATTACAAGACAGTTGTAAAATTGTGTGTTTGTTGGTTTGGAGTTGTGTCGCTTCGGAGGTTTTATGGCCACCTCGTCAACCTTGTTTTTTTATTTCTTATTTTATGTGTCTAGCTGCTGGAAAAGGTGTGATTTAGGACATAAAAAATAAATAAAAACAAGCTCAGCAACAGATGGATGACTGGAAAAAGCTGCTCACTTGATATTTGTTCTCGTCAGTCGAGGGCGAGCCGAGGTATCTCTCCGAGAACGCTGACGCTGAAAGAGATGAGAAGCAAAGTATGTTGATTTAAGATCCTTAACTGAAGAGAAACCCACACGAATCAGCCACAACATTATGACCACTGACACTGATTATCTCGTTATCATGGCATCTATCAGTGGGTGGGATATATCAGGCAGCAAGTGAACATTTTGTCCTCAAAGTTGATGTCAGATGCAGGAAAAATGGACTTTTATAAGTCTAGACAGAGCTCTTCGTGGGGTGTTCCTGGTCTGCAGGGGTCAGTACCTATCAAAAATGGTCCAAGGAGGGAAAACAGGGTCAATGACGGCCAATGCTCATTGATGTACATGGGGATTGAAGGCTTTCCTGTGTGGTCCAATCCAAGAAGAACCTAATGTAGCTCAAATGTCTGAAAACGTTCATACTGGTTCTGATAGAAAGGTGTCAGGACACACAGTCCATCACAGTTTGTAGACCAGTCCATGGTGACCCTGTCCACTGCTGAAAGCGCCAACAATAAACATGAGCATCTGAACTGGACCATGGACCTGGTCTGAGTGTGATGCTTTGGACGATGTCCTGCTGGTAAACCTTGGGTCCTGCCATCCATGTGGATGTTACTTTGGCACCTACCTAAGCATTGTTGGAGACCATGTACACCGTTTCATGGAAACGGTATTCCCTGATGGCCTTGTTCCGAAATAGTTTCAGGAACACAACAAGAAGTTCAACGTGTTGACTTGGCCTCCAAAGTCCCCAGATCTCAATCCAATTGAGCATCTGTGGGATGTGCTGGACAAAGAAGTCGTATGGAGATGTATGGAGGCCCCACCTCGCAACTTAATGGACTGCTTGAAGGATCTGTTGCTAACATCTTGGTGCCACAGCACACCTTCAGAGGTCTTCGGAGTCCATGCCTTGATGAATTAGGGTTGTTTTGGCGGCCAAAGATGGACCTACACAATTTTAGTTAAGTGGTCATAATGTTATGGCTGATTGGTGGTTTTCAGGAACACGGGAACCAGAAGCTTTACAGACACACTTCAGTCTATTAAATGATAATCACATACAGCAGTACTCTGCAGCTGTACAGCAGCTCTAACACTCGGTTGGCGCTCCCTGAAGTGAAGGAAGCTTTTCATCCTAAAATTCAATAAGACCGAATTCCCGACAGCAGAACCTGAGGATAATTAAAGTCACATTACCCAGTTGATACGCCATGTAGGATGAAGACGTAGCGGATAAAGAAATGATGAAAGTCAGCGCTGCAGCGACAGCAGCAGCAGAAGTAATAAATATTTCCATGTCCCTGCGGTGTGGATTAAAGAAGAAAAGATATATGAAGAAGTCATTTTACTGTTTGCTCACCGTACATGGACCAGTCAATGATGGGAGCCTGAGCTGCAGCACATCTGATCAGCTTCTCCGTCGACTTCAGCATCGTCAATGTGAGGTAGCCTCCATAGTCCTGTCGGAGGAACATAAAACTAGTTTAATTTATTTAGTTATATAAAAAAAATGGTTCATTTAGAGGATAGCAAAACAGAAAAAACTTTTCTCGACTGATTCAGGCCAAACGATTCAAGTAAACAAAGAAAAATTCTTTGTCAATAAGTGGCTCAGCCAAAAAAGTATTAAAGAAGTTGCACCTCCAATATTTCTCCTAAATGTGTCATGAAAGTTCAGCATCCAATTTTTCATGCATATTCGTCTCGTAGTGAGTTTATTTATTTCGTGAATTTCATATTTTCCCTTCTGGAACACACAGACTTTATTAAGAAAATGTGTTTCCAGTATGATAACATCTTTCTCCTTCACAAGCTGAATGTCTTCCGGCTGCTCCGCCTCAACTCTCTGTGATTTACAGAGTTTCCTGATGGACAGTGAAGTAAACTGCTGCCAACTGTAGCTGCTGTTAGCTGAGTTTGTTAGCCGTACTGTGAGCTCAGAGCTCCGGGGGAGTGTTGGCGTTTGTACCACTGGGAAGAAAAGGAGATTTTCAGGGAATGCTGACAAAGAGCGGAGCCGGTGTCATGCCAGAACAGGAGCTGGGCAAGTGGGCAAGTAACCGGGCTCAGCAGGAGGCTATTTTTTGCTCAGAGTAGAGCCACCAAAAGGAGCCAGCAGAGGTGGTGGTGATGCCTCCTGGGCGCCTTTCTTTGGAGGTGATCTGAGCCTGGCAGACCCAGACTACACAGGGACTACATAGCCCATCTGGCCTGGGAACACTTCGGGAGGAGCTGGAATGTGTTACTGAGCAGAGGGACGTCTGGAACGCCCCACTAAACCTGCTACCACCACAACCCATTGGCGTGTTATTCATATGCCATTTGGTGGTACCATTATCTTGCGTGCCACTGGGAAAGAATGCTCTCATCCTCCATCGCTGAAGAGTCAAGTAATCTCACAAAAATATGGTCTCATAAATTATCCCGCGTATGTTAATTGGTTGTCAGACAGTTTAACAAAAGCCTCATTAAGCATTTCAACCACACGGGCGATCCAGACTCATCCAGCTGCTCGTGTATTCAGTCAGCCGAAAAATCAGGGTGAAAGGTTTGATTAACTCAGTCTGACAAGACGAACCTCTCCGAAGACTCCGATTCGAGTGCGATCGACGAATGGCAGCTTCACCAGATACCTGAGGAAACACACGGAGGAAACATTTTAATTCAAGCAAATAACAAGTGGAGTTCAAACAAACCTTTAACACGAGATAAAGAGAACACGATTATACTTCTGGTTTCCTTGAATATACGTGAAGCTGTGATCTCTACACAAACATTTGATGTGCTTTCTATAAATTCATTCCCAACACTGAATCCAAGGTTCCTTTCCTTTCTCAATCAACGAATCCTTTGTTCCATAAAATGTAAGATAATATTGAATCAGACACCGAGTTGACATATTCAAATGTCTTACTTTCTCAGAGCAACGCTGCAAAACCAAAAAATATTCACTTTACTGATAGAGAAGAGTAAAAAAAAAGAGTAAATTCATGTATGAGTTGTAGCTTTTCATGTCATTTTTGCTTAAAAAAACTTCCTCTAAAGATTAAACAGATATCAAAATTGTTACAGATTAAGATTTTGTAGTTGTGTTTTGTTTTGCTTTGGGACAAACCAGAGGTCGACAGCATAAGAAAAAAGGTAATCTCTGTATTTTAAAGTTGTTTTTATTCTTTCATGATGACGAAACCTTCAAACACATCCACCAAACAATCTGAAAAAAGCCATCTCCACCTTCAAAACTCTGTCTCCGTCCTCATGAATATAAATCTGTCCAGACACAAAGTAACTCTCACTAGACTGTAAAAAAAAATGTACGTACTCCAGAGCTGCTATCTGGTCCTCAGCATCCACGGTGCCGAGCCCCTGATGGATCTGCTGCAAAACCCTGTGGGGTGACAAAGATTAGGACGAGGCTCAGACGAAGCCTCGCTTTAATGTATCGAGTCAAACTTTGCGGGAACAGAACTTTGAACATGTTTTGTGTGAAGCACCTTTGACCTCTGAACCCGGACCCTCTGCCGTCAAGTCGTGCTACGATGACCTGCTCTGATCCCACCAGAACCCAGTCCCAGTCCGGCCTGAACTCCTCTGTCACCGCCTGGTCGCCTGGAGAGCTGCCGCTGTGAGGACAGAACCGCAACACACAGAGAGCTTTATTACGAAGGATTATAGGACAATATACAATAGTTAGTTCTGAGTGAGTAATCTGATTGGACAAGAGTCGTTCCACAAGTGCTGATATAGAGAATAACGGCACTGAGACATGCATCACTCCACTCTGCAGGTGTTCTAACAACTGTAACGGTCGTCATCTACATTCAAAAATAACATATTAGCAGGAGGTCTACCAGAAAACAGTGGATTGCTCCCTCCGGGTTGGGAGTAAGGTGCTGCACCAAGTGAAGGAGTTCAAGTATCTTAGGATCTTGTTCACAATCTCTCGATTTTCCAGTCTATCTTTGTTGTAACTTTCATCTACTGTCATGAGCTTTTGGTAGTGACCGGGTGACCTCCGGTTGGCCGGGCTTAGCCTTAGAGATTAGAGTGAGGAGCTCGGACATCCAGAGGGAGCTCAGAGTAGAGCTGAGGTGGTGGAGATGCCTCCTGGGTGCCTCCTTTGGAGGTGTTCCAGACCCAGAACTCACTGCTGGGACTACATAGCCCCATCTAGCTTTGGTGAACGCCCCCAAGGAGGAGCTGGAACGCCCTGCTAAATCTGCTCCTACTGCGACCCAACCCCGGATTAGAGGAAGGAAATGCATGGATGGACAGTATTTTCTCTCCTCTCACGTGTTACTGCTTTATTAAAGTTGTAGCGAAGATGTAAAATGTCATCCCAAATTTATTTTTCTCCTTTTTTATTTGCGTGTATTACGCCTGTTGATTTGTCAAACATCCCGAACAGCCTGCAGGAACTGAGGAGTGAAGCTGTCCTCGCCTGAGTCTGGCCTTTTAAAGCTGCTGTAAATGAAAAAAATGTAAATGTAATAAAGAGGAATGGGCTTACACGATGAGGAGGAGGCCGTAGAGATAGGACTCAGAGAAGTCGGGAGGATAGATGAGCTTTAGAGGCAGCTCTGTGAGGACGAGACGGAAACATTAGCTGAAGGAGGTGAACCAGAGGACAGACCGAACACATGCAGCTCAGTTAAGAACAAATCATTGGTACCAAAGTTGTCGTTAGCGATCGTCCGGATCTCCATCTGAATCGTCTTTTTAGTCTTCAGCGCAGACCGCAGAGGGAGGTTGTTCTCCAGGATGAAATACGCTGCGAGATGAGAAATCAAATTCATCAAAATAGAGCTGTTATTATTTTTATATTTGCACCAAATAAAACCTTGAATGCTTGTGGGGCAGTATTATGGCTTGCCGCACCAAGCTTTTCCCCATTAGTTGACTCATCTCAACTCTATCTAGCTACCAAGGCTAATGGCTAATCAATCACACGTCACAGTTGACATTTTTCTCTGTTGAAAAAGTGCGTTAAACCATTAACATTAGCTAGCTAACGACTGATGCAAATTCGGTAGCTAATTAACTACTGTTTTGCTCTGTAGAAAAACATTATCTGACCTAACATGTGACTATACGTTAGTTGTATTTCCATTGAAATTAAACTGTTAACCATGGGTTGTATTATAAGTGACTTTTAACATTTTAAAGTACATTGTAAGTTAGCTAATGTTAGCAAAAGCTAACAAACTAATCCAAATAAATCAGTCCTGCAATATAGTGTTTGACCTGCACCTTTAAACTGAATAAATCCACCTTTTAGGTCACAGTTATTATAAATGTACTGCCTCAGCGTGAGGGAAATAATTAATAGCATGTATAGATATATTTCCAGGTTAGATATTTGTTCTCGTATATTTTTGTTTCCTGTTGGTATAGGAGGAAAAGTGAACTGTGAGGTTGTACAAACATAAAGACAAAATAGACAACAGCAACACATAAAATATTCAGCACTTCATCCAGAGTAACGGAAGAGCACAACTACATTTTTATTTTATAACCACTAATCCACACAGTAGGCTGTCTTCCTATACTGTACTTTTCAATACCACCCTATAGCTGAGTATTATTGTGTATCTCATCTTTAAATAATTAAAATGTTTCCTTTCTGACCTATCTTTGTCAGCTTATATAGGATCCATCTCAAAATAAACTAATGTGGCGATGAATTGTGATGCACAAACGTCTCAAAATGTACAAATTGCCAATGCCGTTTGGCATCAAATCCAAACAGCTGCCGATGCTTTCACACAGATGAGATGATGACGCCTAATTGCTGGCAAACAATTTTCCATTTCGGAGGCAGATGTGAGAGAAAAGGCACATCTGGAGCCAACACAGACACAAAATGGCTTTATGATAAGCGTAATGAAGACGACTCACAGTCGACGTCATCGAGACTCAGAAGCAGCACAGCTGGAACTCCAGGACCTGCGACGGGAGGGTATAAAATATAGTTTTTATCAATGCGTTATCAACTGAACCTTTACAGTAATACATAAATGCCATGAGCAAAGGGCAAAATAATTTGTATTTATTGTGTCAACCCAAAGAACATTCACTGGTTAGCTAAATTGGACTGTTGGAAGTCCAACAAGTCTGCTATTAGTCCAAGATTTGAGCTTCTTTTTGAGCTTTTTATCATTTGTTAGCTGGCAAAAATGTTGGCAAAAACACTAGCAAACTAGTTTATTTGCATGAAACGTTAGTGTTTAGTGTTTAGATGTGACTATAATTTGGTTGTTTTCAATGAAATAACACCCCACAAGTGTCCATGGCCGTGCTAGCGGCTTTGTGGGGTTGTACTTGTGGGTTTTCGTAATTATGCAATTCCGATTTGTAAACATCGTTCACGTCAACATCCAAAAATAGTTATTGTACGACTCGAAAGCTCAGACTTCTCTGAAAGCTTAGCTATATCCTACTTGACAATATAGACGTGATTAAACCACAATTTGATGGATGTATTATTATTTGCCCTGGGTTTTGCTTCTCAGGTAATTTGCGCTACCTTATTGGTGGATGGATGCTGTACAAAGTCTGAGTTGGCTGTTTACAAACAAAATATTTACATTTCTGGGAGAACGCCTGGAAAATGGAAAAAAATAGCTTGTATCAGGATAAAACTTAAATTGATTTAATGTACATTTTTACTTACGGTAGCAATAAAGTATCAATAAAGTGCTTTATGTAGCATTTTATTTGTTATTCTACCTTAATTCTGGAAAGACCAATACCCCATTTTATCATAATTTGCTTTAATATATTGATTTAAACATAGATAATCGCATATTTCATTGATTTCTTTGCCTGTCTCTGACCTTTACAATGCAGGATGGCTTGCTGTGCATCAGGGCTGACGTTGGCGTCAAAGAAGGAACACTCGTCCTTCAGTCCACAGGTGAGGCATCGTCGTGGAAACAGGCCGAGCGTGGACACACTATCAAGAGGACGGAGATTATATGTTTACCTGTGACAGTGGCTGTAAAAAACATGGAGTGTGGTTCATTTATGGTGTTTTACCTGTATAAATGTCTCCGCTGTGCAGAGTCCTCTGTGCTCAGGAAGTATCTGTGTGGGGGAACAACAGAGCAGCTAAAGTAGAACAAGGTCATGGATCCATTATAGATCTGCTGCCTTCGCTATTCACTGCATATTATGGCTGTGGGACCATAAAGATATTTATGTCATGGAACCCCGCAGCTCACAAAGCATGTATCTAGTGTTTTGCTAACATTAGTTTACTTCAGTTAACTTAAATCATTTATTTCTTGAGAATTACTTACAAAAAATATATGTAATTTGTTTGTATTTAATGAGAAAAGCTGATTGAAACTTACACAATCTGGTTGTTTTCATCGTAAGCTACGATTTTTGTCACCTCCCAGCCCCCTGACGTTAAGTGTCGAACTTCGTCTTCGTCACTTCGTAACTGAAAGAAAACTCAGTATGAGTGATTGAAGACGCCGCCAAAGTGTTGCTATGAATTAAAGAACAACAGAGTGTGTGAAGGACGAAGTCCTCTTGAAGTCACCTTTCTGGTGAACATTGTGATGTGGTGGAAATCTCCCTGACCTCCTTGTTTCACAGGTAGAGTGAGGAAAAACCTGGTCCTGTCTCTGGAGAACAGCGGCTCCTGTCTCTGCAGAGACGAACACAGACCTCCGAGGTGACTTTATACTTTATGCATGAATGACTTCTGCTGCATCCCTCACTCAATAATGCAACATACTGTATACTGCTTTGAGGATAATACAGTGTGCAGCTGGAGATTTCACTTATTGTTATCAGTGTTCAATGTGAGGTTTACCTGTCTGGACAGCCACGTCTCTGAAGAGTCCTCGTGTCTCTGAATTAAAGAGAAGAAAAACATGATATTTAGATTTTAATGCGACATTGTGCAACTTTTCTCTCATAAAATAACAGATTTTAAATCCGGTCATGTCTGCCCAGTGGGATTACACTCTGAAACTGGGGCGTTAAATCACAAAAATACCAATTTTTACTTAATGTTGGGTGAAATAAGTGTTTTGTATTCCAGCTGAATCTTATGTGTTGTAGTTGTTGGCATTATTTTCTGATTTATGGAGTCATAAAAAGAGATTCCTTCTGTAAAAAACCTTTGATATGTCACCGTAATAAAACAAGAAGCTTCATCAAATCAGAAATTTATGGAAAATAACTTTTTACACTAGTTTTCTGTTTATTTAATAATGTTTACAAAACTCTAAAATTACAGACATTATCTGTAAATTAGCAACCAAACTGTTACTTTAAGTATCATGCCAATGACAAATTACAGTTACTTTTCATTTTTGTATAGAAAATCCACTATATACAAAATACGGTATTTTTCTGTTTTCTTAAATTACTTACAAATGTATGTAAAATGACAATAATGATCTGTAATAACTTAATATGTGGCTGCTTGATTGTAAAAATACTGTAAAATATCAGTTTCTTTGCAAAACGTTTATTAGAATTATGATATTTTACTTAAATTTTATGGTTATTTGACCGTTTTTTTTCTTGCATATTTGAACATAAAATTACAGAATTTACAAAATTAATTACATCTCAATAACTGTCTTAATTTTCTGAAGTTTCAAGGTGATATCTATTACTTTATTTGTTTTACTCTCGAGTTGGATTCATAAGGTTGACACCAACCTGCTGACAGACTCCGATGGTGGCGTCACACACCGTCAGCAGTGAAGCATTCTGGGACCGGTTGAGCCACCGCACCGCGAGGTGAGTATTGCTGATCCACTTCACCATGGTAACATAGAAATCCCTGCAGAGGGATAAACCGGACTGATGAGGATTTTGTGTGCCTCTGTGTGTTCGTCACTTGTGTATTTACTTATGAATGTGTGTTACCTGAGTCTGAGCTGATCCGGCGGCTGCAGCTCCTGAGTGTGTGTCGCTCCAAACAGGTTGACCACCGACAACCTGACGGCAGGGTTCATCTGACCGGCCTGAAGGTGGAAAATTACAATCAGAAAGAGTTGTTTTTTCTTTAGGGGGAGTCAGCAGGTCGACAGTATAAACCACACAGAAGATTACACTTACTGTGACAGTTTTTTCTCATCAGGCCTGCATGTTTTTTGCCCAAAGCTGCATGGGATTAGCATAAATGACATAACCCATTTTCATTTAGGTATCTTGAGGTCAGAGTTCAAGGGATCCCTTTGAAAATCGCCTAAATTGAGCCAATTTTGGAGTGTTGCTCTGTCCCCTTTCTAACAAGTTCCCATAATTTGGTTGGTACCAATGCATGCTTTAAGTATTCTAGTTTTATATGATCCTAGTACCACTACAGCCTACTTTATTTGTTTTTTTGTTGCACACATATCTAACAGGATGTTGAAACATATCAGGAACACAACAAGTTAATAATAGCACAGAACAAATGAAGCTTCCTGAAAAGCATCTGTTTTCTTCCTCAGGAGGACGGCGGTTCAACAGAAAAGTCCTGACCTGCCGTCCATTAGTGAAGCTGATAATCCACACGGCACCATGTTGAATAAAATCTGCAGAGTGTTACAGGAATGACCTTGAGAGTATTTTAGGAAGCGATTCCTCCAGCACGGTAAAAAAAAAAAACACCTTTACACATAAATCCTACAAACAACAAGAGTTTGTCATAATTAAGAGCAGAAAATGCCAATTTGCTGAGTAATTGTTGGAAGAAACAACCTTTCATCAAACGTTGAAGTAAGTTTATCAACTTAATTTGTTTAAACGACCAAAGGCACGTTCATTGTACAATAATTACTGAGTTAATTTGGTGCATTTGTTTGAGAATACGTATATTTAAAATACAAACTTAAGGTCCTGCGTTCCTACCACTAGACCTCTGAAGGTGTGCTGCGGTATCTGGCACCAGAACGTTGGCAGCAGATTCTTTAAGTCCTGTAAATTGTGAGGTGGGGACTCCATGGATCACACTTGTTTGTCCAGCACATCCCACAGATGTTGGAGTGAGATCTGGGGAATTTGGAGGACAAGTCAACACCTTGAACCAGTTGTCGTGTTCCTCAAACCATTCCTGAACCACTTTTGCAAAAGAGGTCATCAGGGAATACCATTTCCATGAAAGGTACATGGTCTACAACAATGCTTAGATAGGTGTCAAAGTAACATCCACATGCATGGCAGGACCCAAGGCACAACACCTCCCAAAGCATCACACTCAGACCAGGCCACCTTCTTCCATTGCTCTGTGGTCCAGTTCTGATGCTCGCCTGCCCATTGTTGGCGCTTTCGGCAGTGGACAGGTGTCAGCACGGTCTGGACTGCCCCATACGTAACAAACTGTGATGGACTGTGTGTTCTGACATCTTTCTGTCAGAACCACCATGAACCTCTTCAGCAATTTGAGCTACGTTAGCTCGTCTGTTGGATTGCAGACCACAGGGGCCAGCCTTAGCCCCAAGCTTGCACCAGTGATCCTTGGCCGCCCATGACCTTGTCGCCTGGTTCACCGTGTTTCCTTCCTTGGACCACTTTCTATAGGTACTGACCACTGCAGACCGGGAACACCCCACAAGAGCTTCGTCTAGTCTTGTCAAAGTCGTTCAAATCATGATGCTTGTCCATTTTTCTGCTTCTAACATCAACTCTGAGGACAAAATGTTGACTTGCTGCCTAATATATCCCACCCACTGACAGGTGCCATTATTCACTTCACCTGTCGTGGTCATAATGTTTTGTCTGATCGGTGTATATTCTAGTTATCTTTGGGTCTTTTCATCTCCCCTCAATGAGTGCATGACGTGTTCAGGTAGGTTTTCCATTTTCACATTGACATTTTGTCAGTAAAATAGGAAAATAGTGAAAAATGCCCATTATAACTACAAATTGCTTGTTTTTACCTACAGTCCAAAAACGTTTATGATCACAGATGACCAAAAGAGAAACTGAAATCATGACAAACGTTGTCGTAGTTGTAGTTGCAGATTCATTTTCTGTTGATGGACTCTTTGTTTCAGCTCTATAAAGGAGTATTGATTGGTTTCTGGTGTGTTAAAGACCATTAGAGGATTAATCTAGAAGAGTCCAGACTGACCATCGGGTATGGGTACTGTAGTCCTCTGGGGTAGGTGTTTCCAGTGAACTGGGGCAGAACCATGTTGGGCACCAGGGTGTTGTTGATGGTGAGGAAAGCCAGTTTCTCTCCGTCAGGCGACCACCAGTGAGCCAAGTGTGAACGCAGAATCTCCTCTGAGAAGAAAAATATACAAATATTGAAAATTCAGATCACAGACTGTCTTTTCTCTGACTCTCTAGATTGGATAGGTAGGATATTTTAGGTTTAATCTATAAAAGCATACAACAAATAGATAATTTGAAGAATTTCGTCTTTATTCTTGGACTCATTGGTGAAATAGGGTTTAACACTTTAGCTCTTTCCCTCGCTGTCAAAACATCAGCTAAATGATTACAATCTGAGGTAAATGCAAATCAAAAAGGCAGAAAACACACAGTTCGCCGTATATCTCTAAACAGAAGTGATTCTATAATGTTCCCCATCTGTGTTTGTGCATCTCCACGGTGCTGAATTTGTTTACACAGCGACTTAATGGATTGTCGAGGCTTGTTGTTGATTTTTCATCCCCATTCTGCTTTAGTTTGTCTCGTCCGCTCTGCTGCATTTTTAATGCGAAAGACAAATCTTTGAACCTCTTTAAACAGCTGAAAGTGACGCCGTGCAAACACTAATCACGCCACGTTTCTGTCCGTACCGGAGCTTGAAGCATTTCCTACAGAGTTCATGAACTTGTTCAGCGTTTATCATCACCAAGAGATTAATCAAAAAGACTACTTACACTGCACTAACGACGACTTACTCAAACACTTCATTAAACTTGTGTCATTTACATGTGCATTAAATTAATTGTGTGAGCCTCGTCGAAGATAAAGAGTCCCACAGGGCTCTTGTTTGTGTCGCAATTATTGATTTGATTAGTAAAAAATGTCAAAACAAGGAGAGGAAATTAAAGCATTGTGCAACATTGTGTAACTTTTCTACCATAAAATAACAGATTTTCTCTCTGATGCTCTCCACTGATGAATGAGTTTCCTGATGGACAGTGAAGTAAACTGCTGCCAGCTGTAGCTGCTGTTAGCTCAGTTTGTCAGCTGGGCTGCCCGGACAGAGCACCAGGGGAGAGTTAGTGTTTGTACCACAGGCATTTTGGACCACCGGGAAGAGGAGGAAGTTTTCAGGCCAGAAAACCAGTGTCGTGCCAGAACCGAAGCTTGGGGGAGTGGTCAATGTAACTGGTCATACGGTTTGGGTTCCAAATGAAATATTAAGTCCATGTTGGCATTTTATTGTTAGACTTGACTCTTTTTGCAACAGCCGATGCTTCGGGGCTTCTGTAGTAGCCAACAGATGTCTAGAAAACAGAGCTAATAAAAGCTAATAAAAAGCTAAATGGTTGTCAGACGATAGCCGATGGGTAACAAGGTTACATTTCAGCCAATGCCTTACGCCTCTTTTGCTCTCCACACGCTCATACGTAATTGGTCAATACTACTCCATTTCCGATGCCGAAATCTCTGTCTCTTTTCTACAGATACAGGTATCTGATTATAGAGATTAGTTTTACGCAACAAAAATAATAGTTTGGTGAAAATAACAAGTCAACATTGAGGTTTGGTTTCACGTGGGACACAAACTTTCCGACAAAAAGCCCAGAAGGCAAACGAAATGGGTACAAATTACACAAGAATTCTGATGGTTACCATCTAGATAAGGATTATACCTTTAAGGATTTATTTAAATTTGCATTTTAATAATTAAATAATAATAATTTACTTCTCTATAAAAACAATCCAAGCACTTCACCATTTAAGAATTATTTGATTTTCTGTAAATTCATCCTCCTTGCATGATGATTGTTGCTGCGCCAGATGAAGAGTGCCAGTTTGCCTTAAAAAAACTTAAAAAACAACTTTAATTTTGTGGAAATCACCCAGAAACAAACACAAACGCACCTTCATACAACCAGTCAGCAAGTCCATTGAAGATGACTCCCTCCATCCCGGAGGAGGTGATTCTCAGAGAGTTACTCCTCAGATCTGACTGGTAGTAGATGTTATTCTCGAATATGTAGATCTGAAAGGAGAAGAGGAGATAATGAAGGTATTGATTGAGTTTTTCTGCTCGTCTTTTGCTGTCTGTTCGATCTGTTTTTCTTTTTGATTTGAGTTTTTTCATATCAAAGCCTCGGGTTTATCTCACCGCGCAGTCAAACCTGTGTGTTTACTCTCCTTCTTCCATCTGTGTTTTAATATTTGCATTTGATCAGCCCGACTCAACCTGCATGTTCACCAATATCCTGAATTCATTTTTCTCCTGCAGGGAGACTTTTTTGTTGTTGTTGTTGGAGCTCTGTTCTGAATATCCATTAGTCACACAGCAGACATTTTGAATAGCTTTGGAATAAAACTGAACCTGGAATGCCTCAGCTCGGTCACACATCTATCATACGGGTATCCTGTGTAGCGTGAACAACACGGCCTTGTAATTGACTCTTCTCTTTATTACAATATCTGAGTCTTTTTCAGTGCGTTGAGTTTCCTGATGGACAATGAAGTAAACTGCTGGCAACTGTAGCTGCTGTTAGCTAGTTCAGTTTGTTAGCGGGCTGCCCGGACTGGGAAGAAGAAAAGGAGGTTTTCTGGGAATGCTGATGAGAGGAGCTGGTGTCGTGCCAGAAGTGGAGCTGGGTAAGCTTGGCAATGTAACCAGCCTCTATGGACATAATGGCAGAGGTGAAGACACCAAAGAGGATGTTGAGGGAGGAAGCTAAGAAAAGAAAATGAGAGTGTGACTGAGCAAAAAGAAGAGTAAATCTGGGACTGACTTTTAGTCGATGGCGAGAGCTTGGGGAAATAAAAGGCTGGAAGTCAGACGCCGAGCTGGGCTTCTTTTTGTTGGACTAGTAAGTAATATTAGCTGGCTTCTATGTCTTGTGTTGTTGACCTTGATTGATGTTTGGCTGTTAGCAGAATTGTCGGCTCACTGTGGCCCCTTTGTGGCCTCTGATTCAGAAACATCCTAGATCCACCCCTGGACATTTTGTTGACTTCCAGAGCAGAACCGCAAACCAATGACAAACCCACCCGGGTGTTTTTTATTCATTTGCTTGAGTAGTCCTCCGTTAGGACTTGGTTTGATTGACATCTCCAAAACGCTCCCTGTTAGCTTCGTTGCACCTGTTGGACTGATTACAACTTTATTGTTCTCATTAGCACTTGTTAGTCTGGTGATAGACAAACAAAACAACTAAAAAGAAAACCCTGTGTGGGTGTGCAGGACTCCTCGCTCATGTCTTTGCCTTTAATTGGATCTGAACGTGTTAAACACTGTCTTCATTTTGTGGTAATTAGCAGCTAAAAGTCCTTTCAAGGAACCTTCTTACAGCGGCACCCTGAGTTTGATGTAATGTCTCAACTGTCACAGCTGGAAATTAGGTCAGTGGCTGACTCAGACAAACACAGAAAAACATGGAGACACAGCTCGGTGTGGATGTAAACAGAGCAACAAAATGAAAAAACATCATTGTGTGGATGAAATCCCTCCGGACGGACGAGGCAGCATGAATTCATAAAAAGATGGTGAAGCAATGGATCATAACACACTCAGCCTTACCAGCTGTTGTCCTTGTCTTCCCCAAGCCGCATGTTGGAGCACTGCGTTGTGAACCTCTGGAGGGTTTAGCTCCCAAACCTCCCTGATAAACACACACATACATACATGCACATGAATATGAACTACCACCATCTTGTTTCTGAATCGGACAGTCCAAACATGACGGGAAAACTCACTCACCTCGTGTAGATGTTGTAAACGATGTACGACGCCGTGTAGGAGTATCTGTACACCTGCAACAAAGAGTTCACCACGTAATGAATGAAGCGTGTCAAGAAAACAACAAAGAAACTGAAGACACAAGGAAACAGATTTACTGGAGCAGATAATAGATCACAAAAGCAGGAAAACAGAACAGAAAGTGTGAGAGACTAACTAAATCAAGACCAAGTCACGACCAAGACACTGAGTGTAACGAGACCGACACTTTGTTGCGCCTCAATTCGGATACTTCCATTCTATATCACACGTCTATGTCGTATACTGTACACCTTTGTTTGGCCTTTGCACACTCGCAGGACTTAACGGCTTCATCTTTGCCAAATTGCAACCACATGGAGCATTAGCATTAACATTTGACGCAATATACAACTTACATTACGTTTGAGGAACTGCAGTTTCTTGGCTTCACTTCACAGGCACGGAGGTTGCTGCTTGGTTGGGACAAATAAGACAGTTGTGGTCTTGTCTAGTCTTCAAAAAGTAGTCTTGAGACCGGTCCTAAGGACTTCAACACTGCCTCTGACAACAGTTCTGTGTGAATTTGGTTGTATTTCTCAAAAGAGTAATGAATCTAAACCTGCAATTATTTTCCCCTGAAGAAGTTTTGAAAATTTCCACACTGCCTGACAGCATCGTATACATTCTGTACCAGCATGTTGCAGCGCTGTATGAATCCTACATGATGTTTACACCAGATTAAATATTTATGGATCACTTTCTCCTGAAATCCAGCCTGACATATTTATAGAAACTTTAGGATTTTTTTCTCTTTTGGGAGCTAGAATTTCACCCTTTTCCTTCAGTGCACAGCTGATTTTATTTCATGCATTAACTGGAAAAAAAAAAATCAATTGAGAGCAACTAAAAATCTCAGTAAGTCGTGCTTCTGGTATCTCAAGGGTATTTCAAGTTGCCCTGGCAACAAATAAATCTAGAGTGCAATCAATTAAGCCTTAACATGCAGAAGAGAAGTGAAATGTGCAGAAAATAATCAATGTTTCTGCTTTTTTGTCTCAAATATGCATCCATCTCATCGAGAGGCCCAGTTAGATGTGGTTTTGATCCGGCCCGTTATGACTAGAATATGCTGCAGGACACACTTAATGTCCTCTGGCTGCTGCAGCGTTTCTAAACCTGAGCCTGTTTGCAAACAAATCTAAAAATCAATGCAAAAGCCTTGACTTTGAGGAGAGAAGAAAGTGTCATGGTGGAGAGGAAAAAAACACACTCTATGCCAAGAAAACACAAAGTGGATATGCAAAGGCTAACAAAACAGAAACACAACAAATAAATCCACACCTGTTCAGTGCAGGTGGTGCTGTTTGTGTCGGCACCTCTGAATTATCCAACACATGAAAGTTAATCTTTTAAATTCGAGTCAATTCCAATTTAAGAAACACAAAGTCGCTCTTCAGAGAACAAAAGAGCGTAAATATGGATAAAAAAAAAAAACAAGCAACGAAACCGCAGCAACTTGGCCAGAGCTCGGGTTTGTTTGTGCATGCAGATGAGTGAGTGACAGCATCCTTGGGTATTGCACAATGTAAATGACAGCCTGCCGGGAAGTAAACAAAAGAACGGCTGGTAACGTTGATCCACAGTTCCGATCGCAGCTTGTGTGGTCGTGAGAGGGAGTGCAGATGTTCTAATTTGTTGTTTTGTGTCTGAGGATTTTAATTTGAAACTCACCTGTTTGACATCGTAAGCGAAGAGCACGTACTTCAGATCTGCAGAGAGCGAGTACTTTGCCACCTTAAAAGCCACCTAATGGAACACAAAACAAATAAATTAAGTGATTCAGACTTCAGACACCTCAAGGTGGACTGACATAGTTACACATGCAAGAAAATAAAAAAAGAAACTGCCGGAAAATGATGGAATGCTCCCTCCGAGTTTGGAGCGAGTTGCTGCCCCAAGCGACGGAGTTCAATTATCTCGGCGAGTTTGTGCATCGTTGTCACCATTGAGGCATTGTAGTTCAGAGGGAGCCGAGCCAGAAGGCAAAGCTCTCGATCTTCCAGTCCAACCCTCACCTACGGTCATGAGCTTTGGGTAGTGACCGAAGGTATGAGATTGTGGATACAAGCGGCCAAAATGAGCTTCCTTCACCTTTGCCTTTGCGTTGAAAGGAGTCATTTGAGGTGGTGCAACATCTGAGTAGGATGCCTCCTTGGCGCCTTCCTTTGGAGGTGTTCGGGTATCTTCAACTAGGAGGAGACCCCAGGACAGACCCAGAACCTGCTGGAGGGACTACATAGCCCATTCAGCCTGGGAACACCCCGTGATCCAACAGGAGGAGCTGGAATGCATTGCTGGGTCGGTTGACCGGTTTTGCAGGTATTTTTATCCCCAAAGTCAGTACAGGGTTCATCCTCTGCGGATCATAAATGTCTGTTTCAGGGTAATCTATTTCAGTCAAGACCAGTGTGGTGGAACAGCTGAAATTTTAGCTGTTTACGCCCCAAAAAATGAGCAGGATTGTTTTTTTACCTGAAGCTAAAGACCCCAAAATGCAAATTTGTAATCAAATATACTTCCTGGTTGAAAGGAGAAGAAAAAGGAGCGATCATTTGTATTTGACAAGTTATGATTGCTTCTTTGTGTCCACTGACATTGTTCATATTTCAAGCCGCCATCTCACGACAATGACAAAAAAGATGCAGCAGGCAAAAACTAATCTAGCAACTAAAAGGCCATAAAACCACCAGGGAGCCACAGCAGGTTTTGACATTTCCAGGAGAGGACAGGGTGGACAGATATTTTACAGACGACATTTAAAAATGTCCGGAGTCACTGTTGTGCAGTGAGATGATTAGACAGACCTTAAAAACTATGTCTTACTTAAAAATGATGGGTATTTAGTCCTTGGACTCTTTAATCCTGAGATTCTGGTGTTTCTTTCAGTGTCTGAATGTGTTGTTTTTGGTGTAAAAACGTGTGAAAAAGTGATTAATTCATCGCTATTTTCTAGTAGTGGATGAAAGCTGTGCAGCCAGGCTGTTTCGATGCTGCAGCTGGTCGTGTTTACAGTTTTAGGGGGGTCAAATCAGTGACTTCCTAACCACGAGAACACCTTTTATGATGTAATTTCCAAGCTTACCGCAGGGCCTAAAAAAAATCCTCATTAAATCCCCCTTATGTAACCATTAAAAAGTACAAGCTACAACAGCCTGGAACAGTTGTGCAAAATGAAAAGTGGAAGAAGGAGAGAGGATTTTTTTACAGTGCGTGTTATGAAATAGGAGGATTATAATGATGCAATTAAAACTGTTAAATTTGACCTGCTTTCTATAAACATTCGTGGTTGGATTACGCTGATATTTTAAGCATATAAAAGGATAATAAGATTGCAAATACTGACATATTTTCATGTTGCTAACATTTCAAACTCTCTTCCTGGTGATCGTGTTGAGGTAGCTTTGAGGCGAGCAGATTTAGCGACCTTAGAGCAGCTGGATACACAACACCCCCCTCCTGCTCTCAGCAGCATATTATCATATTCTGATTCTGCAGGTAACAAGGTGATGAGGTGCTGCCGGGCCGGTCTGACATGCTTCCTGCAGCCTCTGGGGATCCAATCACACCAGCCATGGTGAGAGATGAGAGCCATCTCGGTGTGAAGGACTGAGCACGAGGAAGGTAAGTCCCACATATACTGAGCCTCAGATATAAAGATATGTAAACCTGTGTGGTAGGTTTTAGTAAATATATTACTGATTTATATCAAACACTGATGAACCATAACATTATGACAACTGACACTGTCAGTGGGTGGGACATATGAGACAACAAAGTTGATGTTAAAGGCAGAAAAATGGACAAGCGAAAGGATTTGAGCACTGGTCACTGGTCAGTCGAGTCAGAACATCTCCAAAACTGCAGCTCTTTTGGGGTGTTCCCCGTCTGCAGTGGTCATTAAACTCATTGCTTTGCTACAACTGGACACAAATGCTATCATAGTAACATTTTATGGTTAATAAATAAAGGGTAATAAAAGAACAGCTGGTTTAACAAAACTTACAAACGTGCTGTTGCTCAGGATGACTTCGGTCTCGTTCAAGACGAAGTCAAACTTGATGACGTGACCGTCACGGTTCCTGTACACCACCTCTGAATCTGAGAGAGGAAACACGAAAACATTGATGACACAAAATTAAAGAAAAACAACCAGCAGCTTTTTATAAAAAGGTCACTGAGCTGCCTGAGAGGAACAACTGAACTGACCTGCAAGTCTAAATAAAAGAAAAGGTCACGTTACATAAGTGTGTAAATGAGGAGTTTTGTACCAGAATAAGATGCTGCTGGTCAAGTTTTCAGGAGTCAGCTTCGTACTCTTGTTGTGTTTCAATTTGGATACTTCTGTTAGTACACTTCTATGCAGTACACTCTGTACTTTCTGGCGTAGTGAGATAATTTCAGCAGGGTAGTGTTGTCTCAATTCGAGAGCCACCATCTCAACATTTTACTGCTTCTTCTTTGCCAAATTGCAACCATGTGCAGCATTAGCTCCAACCTATGTACAACTTAGATTTGTATAGTGCGGTATTCACCGCTCAAGCAGCTTCCTCGGCCGCCATTTTCACAATGCCAGTGGTCCCTCCCTTTCATCTGTGTAGCCAGAATGGCGACCATTGAGGGTGAGAAGTGTCTAGCGTTTTACATACATTATACATTACATTATATACATACATTATATTAATGATGCTCTATTTAGGTTCCTCAGTATGGTAACTTGCTCAGAGCCTTGGCTCAAATTTCAGAAAAGGGAAAACAGACCGTACCATTCAAACATTGACGGCATTGGCTGCCATGCAAGGTGCCAACTGCTCATCAGTTTGGAAGCTAATCATTCACACACTGATGGCACAGCCTTTGGGAGCAATTTGGGGTTCAGTATTTCGCCCAAGGACATTTCGACATGCAGACTGGAAGAGCTGGGATCGAAACACAGATCATCTGATTAATGGATGACCTGCTCTACCTCCAGAGCCAGAGCCGAAGACCAAAAATGCAAATGAACATATGTTTCTATCCACTGTCGTCATGCAAGCACTAGGAGTTTTCCAGTGGGGTGCAATTATACCATTGAGGACGCAACAAGATGAGCGCCAACAATCAGTCATTTGAAGATGTTTTCTTCAGTCACATCTAATATTAGCCAGTTGCTATGTCTTGTTGTTGTTGTTGCACTTGTCATAAGTAATGTATTGGAGTTTCCACAATCTATATTGTAGATCGTAATAATATATAATATTATATAATATATATAATATATATATATATAAGATAATGACTGTTGTTCCTGTGGGTATTTCGTCATCTTATCTGCAAATCAGCTGCACCCTCTACAGAAGAAGAAAAGGCTCAGACTCGCTGATTTCCATTCGGAGTCTGTCAGTTCATTAGCCATCTCTGTGAACCGTCTGTCCACTGGGAACATTTGTAATTCACAGCTACACACCGAGACACACTCACTCCGTCCTGGATTTCTCTTATCTGACGTAGGTCACAGCTACACCTTCCAGACCTGCTGTCACATTAATTCACCTCATGTGAGAGCTGAAATCTTAGAGCAGGTTTTTGAGGTTATTTCAAACAAACGCCGACATTTGCAGAAGAACAAACAGCCGTTGGGTCTGGAATCAACCAATGAAACTGAGCTGAACTCATACATGTTTGAGTTCACGCAGTCTTTTCATTGCTTTGATTCTTTTTTCTTACTCAAACTCAACCACCACCAAACCTCTGTGTATTTACAAACCAAACATCACTCTTTACATTCTCTCAATCAGCTTCATGATAATCATTGTGTGATGTAGTGTGCCTCGAATTTTGATTAAATCACCAGCAGCACTCCGTCACCGTCTACCAAACAGCCTTCATACTTCAATGTGGGAACCACACATGCAGGTACACTTGCATAATGGGAAAAAATCTTAACATGAATCTAGTTGTAGTCTTGTAAATAGTGATCCTCAGTCTTGCAAAATCTTAAAAACTCACTGGCACACTGTTTTTAGATCTAACAGGGTGTGTAACAAGTTTTCTAGTGTTCCACTAATTAACTCTTGACGAGGCATACCTGTTAATTGAAAACCATTCCTTGTGAAGCTGATTGAGAGAATACAAAGAGTGTGCAAAGTTTTGATGTCTTCAGTGTTAATCACCCAGGATAGTGTCACCTCACACTCTGTATTCCCCAACCCTCAGATAGACTTTATTTATGACCAGCAGCCACACGATCACATATCGCTCTCGGACACAATGAATGCTGGATGTCTGGACGTGTCTGCACAAGACTGCCCCAGCAAAGAGATTTGTGGATTATAAGAGAGGACAGTAAGTGTGATGTGGATGAGAATTTGTTGCAGAGAAGTTTCTATATCTGCAGCTGTCTTGTACGAGTATGGACAGTGTATAGTTTTGTTTCTGTGTGATAAACTGTAAGGCAGCACAAAAGCAATAAAGACGTGATATTTTTGTTGTAACTGAATCTTGACAAGAGTTTAAAATGACGAAATTACCAGAAGTATAGGTGCCTTTGTGTATTTCTGCTCCTTCGTGTTTCAACATGTCGATTCCCCTGTGCACAAAGCCAGTGCCACAAAGAAATGGTTTTCCCACTTTGGTGTGAAGGAACTCGACTTAAATCCAATCAAACACCTTCAGGATGAACCGACTGTGACCCAGTGTTGGTCCTCAACAGTGTAAGTAAAGTAGTTTACTTTAAGTACTGTTCTAGAGAGAAGTAGAAATTGGAGGTATGAACTTGAGTCTTATCTCGTCTACATTTATCTGACAGCTTTAGTTACTTTCGACACATTTGGTTATAAATTTAACAACCCATCATTCAATTAACCGATTGATTGACTACCATTTTTCAGGCAGAAACATTTCATTGTTCTAGCTTCACAAATATGAAGATTTAATGCTTTTCTTTGGACAAACATTGTGAAGATGTGAGCTTGTGTAATTGTGACGACATTTCTCACCAAACCAATCAACTGACTATTAAAGGAAATAATCAGCAGATGAATCCATGATGAAAATAAGCATCAGTTGCAGTCCAGTAATCCAAAATAGTTCAAAATGAGATCCCCCTCCACCAACTACAACAGTAAAATCCTGCTTTTACATTAATGCATGAGTCTGAATCGCCCAATCAAATCATATATAACAGAACAGTCACAGGAGACAAACATACTTTTTACTTTTCAGGCAGGTTGTTCAGTGTTGGATCTGAACATGTCCTCCACCATTGGACCTCACTAATATTCTCGTGGCTTAATGGGAGCAAATCCCTGCAGACGTGTTCAAACAGCTGGTGAAAAGTCTGAATCCAGAAGAATGGAGGCCGTGTAGCGTCTCTCAGAAGGTGTCTGGGATTTATTGCGGATATATATTGCTTCTTGTGTCTGCATGATTAACTTCTTTTACATAATATCATGAATAATGCATTAGTTATGTTGTTTTATTCATATGGATCACTGCTAAAGATGTAGCCTATTGTTTGCATAAAGTTCATTAGCAATCATGTATGACGAACCAAGCGGTGTGAAGCACTCATCTGTAAAACGCTCTGTTTGCCTCTTATGTAAGTACCTTCATATAAACAATATAGAGATGGAAATATACACAATAGCTCCATGAATAATTCACTTATATACATTACAACAGTGACCCTACAAATACACGACATACATCGAAACGGATAAGAGAAATGAAACCACTGTTCATGCAGTTCCCGTGGTAACATCAGAAATCAGTGTACCATCCTTAATGCAGACGATGATGCAAGATAATCATTAATGAGCACAGAGAGCAGAATATACTGCTGATAACACTGATTCATGCTTTTGAACTGCACTCCACAAAAGCCTGCAGAGGCTACACACTGTTTTCTGTTTTTGTGTTAAAGCAACATTACATAGAAAATCGTATTTTTGCGATTTGTTGCCTCCAGTTTCAGAGTGTAATCCCACTGTGGTAAATGTGGACTGTGTATTTGTTATGATTACATTACTTATGATCAAAAACTAGCAACTGGCTTCGGTTGCCCAGCTCCGGTTCTGGCACGACAGCGGCTCCACAGCCAGGTCAGCATTCCCTGTAAACTTCCTCTTCTTCTTCCTGGTGGTCCAAATGCTAACACTTCCCCATTGCTCTGGGCTCAAAGCCCGGACAGCCCGGCTAACAAACTGAGCTAACATTAGCTAACAGCAGCTACAGTTGGCAGTTTACTTTACAGTCCATCAGGAAACTTTTTCTCCATAAAATATGATCCAGTTTCACCAAAACCAGTGAAATAGTTGGTGGTTTGTAACTTGAGTTGTATCAAACGTCCTCAGAAAACTGTACTTTGAGTTAACATCTCTACGAACAGGATGTGAACTTGATGACATTATCTATTTTGCATGCATGTTTGTGCTGAAACGTGTCCTGTGCGGTCAGGAAACAGATTTGGGCGCTGATGTGTTTGATTGTTTTGCTCTGGTTTCCTGATGGCTTTGAGAACAACATCTTAATGACATTCAGCTCTTGTTTGGAAGCTGCTGAACTCAAGGAGCTGCAATTTCACATCTTAATGTTTTATATTATTTCATTTTTTTTTAAGTGTCTGGACGTGATTTTGACATCCTGAGGGCTCAACATGAATCCTCCACCTCTTGTTTGGTTTCAGTCTGGTACTTTGTGAAGTACTATTATAGTAGATATGATGTAAGTGTCTCTCGTGCTATTAAATTAGGGTGAGCAGCTACTGAAGCCTGACTCGGATGTTAGAGGGGAGAAATGAGTTGGAGGTTGTCAGGGAAGCAATTTCCATTACAGACATGTTTGAATTACACCCACAACACCTCCAGGAGTCCCAGCAGTAAATCCAAGCCCAGACCAAGCACGCCTGCACGGGCTCTTGACTCTCATCAAACCTGATCTACTTTAGATTTACACCAAATTACATGTCAGCCTGTAATTTCCCAACTTTATCATCAGTCTAAACAAAAACAGCTCATGGGACAACAAAACAAATCAGACTGTACAGACTCTGTCAGACTTTGGCTTACAGGTAACTCTAGTTCTAAATGTTTGAAGTTGATCCATCACATCGATTTGATCTGATTAATGTCAAAACTAACAAATATACCAAGTACAAGATAGGATGTTCAGATTTCTTGCTGAATGCATTAGTTTCGTTGGTAACCCTCATGTCTATACACTAAATATAAAGCTACTGCCAGTAGCTGTAAAGCTTAGCTTAGCAATAATACGCAAAATATCAATCTAGTTTTTACATCAGTCCAACCTTGATGATCTTAAAGATGCGATAAAGTTCAGTAAAACTGCAACGTGATGAGACCCAAGACCCTTTGATCCATTATTAATATGAAAATGCTGATTATAGCAGCTCTGAACTCCATTTACTTTATACTTTTAACTGCCAACTGTTGCCACCAACTGCTTGAGATTGAAACAGATTCATCGAATCAGTCTTGGCGTCCGCATCGTGTTTAGCTCAAAAGTGTCCCCGCTTTGTGGTAGTGGGACTCAGTTCTCACAAGGATACATATACATACATCTGTGTGTGTGTGTGTGTGTGTGTGTGTGTGTGTGTGTGTGTGTGTGCGTGTGTTCGAGTCCATCCCAACGAGCGCCCCATAATGAGAAGCCACAGGCCACAGGACTAGTCATTAGTATTATCTCCCTGTGGAAGGGAAGGACGCAGCAGGCAGTAAATCTCTGTTTCATATCCAGAGCAGGGCGGCCATCTCTCACTGTCTCCCTCCACCTCTGTCCTTGTGTGTCTCCGTCTGTCACTCCCAGCAAGTCTCCAGAAAGGTGTTACAGATATATTTAGTCATCTACCTCCTCGAAATTACTATGAAAGCGCTATACGTTAGCTGTCAACAAACCACTCTGACTTTTTATTTTTCCTGCTCAGCTCCTCCAGCTGTAGCTGCTATTTTCTTTCTGCCTTAATCTTTTTCTTTTTTTTATTTGGGTCTCCGAGCTCGAATGCAAACACAATCTGTCACGCTGTCAGGAAGCCAGTTTAAACAATACGAACATACGAGATTCGCCACATTTGGACCTGAATACGAGCGAGAAAACACACGGAGGAATGTTGCTCTCTTCATGCTGTGTGACACAATGAAGCCCTCAGCCACATCAAGGCTGTGCAGTAACACCTCCAGCAGCGTGCAACTTATGTAACATGGGAAGAAAATGTAATGAGGTGGTGTTGCCGATGTGGCCTTGGGAAGGATTAGAGGATAGAGGTCAGTGAACTCGAGTGGCAGAGTGTGATGAGTGCCACATTTCTGTTAATGTACAGTTTACTGTTACAGCTGTGTGGAAAATGCCTTTGTTTGAAGCTCCGCCACTTTAACACAAACCCTCTTCTATCATCTGAGCTACAGATGGCATTTGCCCGTGTGCTATCTTTATGCAACAGGTTTGTTTTTGCTGGAGCTACTTGAACTACAAACAGCAGTTAACTTGACAGAAAACTCTTGTTAATAATGACGACTTTGGATATTAACGCACTGCAGTGAGCATCTTGTTGTCTTTGTTCACACTCTGTAGGCACGAATGAGCATCATCCATCTGATCAAGACTGAATTACAAAAATAAACCGTTGTTTTATTTTGATCATTGGCTCCATGATACTAACTAGCTTGCCATTTGCAAATCACCCCATCAGCCAACAATGTGAAGCAACCAAGGCCAGACCTATAGTTTGCTAGTTGGTCCCTGCCTTCTCGTTCGTTACACCTTTGCTTTGTACCGTTACATTATCTATTGTTTGTTAAAATCACGTCTTAACACACAAGTTAGTATTATAGAAGCTATAAATAACATATCCACTCATTGTTTTGGTAGCGATAACGTTATCGAATAAACTAGAAAAGGTTAACCAGCCAGCTGCAACCCAACAACGCTGCATATATCCAACTGGGTTGCATCCACAGTCGACGAAGTAACCTGCAAACGGCAATGCAGACAATTTACTAGCTAGATCAGCCCTGGGAGTCCTGGGATGTTATCGTAACAGTGTTTCGCTTCATTACCTAGCTAGCAATTCACCCACAATAAGAGGCAAGCTAACATTAGCCAGTTAAAACCACAATATCACAACATATTTCGCATTCTTTGCAGTAATTTTGACTTTGGATATGGTGTCGTAATGGGTGTCAGTTGACTCTAATGCTAAGCTAACGTTAGCTGGTGTAGCAGAGATAGAAAACAATTGGGAGAGCAAATGAACGTCACATCCTTTGGATTTTCCTGGAAAATCCTTGTGCTGTTACAAGCAACTAAGAAAGTTGTGTAAGGAAAAAGTGATTGAAACATAAAATTAATGTAAAATGCCTCACAATCTTACAAACAGCACCTTTAATATTGTTACTGTCTTACACGCAGTACAACAAGTTTTTCTTCTTTGTGAGCAGACAGGAAATTACATTAATATACCACTAATGTGTTTTTCAGATTATGTTGAGATGGGAGACATAATTGCTGCATAATGCTCACAGACATTTTTATCCCTCACTCAACCCGTTGAGAGGTAGCGGATGGCACTTTGTATAGTGGTTTTGGTTAACTGTTAATGAAATAAACACAACTATAAAAAACATTTGTCGTGCTTCCGTTGCTACTTTAAATCAGAAGTTTCCAAATAATTTATGAAAATTGTGACGCATGCTGAATTATCGACACATACGTACACAAGATGGTGTTTTTGGGTGATACAGTGATTAAACTGACTAAAGTACAGCCACAAAATGTGTATTCAATATGCTCATTAAACACAAGAAAGTTTTTCAAAGGAACTACTATTGGAAATAAACAAGCAAAAACAAGAAAATGAATGGAGTTTATGGTACATTAACTCCAGGTCAAGGTACATTAATGCACAGGTTTATCTAATTTCTGCAGAATCGTAACTCAAACCTGAACCAAACACATACTATTTGCTTTTCCCCCTCTGGCTTCCTGTAAAATTTAGGGTTGATTAGAAGATTTTATTGACTTACTTTTTATTGCTTGCATCTGCAGGAGCTGAAAACTCAGATTGTTTAGCTCTTCAGTACAGATTCACTTTTAGTGGCTTTATTTTAATATTTCATTTAATTAAGACATGTTTTGCACACTGCTACCAACAAGCACTGTGTTGTTATTATGACATATTATTGTTGAATATGGTTTCTCACTGGGTGGGAGGTTGTTTGACCCCCGAGTCACTGCAGGCCGCCGTGCTCCTGATTCAACATGACACTGTGAGGCCATCTGTGTTTGAATACGCAGGTCAGCAGGAGTCACTTCAATTAGTTTATGTGTTCATGCACGCCGCACTGTTTATTCAAGTGTACTGATAAATACAGAAATGTTTTTTAAAAATAAACGAAACCTCAGGGGAAGTGTTCACAAAACATCCCGAGGCTAAATGTGGCTCCTGATTAAGTCAGAAAAATAAGTCAATAATTCACTTTCTCACATAGATGCTTTATAAAACATTATTTAAAACATTATTTCTTAGCTTAAGTTTTAGATTTTATATCTGTTTTTTAAAGACATTTTTATTGTATTAAAACTGTTTGTTTTTTTTATTAAGTCAAGATTTAATTTCTTTAAATTTAATTTTATGTAATTAAACATAATTACTTTTTATTTTTGGATCCTAAAGTTGGGATTTACATTTTTCTACAACTGAACTAAATTTTAAAAAATGAATAAATAATCTAAAATATATAATGATTAATAAATAACTAAATAAATAAACAAACAAACAGTTTTTAGTGTTGTTTTTCAAGTTAAGGATCTTCTTAGTGAATTAGACTCATTCATTATTTCTAATCTACCTGTGATCCTGAATGCATCATGGATCTCTCAGGTGTACGTGAACAAAACAAGTTTCTTCCATGCCTGAAAAACTTCTTCTCCGTGAGATTATCGACCTTGATGAATTCACTGTGACTTTGCAGCTCTTCTTAGAGACGATGATCTCGGTGAATAAATGGTTTTAATATATATATGGAATTGATACCGCCGCCGAGTCTGTAATGAAACCTCAGGTGGAGAGATTCTCATTTTCTACTAATGCACTTCCCACAGTCCTCTGAAGGTTTTACTCAAACAGAAAGTGAACTTGTTTTCCCTCCCTTGGTAAGAAGATCACGTCAATCCTCAGGTTTGATAGATTTATGTTGACAATATCAGCTTTTTATTAAACTCATATGTTCAGAAGATTAAAAGATACATAAAGGTCAAATTTTAGCTCTGATTTTGGTCTCCACCGACTCCTGAGGGTATTATTTGGCTATTTAGCTGCTAAAATCATGATCTTTCTCGATCCCTTAATAAAAAGCAATCAAATTATTTGTATAATGTGAATGAGGTCACTCATGTCACCCAACTCTGCACCTCCCTTCAGCTTCACGCCGCTTTAGTGTCTTTAAGCTCATTGTTTTGGTTTTCGGGCCCGAAAACTGGACTTCCCAAGCCAAATCCCTGCAGAGTGAGCTACTGCCGCCCCATTTAAACAACATAAACTAACAGATTTTAAATCACGTTGATGCTACACTCATTCATACATATGTTGTTTCACTATGTAACTAAGTCACAAACCACCAACTATTTTACTGATTTTGGTGAAAATGGATCATATTTTATGGAGAAAATGTTTTTTGGTTTTCCCTCTGATGCTGTGAAAATTAACAAATTCTGAGAGACTCTTAAATGTAAAAAGAACTAATACATCAGGTTGATGTTTTCTGCCTTTTCATAAATCCAAGGCAGCAAGCTTAAAATGAAAAATTGACCTAGACAAGCACACTTGTTCTCAGTGTGAAATGAGCATTAAGGTGTTAAAACCCCGCTGTTTCCAAGCCAGCTGTCGAACCTGAAACCGTTTTGAGTTTCAGCAGGAGACGAAGCAGCCAGACATGACCAGCTGTTCCATCCAAACTAAACCTGACAAAAGAGCACACGTCTTTCATTTTTAGAAGATAAAAATACCAGAAACCTTTCACACAAACGTCACATCGCTACTTTCTTCTCAAAGTCACACTGTTTTTGTCCGGTTACATCACCATCACGCTTTCCTCTCAATGTCACAGCGTTCTCACCTCATTCTCCGCCTGAGCATCAACTTTTTGTTAGTCACAAGCCAAATTTTTAACATAAGGACCCACCGCTGATCCACGTGGCCTCGGGGTCGTGAGCGCTGAACTCTGGTTTGTACAGATCTGCCACAGTCAGTCTGGACTTGCTGCCGTCAGGGAGTTCCACTGGAAAAACACAGTAATGTCCTTTCAGCTTTATCACGAAAGAACAAACTGAACCGTAAATAGCAGTAGATTACATACCAGGTGTGAGGACGACCACCGACATGGTGATGAGCGAGCAGACCACCACGATCACCAGCAGAGAGATGGCGATGCCTTTCCAGTTCCTCTGCGGCGGGCTGACGTCCACAAACTCCTGCAAACACAAAAACACAAACAAATTAGCATTGTTGCATCCAAAAACAACCTTCATGGCTGTGAAAAAACATGCCAGAAACTGCAGTTCCTCAAACGTCCACTTGAGGCTGGCTCCAGAAGTGAGTCAGTCTCCATGTTAAAATGTCCAGCTTCACAGCAGAAATAAACATGTTCACAGCCTGGTACAAAAAACAGTTTTGGTCTCTATAGCTAATTTCCCCGTTCATGACAACTGTACTGAGGGTGAATTTTTATACAACTCACCTGTTCAGATTATATTAAGGCTTAAAGTTATGCAGAATTACCAGCATGGCTGCTTTGATTGACAGGTAGGTGCCGTTACAGATGGCTTATTTGAGCAACCAGGCATCATTCAGTCCACCTCAAGTCCACCAATGATCCACGTCTTTGCCGATTTTTAGACGACTTTAAAACTTTATACTGTCAGTGGCGGGGAGCAGTGAGCTTGTTGCTTGGCAACTGCCCACAGTCTTTATGCTAAGCTAAGCCAACCAGCTACCAATTTACCTTAGAGATACAAGAGTGGTTGTCGATCGCTCTTTGTAACAGTTTGTTTTTAGTGTTTTCAGACGTCACAAAAACTGAGCTGCTACTGTATCATGGCTTTAGACTCTAGATTTTTTGTTGAATTTGGGCTAAAAATGTGAGAAAAACAAACATTTTTACTATTAAAATTGTAAAAGGGATAACTAAGAAGAAAACCCAACATCTCAAGTTACCAATTACCACAAAAAGCTGTATGGACCAAAGAGACACCTAAAATAACACTTTATCCATGATTTACCTTGTTACAGTCGTCTCTAGTGTCTGACAATCTTATGAATTACTTTATGAAAATTTCAGTCCTTCCTTTAACTTGGTATTGAAAGGAGACAGACTTTTATGCAGCTTACACTCATCCTGTCTAGACAGAGCGGCGATTATCCACCAAAAAGAGCCATCAGAGAAGAGAAAACACTTAGGCTTGACATGAAAAATGTAATCTGAGTTTCTGATGTTACATTTTCAGCCTTTCACATGATGCTTTTATCTGTACCAAAGGCAGAAATTCACTGGACTCCTGGACATCCAAAACTTTTGTCTGACCCGGCTTACATCATTATTCTGGGCTGATCTTTTCACTCTCACTTCAGGCTGTGATGATGAAAGTCACCTGTGTAGCCAGGACTTTAAAACAAGCGAGAAAAAAGGAGACAATGATGCAAGGAGAGCTCTCGGATTTTGGCCAGAAAACGAGCAAGGATGAGCGCTCTGAGGTTTCCAGCAGTGACACTGCAGGGAACTGTAATAGGTAGCTGTCATATGGAGTTTAATTCACCGTTCTTCAAAGCTTCAGAGAAAGACAGAGAGATACATCAAGGAAGACAGTGTGAAGCCTCTTTCACACATCAAACGTGTCAGACTGGATGCCGACTTCTTTCTTTCTTCCACCATAAAAAACTTTCATCCAGAGAGGTAAGCGAGGAACACGTGTTGCTTTCAAGGTACATCATTTTGTGTTAAAGTAAAATGTTTGAGAAGAGGCAGAACAATCTTGAACTTAAGCAGCTTTTTGGGGCTTTAATTTGGACCAATTTCAAGACCAATAAAAACAAGAAGACGTTTATTTTATTTCTGGTTTTCAAACTCGCAGCTGTCCTGCTTCAAACAGCCACTTGCTGTAAATAAATGACGTGACCATTGCTTTTTTGCTGTGAGTTAGATGAGAAGATCAATACCATTCTTGTCTCTGTACACTAAATATGAAACTACAGTCCAGCAACAAGTTAGCTTAGCTTAGCACAAAGACTGAAAACTGAGGGAAACAACTAGTTTGGCTCTGTCCGGACGTAATAAAGCCCAAGTATCATCATACAATTTGCTTTTTTGGCGAGAGTTACACGAGAAAATTGATACCACTGTCATGTCTGTACGCTAAATATTAAGCTACAACCCAGCAGCCAGTTAGCTTAGCTTAGCATAAAGACTGGAAACGGAGGGAAACTGCTAGCCCGGCTCTGTCTGAATGTAATAAAATCTGTGTGTCAGTTCCTCTAAACATGACTAATTAACATGTTACATGTTTGTTTAACCCAAAACAGCATAAAAACAACAATTTGCCGTTTTACAGTGCCGTTATGCGCTGGACTATTTTGTGGCGGGGAGCAGTGACTTCCTGAAGTTTGAGCTTATGCTCTGGTTTTTAAACTTGCAACTGTCCTACTTCACCATTTAGAAGAAACAGTTTGACATTTTGGGAATAATTTCTTGCCGAGTTAGATCATTATTGTCTCTGTACGCTAAATATGAAGCTACAGCCAAGTAGTCAGTTTAGCTTAGCTTAGCACAAAGACTGGAAATATAGGGAAACAGCTAGCCTGGCTCTGCCTGAAAGTAAACCCTAGATCAGTGTTGTTTTCAGTGTTATATTATTAATAATACATTATGGCATTAGTTGCAGTCAATTGTAGATACATTCCGCTTTTCTGTTGTAATCGGAAAAGTAATTAGTAACTAAAACTTAAATGTAGGGGAGTAAAAAGTACAATATTTTTCTCTGTAATGTCTTGAAGTAGAAGTATGAAGTACCTCAAGTATTGTAGATATATGGAGTTCCTTTCCACCACTGATTAAAACTAAATATAGTCTGCAGTGACTGTAAGACTGAGTCATTTTGATGTCAAAGATGATATTTACAGTAGATTTACTGTAAATGACACAGAGTTTACTGTACGATAGTCATGAAGATAAGAGGCACGAATGTGTCCAGAACAATCTGTGTCTCGTGCGCTCTCGTCGAGGTGGAAACTGTTTAATTAATGAAGCAGGAAGAACTGATTCACACACTCGCACGCTCACCAGTGGGGAGAGCTTTCTGCGCACACCGCCGAGCCATCGACTGCTGTCGGAGTATTAGTTCAACGTCTCTGAGCTAAAGCTGTGTGTGAGTGTTTGTATATATGTGTGTGTGTCTGTAACAGTCTGTTGATCAGACTCGCTTCACTAGAAAGTAAAGCAAGCGGGGAGGTCAAGTATGTGTGTCGGCGTTGGTGTTTACAAGTGTGTGCTTATGAGGGGATAAAGTAAAGGCACAGAAATAGATCGACAAACTGAATCCTGGGAAGACGGAGACGTTGATTTTCCGGGAAAAAGCTCAAATGTCGAGCAGCCAAACATGAAGCAAGTGCAACAACACAAGACATAGCAGCCAGCTAATATTACTTACTATTCCAACAGTAAGAAGCCCAGCTCGGCGTCTGTCTTTCAGCCTTTTATTTCACCAAGCTCTCACCAACCACTAAAATTCAGTCCCAGATTTACTCTTGTCCGGCAACTTTGTTATTTTCTCTTCTTAGCTTCCTCCGTCAACGTCCTCTTCGGTCTCTTCTCCTCTGCCATTATGTCCATAGAGGCTGCAGAGCCCGGTTACATTGCCGTAATTGCGGTAAAACGGTAAAATACTGTATAAATAATATCATAATTTTTCTGTACAAAAATGAGAAATAACTTCGGCATAACACCTAAAGTAAGTCCGGTTGTTAATTGACAGATAATGTCAGTGATTTTACAGAGTTTTGTAAACTATTTAAAAACAAAAAACAGAAAACTACCGTAAAAATTCAGTCCATTAAATTTATGATTTTCTCAACAGTGTGAACATTGGATAAAGTTCCAAATTTGTTGTTTTATTTTGGTGACATATTAGAGTCAAGGGAATTTTTGATATCTCTGAATGAATCACAAAATACGGTAAACTATCGTACGGCAACAACATACAAGAAGTAGCAGCCAGCTAATATTACTTACTAGTCCAACAGCAGTCGGCCCAGCTCGGCGTCTGTCTTTCAGCCTTTTATTTCACCAAGCTCTCGCCAACCACTAAAAGTCAGTCCCAGATTTACTCTTGTCCTCTTAACTCTCTACTTTTCTCTTCTTAGCTTCCTCCGTCAGCGTCCTCTTCGGTCTCTCGTCCTCTGTCATTATGTCCATAGATCCTGCTGAGCCCGGTTACGTTGCCCAGCTCCGGTTCTGGCACGACACCGGTTCCACTCCCTGTCCAAAACACCTGTGGTACAAACACTACCACTCCCCCCGGTGCTCCGAGCTCACAGTCCGGGCAGCCCCGGCTAACAAACTGAGCTAACATTAGCTAACAGCAGCTACAGTTGGCAGCAGTTCACTTCACTGTCCATCAGGAAACTCCGTAAATCACAGAGAGCTGAGGCGGAGCAGCCGGAGGACATCAGAGGGAAAACCAGAGGACATTTTCTCCATAAAATATGATCCAGTTTCACCAAAATCAGTCAAATAGTTGTTGGTTTGCGACCCGATCGTACCCGAAAAACAAAGTTACATAGTGTGAGAACAGACGTACAAATGACAGAGACACCGTTCACCTGATTACAAGTCAGTGTAGCATCAACATGATTTAAAATCTGTTATTTATGAGATAAAAGTTACACAGTGTTGCTTTAAATTAATATTTAAATCACTGTGAGTTGCAGCTTTATTATATTTTAAACCAGAAGCATCCTCTCCATCTCCACCAGGATGCCTGTAGCTCCTGTGTACTCACACCTCTCTCCTCACAGCTGACTGAATAATAAAAACAAACGTTTTTCAGATGTTCTCTAAATGGTTTTTTTTGTTTGTTTTGTTTTTTTTTGGGGGTTGTGTACCTCATCCTGCTGCCCCTCCTTCGGTTTCTTCTTGGTCGGGTCTTTGGACGCTGTCATTGTACCGGAGCCACGGTCCTCCTGCTCAGCCTCGATCCAGCGGCTCTCCCCGGTAATAACATCCGAACCTGTCGGCGCGGCTGTTTAGCGGGAGGAGCGTGAAGCTGCACGCAAACACGACCAGGACGACTTCCTGGGGTGACTTTCAAAATAAAGCTCTCTACAATCTTTCAAATCGCCTCTGAAAACATAATTTTACATGTTCCCTCTGGTTGCACCTCTCCATATGTATCTATATAGATTCAATAGATAATCTACATTATTTTATATCATTTTTACTTACATTTGCTTTTTATTTTTAGTTTTTTTCTTTTGTTTTCATGGCTAAACACTTTGTAACTTCTGCCACACAAATAGTATTGATGTTTTTATTATTTTTAACTCCGTTACGAACCCCAAAATCAATATATCAATCGATATAATATGATAAATCAATATAACATCAACAGGGAGAAGGAAAGAGTGCAAATATAAAATATTTACAATGCAGAAAATATAAACAAGTTAACGTTAAGGATATATAGCATCTGTGTAGTATTATAAATAATGATATTTAATAAAATATATTTGTGTTTTAAGTCCAAACAAATCATCAATTCTGTTCTCAGTGTTTCACTGGTCATTTCTTTTTTAGATTTTTAGTCACACGTTCAGTGTTTGGTGAAAAAAACTGAGGCTTAAATTAAGTTTTTCATTTAATGTTAAAAAGAAACGTGTTGCTCACACAGTTTTATCCCTGTAAGCTGTTGATATGATGGTCTGATTTAGCAGCCCTCAGATGCACACACTGATTTATCGTCATATACACGGACATTATTGAGTTGTTCTCATCCTAACTGTGGACTTGATGGATAGTACTTGGTGATCAATGGACTTAAACATGTTGTTTGTTTTCTATCTATTCTTGTTCTTATTCTTTGTTGCTCTCTGTCTTTCCCTTAAAAACAGATTTTTAATCTCAATCTTGGATGTTTCCTGGTTAAATAAAATAAAAATAAAAGTATTTTTCAAACTTTATTTACACGGTGGAACTTACAACAGGTTTACAGTTTCGAAAGCAGTAGCAAGGCAATAACATTCGTGATGTAATCACTCCATTATTAACATTAAACTCAGATACAGTTTTTGTCATGGGCTTTTATTTTGTTAATCAGTACAAACATCCTGTGTCACTGAATGTAGAGCTGTCCGTGGTGCTGAACACCTCGAGTATGAATGTCATAACTGTTACTTCAAGACCAGAAGACCTGAAGATCTAGAGAGCCAAAGAGCCAAAGACCTTAAGATCTAAAGATCTAAAGATCCAAGACCTTAAGAGCTAAAGACCTAAAGATCCAAAGAGCTAAAGACATAAAGACTTCAAGATATAAAAAACTAAAGATCCAAAGACCTTAAGATCTATAGAACTAAAGACATGAAGAACTGAAGACCTCCTGACTTCAGTAAAAGTGGCACAGTGTACAAATACTCGGTTAGAAGTACTTTAAAAGACCAAAGGTATTAGCATCATGTAAGTATTAAATTAGAACTACTTTATATACTGGGTAGCTCAGCATATACTAAATAAATTAATGAATGAGACAGAAAGTGTCAAATATTTATTGGAAGTCTCTGATCCGGAGTCTTAAACAGTCACATTAAGAGTCCCCTGTTAATTAAAGCAGCACCAAGAAATGAAAAGCAATTTAACACATGAAATCAGTCATTATTTTAGTCATTAATTAAACTAAAAATCATGTCTGTGTTTTAATTAATCCTGACAAATGATGCTGCACACGCCTTGATTAAATTATCCCGTCACATTCTTCACTTTAAGTCTCTAAAACCAAACAGTATTCATAGTTTTCCCGTGTTTGTAAAGCAGTGTTATATTTCCACAGGGATCTATGGTGTGTCTTGCACTTTGTGGTATTTTTACCTCTGATGATGTCACTCTACTACTCCTACAGTATCACTTCAGGGACTACGAGCTCCTCCGTGATATATCGTATTAGAATATCCCTCGGAAATAAATTATAGGATTATAGCTCAGCGTGTCATCGGAGAATGAACCTGACCGAGGCTTCATCTGAAATCCCTTCAGAGGGGAACGAAGCGAGACAATCGAGCAGATCAGTAACCAGCTGGCCTTTCCTGCTGCCAAATGACTGGATGCAAACTGATAGGTGTCATAGAGAAAGCCCTGAAGACACAATGCCTCCACCACCACCACCACCACCACCACCAAACCCCCGCCAAACAACCAACCATCGCACACACTGTGCTCACAATGCCATCCAAAAATAATGGAGATAACAGGAGGAGACAGAAAAAGACAAACCAGCCCGCAGATATTATCTTCTTATGTGTATTTCTTCTTGTGTGTCTACACTTCTGGGGATCAAATGCTCTGAGGAAGAGACAGGCAAAATAGCGACAAATTGCTAAGACCCACTGCCATAGTTACCGCTTTACGTCTCAATATTGAACCTGGTACTCGAAACATCCAAGTTGCTTGAAGACGCCACTTTTTTACCTAACTACTGTCTGCATTGACAACTGTCGCTAGCACGTTTTATCAGAAGTAGCTAGCGAGCTAATTTAGCTAACTTTAGTATTAAAGTTGCTTAAAGATGCTACTTTTCTAATGGTAGTAACACAACAGTGTAAAAACCAATCTGGACTGTTCAATCTGTATGCCAACAACCCAACTTTATACTTTCAATTTCCCCATTGAGGAATCAATAGTTAATCTTCCTCTTCTATAAATTGGATGCAGTGCATACACATAAGTCCAATTTTGGTGCAAAACTTTATCTTCAAAATGTGAATCACCACCCAAAGGAAGCGAGAGATCAAATTTTAACATTGGTCTCACAAGCATTTCTTCTCTGTTGTTGAACAATCTTGCAAATATAAGCATGCAATGTTCATTTAATGACTCCATCTTTACCTTTAACTGCCCTATAGAGCGAAACGCATTTTTAAATTGAGCAGCTTCAAGTGGTTAGAGATGATAGAAGTGAGTAAAAATCATCAGACGTGCTTGATGGAAACTGAATGAGCAGCGTTCGAGGCTCGAGGTCAACGAGCGGAGAATGAGGGCAGATCAAAAAATCGTGAGGAAAGCAGAGGAGAAGCAATAACGAGCAAATGAACGGATGGACGGAGAGAGAGGCTGGATTGGTAGTAGAGACGAGAAAGCAGGAACAGAAGACAAGGGAGGAAAAGATCCTCAAAGCTTTCTTCCCATCGCCATTAAATATTTAACAGGAGGAATCAGAGACCACGTAGAAATGATCTCTCTCTCTCTCTCTCTCTCTCTCTCTCTCTCTCTGACCTCTGCTGGTATTTGGGAAGTTCACTAATGTTCCCTAAGGCAAAGATTTCCTCCATCGTCTTCAGACCACATCCTAGTTTGTGCATTTCTGTGTATGCATTACAAGTTCAGGCTCGCAGGCGTCTATTTGTGCACCTGCCTTCATGCCATAGAAAATGCTATCAGTGTGCATTGTTAATATAATGTATTAATCAATTGTATCATCATATTTATCTGTTTTCTAGTGTTCCAGTTATATTTTTATCATTTTTTCATGCATTTTTCTTGTAAAATATTAAGTAGTTTTGAGCCTCTTTGCCTCTCAAAATCGAACACAGCAACCTGAGGGTGTTTCTTTCCTTGGCTGTGTCGAGACCTTCTAAAACTACTTAGACTGCAGGACCTAACCGAACCTCTAAACCATTGGGGTCAACACTCAGACGCATCATCTTACTGCTGTTATTTTTTCAACTGTTCAACCAGCAATAACCAACACTGTACAGCTTGTACCAGAAGCAGCAAACAGGCAACACTATGATTTAATGGGTCACAAGCCAAAACGGTTGAGATTCCTCCTCCTAAGGTCTCCGAAAACCTTATGGGTTTCATTCCTGCTGTCTAATCGGGGACTGATTTCCACCTGGGATGTCAGGTGAATGTAATTAACCCGCTGCCAGGATGGAAACCTGCAGGGCTCTGAGTCTGGAACCACTGAGGTTTGGTTGAAAAGCATTTTTTAGATAAGGAAAGTTCCTAAGTGGGTTAATTGACCCAGAAGGACCTGAGGCGAAGTCCTGATAAGAGCAGTTTTAAGACTGGAGGAAAAGTGCTTCACTGCTTCCCTTCCTTTGTTCATTTAAAAGACACGTCGTGACTTAATTACATGGTCTAATATAACTTTAGCGGGTCTTTTTCTGACAGACGTCTGCTGACGAGGCAACAGTATCCAAGAGCATGGTAAGAAATGTGACGTACTTCAAGAAATGAGATGTAAGTTTTGCTGCTTTCACATAGATTCAGGCAAAACCGGTCGGCAAACCGGATATTGTTTTAGTAGATTAGAGTAGGACTGCAGAAAATACCAAAGATAAAGGTCAATGGCGCCATCCAAAGTTCTCCGCGATGGACTTTACAACCAGAAATCACATGGCTCCCTCACACAACGAGAAGCTAATAATTAATTACATGAAAAAATAGAGCCAAATTTCTTTGTAAGCAATACAACATCCCCAATATATCGTCCTGTCGGACTGTTCTTGTTTTTCCTATGCCATCCAAAAGGTGTTGTCCAGTTGCTGGAATCCATGTGAATTTAGCAATAGGTATGTTGCATAGTTAATGTGTGGTTAGGTTTGTGGTGGCGTAAAAGAAGAGCTCAGAGATGATCTGGAGAAAGGCCAGTCCGGATGGATCATTTATTCTTGTAGAACAATACACCAAGAAAACCAACATTTCTAATCAACTTCCACCAATCTGATGCACGCCAATGAGCCATGCAAGTTACGTCTGGTCAAATTGTTATTTCACCACTCTTTGGCTCGGCTTCATGGTGCCAGACTTGTTTGGCTGTTGGGGATTGTCTTTTGGGTGATACCAAAGAATCCCATGATCTTGATGAGGCCATAACAACCCTAATTGTTCCTGTTCATTATTAGAATAAACAAATATATACAAAAGGACAAATGCTGAAGTGATGGACTAATTCTTCAACAGGTTAAGGTTTGTTTTTAGCAAAGGATGGATGGGATGTCTGGATGTTTTTTTGATCCTTTCTCTTTTCCACCATTTTGATATATTCTGTTTCAAATGGAAAGGAATGTATAGAACGAGTCTCATTGCGATTTTTTTGCGTAGGGAAAGGAGAAAGCCCAGACTTTGTCAAGCTTTTCCAACTAAACTATTCAACTACCAACCTCGAAAGGCTTCCACAGTCGTTGGAAACTAGTCTTTGTAAAGTAGGCTGCTAATGCCGAGCTGCATCAATCGCAATTTTCCAAACCCTGGTTACCATTTATTTGTGCTTTTGCATCCATGTTGAGGTCTACTTGTTATTCCGTGTGCCTGTGATCATTGTTTCTGTGTGGCAAAGGGTGAAATATTAAAAGGATTTGGTGGAAAATGGAGTCAGCTTCAAATGGCATAATTGAAAGAGGTTCACCCCAAGAGCCATTGTTTTTTCTTTCTTGGTATACTCAGTCTTTAAAGTCCCCTCCTTGGATATGAATTCATATTTCAATGTATTTTGCAGCAAGAGGTGCCTTAAAAAACGAACTGTGTGACTGCTTTTAAATCTCCTCGAGGCCTAAACGTCCATTTATAGAAATGCAAAATTACAAACAGCACAGGCACAAAGACAATAAGCTGTGTGTGGGAGTGTAGAGCTGCTGGCAGATGAAAGCTCTGCACCTGCAAAACATATTAGTCATCTCCATGATGATACACATGGTTATTTTAATATATTCACTGTTTTTTTAATAAGGTTACCAAAACAAACGATAGAGTACGCACAGAAAATGTGTTGATTTTATATGATACCTATGAAAAGCTGCTGTCAGATGAATCAGCAACACCTTCACAATACAGCAACAGTCAAATAAATTAAATTTATTTAAAAAATTAAAGGAAAAAGTAGCAAATTTTCACATTTGAGAAGCTGGAGCCATGAAATCTTTGGCTCTTACTAGGGTTAGGGTTAACTGTACTTTTATAATCTGTTGGGTAGTTTAAATTATAACAAAACGTATTTTATAAGCTCTTAAAATCTGAATTTGTAAAGTATCTAAAGCTGTCAAATAATCATAGTGAAGTAAAAAGTGCCTTACTATAAGTACAGTACTTGAATAAATGCATATTCAACTATATAGTGTATTTTTATCATAATTATTGTCACTATCTTTTTAAATATTTAAATAAAAACACATACAAACACACAACAGTGACTGATAATCTGAAATGTAATACATACTAAGCCAATATGCAATAATCAAAAGAGTCAGCGCAGATGTTGAAGATGGTCAACTACCTTGATCTAGAAAGAAGTAGGTCAGGGTTGACTGACTGACCCATTAACCAGTCTGAGGTCCTGGTTGGACTTCAGTCAGCCAAGTGTCCCCAGAAAGATGATTTATTTCACAGTGTGATGGCTTGACCTCGAGGGATTCCAGCATCCAACTGAGCCAGAAATTGGCTACAGATTGGGTCAGACCTGGTTTACCCAGCAAGAGAAAGAAAGTCTGAAAGGTAAAGTTTTATAATAGTGGAACCAGTGGATCGTGGATGCACAATCCAGTCCTCCGTAGGGCGACTGGGCTCAACTTTAGAGAGGGAGTTTGGACAAGAAACACACCACTGTCACATCAAAAGAAGCCGGTTGAAGAGGTTTGGGTATCTCGTCAAGTTGCGTCCTGGTCTTTTGGAGCTTTTGGAGGACAAACTGAAGAGATTATATATCTGATCTGGCTTGGGAACGCCTCGGGATTCCCCTGGAGGAGCTGGAGCTGGGGAGTCTTCTGCCAACACAACCCGATGCCGGATAAGGGCAGAAAAACAGAGGGATGTTCTGTGGATCTTTCTTACCGTTTTACTGGAGTACAAAATGAGGGATTGATCAAGAAAATTACCAGAAGCTAACTGATAGTAAGAATAGTTGTATTGTTTTCCTGTTTTGCTGTTGTCATGTGGAAAAACCTGACACCAGTTAATGCAGTTCGAGTTTTCTTTGCTTCACTATGGAAGTGCATTAATGTCCTCATTAAAACATCTTTTTAGCTGAAGTTAATGTTTCCTGTTTTTCCATTGGCTAACCTCCGCATCCTATGTTCAAATCGCACAGAAACACACCCTTGCAGCCCATTCATCACTCAGCAACAACAACAGTCTGAGTCCTGACACACTTTAAGTCCCTGAGGATGCGTTTCTGTTTCTCAGAGCCTCGAGCCCTCAGAGGCAGCACACACACTCCTGGGACTTAACGATAAAACACCCATGTCACTCTTCTCAATTGATTCTCTGGCTATGAAGGAAACTTTAGGATGTCATAACACTCGCTGAACACCGTCTATAAGAGCCACGGCGTTGTGGTTTCTATAAATAAGAGCGTATTGACTCCTCACCTCCAGGAACCTGAGCTCTGGGTCCATCATGTTGACGTCTTTCCAGTCAAAACACTGAAACGTAGAGCATGAAACTTAGCCAGCAACGAGACGCTCGCCCTCCTCCAAAGTCCAATTATTTCACAACCTCTACACGTGTCCAAAAAACAATAAAAAATGCATAAGTTCTGCAAAAAAAAAAAAAAAAAAGTACAAGCAAGTAAAAGATAGCTGCCTCTGCTGCTCTTGCCACCAGCGTGTCTGTCTGTCTGGCTTTTCTATTCAGAGTAAACAGACGTCTGGCACACACACACTCACGAAACCCCTCTGTTCTGATTTTACTACTTAAAAAATGGTGTCAGTCATAAGTAAAATCAGTCAACCCAGTTTCCCCCGGCATCGTTGGTCTGATTATCTATTAATTCTGCATCAGGGGGACGGTGACTCCGAGGCCCACAGAGCTTATTTCAATTAGTTTTATGGCCTTTGTGTGCCAAGAAAAACATGCTATATATAAATAAAAACTAACAGTGGATGTTTCTGGTTGACTTTTGATGTCTACACACGATACAGCCCGCTGTAAGATGATTAAATACATTTCTGTCATCTAGAAATGAAGACATCAGCAAGCAGCAGGAAAGTTGACAGACAGCTCTGGAAAATACCGGAGGGGTTTGAGTCCAGAGGGGGGGATTGAGACGGCGACATCGATTCTGACGCTCAGCTGGAGTTCAAAGTCAACTTGCTAAAACAGATTATCAAAATTAAAGTAAGAGGTGCTGCTGTGCTGGAGGAGTGAGACACGGTCTGAATTAAAGTCTTCTGAAGTTGTAAAGACCCGTTTATTCATTCACTTTGTGGTGTTGCTGAGCAAAGATAACTTTTTGTAATTAATTTGCCTTTACCTGTCATCTTTCTTCAACTTTCTTCTTTCATGTTTCTGGTACTTAGATATGCAATGTTGCTGTTGTTGTTGAACAATAATGACTAGGCCGGCCATGTTTACCTGTTTGAAAACTAAATTAAAACCAAGTGCACCCCATCTCGCAGTACGTCACCAACCAGCTCTAATGACCATGTCCAAATGTGTTCATATCTGGCTCTGCAAAACCAAGAAGGCGACATCCATAATGCCAAACTCAAGGACTCAAAGGTTGTCCACAAACTAATCTTAAATTGGCTAATGTTAGCAAATCGCTAGCTAACTAGCTAGGTAATCTACATCAATCTTTAACTAGTTAGCTAGCATTTAATGTACATCACTTGTTAGTTAGATGGTCATCTAATAGCTAATGTTAGTTTGTAAGCTAGAATTTTGCTGAAATTTGCTAACTTAAGATGATACTCATATCTTAAAGGTCCAGTGTGTAGAATTTAGTTGCATCTAGTGGACTAATCGCTGCATTGCAATCTCCTCACATCACCATCACCTTCCTAGTGTAAAGGAGAAATAACACTTTAATGACCCTGTCTAGAGTCACTATTTAGTTTGTCTGTTCTGGGCTACTGTAGAAACACGGTGTTTCAATATGGTGGCCTCCATGAAAGAGGACCCGCTCCCACTGTCGAATGTAAAAGGAGAATTATATTATTCTGAGACTTATTCTGAAAATAAAGGCCCCAAATCTTACACACTGCACCTTTAAGTTAACTAATGTTAGCAAAACACTAGCTAACTACAGCTAATCTACATCAATCTTTAGCTCCAGGTTAAAGGTGTTTAGCTAGCTTGTTGTGACTAGCTTATGTTAGAAATGCTATTATTATAAAATTCTATAATTAAAATGCTAGCCAACTAGCAAGCTAACCTACATCAGTCTTTAACCAGCTAGTATCTTCCAAATCAACATCAATCTACAAAAGTTGTCAGTTAGCTTAGCTTAATTTGTTAGCTTAAGACTTGACACAGCAGGAAACAGATGTTGGACTTTGGACAGATCCTGGCAATTTCCAGCTGTTGCTATTTCAGTATTCCAGTGTTTGTGCTAAGGTTGAGCTAAGTTAGCTGGAGCCCTGCTGGTTGTAGCCACATATTCAACAAACATAATAGTGGTTTAAATCTTCTGATGCTCCCAGAAAGAAAGGTGTAATTTAGGCTTGAGTGAGAAGGATTTAAAACATGACTTTTTCACAGTAAGAGCTCCTTTCATACTCAGTCTTTTCTCCATATTACTACCTGGAGAGCTCCACGGATCACAGAGTTCATTACTGATTAAGAGAAAAGCTTTTATTAGTCCGAGGCGTTACAGAGCTGCTCAGCTCTTTCTTATCTAGGTCTCTTTTTATCCACCTCCATAGTGGACCAACTGTGACTGGCCACCAGTAGCAATTAACTGAACGTCAGCTTGTTCTTTTTCGAGCTTTCTCTGGATTTCACCGACAAAAACATTAATCACAATTACGGCACAGACTTTAAACAAAAACCCAAGAGCTTAATTTAATGTGATTTTTACTAATTTGTGTTTGTAAATCTGATTTGATCGTTCATGGATTAAATGACCTGCAGCGATTGCAGGCCTACAACTGGGGCGAAATGGGTGAAAGTTTTCAGAAAATAATGATCATTTCAGTCGACACCCAAAAACAAGGGAGACGGTGTCATTACTGAACAGTGTGGAGCGCTGCTGGGAAGGGAAGGCATCAGATAATGTTTATTTTGTGGTGATAAAGATGGGTGGCGTGTTGTTTTGATGGATGCAGTGATGAATGCTGTTGATTGCTGCAACAAAAATGACATTCAGTGTCTTTGTAGGGGGAAAATTAAGTTTCCTGAAGTTGCACATTGCTAAGTTTCTAGTAGAACTAATATTTTTGTGGTAGTATATTCTTCATTATTTCAAGTTATTTTATGTTTTGCCATGAGCTGTTGTGTGCTTTTCTTTCGGTAAACTCGACCTTGACTGACAAAGCTGGAGATGTTTCTGATAAAATAATAATCTCCAGGTTTTTTTTGTAGCCAATTTTATTGACTGTGGTTTTTCAGAAAGCTAAAAAAAAATCCCCAATGAATGTTTTATTTTGTACTTATATGATCATTCAGTTACAGCTCTCCAATCCTCTGTATTTTCTCTATACTATGTTGTTTAACCCCCCTAGATATTTGTTAACCATTGATTTAGTTCAATAAAATATGATTAAAGACGGAAAATAAAGACGGTCAGTTAACAAGCTTGCTAGCACGTTAGCTAATAGGCTAGTGACCAAGCTACGTTAGCTTGGTTACTAATGGGACAATAAGTTCACACTTTATTGAAAAGATGTATTTGTGCTATTGATTCTTGTGTCATAACTGCCTATAAACTATTTCTGTTTTGAGAAGCAGTTATACTCCAACATATAGGGGAAAAATAAGAGCTAAACTGAGCTAAGGGTCAGCTTGTTAGCTCGTAGAAAAACCAATGGTTAGTGTCATCGTGGGTTTATACTTGATATATAGTCATATATTAAAGGTGCAGTGTGTAAGATTTGTATGCTCTATTTTCAGAATAAGGCAGACATGGGATATAATATTCATAACTATGTTTTCATGCATGTATAATCACCTGAAAATAAGAATCTTCATATTTTTGTTACTTTAAAATGATCCTTTCATATGTGGGAGCGGGTCCTCTTTCATGGAGGCCGCCATGTTGAAACACCGTGTTTCTACAGTAGCCCAGAACAGACAAACTAAATACTGACTGTAGACAGGGCCTTTCAAGTGTTTGTGTCTTCTTTACACTAGGAAGACAAGGGTGACGTGAGGAGATTGCAATACACGAATCCCACCACTAGATACAATTAAATTCTACACACTGGCACTTTAAGTTAGCTAGCTTTAGCAAAAACACTGGGTAACTAGTTAGCTAATTTATAGCAATCTTTAAGGAGCTAGTTAGCCAGCATTTTGTTAATCTACATCAACTGATAACCAGCTAATTATCGAATAGCTAACGTTAGAAAAACACTAGCTAGCATTTTGACTTAAGATGTGACAGGTCACCCAGCAACATTAACCATCTTCAATTTTTGTTTTTAAACATAGATTCGTTAGCTTGGTCGCCAATGGAACAATAAGGTGCCACTTTATTTTAACATTGTGGAGCATTTACACTCCAACAAGGATGATGAAATATATTTTCTTTATTTGGACTGTACATTCTCTCCGTTAGCTCTAGCAAATTTGAGTTGAACTGGATTTTTAAGGTTGGCCTGTCATTACTTCACCTACACCTTTTGCTAAATTTACAGTAACCTGTTCTGTATCTTGCTCCTCATGATTTAGGACATTTTTTTTATAGATCAATGGTGTCTCTTGTCACAACCATGTGGGCTTTCGGGTGACAGTCTAGTTGTCCTCCTACATGAAGGCCTGGAGCTCCAGCACAACAAGCTTTTCTTACTTTTTGCCGACACTATATTTGAACTCATCCATGCAAATTGGGGACACATTGCTCAACTCTATCCTTGAAAACACCTCCCAGTCTGCAGACCTGGTGTTCTGTTATATTCTACCGTGCAGCAGCTGTAGCAGAGAAATACAGTAGTTTGGTGTTCTGCCTCTGGGCTCGCTGCCTTTATAGCAGTGACCTTGGGCTTGGGCAATTATATTTCAGAGCAGTCCAACCTGAGATGATTCCTCATGAGCTAGTGAGTGTGACTCACTGACCCCAAAATAAAACACATCAATGTAAACACCAGTGTGTGCAACGAGGACAAAAGCATCTCAGATAAATAAGAAGACACAGCAGCAGGTTAGTGTGATGAATAACGCTGCTGGAGTTTTTAGTTTTATGGTTTGGATGCCTTCCAATGCAGGCACCTAAACTCACCACATATTTGCATGATTGCCTTATTCACATACCCCTGTGTGTATAAAACTATATTTATATTCATACTTTCCTGTTTAAATGTTCTGTCTCTGAACTGACCGGAGGTCACAAGCTTTTCTAATTCCACATCAGGCCACATAAACCCAACCACAAGAGCAGTCTTATGTAAGACTGCCCTCTAGTGATAAAACATACACTTGCATTCATTCATTTATATTCCACTGTCTGATTTTAAATAAATGTGCCTCTTATCTGCGTGTCCCGCCCCACAAGATGCCACAAAAGCTGCAGATTTATTGTTTTTTTTTTTGGTCATTTATTATCAATAATATCAGCTCAAAGGTCCTTAAAATTCTCAAAAAATGCCCTTATACCACAAGAACAGACCCTGTTGTTAGAAGGACATTAAAACACACCTTTTAATTAACATCTTTGGCATTACTACATCTTAAAAAATTAAAACTGTACAGCTCTTTTCATTTAAAAAACATATAGTACATATATTTATATGCTCTAGTTCCTTATGTTTCTATTTAATGCTTGTTATGCAGTAAAATACTTGATAATAAACCTGTTTCTGATTCTCTTATGCTGCTATATCACATTTAGTAGTTGTATTATAGCAGCAGTAGTACTGGTAGTATAAGTAGTAATAGTACTAGGCTAGTATAGTGGTGGAAATGCAGATTATCTGTAAGTTAACAACCAACCACTGTTATTTGTACACTGTTTATTTTTCTTGTTTCTTTCATCAAAACAAAAACTGAAGTTTAAGTGTCGTTTTTACACTTTATGCTAAGCTAAGCTAAGCTAAGCTAAGATAACCTGCTACTCGCAATAGCTCCATATTTACGGTACAGACGCGATTGTATTTTATTACTCTCGATAACAAATCAAATTAATTAAAGGAACAAACTTCCAAAACCATCCAATGAAACGCAGTCCTTGATAATACTGGTTAGCTTAGCACAAAGACTGGAAACAGGGAGAAACAGTTAGCCTAGCAGCACCTTTAAAGCTCGTTAATTAACATTTTATATCTTGTTTCTTTCATCAAGACAAAAACTGAAGTTTAAATATTGTTTTTACCACAGACTCTATAAAACATGGATGCCATACCCGTGATGTTACCTACAGGTTTTTAAAGAGACTGAGTGTGGTGGTGTTTTTTTGCACCAGGCTGTAAACATGTTTATTTCTGCTGTGAAGTTGGACATTTTAACATGGGGACTTACGGAGACTGACTCGCTTCTGGAGCCAGCCTCAAGTGGACGTTTGAGGAACTGCAGTTTTTGATAATACTTGCATACTTTTACTTTAAATGAGTATTTTCGCTGTTTCCTGGAACTTGGCAGCATGATTCCTCATCACACACACTGCCTTTCACACGATAACAGTGTAGGCTGCTCAGCTCCATGAGTGCCATCCTTACATGCATCATATTACTGTACTGAGTGAGTGGGAGCACTCACTCAGTACAGTAATATGATGCATGTAGGGACGGCACTCATGGCTAACATGCTAATCACAGGTTGATGAGCATCTTCAGCCCAGCGAAGTCGACGATGATGATAGTTGAGACAGGTTTAGTCATCTTCCTCCACCGCTTGCATGCTAATGAGCTTCTTTACTCCGTGTCCATCGCCACGGTAACAGATGGCAGTGACAACACAAGGCTAATGTTAATATTCAGTGATTTTTGACTGTGACTGGGAGCCGCGCAGGCTGCTCAACCCTGTTATGGTGGCAATCTGTTCAGTTTCACAGGACTCAGGGTTGGGGGAGTTCAGCCCAGTGAGAGTTGTTGGTTTCAACATGAGGAGATTGACGTCTGTCTCTAAATGTGAAGCTACCAGCTTAGCTTAGCTTAGCTCAGCACAAATACTGGAAACACTGTGCAACTTTTCAGAGTTTAAATCACGTTGATGCCACACTGACTTGTAATCAGGTGAATGGTGTCTCTGTCATTCGTACGTCTGTTCTCACACTATGTAACTTCTCAACTCTCAGAGTTTCCTGATGGACAGTGAAGCAAACTGCTGCTGACTGTAGCTGCTGTTAGCTTATGTTAGCTCAGTTTTTTAGCCGGGGCTGCCCAGACCGTGAGCTCAGAGCACTGGGGGGAGTGTTAGTGTTTGTACCACATGAGTTTTGGACCACCGAGAAAAAGAAGAAGAGGTTGACAGGGACTGCCGACGTGGAGCTGAGCTGGTGTCGTGCCAGAACCGGAGCAGGGCAAGTAACCGGCCTCTGTAGACTTAATGACAGAGGAGAGTGAGTGAGCAGGAGGTTGCTGGACCAGAGTAAATCTGGGACTGACGTTGGCGAGAGCTTGGTGAAATAAAAGGCTGAAAGACAGACGCCGAGCTGGGCTGACTGCTGTTGGACTAGTTAGTAATATTAGCCAGCTGCTATGTCTGGTGATGATTGGCTTGATCATGAGTAATGTAATCATGACAAATACACGTGTACAGCTGTCCATATTCAACACAGTGGGATTACACTCTGAAACTGGAGGTGCTAAATCACGAAAATACACATTTCTACCTGCTTTAAAGTCAGTTTAAAGTGCTTTCCTCAAGGGCAGCAGCTCAATGTTCCTGCAGCAGATCTGTAAAATTTGTCTCTACCTGTCTCCATGCTGTGTTATGATTCAATCTTCGAGTTCAAGGTCAGACTTTTCGAAAGATGTTTCCAGTCATGTACTCGAATCAACAACAAAAAAAGAAAAAAATGTTAACAGATCATCACCGTGGCAACATTACTTCAAAAGATGACAGGAAAACTTTGAAAAGACGAGTGTCTCTCGGTTTAAAGTGACATTTAAAGCTTGTTGCTTCTACGACTGACTCACCGCAAACTCAAGACCATGAACACACTCCCACTCTCCTGACCCTGTGCAAATGGGATTTGAATGATATATATATATATATATATATATATATATATATATATATATATATATATATATATATATATATATATATATATATATATGATAAAAATGTCCTGGAATACCAAGTTACTTAGCAACAACAAGCATGATTTTAGCAGCAACTGAACATGAGAAAACAGAGGGAGGGAGTGAGAGATAATCACATTGATGGTAAAATTACAAAAATCCATGCATTGATTTGAAGCAGTGATTCTTATGCTGTGCTTAGAAATGAAAGTAAACCATAAAATTTAAACCCCAGAGCCGTCATCTGGAAACAGCAGTTAACCAGATGCACACTTTACGGCATCGTATTTCATGTAAAAAGCCTTAAATCAATATGTAATCAACCCTCAAGCCCCAGCAGCTCCTCAATCACATATTTTAGTTAAAATATGGTGAATTTAATTAAAAAAAGATAGAAGAAACTACTGTCGGTGTACTGATAAGAGAGGATGGCTCACTCTTAAAGAAAAGTTCACAACAATTTAACGTCACAGCAATGTACCATATTATTTTATCATTAAATTACAGTATTGTACTGTGTCTTCAAACACAATATAACTGTAAAAATACAGTAATTTAATGTAAAATTACAATATGATATTGTATTAATCATCTTTAGTTACTGTAAGTTCATGACAATTTACAGCAATGTACTGTTTTGTCATGGCAACTAACATTACAGTAAAACTACATTATTTTATTGCTAAATTACATTAGAATTACTTACTTTATGTATTATATCTGCAATTCAGTGGCTAGTGAACTAAATTTTCATTAAAATACTGTTGCATTTGTTGCATTTTACCACAGACGAAGATAGGCTTCTTTTCAATGAATATTTGCTTTACAGAGCTTTAGAGCGACTTTCAGCTCATGCACATGCAGCTTGAGTGAAAAAGCTCTAAAAACCCACTGCACACTACACTAAAGGTTGTAAACATCAGACAGACTCAGTTAGAGACTAGCTGGTGTACATAGTGGAGCATTTAGCAGCTAAAAGTCCAGATATTTCCCTCAGGAGGTGGTGGAGACCAAAAATGGAGTTAAAAGAGAGAATGTATGGGCACAAACACGACTCTGTAACTGCAACTGTCTGCTAACGAGTTCATCATATGAACTTTAAAACGTGTTCAGAGCTTGTTTCTGCTGCCAAAGTGGCAAAAATGGTTATTGGTTATTCCTTATTGGTTTAAGGAACAATGTAAGCAATTCATATTTAATGTTGTACTGTTGGCAATAACTATGTTTAGATTTGACGCCTCCAGAGCAGCTTTGACTTGAGATGATTGACGTGCTGTAAATCTGTTCTGTTTGGGTGGATGAATTGAGGGTCACCACAGTTTGCTTTGCCAGGCTTCAGTCTTCAGTCAGAGACAGTGAATTAGCTGAAGTTGCTCTTCACCTCAGCTGGTGCTGTGTGGGCAGACAGTCTAACACAAGCAAGGAAACTTTTATATCCCTTTAAAATCATTTTTTCTTCCAGTCAACAGTGATGTTTTTCACCAGATCTTTTTTTGATGGATGTAAAGTCAGTTTTGGGATTGGGAAATGTCACAGTGGTCAAGCTGCTGGGAAAACCTCCATTTCAGACAAAGTCATGTACCTGTGGAGGCAAGTGTAATACTGTGTGTTCTTTGCATAATTTATAGACGCTGACAGATTATTCTGCTGCTGTGGGGCGACACGGGAGCGTACGGGATTATGCTTTAGCTGTTCGTCTCCCCATCTGAGGGATCTGCTCACAGCTAAGAACCGCTTTGCATAAACGGCGAGCGATGATGAAGCTCTTTAATGTCGAGTCTTTATTCCTTCTTGCTGCTGTCACCGTGTCTCTGACGGGTGTTTTACTATGAAAATCAGCCATAAAACACAAATTGGTCACAAAATACATAACTGCACCTTGATCTTTCAAGCATGACTGAATAAAGAGGATCAGCCAACATCATGACCACTGATAGGTGAAATGAATAACACTGATTATCGTTATCATGGCACCTGTCAGTGGGTGGGATATATTAGGCAGCAAGTGAACATTTTATCCTCAAAGTTGATGTTAGAAGCAGAAAAAAGAAGACTAGACGAAGCTCTTGTGGGGTGTTGTTCAAAAGTGGTCCAAGGAAGGAAAACAGGGTCATGGGTCCAACAGACGAGCTTCTGTAGCTCAAACTGCTAAAAAAGTTAATGCCGGTTCTGATAGAAAGGTGTCAAGAAAGGTGGCATGGTCTGAGTATGATGCTTTGGGTGATATTCTGGGAAACCTTGGGTCCTGCCATCCATACAGATGTTACTTTAGCATGCACCATCTACCTAAGCATTGTTGCAGACCATGTACACCCTTTCGTGGAAACGGTATTCCCTGATGGCCTCTTTTGCAAAGATGGTTCAGGAATGGTTTGAGGAAAACAACAACCGTTTCAAGGTGTTGATTTAGCCTCCGAATTCCCCAGATCTCAATCAAGTCGAGCATCTGTGCCATCGCTTGTACAAAGTGACACAAACACATTATTGAGAAAAGAAAAATATAGAATAAAGTCAGTCTTCTTGCTTAGACCTACACTGCCCAACGGTTCCCAACATGTTTTCCTCAGAGCCCCCTCTATTTGTATCTAAGAAAAGCTAAACCCTCCCCAAAAGAAAAACATGTCAGGTGTGATGTTTGTCTTTCCTGATGTCATGGCTTGATGCCGTCATTAGCGAGCTTCTCGACACATTCTCACTGAGCCCTGTCATGTCCTTCGATAAAACCAAACTTAAAAGAACTCTGGAGACATGGTTTCTTTTTTTGGCGCTGCTGAGTCACCAACACTCTTTTCCAGGCATGAAATAATAACACAGGAAAAACGAGGAAAAGCTAGCAGTTAGCCGACTGAGAGGTCAAAGGTCACAGTGAGAAGACAAAAACAACTTTACATAAACAGAAATTAAATGCATTGTAAAAATGTTTGTAGATTTTACAGTGAAAAACTGTGAAACCATGATGGTAAAAGTAAAATATGCCATGAAATATGAACTATGTATCATAGTTCAAAACCTTCATTTATACAGAATTTTAAGGCAAGAGAATACAGAATAAAGTAGTATTTTACATTAGAGACTGTTAATTGTACAGTAAAACACTGTAATATTTTCATTCATGTGGTATTTCCTTGTGGTTAAAATTCTGTCAACCACAGCTTCCAGTTTTTTACAGTAAAACAACAGTTTTTTTTTTACAGTGTGGTTTAAGAAGGAAAAGTGAGATTAAAAGAGTTTTTCTCACAGAGAGTGGGTGTATTAACTGTTCTGTGGATGGTATGATTAAGCCTTGCACGCATAAACTTGGCATAACTTTCATTTCAAACAAAAATATCCACCATTTGGAGAAGATTTGTGACAGTAAAATCCTGCTTTTACATGAATGCATGAGTCATAATAATCTACTGATAACAGTCACAGGAGCCTTTCTCCTGATTATATTAGTACTTTTACTCAAGGAAAGAATCTGAATACTTCCTCCAGCACTACCTGAGAGCACAGCGTGAAAACAAACCCACTCCAAACATGAACAAATCCATCCTACCTTCGTATCCTTGGCTGGTTGACAGTCGATCTGATGGGAGACAGAGGCAGTTTGGTTCATCTTTGCTTCTTTATCTAACACTGCACTCGACTCCCAGCAGCTCAATCTTAAAGTTTCCTCCGACTACTGCTTCTTCGAGCTGACCAAAGCAGAAACTGATGCTAATAATACTGAACTGAAGGCTGCAGAGCTGCCGCACCTCGTCGTTATTGAAGCTTTCACCAGAGGCGATTACATTTAAGTACACAATCTGTTTTCCATCCTTAGGTTTCTCTTCTCTCGCAGCCTTCCCTCCTCTCTCTCCTCTTTCTCTATCTTCTTCTGCAAGTATGTGCTGCTTCATACGCAGCTGACAGACAGTTCATAAACCAGGATGTTTGCCAGTTCCTCCCACATACGAGGACGTTTCTTGATCAGAATGCAAATTTGCTCTAGGCAAAAATATTGCAGGCGTTTTGGTTTGAGCTTTAGAAGCATTTCTCTGACGTTCTTATTCAAAGCGACTTAGAGCAAAGGTTTAGTGCTCGGATAAAAGACGGTTTTTGACAGGATTCATGCTGATGAATGAACGTTAAACTCAAACTTTGACCCTGTTGCTGTTTTGTCTGAGAAAAGAAGCACAATGTGGAGAAACTGGAAGCTTTACAGACAGATATTTGGTACAGTATTCATGTTTCGTGGTGGAAGAAGTACTCAGATCTTTTACTGAAGTAAAAGTACCAAAAGTACACATGCAGAATGACTCAGAATAATCCATAATAATTATATCACTATATTGTAATTGTGAATGCATTAATGTGTTCACTACTTTATATCCTGCTAGATAGCTTTCCCCTCTGGGATCAATTAACTTAATCTATAATAATACATCATTTATCTGTTGATTTGTATTGTTAAACAAAAGTACTTGAGTAAATGTACTTTCCACGACAGGAATTTGTATTTTTGCTAATAGCTAATATTACTTACAGTTCAGTGTTTCTTTCAGCCTTTTAACTCACCGAGCTCTCGCCAACAACTAAAAGTCAGTCCCAGATTTACTCTTGTCCAACGCCTTCTTGCTCTGTCAACGTCCTCTTCTGTCTCTTCTCCTCTGCCATTATGTCCATAGAGGCTGCTGAGCCTGCTTACATTGCCCGCTTGCCCAGCTCCTGTTCTGGCACAACACCGGCTCCACTCCCTGAAAACCTCCTCTTCTTCTTCTTCTTCTTCTTCTTCTTCTTCTTCTTCTTCTTCTTCTTCCCGGTGGTCTAAAATGCCTGTGGTACAAACACTAACACTCCCCCGGTGCTCTGAGCTCACATTAGCTAACAGCAGCTACAGCTGGCAGCTGAAAACGTTTTTCTCGTGAATGTTTTGGCGTATGTTGGTCCTCAAAGGACCGCAGTGCTCCAAACATATGATGATCTTACAGACCGTGATGCACCGCTGTGAATTAAATGATCCAATAGTATATAAAATAGTTAAAGTGGGCTCATTAAAGCAGTAAAATGCAACATTAGAGTAGCAGGAATATGGATCCAAAAATATAATTTTACTGCACAATGAGTACTTAATACTTGTTCCCGACAGGATGTGAAAAATTTATGCCCGTCGTTGTGGCTCAGCCTCATACTTCTATGTACGTGCTCGTGTTAAATCATCCCTTTTCCCAGACTTGTTGTTATTTGTTACAGTAAACTGTTGTCCCCATTAAAAATTTATGAGCATGATTCATATTTAATGAGCTGGCTATTCTCCATACTACTAATCATATTTATTTGTGAGGATGATCACTGTCAGTGAGGGCGTACTACAGCTTTGAACATTGTAAACTCTCACCAGCACAGTTTCTATTGGATTCACTGTCAACGTTTATAAAGAAGGAGGTCAATGTCCATCAGATATGTTGTTTTTATATGTAACCTGTGGAAATCGCAAAGGTATTAATCTTTATCCTTTATCATTTTTCCTGTCTCAAACTTGTGTGTTAAGTTGTAACATTAAATAATACAAAGGGAGCCATTAACCATGTCTCTGTGATATTTAAATCAAAGGTTATTTAATAGAGTTGCTCTAAGTAAACAGACAGAAATAAACCAAAGAAAATTATGATGAATGTTCGCCCTTCACAGAACATTTCTAAAGGTTATCCTGCTGTAGAAAAGATGCTGATATCTTTGCAAGCAACATTACTCCGCCTCGACTCTCTGTGATTTACAGAGTTTCCTAATAGACAGTAAAGTAAACGGCTGCCAACTGTAGCTGCTGTTAGCTAACCACAGGAGTTTTCGACCACAGAGAAGAAGAAGAGGAGGTTTTTAGGCCTGGAGCTGGTGTCGTGCCAGAACCAGAGCTGGGCAAACGGGGAATGTAACCAGGCTCAGCAGCCTCTATGGACATAATGGCAGAGGAGAAGAGGCCGAAGAGGACGTTGACGGAGGAAGCTAAGAAGAGAAATGAGAGAGTGAACAATATGTACAATAATACAATATGTGCTTGTTATGGACATTTCTCTTTGAACCAACATGTCTCATATTTTAATATACATGTAGACAGAAAGTCCAATGAAACGCTCCCAAAAAGTTAAAACCACTGGACTCTAACATCATTTACATCTTTAAAACTTGCAGAAGTTTGTTTTGCGGCCACTTTCCAATGAAACCTGTCAAAATTTGTTCATGTGTGTAGACTTAAAGAGAAGACATGGTGTCTTTTGAACCAAGAGGCCACCATAGTTTCTTTTCCACTCTCTCGTTTAAGCAGCATATTTATCTTCATATTTTCACCAAAGGTTACGCAAATCATAATATTCCCAATTTGTGCATTTATCATCAGTTTATTATTCCTTTCTTTACCCCATTGTGAAAAAAAAAATGTTAATTTCATACTGCGGTGGTTTTCAGTAAATAATGAAATGCTACTAATCGCAGTGGAGCATCTTTAATTAGAGCAGCTGTGCAGGAGGCGAGGAAGCCGAGCGTAATCAAGACAAACGTTTTCCCAAAGCAGAGTGGGATGTAACAAGCCTGCCGGCCAATGGGGAGCGTTAACAGCTTAATGAGTTAATGAAAAAATGACTTTGGCTGCTTGTTAGTTAATGTATACAATTTTACAATAAATGCCAAGAGTGTTTTGTGCAGGAAAATAGAGCCTGCAGTCCTTTTATCAAGGGATTTTTGTGCTTTAAGTGTTATTTTTGTCAAAGCAGTGCACGTCTTTAATTCAAACCCTTTGATATCAACAAAAAAAAGAAGAAAAAAGTTATTTTTTCTTTATTTTAGTTATTAAATTCTAAGATAAAATATCTTTACTGCTCATTTTCAAAAGAAAATATGGTTTTGGACTCAAATAAGTGAAAAATAAAAGATATTTTCTTCTAGTTTTGAACTAATTAATCATTTAAACAACAATATTTCATGCATTTCATGTGTTTTAGTTCGATTTCAGCACCTCATTGTGCTTGTTCTTCCCAGTTTTAAGTCCTTTAAAGCACCTTAAAGAAAAGCACAGTGCAGACAATAATATATTATATCTTTTTGCTCTCAGTGCCTGGCGGAGATAAAGATATAAACTCTGAAAGATGATACTGGGTGTGGAAGGTAGTCAGAGAGTCGGATGCACCAATAAAAGAGGACATTAAAGCAAACGAGAGAGTGAGAGTGTTTAGTGCTCTGCCTCCTCTTTCCTGAGTTTAATAGTACCTGAGGGTCCTCTGCCTGATATCAAATGTGCTGGTTAAATGGTAGAATACATATAATGTAATATGACTCCATATGCATCAGATAATAATAAAATAATCTAACTGGATTGATATCCTGAAGGAAATCTTTATCTGAGGTTGTTCAATGTAAGACTGAAGGTTAAACAAATACACTGTAATGATATGAGAATAATTTGTGCTGTAACATACAGTAAGTGTAAAATTACAAATAAAGTTGTCTAATAAATGTAGTTGAGTTGAGTAAAAGTATCAAATAACATAGAAATACTCAAATTACAAGTTTAATTACAGTAATAAGTTACTCAGCTGTACTTTGTACACAATTTATTTTAAAATATACTGATATACAATAAATTAATTTAAATTCAATTAATGAGATACAATCAATTTAATCCTATTAATTAAATTAGATTAAAAATCAAATTAAATAAATAAACTAATAAATAATTAACTAAATTATTTATTAAACTAATAAATAATTAAGTTTAATAAAGTTAAAGAAAAATTAAGTTAAAAATAATTGTAAATAAATTAAAAGGAATTGAATCAATTAAAATGAAAGTTATGGAAAAAATTTTGATGTAAAGTGAATTAAAGTTAACCTTTGTATTTTGATGCACCCTCTAAGATTTTTATAAGATTATAAGATTTAGTTCATATTTTTCTTTTCTATTATTGATAAAGCAGAAGAAACTTATATTTGGATTTCTCCCTGTTTTATTTACTTTATTTATTTTACTACCATGGAAGTGTGTTGCGTTGACTCTTGATTGGCAGCCCGACTAATCACTCATTAATCCGTCGTGTTATCGGCTTTGTGGTGGATAAAATTGCTATTTTTACTCTGAGGAAAACGCCATTAGATAAAGAGAGTACAAGTGAGTCGAGGTTTGTTGTATTTATTTTCCTACATTCACACCCCAAATGTTTGAAAAAAAAACAACAATATATTCTGAATAAAAACTGTGCATGTGCAAAAAACCAACAAAATCTCAGTGGGCCGAACCAAAATATTTATATCTTAGAGAAAATAGCAGTAAAATAACCCAAGAGAAGAAAAGATTATATCAAAAAATGTCCCTTTCTTTCCATCAAAATCTCATAGACCGATGTGGCAACTGTCTAATTAGGGGGTTTCCAGCACCATTTTCCCCAGGTTCCTGATTCTCAGGTACCCATCCATGAGGTGGTGGTAGCTGGGGAGGGTCTACCCTTTCTCCTGTATGTTCGGGGTCAATGGGGTCTTCGTCTACCCAATCCGAACTGCTTCTCCTGGGTGCAGGATCAGGTGCTCTCCTGCCTCTGAGGCTAGAACCTCCCAGACTTCCAGGACCGGTCTTGTTCAAAGCATCTTCCCCATCAGAGGGTGGGTGTGGGTGGACAGAAACGACTGGCCGCTCCGCTGGATTTCTCATCTCTTTGATGGTGTTCAGCTTCCTCATAGGAACTAGAGAGCGGGACGAGGAGCGAGGCGATGCACCAGCAAACTGGAGATGGGCTGAGAGACGGTCCACATCGCCCCTACCACTACCTAACATGACATGAGTTTAGTTTAAGACAATATTTGGGTTGGTTTGCTTTTGTTTTTAACTGTTTCCTTTAACTAAGTTCATCAAAACAAAGGTGATCTGGCAAAAAAATCTTGTTGTAATCGCACCAAACTCACCATGACTTCGTCTCCTGAGGGGAAAGGCAGCCTCCAGATCCCCTCCGGGTTGGAGGGAGTAGTACTTTTGAGACCTGGGGATGTTTCGTTCAGGCTGGAAGAAGAGGGAGAGTGAAGGTGAGGAAAAGAAAATGGGGCAATGTATATTAATCTTAAGATCCTTTAAAAACAAAATAACCCACCGGGTCTTGGAAACTTCCAGCACGGATGGTGCGTCTGATGCTTGCGTGGCGGCGAATCAGAATCTCCCTGGTTCTGCTCTCGTCAGGCAAATTGTATTTGTTGGTGTAAGCCATCGTCTGGAAAACATTGAGATATATGTATACATGTAGTAGTTAGTCACACACCATCGACTAACTACACTTGTAGTCATTGTGAATTTAAGTGATGAAATGACACTACATCTCATTAAAAGTAGTTGTAGTCACCTTCTGTCTGATCTTGTACATGTTCTTTGACAGGATGTCATGCATTTTGCTCACGTCAGCAGCCATAAACTTCTTCTTCGGTCGAGACGCCTCCTTCCTCTCGTCACTGATAGGAGGTGAGAGCAATTAACAATGAAGTAGACAGATATATATATATATATATATATATATATATATATAAATATATATATATATATATATATATATATATATTGCTCTGAAATGTTTTTGTTTTTGTTATCGACATTAAGATGGGCGGTAATTAAGATCGGATAAAGGTTTCCGTCTGAAGGAAAAACAGTATCATTACCTACTGGAGCCAAATTAGATTTAGTTTCATGTATTCAGCTGATGCACTCATGCTGACAGTTAGTGGAGGAGTCTTGTGTAAAGACTTTGAGTAATACATTGACCAGTGCATCACTTGTAAGCTGTTATTAAAGGGGGGTGCTGTTATACTGAATATCAGCACGGCTGTGATTCTGTCGTATAATCACAGCTGCGCTGATATTTACTATAACTGCACGACTGCAACACATGAACATTTCCTGAACTCCAGCTTGTTGCCAGCTGTTTTGTATCATGTGATCAACTAGTGAAATAAGAGTCTTTTGACAGTAGCTCTGGTGGAAATATCAGTCTTTTTCTCATCTTGACATTCAGATTAAATCAAACACGGAACCATGGCACCAAACAGGAAACAGGAAACTGGGTAGTTACTTTGGTAACAGCTGAAAACATTCCTAAAAAACCATCTCACACACGTGACAAATGGTGACTTAACAGTGTTTTGAGTCCGTGTTTAATTTGTCAACCAACCAGCTCTTATTTTAGTGAGAAATCTTAATTTTTCTACGGTAATCTCCCACCAAAATAATGCTGGTAGACAGCTGCTGAGTTAATTGTTAATAATGGATTATATTGATGCCGAATTGACAAGAATACTGTCAACATAAGAAATCCTTTATCTCATGTTTCTAGAGTGATGTGTTTTTACGGACACGTAAGGAATTGTTAAAATATCATGTTTCTTAAAGGGAGTTTGGTGTCATATTTTCCCTGGACATGAGAAGCTTTAGTTTAATTCAAACTGCTAATATGTTCATTTTTGAACACTAGGTAACTGTTAAGTATGATATAGTTGACTGCAGTTAGTTATTGGTTTGATTAAAGGTCGTGTATTCATTACTGACTGTGGCTTATCAGGTTTCTTATCAGCTATTCAGTTTCTAACAGCAGTATGCAGTAAATGGTTGATCCTTGTATGTGTGTTGTTAAACTACTTGTAGAAATATGTTCATCTTTGTTACAATCTAAGATAGACGACGACCGTTCCGGTCGTTAGAACTGCAGAGTGGAGAGATACATGTCGTTAAAAGTCTCAGTGCTGTTACGCTCTATATCAGCACTCTTGTAACGACTTGTTCCAATACAATAATTAGTATGATTTAATGGTCGCAAGGTTGTGAAGCTCAGAGTTGCAGAGTATCTCTAGACTTTATGTAGGAAAAACTGTTGTTTTATACAAGTTTTTCCCTTTACGGTAAGACATCTGGTCTTTTTTCAATATGAAAGTTCAAAATAGGAGAGTCTGTAAATCTTACTGCAGAGAAATGATAGATGGTGCTGCGCTGAGGTCTCCAACAGGTGTGTCCAGTAGGTCAATAGCATTCTGCAGCTCCAGTTTCTTATAGAGAGACACAATGCTGGACTCAGCCCTGTGGTCTCGGACCAGAATTCGCGTCAAAACACGATCGTTGAACTTCTTAAACCTGACACAAAAACAAAGGAATAAAGATTACTCAAGCTGCAGCAACTCTGCAAGAAGAGGCCCAAATTTCCTGAATCAATACTTTATAGAGTTGTTTTTCTAACTTGGTGTTCATAGATCGTACTTGTCTTTCCAGTAATAGTGGCTCCATTGTCCACACAAGTCCTCAACACCACAAATAAGGTGTTCCATCACCTGTGCACAACACAAGCATACAAATACATCAAGAAACAATCAATATAATTCAGTGGCTACAGACAGGAACCATTAAAAATCTTAAAAAAACAAACAGCTGCATTACAGTGATAGCTCATACTTGCCCTGGTGTGAATCTCTACGTTGATGGTATGCTTGTCTTTGTTGGTTTTCCTGATGTTCATATATTCTACAATGGGACGGATGCTGATGCCCTGAGAAGACGGTAAAATAATAATAGTAAAAAGGGGTCAGAGAGAATTGCAATGGCACATGTTGCTGTTTTGTTGTAATGGTTTGTCGCCAAGTGCTTGCTCATGGGGCGAATTGTTAGGTTGGGTTGGGAATTAAAATTAAATTGGGTTTCCAAAAACATGTTCTCACCTGTATGAAAACAGTGCATATAATAATGGCAATTGAAGCAGTGACGAAAAGTTCCTTTCTGTTAATACTATCGGGCAAAGTGAAAGCCAGGGCGAAGCAGATTGCCCCTCGCAGGCCTCCGTAGGCGAGGCCAAACTGGTCCTTGTAATTGAACTGGATGGTACGGAACGGGTTGATGATCTGAGTCAGCACCAAAATACCTTCAGGACAAAGTGTTGAGAAGTCACTGGATTTAAAAAACCTGTCTGATTAATGGAGATTTCCAGATATAAACGAGGACTCTCACCAATTACTCTCCAGAAAAAGGCAAACACCAGCGTGAACATAATGTAGGCCCAGTTCCACTCGTGCTCAACCGTTATGGTAATAACACCCAGGAAGAAGAAGATGAGAGTTTCGGAGACAGTCGCCAGCATCTTGACAACATGGCGGATGGTGGTGCAGGATCTCTGCGATACATTCTCCTCCACGTAGTACTTCATAGTTATGGCACATGTAATAATGCTGCAAGGAGGGGAAAAAGTTTGTTTATAACCCTACAGATAAACTCAGCCTTTATAAAGCCTTTATTTTTAGATCTTCTATCAAATGTTTGCAATTATTTTTTTACTAGTTTCAGTGCACCATGGTCCTGTTTAGTCACCTGGGAATGTGGCACAAACAGCTTTTCAACATTGTTACACCTTCATGAAAGTAAACTCTTTAACACACTCAGTGGGTGGGACACTAAGTGGAAGAGCAAGTTTGTTAAGTTGCACAAACATCTGAAGAGTTTGGAGGATAAAGATTCATATCTTGGTGTAAAGTGGTGGAAACACTACCGTAGTTAACTTCAACTCATCTTGTCTACACAGATGCAGAAATACTAGTCCATGCATTTGGTACTTTAAGGCTCAACTTTTTAACTTTAACTAACAATTAAATGTGTTTAACTTAATTACTGTCAATTTATAGTTTTTGACACTATTTGAATGATATTTTACTTTAATTTTATGTTTTGTGATCTCCAAAATGAGTAGACTTTGCTTATAATGCTTGTACTGTATTTACTTTACTAGTATTTTACTTATAAAGTTAGGTACTTCTTCCACCACTACCAGTTGCATGCAGCTAAATAAATATTTTGTAGACAATTGTTTGTTGGTTGGTTGGTTTGTCAGTGGTTTGGCCTACACTTACGCCAAGACGCTGGAGATGGCAAAACACTCAGCCACCAGGTACGCCAAGTAGCTGTACATGAAGATGAAGAGGGGCTCAATCTGACGGACATTGTGGGTGAACCGTGTGGTGAACGCAGCCACAAATCCAAACAGGAGGCCAAAGAAGACACCTCCGAGTGCCACTATGAAGAACCTGGCAACTCCGAGAAACACATCAGTTGATTCAACAACTGGCATGTCTGCCAAAAAGGAAAACATGCTGTAAAGCGCCTGTGGAGAGACAGAAAAAGACGTTAACATATGTGTAGTATGAGGTTGGATAGGGGGATTCCCCCAGGATATCCTTGAAGGCATGTAAACAATGCATGTCCATACAGCTATTGTCAAACAGGTTCAACAACTCAAACACTGCACCAATTAAACCTTTTCGGTCAGGCTGAATATCGTGCCAACTTTATCATTACCAACTGGCAACATTCAATAATTTTCTTTTGGTTGCAACTGAAGGTGATCAGTGCCAGGAAGGGTTGAGAGAAACCTGCCTCCCAATCGAAACCCAGCCAAAGAAAATGTAGGCTTGGCATTGACGAACTGGCCAAACTAGACTAGAGGGAAAACTGCAGACTGCAGGCAGTCTTTTTCCACAAATATTCAAAACCCCAACTGCTTTTTGCCAAAGTTATGGTTAAGTTCAGAAGTTTTCAAAAGTGAGAGTGCTGTTTTCAGAAGTGAGAGAGTTGAAGGTGAGGCACAGTTGTGAGGTGTCAAAATTCTCACTACTTTTCAGCATCATAACTAAGTCAAATCTTAACACACAGACATGACAGACACTTTTTTTTTTACATTCAGTGTGATTAACACTTCCTGAGGATGTCATTTTCTTCATAAGTGTAAGTCTGTAAACCTTTTATAAATCCTCTTTTTAAACATGCCTGAGAATCATTATGTTTTTAAGTTTTCCTCAGTATCAAAGTATGCCAGTGATGTCTGTGCATACAAGGTTACATTGCAGACAGGAGGTGCTAATAGCTAAGATATTTTTATGGCCTTTTTCAAGCTTTTTATTTGACAGAGACAGCTGAAGAAGTGACAGGAATGTGGGGAGAGATGGGGAATGACATGCAGCAAAGGGCCTGGGCCACTGCGAAAAGGACTGAGCCTCTGTACACAGGGCGGATGCTCTACCAACTGAGCTAACCAACACCCCTTGGCACGCTTTTGATGGTGCTAAGTAGCCAAACTTTAAACAAATACAGGCTCGAATTGTGGCTAAATACATCAAATCTCTTTTGATGTTTGCAGGATAAAATCTGTCCTTTAATGCTATGAAGGTGTCAAACTATGACCCCATATCCATAATAGTGGATTTCTAGGCTTATATCACAAACAATACTTTATCCCCCAGCTTATTAGTATTCAAGACTAGATGGCAAAACAATCTATTTTTACAGATACAGTCCACGCAAACAAACAAACGCCCCCCTGTACTCACCACAGTGACAGCATCATTGAACAGTCCCTCTCCAAATATGACTATATATATCTGTTCATTGACTCCCATGTCCTCAAACACATTCAGAGCAGCCACGGGGTCCACGGCCGAGATGATGGAGGCAAACAGCAAGTTTTCCTGCAATGAGGACAGTTTATTTGGTTTGGTTTGAAGTGTATTGACCTGCTTTCCCACACTGTCAGAGGTAGGTAGTTGACGACAAACACTAGCGTGAACAGTCATTGTGCAACTGGAGATGTCTAAATTTAGCTTTAATCCCTCTTTCTTGGATGTGTTGACCTTAGAAACAACGGTCATTCAATCATATCGCTTATTATGGCATGGCGTATGATATGGTACCTACAGAACCTTCAATAAAAAAAAAAGGTTTTTCTTTGCTTTAATGGTTTGTGAGCCAAAAAGACTGGAAACTGGCAGTAGCAGAAAGGTGGTATCTTGCCCAAATTCCCCTCAGAAGTGTGCTTCATTACAGATTTGCGTGTCTGGTGCTTAAACTTTTAAAATAAAAGCTAAATCACACACATATAAACATTAAACTTCACCTTTGACCTTTAAATCAGAGCAATCCTTTCAGATACAGTCTTGTGCTTCCTGTGATTTTCTTTTACTGACCTGCAGGTTGATATCCTGAAGTCCAAACACCTCAAACTGGCAGATGGCGAAGAGGGAAAGCCCGATGCCGACACTGTTCCACAGGGTTCCCACAACAGCGTACCACAGCACCGTGCCTGTGTTTTCGAAGAACGGCCTGGTGGGCATGAAGTAGCCGCTGTCGAGGACAATTGGTGGGAGCATGTAGAGGAAGAAGACGTTGGAGCTGAGGACGGCGGGGGGCTCCTCTTTGACTGCATGCATGATGCCTCCAACGATGAGGCCGATCACGATCAGGAGGCAGGACTCAGGGATCCAGATGGTGATTTTATGGTAAATGTGGAAACCTGAAGAAGAGAATGAAAAGATGGATGGACTCCTGTGATGGCCTTATACAAAGCAATCATTTCTTTATGCACAAACATAAACCTCAACACAAGCGTTCCATCCAAACTTACCAATCTTGGCAAAAGAGGCCAGCAGTACCCACAATGTAAACTCAAAGGGGACCTGGATCCGAGGGTAGTCCATTGTAAACACAGGAAGCCTGGCCCTCTCCTCTTCAGGGAAGGCCTGGGGTTCATTGTTGAAAGGTTTGACAGTGGGAAGGTTGCCCGGCTGTGCAGGTTGTGACTTCTGAAGCTCACATTTCCCTCCAGAACAACAGAGGAAGAGGAGCAGAAGCATGCAAAAGACTCCTCTCTCAGTCTTGACTTCATACAAAACAAAGGTCCCCATTTCCACTGGTCAGCACAGATCAAGTATGTCCAACAAAAGTCATAAAAAATGAAATTATGAGTCCTGAGACATTGAAAAAAGTTTGTTGTGCAGCTTCAGAAGGCTGTAGCCATTAAAAAAACTACAGTAACAGCTGCCATTTAGGCCATGAAATCCAGTCCATGTCCACAACAGTTAAATATGAAAGTTTCAACTGGAAAAAAAAGAAAGTCCTCCTCCTAACCACTTTTAAAAAGATCCGTCTGAGGTGCAACTCATTTCTGGTTTCAGGTGTTGTTGAACCTGCTTGTCACACACCTCTACGTCCTGCTTACAGGGTGGAGCTCATTATGACAACAAGTCTTCAGTGACATGAAGACAAAACAGGAAGACTGCAATGTGTGTCATGAGACAAACTGCTGCTCTGATTAAAATGAACTTTAATGAATTAAACATAACAGCACAGCTTTTAATACAGGTGTTGAGACCTGCGGTACCAAATAAATTCCACAAGATGGAGATAGAAGGCAACTGTTCTTCCTCAAGTGTCCTCAACAGTGATTCTACTGAAGAAATGGGCAAGTTTAATGTTTATTTATTATCAATTATAGTACCCTCTGTTAATATTTAACAAAGCAAATGGGTAGCAAAGATAATACATGATATACGATGACAAGACAAAACAAAAATGAAAGCAAACAAGCACATTTTGCTGTGATAATTATAGTTGTTGTGGTGGGGAAACCTCTTGTGTTGTCAGAGGGTAATATCTGTGAAAAAATAATATATCTACAGGTAATTATTCATTTATATCTATATTTACTCACTTATTTATTTATTTATACATTTATTTATTTATATTATTATTCATTTGTCTCTGTTTTCAACATTTATTTGTTCATTTATTTCTGTATATCTACATTTATTTATTTATTTATCCACCTATTACATACCTATACATATTTATTTATTTATTTATCATTTGTTTCTACAATTATTCATTTTATTTATGTATTTCAACATTTATTTATTTATTTATGTATATGTACATTTCTTTTATTATTTTTATTTTTTATTTTATTTATTTATTTATATTATTATTCATTTGTTTCTGTTTTCAACATTTATTTGTTCATTTATTAGTTATTTATTGTTTGTTTGTTTCTACAATTATTCATTTAGTTCTTTTAGTTAGTTAATTTTAGTTCATTTATTTTTGTATTTCAGCATTTATTTATTTATTTGTATGTCCTTCATATGACTTGTTGCAGAGCAGTAAAAACGTGTTTTTATTTATCTATGAATAAATAAATAAATAAATAAATAAATAAATAAATAAACATTTTGTCATTCGGTCTTTAGAGAAATCTACGTGCTGCGTACGAGTGCTTGCGTGATGACGCCACCAACGTGCCTTCGCAGGGGGGCGTGGCCAGCGGGCTGTCTCAGTTGAAACAGACTCACACAGGCAGAGTGCGGCAGTTTGAGGACGAGCTGCCCCAAACAGTTTGTCTGTTAGCCGACAAACGGATGATTTAACAGCACACGGAGCTGAACCGGTGAGTTAACGACTAGTGAGGGTTCAGTTGAATTAAAAACACGGAGCGGAACGAGTCGGATAAAGCGGCTAATGCTGCGTCTTTTGTCGGTGTCGGTGTTTATACTGTTAGCGTTAAGTTCAGAGACGGAAGCTTGTTTGTTAGCACGTAGGACAGCAGATTATTGGCTTTTAAATGAGAAATATGAGAGGACACACAGACAAGGAGTGACCTAAGAGCAAGATAGGACGTGAATAAACATAAATAAGGACATAAAATGGGTTAAATATAGGTTTAAAGTGGCTTATAACACCTCTGACAGGACATATATGATGCATAAATGAGTGTGGCAGGCTGCCTGTAGTGTTACATAACCTCCATGCTGCGTGTGTGTGAGTGTAAACATACAGTATTTTTCTGCCATGTCATGTTTGGATGATTATTTATGATGTACATCATCCTCACACACACACAGATGTGTGTTCATACTGCTGACTGTGTGTGTCTGGATGCTGACATGTGCTGTGTTTGTGAGTTTGCATGTTGTCCACACATTTCACTGCAGTCTCTCTCTCTCTCTCTGCTGGTGTTGAGTTTCGCTGTGCAGGGAGTCAAGGTCAGCGTGGACATCGATTTTAAAAGAAGAGCTGCTGCTGATGATGATGATGATGTTTTTGTAAGGAGGAGGAGGAGAGTTGACCTGGTTGGAGATGAGGCCCCGAGACTAGACTCAAAGTTTGAGTCCAAGTCAGGGCGAGTTTGTGTTGTTTTATATCTACTTTGTTCAAATCATAGACTGCATAAAACATGGATGTAGTGTCTGTGACGTCACCCGCAGGTGTGGGGGCAAAGACGTCGACCTGAGGCGGGCCGAACATGGGGACTTATGGAGACTGACTCACTTCTGGAGCCAGCCTCAAGTGGACGTTTGAGGAACTGCAGTTTTTGGCTTCACTTCACAGCTACAGAGGTTGCCGCTTGGTAGAGTAGAGCTACGTTAGGTGTTGTTGTGGGGTTGTTATCAGGTACCGCCCATGCTCGTGGTACTTTCAGCAGGGGGCGCTGGCCCGGATACACATGCACGTTATAAACAATCCACATATGTTAGGTAGTGAATTTTCTGCAGTTAAACTGTGGGAATGTTAGAGCACTGTAGCAAAGTGTCTCTCAGGAAGTGTCTCTTTTCATCACTGTAACAACCGACCACAGGGCTGTCTGCGGTAAGCCAAGCATGAAGCAGTACAGTACTAACAAATGCAAACTTTATTACCACTTTTTATACAAAACTGCTCTCCTGAGATGATGCTCATCACTCGTCACTCATTGTTCTTACAGTCATGGCAGTCTAGAGCAAACGAGGTGTTCTTGTTGTCTCGTGTAGCGTGATACGCCACATTTAGGAACCTTTTTGTATAACTGTATAATATTTCTTTTCCTCTTTCTACTCATTTACTGGCAGTACAACGTCAATTTAACTGATTAGTCTTGATATCCATGACTCATTTAAGTGCTTTATTAAGCAAAAATGCCAAACACTAGCTGCTTCCAGCCAGTTTTGAGTTGGTTTGGAGCAACTTAAAGATGTCAGCTTGAGCTTTAAATCAACAGATTCATAGATTATTACAAAATACTTGCAGTCAGTGGAACTTTAATCGCAAATTAGGCACTGTTTCATTCGTTTCTATCGCAACTGATTAATTAGTTTAGTCTATAAAATATCAGAAAATGTTCAGTTTTCTAACATTTCTGACAGAGAAAAGCAGCAAATCTTCACGTTTAAGCAGCTGGAAGCAGCAAATATTTGTCTAATTGATTAATTGACTTATCGTTTCACCTCCAGTAATTTTTTGGCTGGATTGAGCAGCCTTTATGTGAGACGTGAAGCACATTTTCTGTCGGCTCGGTATTGATTTGTTAGTGTTCGTTTCTGTGTTTTTGTGGTGACTCATCAAACTCTCCCACTCGGCTCAGTCAGGTCGAGCAGACGCCTGTTGATTCCTCCTCATCTGTATCTCCCTCTGTTTCCTCTCGTCATACGACATATTTACAGAGAACACGTGTGTGTGTGTGTTTGCGACCACACAGATGTTACATCCCGTCTTGGTTTCTAAAGATGGAGGAAGGGGGAGAATGTAGACGACGAAATAATGAGGGGATTCAGATGGATGGACGCTCAGTGGGTCGGTAATGAGCTGTGTCATCCTCTCAATAACACATCGGCCTCGTCAGAGAGCGTCTTACAAAACATTTCTGTGCCGGATAAAGTCAATAATTACAGCATAAAGAAAACAAATTATCAACAAATGAAGTGAAAAATCAACTTCAGGAGACCATGGTGGCATCTTCATGTGTCTTTTTTTGATAATAATAATGAACTTTGTTTATATAGCACCTTTCAAAACACAGTTACAATAAAATAAACCACAATAACAATACGCTAACAGCAATAAATCAATAAGAAGTATAATTTACACGAGAGGCGAGAGCTGAAGTTTTCCTTCAACTTGAAATAATCAAAAAGCAGAAATTAAAAGCAGATACATTTTTAATCGATTGATTGTTGCTCCAAAGAAAATCTTTAAAAGAAAAACGAGGAGTGTTGTTTTTTACTGTTTAATATACTTTATTTCAACATGAATTTGCTATTATGTTTGATTATTTGTCATCACAGTCAAAGAGTAATTTAGAGAAGAAAGTATTTGTAGTTTCTCTTTGAATGTTGCATTGACCCATCAGTGTTCAGATATCATCTGACAGCACTTCAAGATCTGTCTCGATGTTTTTACGTTGCAGAACATCTTGAGATCTTTCTTTTTCCCTTCTTGTAAAGCACACGCACACTTTCTTCAGTGTCTTGTCGACATGTGTTCAGTTAGGACGGTCTGCTCTCGTCGCAACAGACCAATTAATTATTGATGAGCGTTTGGGAAAATGGAGAGGCATCAACAAGAAGAGTGAAACCTGTGAGTGTGTTGCCAAAGATAGGACCAACACATGGAATGAAACGTGATTAATCTCCATCACTGCTGCAAAAAAATATCTGTTTTAATGAAATATTTAACTTCAAGTCTCTTTGATTAAGTTTTTAAGTTCTTCAGAATATTTTGGATATTTTTACATCAAACTTCTCATTTGGCTCGTGTTACTGTAATTTAGTTCCTACAGCACAGAGAACAATTTGTTTTTACTTCTGTGTAGAGCTCAAACTCAAAAAGGTTTTGAAGCTTTTCTTTGCCATGTGTGATGATAAATTAAATATCTTTGGGTTTAAACAATGTTATGTTGATGAAAAACTATTTTGAATTTAATTTATCATCAGATATAAACAACAAGATTATCACATCTGTGCAAATATATTGGCGACTGGAAGAGTTGAATGTCTAAGTATCAAACTTTTAAATACCGAAAGCTGGCGTTACAATCAAGATTTCACCAGATTTACATCAATATATTCTAGTATTTCTGCTTCTGATCAGACATTTAACATTTGAGAACTTGTACAATGTGTGTATTTGTATTTTATGTATTTGTGTAAAGGCGTAAAAGTTTGGAAAATCCTTCATTTTAACCGCAATGTTTTCAATGTAAGGAACATGCTTGAATTCAGATATACAACACTTAGTTCTGACCAAGTAATCTGATTGGACAAGAGTCGTTCCATGTGTGCTGATATAGAGCATAACAGCACTGAGATGTTGCAGGTGTTCTAACGACCGTAACATTAACGGTCATCACTTGAGGTCGTGCTGTTATACTGAATATCAGCCCAGCTGTGATTATGTGACCGAAACACAGCTGTGCTGATATTCAGTATAACAGCACGACCTCAAGTGAGGACCGTTTTCACTTTCTCTCAAAAAATCTTAAATCTGATCTTAAAACATTTTATATCATCTAAACAGTCATTCATGTAAACCAAAAATGTAATATTTGTTGTCTCCCGGTGTCTTCACCTGTCCTTCAGAGCTCAGTAAGTCCCGTCCACCCTTGAACTGACATGAAAGTTAATATGACAGCTGGTAAAATGAACAAAGCTGGGTTTATAGTAACAGTTTAGATCACTTTTATTCATATTTATATTTGTGAGTAACACAACTTTCTTATCAAAACATATAAAAAATATCAGAAACTAATGGAAAATACCCTGTATCAATTTTTCTGTCGTGTATTTTGTCTAACCCACAGTCCATCCCCCCAAAGATATATAATTTACAATGATCTAAACTTGAGAAATACAGTTAATTCTCAAACTGGAACCAATAAATGGCCAGTGTATTAGATATGCCAGCTAAAACTAATGCAGTCCTGCAATAAACCCAACCCTCATGGAGGTTATAGTGTTGAAACTGCTGATGTTGATTCAACTTTATGGTCATTTCGGAGGCTGCGTTATACTCGGGGAAGCATCATCTTGTCCACTGAGGCAGTGTTGCTGTTTTTGCTGCAGACTCGGCAGAGGAAGAGTTAACTGGTTTGAATGTTTGGGAAGCAGCGACAGCGAGAGAGAGTAAAGGGAGAGCTGGGAAGCAGGAGGAAGAGGAGAGGGCTGGTGAGCAGCTGCAGTCTCTTCGCCTTGTGACGCCGTCTGCAGCGTGAGTTTGTTTACATCCATCGGCAGCAGGCGGAGCGCCGCAGACGTCCTCGGGTACGTGTGCGAACTCAGGCTGACGTCCGTTTGAGCATTTTGACCTTCATCACTCAGATTTTTATGTCTTGAATGACATCTGAGCTGCGTATAGGCACTTGAGCGAAAATGCACAATCATGGTGTATGCTAATAGGTTATCGTTTAAGACTGGTGGGTGGATACTGATGTCAAAATGACAGATAATTCTTGCAAAACAAACTGTGGTTGAATAGATGAGTGTGTTAGAAAAGCTCAGGACATGTTCATTAAATCAGGGGATGAAATATGTTGCATGTGCATGCAAAATATGTTTGTACTTGTAGAATAAGTAGTAGTTTGAAGGCCTCAGCTGTATGAGCAGAAGGTCAAGGGTCAAACCTACAGGATGTTGCTTCATCATGGATGAAGATGAGAAGTTCATTTTATTAATAATTACATATGGTTGCACTGGAGTTCCTCAAACATCCACTTGAGGCTGGCTGCAGAAGTGAGTCAGTCTCCATAAGCCCCCATGTTAAAATGTACAATTCACAGCAAGATCACCAAATGTATTACGATCCATCCTGAGGGGGACATGAATGCTTGTGCAAACTTTCATGGCATCAAATATGAAAGGAGGTATTTCAGCCAACCATAGAGCCAGAACAAAGACTTTCAGGTTTTTCAGAATGAAACCTTCTGACCGTGGTCTTCCTCCTTCGTAAAAGATGATTTTAAGTTTCTCTTGTACAAGGAGATCCACGTGACCATGACCTCATCTGGTCTGAGAAGATGTGGGCATCAGCTGGTGAATCATCAGAACAAGGAGACAAAAACAACAAAAAACAAAATGTGACGCCGACCAGTGAGTCACCTCGATGAAGTCACAAAGGCTGATTAGAAAGAAAAGGACAGGTTTCTCCATAAACGCTTAAAATAGTTTCTCATTATGCTTCGCTGCAAGAGCTGAAGTTTTAGGCGGCAGATGGTAGAAACAACAAAACTTCTTGTTTGTATTCCTACATGAGCACTGATAATGTCTCATTCTGGACGGTGAATGTGTCACAAAAATGATGTTTTTAAGAATGAAAGCAGTCGTTGTCTGACAGCTCTGTTTCATGTCTCTGTTCCTGGTTCGCACAAGAGGACAGTGATCGAGTCTCCGAGCCATCTGTGCCACGAAATCTGCCGTTTGCCAGGACAGACATTTGTCTGCCTCGTAATATCACAACAAAACAAAAACAACATGTGTCACAACAATGTGCACATGCTCATTTAATTATCTGATATCTCTTATAATGTCTGTAATCCCAGCGTAACCTCTGGATGTCTGGATGAGGCCTGAACACCCACATCTACCTCGGCAAACTGACCGTTGGTGTGACACAGCTTTTTTTTTGGGCACTTGTAGATATAAAAGTAAAATAAAATTTGAAAGTAACAAAAATACAAGTTATGCATGCATGTCTTTGTAGAAATTTCATAGAAACTTAGTTATAATTCAAAGGGACGAGAGCAGAAACAGTGTTGGTGTCTTCATATAATGGTCTTGGTGAACCAGCAGCTTGGACCTCCTGTCAGCAGGTCTTCATTGATTACTTCCTTCATGTTGTGGGTACCTGGTGCTTGCAGTTCGTCCTGAACCAGTCCAAGAGAGACTCATAACTTGTGCCGACCAGCTCACTTCTGCTTTCATCGCGTTATGTGTCTTGTGTCAAGTTTTACCACAAAAGATGCCCATTTTTGTTAGCCCTACAGTGACTCTTAGAGTTGTTTTTAAGATGTGGTTAAGGTGTGAAAATCAGCCCATCTATACTTTTGTCAGCAGGTATGGTCAGTGGTCGGAAATCCCCCAGCTTTTCACTAAACAGTTGTTAGTGAGAACTGTGTTCAGTGACATTTAAAGCTGTCAGATGCAGTGTTGCAAGTCCACCAATTTGCCTTTATTTGTGCACGTAAGGCAAACCAGTGAGATTATCTTAGTTGTAAAACCAAGAGTAAAAGTAAAAGTTGGGGAACTTAGTGGTGCGTTTTGGTCTTGTATCTTAAAGGCATTAAAAAGCAGCAGCCAGGTGACAAACCGACTCGAGGTTATGCGCAAACTCTTTTAATAGACTTCCTGAAACAGCAGAAGGAAGTGATGCTAACTTGCAAGAAGCAGTTTCACACACTGGGGTTTGGGCTTTTTTTTTAACCATCGTTCACTGTCAACAGTTAAAAGTGATCTGGATCATGTTGTGCCGGATCATTTATTTTGTTAGCAGATAAGCTGTACAGTTTGTCTTGCTTTTGTTGGAACGTTACAGTGTGTTTGTGGTTGTTTCAGCTCAGTTTGATTAAAGCAACATTGTATAATGTTTTTACCATAAAATAAGCATTAAATCATGTTGATGCTACTACAGGAAAGATGCCTGTGGAGGTTCTCAGTGGTCCAGGCCATCTTTCTTGGGGAAGAGTTAAATCTGGGGCGAGTGGACTTGGTTGTAAATCTGTGAAGACGTTTCACCTCTCATCCAAAAGGCTTCTTCAGTTCTGGCTGACTGTTGGGGAGATCAGAGTATTTAGCCTTGGTGGGATGGTTGACCAGGCCACTTGAGTTGGGAGTCACCCGATGTCCGGTTTAAACGACAGTCGTTAAAGTAACCTAAGTTACTCGTTAAGGTCACCTGAGGTTCTGTGTGAACGACTAATTGTTGCAGCTTTAATATGACCCATAGAGCCTGTTGAATGTGGTTCAGATCTTCAAATGCTATAACTCACAACCAAGGTTGTAACATTTATATCCTTTAAATGTAAGACCTGAAAAAGATAGTTAAGACATCCTGATGTCATAATAAATGAAATAAACCACAGTATGAATATTTTGCCCAGCATTTAGGAAATAAATGACCAAATTTTAAGTTTCATTTGAGGGTTTTCTCGCTTTATTGGAAACATTTATGTCTTCTTTATTATCTTTATTCTCTGCAAGGTCACGGAACGGCTTCAGTGGAAACTGTTTACTGGAATAAACTGAGAAATATCTGGTGATGTGGTGAGAGTGAGGGGGAGAAACTCTGTGTGTGTGTGTGTTTGAGGGTGTGGGCGATGCTCATTTTCATGTGAAAAGGGCTACAGCTGCTCCGTCCCTCTAAAGAAATTATTCATGCTTTATTCTAATGCCGATCCCACAGCGTCCACACACGAACAGGGGCAGGAAACACCTCTGTTACTGACTCAATCGAGCAACATGGGGGCAAATCTGCCTTTTCTGCGGAAGAAATGAGCAATAAAGGCCTCTCGACAGATGCTGTTCAACTTGTAGTGTTGATATAAGTGCCCAACTGTGAAAAAATAAATCTCATGTCCCAATTTAGACAAAATGATGACCATATGAGCTGAACTTTCACATGCTGTTTACGTCTTTTCAGATTGTGAACTCCTGCTGGCCCCGTGTGGAAGATCATCCTCCCTGAACCTGGATCAGCCCACGTCCTCCTCTCCTTCATCCCATCGATACACTGTGAGTAAACTGATGAGAGAAGATCCACAAAGCTGAGGGCTGTAACCAACTTTATTATTAACTGTTTGTTTAGATCAACAGTCTAAAAATGAAAGATATTCAAACAATAATGATGTAAAACAAACAAAAAAAGCACATAATTACACTGGAGAAGCTTGAACCAGAATATTTGGAGTTTCTGCTCAATATATGACTAATTGATTGATTGACTAATAATCTGCCAAAGATAAATAATCCCCAAATCCCCAAATTGCACAAAAGCGCTCTTCTATTTGTGATAAATTTGAACTTTTCAGAATAAATAAACAGTTTACAGCGTCTAAAATATATTGACACAAGTCCTAAATTCTTATTTTCTCAAATACGATCTCAAATTTCAGTTGAGTGTTTATTAGTCGATACTAAGCAGCAACCTCCGTGAAGTGAAGCCAAAAACTGCAGTTCCTCTAACGTCCACTTGAGGCTGGCTCCAGAAGTGAGTCAGTCTCCATAAGTCCCCATGTTGAAATGTCCAACTTCACAGCAGAAATAAACATGTTTACAGCCTGGTACAAAAGACAGTTTTGGTCTCTATAGCTAATTTCCCCATTCATGACAACTGTACTGCGGGTGAATTTATATACAACTCACCTGTTCAAATTATATTAAGGCTTAAAGTTATGCATAATTAACAGAGTGGACACTTTGATTGACAAGTAGGTGCTGTTACAGATGGCTTGTTTGAGCAACCAGGCTTCATTCAGCCCGCCTCAGATCTTCATTGCAGGTTTCTCTAAACTGGCAGTGAAACCAAAGATAAAGGACAGAGAGCTCAGACAGCCGCTGTGCAGTCTCATCACGTTTACATGTCAGTCTGAGCACAGCAGAGGCTCTGATCTGTTTGTATGAACAGACGAGGGCTTTGTACCAAACACACTGTCTCCAGATACACTGATTCTATGTGTTTAGCTTCTATTAAGTGTCTGGTCCCAGTTGTAGCTGGACGTTTACATCAGGGTGCTCTTTTCAGATTGTTTATCAGATTTATGCAACCTCTCATAGACCGAGCTGTTGTTCAACAGAACAGTAGGCGGTAAAAGGTTAGAAAAGGACAAAAATTCTGATTGTTTGCTCTGTGTTGTTTCTAACAGAACTTCTAAACTGGTTTTAGCCTGATATCTAGCTATGTGACACTGTCAACATTTGAAAGATCTGTTTTGATGCCAGAGTATTGTTGAAATCTTCGGTTTGGACATGTGTGCAACTGTTGGCTTTGAGGAGAGCGACTCAAATGACTGTTTTTCTCATCTAACTTGGTGAATTTCTGTGAATTGAGGTTTTATTTTGACCAAACCAGAATTGGTGATTGTTGAAAAAACTGTGGAAAGACAAACAACAATGTTTTTTGGTGAGTTTTATTTAGTTTCTGTCCACTTTGAATTAAGTTTTGACGTGTGAGGTAAAGATTTTATACATAACCTCACACTAACCACGTTAATTATACGTTGTATAGCTTTTAGTGTCAAGCAAGATGATTGACAAGATGAACTTTCTGAAAAATAGCCAACCCAATGTCTCCATTGGGAGCAGTGTCGGGAAACCATCCACTGTCATACTCAACTAGAACTACTAGAACTGAAACAACTGACAATTAATCAACAAAACAAAAACGTCAAACATTTACTGCTGCTGGCTACACCACTGTGTGATTTGCTGCTTTTTCTCTGTTTTATATGACTGTTAACTGAATATGTTTGGGGTTTTGGACTGTTGGTGGGACAAAACAAGACGTTTGAAGACACCACTGGACTCTTTTTCATATTATATTTTATAGACCAGCTAATTTACCAAATAATAAAGGCAATAATCCTCACTTGGGCTGAATATTGTTTAAACAATTACAATACCAGTACCAACACCAATAGAGTGCTTCATCTGATACTGAGTACTGAAGAAGCCATTGACCAGGCTGGAAGTTTTCAAGAGATACTTCATCATCTTAATCCTTCCTCATTTTATGAATTTATTTTTTATTATCAGATACCACAGGCATGTAGTGTCGCCATAGCCATACAAACATTAAATTTAAATATACAGATAGCAAGTCAAGAGTTTCCCATCTCTTTGTTTGTATTAATACTGAGAAGTGTTAACCTGAACTGTAATAATAGCTCTTTCATTCGTCCACCATTTACTCAATCATCAGTTGATGAGTTAACTTTTCTTTTGCTGTTGTCCTTCTGTTGTTGGATGTTGCATCAACGAAGAACCAAATTTAGAAGAATGTTTCCTCCCGTTTGAGATCAGATGAGACCCGACACACACATTCGCACGCAAAAACGTGTGGCGTGATGCCTTGTCTTCTGTGTGTGAAAGGCCTCTTGGCAAAGAGGAAGCTGTAAAATTGAGTTTGACCATGTATGGTCAGCTGTACTCTCACTCTCATGCACTCTGTCTTTCTTCCAAGACAGGGGCTTCAAACACACCCACATACATTTACGCATAACGTATACACAAGCAGACAAGATGACGGCAAACATTTGTGGGTTTAAAACCTTAAAACCAGGTTGGAACTTCTTCCTGTCTCCTCAGCTGTTCCTAAAACCTTTTTACTTACATTTAATGACCTCTCATGAAGGATCTTGTCTTGCCAAGGTTTTCTTGTGTGCTGCTTAATAGCTATACTTCTTAGATTTCACAACATGTTGCAGTTTCACATTGCCAAAATAAATCTTGTTTGAAAATCTCTAGACTGATGAATTGAAAATACCTTTTCCAACAAGTCGTCCAAACTAAACACCAGGTCCAGGTTTCAGTTTTGATTATTTATTTAAGTTTATTCTTGCACCTGAAAAACTTGTTTTGGAGCTTTCGCTAGTATCACATGACCTTCCTTAACAGATGGATAAGCACAGTTGTCATGGGATATTTCCATCCCCAGTCCATTTCTAGGCACTTTAAGCACCTCTAGTCCACATTGGCTCAAAAGTTAGAAAATCTTAGTCAAAATCTTCAGAACACCTACCAAATGGACCTTGTGATGAGCTAGTTTTGCCAACCCATATGCAGATTTTCTGACCTGCAACCTCAAGTTTAGGCGACTAAAATTACATTGTTAAAGTAAGGCAGTGGTCATAATTAAAAGAAATCAAGGCTGACTGGAAGTCGCTTCAAGGTAAGAGGGTTTGCTAAATGTGTGAAATGAGACAAAATGACTGCAGATTGTCGCCATGATTCAAAGAAACCAATGTTGACTGTTGGTAGGAGACAAAGTGGCATCAGTGGCCTCCAGAGTCGAGGTCAGAAACTTTGTACGATACCAAAATGGTACTACTTTGACTTCCACCACCTTCATCTCTGCTTCTGAGACACAATGGTCATTACTTATTTGTTTTTAGTGTTTAACTAAATGACCAATGCTATTGCTAATCTGGAAAAGACAGTTTCTGTCTTCCTGATCTGCTTTGATGGTGGTCACTTTACCTAAAGATGGTGGCCTAAAGACTAACGGGAATCCACTTCTTAGATCTTTCCAACGAGCAAATTACCCTTGCATTGTTGCTCAAAGTTAATTAAGTAATCAGGTCCTTTGGTGATAATTGTCATAGACTAAATCATTCACATTTGAAACTTGAGAGGTATTTTGGAATAATACTTCCTATAATTGCTTTTATTAATGGATCTTTAGGCGTGTTTATACTCCGAACAAGCCAAAATCCACTTTGTGTATCCTGGATTTTGGGTTTTGTGTCAGGAGCTGTGGCCCGGATTAACAGAGTGTGTGTGTGCCCCAATTCATGTGACTCACAAACCTACACACACACATACACCGACACGCCAGGCTAAATTTGGAGCTGCCTTATACGGCAGCTTTTCCCCTTCAGTGGAGTTTCAGTGCTGCTATGGATTCAGAGAGGAGTTTGACTTCCTCATGTTTGTAGCTCGTGATTTATTTTTTGGCATCAGTGGACTGTTTTGGCAAGATAGTTTATTCCCAGAGTGCCAGATTAGTTAATTGATTTAGGTGTTAAATCTGTCGTCTGTTGCAGGTCGTACACAAAGGGATTTGAATGTGAGGTGTCGGGATGCATGTAGGAGAAAAGTAAGGATTTTATTGGAGGAGCAGCAAAAATATATAGGTTTATAGACTAGTACATGAGGCACAAATAAGGTGTAGACCATCTCTGGGTACCGAAAAGCTTCACAGACAAAATTTAAAGTCAGGAAGTTTATGTCCATACAAAGCATTGGATTTGGAAATGGGATGATGTGTGAAAACCCATTTTTGATAAGGAAAGTTGGCAACATGTGCTCGTCCTGAGCTCCTTTCAAACCGTAGTGTTTTTTTGGCTTTGGTAGTGGAAAATGTGACTCCAGTTGGCTGAGAGACTGGAAATTTTCCTTTTAGGTTCGGGAACAAAGACCAGAGATGCATCAAGTCTGGTCATTTTCTTTTTGTTATGTCCAATTTGAAAAAGCATGTTGCAAAAGAAGAATGATTTTTCAATAGCAGTTTGAGGACGGTATCCCACAGGGGGTCATACATATGTTAGAAACAAAACAGCCATGATAGCAGCTGTAAATGCCAATAACACCATGGTAACACGCTATTGTTTAGCAGGCTAACATCTGATAACAAAGTGAGGATACATCCTTTGGAAACAATTAATGTTTACAACATTTTATGCCTATATATCTTGTAGATGTTGAGATATTTCACTGAATAAGTTAAAACTAGAGCCATGGCATGAGTATGATTGAGAGGTATTGCTGAGGAAATCCTCGTCCATAGACTGCAAAACATTTTTCAATAAACTGAGCATGTGATTCAAGAGAAATGTTGATTCCACGATATGCATCTGGCTTTCAGAATAAAAAAACTTCCATCCAACTGGACTTTCACGTCTTACTGGTACTCAAATTAACATACCGCCAACAAAGCAGCACCCTACACTGTTTTTGACACGGGGCTGTTCGAGGTTCCCACTTAAACTAAAGGCTCACACATCTGCAAACACTCTAACGGGGAAGATTTAGACTTGATGTGTGCAACTGTTGGTAGTAATATCAAAAGACAGTAGAGGTATGGAAACGTCCTTAGGTTGATCTGAAATGTACATATGCAGGGGACAGAAAAGTAGAAGACAGATCATCAATTGGAGGATGAATTAAAGAGAAAAATGTGAAGATGGCAGGACAAGATGAGCGAGACAGGTACATAGCTAGAATTCCTTTAGCGGGTGACATACCTGCCATAGCATCGGGTTGTTTGTGCAGTTACTCAATATTCATGTCACAACATGAGCTCTGACAGCGGGGGGTTGGAGGTAAAGACAAGCAGACACATCGCCTTTATGATTAGATGGCTTCCACAAACACTCAGTCATCAGCCTGAAGGGCTTTTCTAGCTGAGCTGAGTGTTGTGCTGATGGGAAGAGACACTAGCAAGTAAACAGAAAAGAAGTGTAGATTTAAAGAAAGGGCCAACATTACGTCCTTCAGAGGCTGTGGCAGGCTCAGTAAGGCATCCATTGGTACCAGCCAAGTCATGGAAGCTTGTTGGAAAGGGGGCTCCAAAGTTAGGCCAAATTTAGGCAATTTAAAAACTGGCATGGCCATTTTGAAAGTGGTCAGTTGACCTTTGACCTCAAGATATCTGAATGAAAATGGATTCTATGGGTACCCAAGAGTCCAAGCTTTACAAACCACTTAAACTGCTTTGGACGTTGGAAAGCTGAGACTCATTGTCATGAAACTGTACAACTACAAACTAGAGATTGAGGCCGTTCAGAGGATGGATGGGTTTTCCTACATGTGTACTGACAATTAGGGGGTTTCTGAGCAATTTCCTGAAGAGAAGTACTCGCCATTCAATTCTCCAAAATTCCAAACGTCAAAAGTTTTTAATACCAAATCACAGAATGCATTTTTCTATGGTGTCGCTAAAAGATTTGGTGTCTTAATCTGGTATTTTGGAAGTATTTTTGATTTTTAATTGATTTCAAGAGGTCGAAAGTAGTTAAATGTTGCACTAAACCTGTGTAACATACCCCAGAACTGCTGCAACAACTTATGTGACATAACAGAACATGGGCATCATATACTTATATCATTAGGTGCTAAAGCCCTTATGCACAGCTATACAAAACACAATGTTTTAATGACTAGATAAACTGGACACACAGAGCTACAACTGCATCTCAAATTAATCTTCAGGTTCTCAGCTTTCAGATGTTGTATATCACTTATCACAGATCCCTGTAGAACAGTCTGCTGTACAAAATACAAAAATATGTTTATTACAGGTGGAAGAGGTTTGAGCAAAAGAAACAGGTGAGCTTAAGTTAAAGAGGCTGTCACACAGTTATCAGACAATCTTAATCTTTACTCGAACCTGCCCTGTGTAATCCTGATCTCTTTCTTTCAACAACAACAAGCTCCAGTTACAGTTATCAGGTAGTCTTTCATAGTCAAACTCAAAACAGAGCCGTTCTTACAGTAAATATGAAATATGACACATTGTCTATATTTCCGTAGGTATGTCTGGTTTGACCTCATTTATTTGTTGAAGTGATTCAGACAGAGGGGACTGTTACGGTAATATCAGGACATTTTAACATGAGTTCATTGTTCTGCTGCCTGTTTTGTTGAATATTAATTTATACACCCACGTAGCTGGAATGAATAGATGACTTCCCTTTCAAGTTTTAAGTGACACCTGTTAATTCCACCTCAAATCGAGGCATCTTTGTGCACTTGAAACAGGAACCTAAAGAAGCTTTTCTACATTCTAAAAGCATGAAATACCTTTCAAAAATAGAGTTGTTCTTATCACGAATTGAGCTGTGTGTATACTATTAGTCTCCTTAAGCGCCATCTAATCAGGTAAAAAGGCTGGAGACAGTCGACACTAGATTTGCGAGCCATTCGAAGCATCTCTGTCAAGCTATAAAGACGTTTGTCAGGAAGAACGGTTATAAACAATAGTACAACTTGTACATACAAGCTACAGTTGTGTCTCTTTCTGTAAACCATCAGCAGATTGGAGACCAGTTCTGTCTCACTACTGACATCAGATGAAATGGAGTCTAGATCAAAGACTACAGCGCTCCATCATTGTAGTTCTGCTTCCCCTAATGTTGATTCATCAGCATTAAGTTCCTGCTAAAATGAACTGACTCCTTATGCCAAAGCATGTAGTCAGCAGAAAAAAACGCAATGTCATGGGTTTAAACCCACAGTTGTTCCTCTTCTAAAGCACTCTTGGTCTTCTATGTTGAGTATACAACATAGCAGCATTAGTTCCTGGGGGGTTTTGCAGTTACTTGACCCCAGAGGGTAATTTTTGTAGTAAATGGAAAGCATGGATTAAAAACAAACCACCAACAAATGTGAAGTGGCCAGGATGACAGTCAGCACCTCTAATGGTTCTCTGCCGGAAAACAGGTAATGCCCCCTCCGGGGTGGGAGCGACTTGCTGCCCCAAAGCAAAGGAACTTCGGGGCGTTGAGGACATTGTACTGGACCATTGTGGGGAACAGGGAGCTGAGCTGGAAGGCATTAGTCAGTCTATCTACATTTCAACCCTCACCTATTGTGAGCTTTGGGTAGTAACCAAAAGAATGTGATTGTGGATACAAGTAGCCGAAATGAGCTTCCTCCGCCAGGTGGCTGGGCTCAGCCTTAAAGATAGGGTTAGGAGCTCGGAGTAGAGCTGCTGCTCCTTCACCACCCTTTGTCATATGATTAGGATGCCTTGGGATCCACCAGGAGGAGCTGAAATGTGTCGCTGGGAAGAGGTGTGTCTGGAACAAGCTGCCAAACCTGCTGCCACAAGTATGTGGATAAGCTGAAGGAAATAGATGGATGGATGGATGTGCCCATGAACACTGCGCAATGTTTTCTTATACTCAAGGATAAGACTTTACAACCCTGCGGTTAGTATTTTATCAACAGTGATGTTCACAGTGAACACTTGTACTGAATGGGGCCTGACAAGTTTTGAGCTGGCTTACATATTTAGAGGTACAGATTCTTCGCCAAGGAGTCTGTTCATCGATTCATTAAAAACCTTCTTGGTCCTTAGGGAAAGTTCTTGCAGTAGAAATTACAGTACACCTCAGTAGATGATAGAAGCACAGGTCCTGAATGCAGAGAAATGTAAATTCAAATGTAAATCAGATAGATTGTCCTTCGTCCACAAAGGTAGTGCTCCAGATGTTTGCAGCGACAGATGTAGGGCACATGTATCCGAACTGACCGAAGTGGGCCACATCAAGCACTGCCAGGAGATCAGCGGTGGACCACATATCAGAAAGTAGGCCACCAACTATTAACCCAGAACCACAATTAAAATGAGATCAGTCCGTGGGCCTGTTTGTGAAAGATGTCGATTTGGATTCATCCTGAGAAAAACCTTATTTTATTGGACAGATTTAAGAGAATCTGAAAGTAAACGGTCCCACGGTTCCCACAACATTGTAACTTTGACCTAAACCTGAATCACTGAAACACATTTCTCATCGATAAATAGAGCACAATTCAACTCAAAATATACTTCACAGATCTCCATCATCTTTGTATTGTATCTAACTAGACCACAGTGCCTCTCCATTTTAGCCAACTACTGTCCCTTGCGTTTGCTGCTTTGCTGCAAATAGGCTAATTGCTCTTTAACAAAATGGGACAGGGGGAACGAAAGCAGGAGAAGAAAACGGCAAAGACTGGGACAGTTACTCATCCTCAGGCTAAAACCTACAGAGAAACAGATGACAAAAGGGAGAAAAGTGGGAGGAAATCAAGCAAATGGAAAGAAAAACTCCCAAGGAAAGGAGAATGTAGGAGACGGACATAAATTAAAAACAAAGGGCAAAGGAAATGAGTAGGAAAAGAAGAAGAAATACAAAAACTGTGGACGACCTAAGGAAACACCTACAGTCTCTTAGCAACATCAACATATGGTGATACTTGCTCTTCTAGCGAGCAGAAAATGTACATTTGTAGGTTTTTATGTGGGTTGACACACAGATGCAAATGCTCCAGTCTTTTCCATATACGCAGACACATACTGTGCATTTTTGCTGGACATACAGTATATGTAATATTTATATTTAGATCAAAACATATGTGGTGATGCTGGGAGCGCTCAGGGATGCAGGAGGCTGACAGATGATGCTAATAGACACGTGCTAGTCTATAAATATAAATAACCATACATATATGTTTGACCTTCTGCTCTTCATCATTATTTTTTATATCAGAGAACAGCACTGAGTTAAAGGCTGTGTTCTGCTCTCTCACAGGCTGATTTAAAACTTATTTATACAACGTTAGTCCGGACTGAGTAATCTGATTGGACATGAGTCGTTCCATGAATGCTGATATAGAGTGTAATCGCACTGAGACCTATAACAACATGTATCTCTCCACTCTGCAGGTGTTCTAACAACCGTAACAGTCGTCATCTATCTTAGATTGTAAAAAAAATTAACATATTTCGACAAGTAATTTAAAAACAAACACAAGGATCAACCGTTTACTGTTAGAAACTGAATAGCTGATAATAAACCTGATCAGCCAGAGTCAGCTATCAATACACAACCATTAATCAAACCAAACAGCATTCACATCAGACAACGTTATCATACATAACAGTTACCTAGTGTTTCTGTAGCGTTGACAAAACGTTCAAAAATAAACATATTAGCAGTTTGAATTAAACTAAAGCTTCCCATGTCCGGGGAAAATATGACACCAAACTCCCTTTAAGAAATAGGATATTTTAACAATCCCTTACATGTCCGTAAAAACACATCACTCTAGAAACACGAGATAAAGGACACGGCAGTCTGACTGTCAATTCGGCATCAATATAAGCCAAGAAGATAAACTGTATACTCAGTTTCGTGCTGAAGAGAGTGCATAATGTGTTGTCTTTTATAAATGGCTCTTGTATAATTGTTCCCTCGAGTTCGTGCTGTTATACTGAATATCAGCACAGCTGTGATTATCTATCCTATGACAGAATCACAGCTGTGCTGATATTCAGTATAACAGCACTCCCTTCGTGATATTGAACAGTTAAAGTCGAATGAATGAACATTAAAAAGAGTGGGATTTGTTGTAGCATCAAAAGCAGTAGTGTTGAACTGGATATAAGTGGAGTAAGGTTGAATTACTTCAGTTGATACTCTCTCTCTCTTTGTCTCTTGACAGTTTTGCTGTCACTTTCTGTATTTTGTTCCTCATTTCTGTTCTCCTTGTGTTCTCCCCCTTAGTTTCTCTTGAAGGCGTTCATTTATTCATTTATTGGAATTCATATCTGCGGTTTGAATCCACACTCGGTTTTGTTTTTGTTCTGGCAGAACTGTAACTGTGAGAAATTGATTCAATAATGTCGCTTTCTAAACATCGTGTCCAGTGTCCATAAACAGGGCCTTTCACTTTCACCTCATAAAAATAACTTTTTCTGACATATTTTCTTTTATGATTTTAAATCTACAAATATCAAATCAAACTAAACTAATGCATAAAAAAATGCACCTGTGCCAGGCTGTCTCTGGATTTTTGACACCAATGTTGATACTTAAATATTGATAAAGAATTATATCAATTATATCAATATATTGCCAATCAATATTAATAATAAATTATTTTTAAAGATAATTATTTTACAAGTAATTTTATACTAACTATAAATATGAGAACATAGAAATAAAATAAAATCAATTATAAACAAATGCTGCCAGTAAAACTTTAATTGCTGCAACGTTGAAGATGAAGATATACCAATTGTGTTGCCTGCTGGCACTGTTGTATCTCCGCTTGATAAATTTCAAAATACCGACTGGATGAAGCCATTGAAGCCCTCCGAAAACCTGCTTGACCAGTACAAAAAAATGATGCCATTTTAATCCAACCTCCTTTTCTTCTTCTTCTTCTCTTTCCATGTTAGCGAGGTTGAACCTCTTCCCGGAGCAGCCGTGGATCTACGCACAAAGAGGATCACAGCACATGGGAGTGCGTGACTGTGTGTGTGAGGGTGTGTGTTCAGGCCTCCTGCCGTCGCCCGCTCTTCCCGGACAGGCATGGCGGGGGGCAGAGAACGCGGCTCCCGGATACAGAGGCCGTGGTCGGTGTACCGGGCCAACACATTCGAGCTGTCCAACGAGATGATCGGCTTGGCTCTCGCAGGTGAGGGGAAGATGGTGAGGTGAACTGAAAGTGACTGAGTAAAAACACAGTCTGCCATTAATGCCACTAAAACTAAAAGCACACACTCTGCTGGCAGTGTGTTAAACTTGTGTGGGAGCCTCTTCGACCCTGAAGCAGATCTTAATGAGGCCTGAGGGCTTCTCGTCATCTGTCAACAAATCACACTTAATATTACTTACTAGTCCAACAGCGAGAAGCCCAGCTCTGCATCTGTCTTTCAGCCTTTTATTTCACCAAGCTCTCACCAACGACTAAAAGTCAGTCCCAGATTTACTCTTATGACTTTCTCGTTTTCTCTTCTTAGCTTCCTCCGTCAACGTCCTCTTCGCTCTCTTCTCCTCTGCCATTATGTCCATAGAGGCTGCTGAGCCTGGTTCCATTGCCCGCTTGCCCAGCTCCTGTTCTGGCACAACAAACTGAGCAAACATTAGCTAACAGCAGCTACAGTTGGCATTAAATTTAAATCCATAGGTTTTACTTCATGTCTCCACCCTTAATGCATTTTAAGCAAAAATTAGTTATTTTATTCGACTACATCTATAAATAGAGACCAGAATTTGATTTAGAGACACTTTGAGCACCAAAAGTTCTAATAAAACCCCTGATGTAGGAAAAACTACTCAGATAATAAGGTAAAAGTAGCAATACTACAGTGTAGAAGTACTCTGTTGCATTCTAAAGTATTAATATCAAAAAATACTTTAGTATATCGTCATGTTCCGTGCTCCAGGAACTGGACAAAAGGTGGAGACTTGGAGTGTTTCACAAAAATAATTTATTAATTAATTCAAAAACTAAAAATGTGTGACAAAAACCCAAACCAACCCAAACAAACAAGCAAATAAGCAAAGGCCCCAGAACCCCCCCACAGGTCTTGCTAAGCTGGTGTGCCGAGCGAGAGTGGCTTCTCCGAACTGAGCCTTCCTGCCTAGTGGCCACACCCGACCAGGTGCCACCCATCAAGCCTGATGAGCTCCCTGATGAGCTGGCTGCAGGCCCTGGAGGCTCCTTCAGCCACCACAATATACTTTACTAAAAGTAAAATGATGGTCCATTTTATATCACATAAATTCTGTGTTTTCATTTCATAGCTAGCGAAGAGTTAGTTGATGGAGTATAAAATAGTATAAAATGTAAATAAATCAAATAAATAAAGACTGCAGTTGTTTTCTGATGATATTTAATGATTTTTTGGGACTTGTTTGTTTCCAGGAAACAGTCAGGATCCAGATGAGCCCGTGCTTGAGTTCAGTGTCGGTGAGTTACATTCAACAACCAGAGAAACTTTATCTCGTCAATGATCTAGTCAATCATTGATGTATCAGTTCATCTTTTATGATCAGACGTTTGTTACAGTAAACGTCATAAAAAGAGATGTTGTTGACACGACATGTTTGAGGCTTTCAGATTCCTCTTGGCTCGTTTATTGTTGACTTGTGTGTTTCTCCTCCAGCCTGCACAGACCTGCTGACTCCGTCTTTGGATCGAAAGCCAAACAGCTTTGTAGCAGTGAGCTGCACGACACCACCGCAGGCCTTCTGGACCAAACATGCCCAGACCGAAGTCATCGAGGTCAGCCTCCCCCCCCTCCCACACACACACACACACACACACACACACACACACACACACACACACACACACACACACACACACACACACACACACAATGTGACATTATGGTGGACCTGCAGAGGACTGTTTGTCTCCACCTACACCTCCCTCAGCTACATTGTTACTGTAGATCAGGAGGCAGAGGATGAGGGAGAAATGAATAAACTGAACTGCAACCACACAACTGATGTTCAAACACACACCTTGATATAACCTATCAAGGTTCAATGCAATTTGGGTTCAGATGGTCCCTTCAAACACTTTTAATTTGATGGATTTTGATTAATACTAAAAATATAATTTTTATATACATCAAAAGAGAGCAGAGACAAATGATATCAAAGTTCAGGTAAGGAGAAAGTTGACTGAGATTCTGGCCGAGGTTTGCTCAACTGTGATTGGAGCACAGAGCAAAACGGGGTGGGACTTATTAAGGGTCACTTGTATAAGTTGCTCATAAACTTAATAATTTTCTGAAGTAATGCTAACTCACTGCCTCCGTCCACAGGGTACCAGTAACCCCATCTTCCTCAGCAGCATCGCCTTCTTCCAGGAGTCCAACATCAACCAGCAGACGCAGGTGAAACTGGCCGTCTACGATGTCAAGGACCGCTCGCAGGGCACGGTACGAGGCAGAGCACCGACATCCAGGGCCAGCTCTTTAACCAGATGTTTGGTGTCTCTTTGTCTGATTTGCCTGTGCTCCTGTCTGCTGCTGTTTAACAAATACTGTGGTTTTGTCTCTTTAGATGTATATGTTGGGCTGGGCACTTTTTCCTGTGAAGGAGTTGTTGCAAGAGAGGACCCACAGATTAGAGCTGGAACTGAGGTAACACACCACAACACTTCTTCTGTTTTTTTCCTCTCCTTGACACTTTGGCACTTTAAAAAATAGTCCATAAAAAAGGTGCTAAAGATCTCAAGAACATACACGTAAAGAAATGGAGGAAATGTGCTTACATATACAGGAAACGCTCAGTATGAAAATTGGTTCTGCCTGACTTCCTTTGTTTTAAACATGTTTCCTGTAAAGAGTTTTGGTTCTTGTTACAGCTACAAAACAAAAAGGCAAAACGACATCAGACACGCTTGGGAATGATCAGTTAGTCTTTTGTTAAGCTGACAAAACAATGAATCCAAAACAAAATTTACGGATTACTCGATTATAGAAACAGCACTTAGCTGCTGTAGCACTCATGTTTGAATGTGTTTCAATGGACAGATCAGCAGAGAACCAGCGGGTGGGTAACGTCACCATAGCTGCCTGGCAGATGGAGGAGAGAGCAGATCAGAGGATGTCGGTCGGCCGCCTGCCAGACAGCATCAACGGGCGGGTAAGAGTCTCTGGGAGGGATGCCGCCCTCTTTTAGATATCCTGTATGCAGAATATAACTGTCAATGCTACATTGTGGATGGTGGCCATTTTGTCCTTCTTTTTCACTGACAGACACACACATGTACTGTATATTAACGAGTTTAAATAGTTAATTTATGACCACTGGCTCCATGTGCATAGCTTTAATAGGACAGTCAAACAGGATAATGTTTTGTTATGATCTGAGGTTTCCTGTTTGTCTAAGTCTATATATAGCGATGTTTAACTCACTTAACCTCCTGCTTTATGTCATAATAAACATGTCACACGGTCTCTCGGGCGGTAAAACGCTTCATCTTAGTGGATTTGTCTTTGTGTAGGAGCGCTGTCAGCGTGGTTAGAGTGCAGTGTGGGCCTGAAAGAGTGGACAGGCCGGGTGGAGGTGGTTGTTAACTTGCTGTGTAACATCAGTGTGTGTGTGTGTGTGTGTGTGTGTGTGTCCTGTAGACGATGCTGCCTGTTGACGAGAGCCTCACCGAGTCGATGGGAGTCCGAATAAAGTACGCCTCGCTATGCAAAGACACCCTGCTGCGCTCAGGTATGACAGCTCAGATACAGCCCACCGTTTGTTATAAAGCACCTTTAAAAATGACAAAAAAAAAACAGTACATTTGGATGAAAATAGTTTTAGTAAAGGTTTGTATCACATACCTGTTGGAGTTTCTGACCTCTTCGACATCTATTTGGCTGCAAAAAAGTGTAATTTCTCCAGGTAATCCAACACTAAAAACAAGTAATCAACAAAACCCGGGTCGACTCCAGCCTGCAGCCTTTGTTGCATGTCATCCCCTCTCTCAAGCTGTCTCTGTCCAATAGAGGCTAAAAAAGCCCTTATTATTTTGTGTGTGATACAAAGTTTAAGCAATCTTCATCCAGTAAGAAGCATCACTTGCACAACAGTTGCAGTGTGCTCACAAAATTTAGGTCAGTTGGTAGATGAAACACTGTGAAGAATTCAGGTTATGTGGTCAATATGGCATCTTTATTTAAAGAATATATACAACTATAAGCAACAAAGAGAAAACAGTTTTTCATCATTCATACAAGCCCACATCGTCAAAGTAAGGAGTAAGACTGGGGCAACTGGACTTGGTTGTAGATCCATGAAGTTTTAACTCTTCTCAAAGAACGATGACCAAGACAAGAGAGAACCTTGACAGACTTCTGTAGATGAGGACAGAGCAATTCATCATTTAATGAAGGTGTAAATTTTTATGATCTGGGAAATGAGGGAATAAAAAAGAGCACGATCACGTCTGAATGAAATGTTTAAAAAGCTCTTAACTTTAGTGAAACTCTTCAGATTGATCGAGAAACCTTTGACCAATCTTTTGCACTTAAATCCTCCCTTCTGTTATTTATCCTGTGTTTCCGTCCTCCACATCTCTCGCCCGCCTGGCTCCGTATTTACCAATACATCAGACCGTGAATCTTATTATGAAGTAGAAATGTATTGATTGTCACCCAGTAAGTAGGAGAAGATCTGTTTACCTCAGGGATAGATGTCTGATCCAAAAATAACACAAATGAGGATACAATAACGTTTGTAAGACGGAGCAGAAAGCCCGGAGTACAACTACTCTGTATGACATGCATGTACATCAACAAAAGACAATGATCAGTCTGATCCGGAGTAACTGAGTTTTCTTTGGTTTCAGTGTTTGGAGGCACGATGTCCCGGATGTACCGCTTCCCCACGACTGATGGGAACCACCTACGAGTGCTGGAGCAAATGGCCGAAAGCGTCCTGTCGTTAAACATTCCCAGACAGTTTGTCAAACTGCTGCTGGAGGAGGACGCAGCCAGGTACAAAACACATTTTCAACCTTTAACTTCAGCTTCTTAAAGTGATTCATACCAGAAAATTGGAGCAATTTAGCAATAATACTTGTGTGATTAGAGAGTTTCAGCGTTTTAGGCTTGGGTCAACAACTTATTATCTTATGCACACATTTATCCTGCCCTTTAATGCCTAATTAGCAACCATCCATCTGTCTCCAGGGTTTGTGAGCTGGAGGAGCTGGGAGAGTTATCGCCCTGCTGGGAGAATCTCCGCCGACAGATTGTCTCTCAGTACCAAAACATCATACTCGCGTACCAAGAAACGCTGTCGGACCTCACCGACTATAGAGGTTAGTGTTCCTCGATGACCATCACATGCAGTACATTTTTTAAAACAAGCTCCAGCAAAGTTTTCTGCTCCACGTTTAGGCCCATCGTTCAAAGCCAGCAACCTGAAGGCGGAGAGGAAGCTCGAGTTCATGCCAACCAACCTACACGTTCAGAGGATGAGGGTGCAGGATGAGCTGGGCTTCGGTGAGACATAAAAACACACGATCATACTTCAACTTTTTCAGCTCTGTTAACAGAAATAATTAATTCACCTCTGGTTTTGTCCGTCTTCAGAACATACGTATGACGTCATAACAATCGGCGCTCCGGCGGCTCACTGCCAAGGTTTTAAAAACAGTGGTTTGAGGAAACTCATCCAGAAGTTCGAGGAGGCAAAGAAACAGTAAGTTGCACTAAATATAAACATCTAATTGGAACATAAAAGAAATTGCATTTGCATGTTTTTCCCTTCAATTTTCAATTACCTGCTCTCGCCTTGTTGCTTTATTTATTATTTTACTTATTATTTTAAATAGTTAAAACAGGTTGCGTGAAAGATGTTTATATATTTTGATTTGGCTGCCCTGAAATCATTCATACATAAAAAAATAAAAAAACAAACAAAATGAATGCATTGTTTCTTCAATTATTGCATTAATTCTTCACTTAAGTTTTTTGGCTTCCTCTTAATTTTGTTTTTGTTACTTTTCTGATCAGCTTATATGAGGAGGGATGGTGAGTTGTTGCACTGCTTTGCTTGTTTTCATTTGTTCATACACTGTTTGCCTCTCACTGCCACAAAAAAACACACTTTTATACGAAGTTTAATGGTTTTCAAGCATTGTGGATGAACCGGTGAGTATCTTTAAGGGTGAGTTAATGTGACCCTTGCTTTCGTAACACATCTCATAGCTTATGTGAACAGCAACAAATAACAACACATGATGCATTTGGTAATAACAGTGTTGTGTTTGGAAGTAACTAAAACTTTTGTTGTCCTCAAACGAGCACACCCAGATGTTTTGTAACACAAGTTTGTTGAAATACCACTCACTTTGGAAATTCAGTCATCGCTGTTGTCTTGTAAAAACACGTAACTGCACTTGGAAACATGTAGGGGTGGGCAATCTGACGATTTTAGATCGAGATAGTGGTTGAAGGTGTTCACAATCTACCTTTCAGATGAATCATAGAGGTCTCACAGTATTTAATGTCCTCTTACTTCTGTTCCTAGACTGAACTCTTTATAATATTATTTACAAAGACCCAACAGTGTCCACCATGAGCAAGCACTTGGCGATGATGGCAAGGAAAAACTTTCTTTTAAAGTCAGAAACCTCAAGTAGAACACGGTTCAAAGTAACAAATGCATGGACTAGTTTTTCTGCATTTGGTTTGAGATAGGATGCACCTGATTTTTGCAATGTTACGTAGGTGAAAAAAAGCAGTCCTTGAGGACACATCCTGATCGAAGATAACTCCACGATTCTTTGCGGTGGAATTCCATCTAGAGTAGAGTAACTATATCTTTAGATAGATAGAGGTGTTTGGGGCCAATTATAAGAACTTCAATTCAGTTCCAGGTCATCCAAATGTTTATGTCCTTAAGGCATGCTTGAAGTTTAACTTCATGGTTTCATCTGGCTTGATTGATAAATATAAGTGGGTGTCATCGGCATAACAATGAAAGTTAAAGGAGTGATTCCTAATAATGTTCCCTATAATGGAAGCATATATAAGGTGAATAGAACTGGTCCAAGCACAGAACCTTGTAGAATTCTGTGACTAACTTTAGTGTGCATGAAGGATTCATCATTAACATGAACGAACTGAGATAAGTCTGATAAAATGGGACTTAAACCAGCTTAGCCCACTTCTGATTAGATGTAGATAAATTTTCCCACCCCTAAAACATTTAAAGCGGACATTAAAGTGTTGGTAAGAATGTCTTAAATTCTCATTGAGATCTATCTGAATTTCTAAAGTGAACGGTATCACCCCAGTCCTGTTAATTAAAGTCAGTTTCATGTTGTCTTTGTGTTTTACTTACAGCATTTACCTAAGCCACTGATTTAAGACTGTTGTTAAGAACAGGCATGTGCATGCAACAGTTTGTTATTAACAAAATAGACTTAAAACAGACAAATTCTTCCCCTCAAAGGAAATTATAGTTAAATAGATCTTATATGGAGGCTCCGAGACTCAACGTTTATTCTTTTGAGGATATAAGAGAGTGTCATCAGCATACAGTCGGATACAGACCTGCTGTTAAAACTATGTTTTCGCTTTCTGTAGCAGCGCCCTGTCCAGCTCGCAGTCCATCGTCTACATACCACAGGACATCGTCCGAGCCAAAGAGATCATCGCCCACATCAACACGCTGAAGACTCAGGTCAGCTACTACGCCGAGAGGCTTTCCCGAGCCGCCAAGGATCGATCTGCCAGTGGTCTGGAGAGGACGCTCGCTATTCTGGCTGATAAGGTATTTTACTTCAATGTCATATATCATTCAAAAAGGAGTCGGCTGATCAGATATATAAAAGTCAACCTCTTCTTCTCCGTCTCAGACTCGTCAGTTGGTCACTGTATGTGACTGTAAGCTGCTGGCCTCAGCCATTCAGGCCCTGAACGCAGCACGGCCCGAGTACATCGCCTCCAAGGCATCTCCCTCCGCCGACTCAGAACAAGTAGTCCTCCGTAACGACCAGGACACGCTACTAGCCAAGTGGAGCGGTCGCAACAGCCGATCATCGCTGCATGTAGACTGGCATGAAGAGGAGTGGGTAAGTTAATGAAGTTAGTTAGAACTGCCGGAGCTGATCAATGCTGTTCAAGACTATGATTGACGAAAACAAGGTCGCTACTGCAACATCTCAGAGTGGTGCCCAGATCCAGGAATTAACTATACTGAAAATGAGGATTTACTATTTTAAAAAAATGGATCTTCATGAATCCAGCGTGGCAGCGATTAATATTTTAAGGAATATTAGTTTTTAATACGCAAATATTTGTTATTTTTCTGATAGATTAGCTAACATAAGCAAAAATATATTTGTTGATGACAACTGTGAAATGTGGCAACCTTTAAAAGACAAGTGGATCTTTGAACTTCGATTGTTAAAAACAAATACAGTTCCCAAAAGTCAAGAATAAATGGATATTTGGAAACCTCAATATTTGTTACTCACTAATGAGTGCTAATTTAATTTGATTATTTTATTTAATGTCTTTTCCAAACGTACTGAAGCTCAGAATAGCAGGATGTAGGACGACATCTATGTAACTGCCTCTACCACTTTTAGTCATCCACTTAATGGGATCAGATACATATTTTTGTGTGTTTTCATCAAATATTCCTTCACAAGTTTAAAAAAAAAATAAATAAAATATAAAGAACCATCAATGTTTTGCTTTCGTGCCTCACAGGAGAGTTTGTAGTTATGTAATGAAGTTGGAGCTCCACATTCACTCGCATTACATAAATCTTTGTTAAGCAAAATCATGGCACGCTCCCTGATTTGCATTCTGATGTGTTTCATGTCTCCTGGCTCGATTTTTTTTCCCCGCTGTAATTCCTCGATTAGCCCTTTAGCCTTTCTTAAAAAGCTCTTTAAAAAAAAAAAAAAAACATGATAACACTGGTTATGGGTGTTCTCTCTTTTCAGGAGAAGGTTTGGGTGAATGTTGATAAATCTCTGGAGTGCATCATCCAGCGTGTTGACAAGCTGCTTCAGAAGGACAGGAGACCCAGTGACAGCAGTCTGGACAGTTCCCAGATCGACTTGCAGGGGGGCGCCACAAAGAAAGGTAACACATATACACAAAATAAACTTTTTAGCGCAGATATGTGAGAAATAACTCATGTATTAACGTGACAAAACTTTGTTTTTCACTGAAAGGTGAAAGGTCATATTTTGCAGTTTTACAACAAACATACAAGCAAACTTGAATCACTTTGTTTGCTCCTTATTTTTAATTTGCTTTAATTGTTTTTGTTCTTTTTGTTGACCACCTCAAGGGAGACAAATTAACTAAATTACAATATCCTTATTCAGCTTTTGAAATCAGTTTTCACAGACATGCAGCTAATAAAAAATATAATTAATTACATTTAAATTACCACAAATTGACACTTTTAAACGTTTAAAAATGTAAATTAACACCGCTGTGTGTGGCTGCGAAAAGATGATGGAAAAAATCGAGCTTTCTGGATCAACCCAGGAAGTATATCACAGAAATCTCCATCATCGTCATCATCATCATCATCATCATCATCACATCCACGATCATCATCATCCCCACCACTGCCATCCTCTTCCTCTCCACGTCCTCCCAGCCCTGAACAAGAATCCTGTAGGTTTCTTTCATTTCTTATTTCTGTTTTTGCTTCTTCTGATTCAAGTCTTTTATCGCATTGTTTCATTTAGTTCAGGACTCGAGTGTCGGAGGTCGCCCTGATGACTCATATCCAAGAATTTTCTTCCTTAAAATCACTGTTCGAAAAACTGTCTAACGTGTATGGTTGTGTTTTGTGTGCGATCTTTGTTGTTGTCTTCTTTTCGTGTGTCCACGATACCGCAGAAAATTCGAAGCAGCTTTTTTGTTTTAGTCTCCAGCTTTGAGCTGCTGTTGCTGCTTCGTGGCTAAACGCAGCCAGCCAACCTATGGAAAGCCAGCCAGTTCAAATATACATGACTTTCAGGATGTTAACAACACGTTGTTTACACATCGTTGGATGGTGGTATCAGGCATACAGAAATGGTTTAACCCAAGTGTTCATCAGCCAGTGGGGACTTGTGAAACATTTGCAACGGACAAGTGGCGAAGTGGCTCAGAATTATGTGAAATTAATGTCTTGAGATCACATGTTGTTTACATTGTCAACACATAGTCAGCACGTGAAAAACAAACACGTAAACAACACGTTAACGATACCATATTGTCAACACCTAAACAATGCGTTAACAACGCCTGAACAACGTTTTGCCAAAACATAAACAACGCGAAACGATGCATGAAAAATGAACACCATAACAACGTGTTGTCAACATACAAACAATGCGAGTGACGAGTGAAAAACCAAGGTGCAATTACTGCGCTTATGTCGCCTTAACAACGTGTTGTCGTGTTGAAAGTCACGTATATTTGAACTGGCTGGCTTTCCATATCAACCGGCGGTCGTATCTGAGATTTTGTGCTTACTCTACATGTTGTACTGGACCAGGGTCACATGTCTATCCAAACTTTTACCTGTTTCAAAGTGGTGCGTACAGCTGAGATGGTTCAGAAAGGTGGCCATGCGGTGAGGGGTAAAACCAGCCAGTAAAACAGTTACATAGCGTGGTCTCTAACAAGACTCAGGTCTGTGTTCTTGCATCCCTTAACCGCCCAAGACGCCATCATTACGCGCCTTTACCTCAGGATGTTTTTGGATCGACCTTTGACCCTGCTTTGTAGTGTTTTCTATGTGTGTGTCTCTGCTGCCCTGTGTGGCTTACAGCGCCCGCTAATCATGCATGTTGCGCCTCCATCCCCTTCTCCAGATGGAAGCCCCAGTGCTGAGGAGGCGTACCCAGGTAAGACCCCCGCTATCCCCCCCATGCTTCTCTGCCTCTGTCTCCGGCTCTCCAGGACTCTGGTTCAACAGTAAATCTTTGAGATATTAGCAGCAGAAAATGTATCGAATTAGTCAAAAGTTTTGAGATACGAAACACCTGTTTCTGTGAAGACTTAAAGTAAAACATTATTCAAATACTTTTGTTTATTTACCTTTATTAATTACTCTATATTGTCCCATACTTGAAGGAAACTGTAAATCCATGCTGTATCTTCAGATTTTGAAATCAAGGACGCCTGTTCAAAAAGAGTGGTGAAAATATGTTGTTAAAACCTGTAACGATGGGGTCGCCGTTACCTGACGGATTAATATAATAAAACAGTAAATTGTGTAACTGAAAAAATCGTGTCTAGCAGATATTTGGACGTAAGATAAATAAGCACACGCGATATGTTAAAGAGGCATTTTATTGATTGATTGGTTGTATAGTACTCATGTGGTGTTCAAGATGAAGATGCACAGTGATGGACGCAGTGCCGGTCCGCCTCGTTGTTCACCTGCATACACAAAGACTTAAGGTGTGGTTGAAACCATGGTTATTGAGATTAAAAGATTTATATAAAGAAGGCAGGGCGTACGATAATTGGAGTAAAAGTGAAACAGTACAAGTGTTTGGAGATTTGACATTCCTCCTCAATTTGCCTCCTGGCTGCTTGGGCAACTGACAAAACCTAACCAAGCCTTTAAACACAATTACTCTTCTTTAACTGCTGTTGAAATGAACGACACACATTCTGTAGACTGGGAGAGGTGTGATAAAAGTTGATTTATTGTTAAGTTACTCTTGGTTCTGCTGCGCTGCAATGTGATTTCCCCTAAAGGAAACTTTAAGGTTTCATTTCTTCTTTTTAAGATTTTATTTAATGGTTTGTATTCGTGGAAAATGTCTGACTGCATCAAATCAAAACCAAAATAAAAACATGACTCAACTGATCCTGGAGCTTCAACCACTAAACGTTCTCTGCGCTTTTGCTTTCCCTGTTGTCTCTCTGTTTGTTTTCTGTTTCTGTCCTTAAAAAAATCTAATTTAACTTCAATAGCTGGTTTAATCGTGCTAAATATCTCTTTAACTGAGCAAACGTTGAATGTGTGTTTTTTGGTGTTGTCTCTATAATGCATTTGTCCGTCTGTACAGGCGAGTGGAGCGAGGCGTTGTACCCTCTGCTCACCACTCTCAACGAGTGCGTCGCCATGATGAGCGACACGGCCAAAAAGTCGATGGTCTTCCTGCTGATGCAGGACAGCGCCCCGACGATAGCGATGGATCTGTCGCTGCAGTACCGCCGCGACGTCGTCTTCTGCCAGACGGTCAGCACAAACACACAAACAAAACATGACATTTACTCACCCACGCTCACTCGACATCCATACATGCAGGCATCCAGGGATGAGTCAGCGAGAGGATTTATAAACGGTTCATAAATGTTAGAAAACTGGAAGGGGCAAAGGTCCAGCACTCAGTGGCTTAACAGTATTTATAAGACTATTAAACACAAGACAGAGGGAAGGGATTTCTTCACTCCTACTCTCTGAGAGAAGACGTGAGCCCAGAGGTAGTCGAGGTAGTGGATTCTTTGTTATTTTTACAACCTTTTATTTTTGTAGTTTTGGCTCGGTTACAGTCAGATTTACTTTGCAGGTTCACCGTAGATATTTTAGACACGAGATCTCTGCAGCCTCAGTTGTACAACAGCATCAGCATCTTCCAATCTCGGTACAAAATCCTGAAAGTTTTGCTCATGGACGGGACTCCTGCAGCCATTGAAATGTTTCTGCTCCATTGTTCAACAGTTTTTCTTGTAAATTTAAATAATGAATCTAGTTGTGCTCTTGTAAATAGTGACCCTGTGAGATCCTCAAACTCTGTAACTTTAGATGTGAGTGTCAGACTTTAGATCTTACACTCTTATTTTGATGTTTTCAATAACGCAGCATCTTTTAAATCATTTAAACTTTCAGCCGGTTATGTAAAACATGTTATCATGGTGATAAAACTCACCGAGCTGTGCGGGATTTCCTTCACACATGGGCGCACAGAAAACAACAACATGCTTTCAGTTACATAATCTCAGAAGCGGCTAAGCTTTACTGCGTCAGTGCCATCATATTTAATGAACGAGCTTTCATCTGACTAATGGACGCAGTTTAGTTTTTGAAACACGTCTTCATCCTTTAAATGTACTTCACAAAAACATCAGTAGATTTGTCTTTAGGAGACGTGCAGATCACTTACTTACCTCTAATGTACTTAAAAATTAGCGAGTACTTTGCTAACACCCAAACATCAATCAAGGTCAACAACACAAGATATAGCAGCCAGCTAATATGACTTACTTCCAACAGTAAGAAGCCCAGCTCGGCATCTGTCTTTCAGCCTTTTATTTCACCAAGCTCTCGCCAACAACCAAAAGTCAGTCCCAGATTTTCCTCCATCAACATCCTCTTTGGCCTTTGTCCATAGACAGCCTGGTTATATTGCCCGCCTTCCCAGCTCGGGTTCTGGCACGACACTAGCTCCACTCTCTGTCAGCATTCCTTTAAACCTCCTCCTCTTCTTCCCGGTGGTTCAAAACACCTGTGGTACAAACACTAACACTCCCCCCAGTGTTCTGAGCTCACAGTCCGGGCAGCCCAGCTAACAAACTGAAGCTAACAGCAGCTACAGTTGGCAGCAGTTTACTTCACTGTCCATCAGGAAACTCTGTAAATCACAGAGAGTTGAGGCGGAGCAGCCGGAGCACATCAGAGGGAAAACCAGAAAACATTTTCTCCATAAAATATTATCCAGTTTCACCAAAATCAGTCAAATAGTTGGTGGTTTGTGAACCAAAGTTACATAGTGTGAGAACAGACGTACGAATGACAGAGACACCATTCACCTGATTGCAATTCAGTGTAGCATCAACATGATTTAAAATCTGTTATTTTATGGTAAAGATTGCAGAGGATTGAAGTAGCTCTTGTTGTTGCTGATGTTTGTGTTGCAGCTCACCGCCCTCATCTGCGGCTTCATCATCAAACTGAGGAACTGTCTCCGTGACAACGGATTCCTCCGACAGCTCTACACCATCGGCCTGCTCGCTCAGTTTGAGTCCCTGCTCAGCACTTATGGTACAAAAACACACCGACAGACTGTTTTCTCACTGTTGGAGATGATCCCTGTTAACCACGTGTGTGTTCACAGGAGAGGAGTTGGCCATGTTGGAGGACATGAGCGTCGGCATCATGGATCTCCGCAACGTCACCTTTAAGGTAGGAACTTTTAATAATGCCCCATGAGGACGCCGCAGATATCAACAACATCCAGAAACGTTTCATACTCTTCCTGTGACTTTAAGGTGACCCAGGCCACCGGCAGCTCTGCCCCCGACATGCTGCCGATCATCACGGGGAACCGGGACGGCTTCAACGTCCGCATCCCGCTGCCGGGAACCATGTTCGACGCGCTGCCGAGGGAGATCCAGAGCGGCATGCTGCTGAGGGTCCAGCCGGTTCACTTCAACGTCGGCATCAATGAGCAGCAGACGCTGGCTGAGAAGTGAGTGAGTAGGAGACGAGAGGAAGCTTTGTTAAGATTTTTATGTGACGGATGAATAAAAAAATGTTTCTCTGTGTTGTACAGGTTTGGAGACACGTCGCTGCAGGAGATCATTAACCTGGAGAGTCTTTCCAGGCTAAACTCGTACTACGAACAGTTCAAAGAAGTCCTGCCTGAGGACTGTAAGTACTGACGTGTACTCGAGTTCAGCCTTCTTCTAATTACTTAGTTGTCAGTGATGTGGCTCTTTTAAAGTCCAGAAAGAAGAGGTGATGATGGGGGTGAGTTAGATCTTCCGATGCTGCTTGATCTGAAAGCGTCCTCCAGTGACAGCAAGGGGAGTCCACTTATTTCCTGGGCCGTGTTTATGACTCAGTAAAGCTGTAGCATATCATACTATAACACAGTGTCAGTAAACTGTACAGAGCAGGAGCAGCTTTGTGGACAGGTTGGCTTTCCTCAGTGTTCTCACGAAGTAGAGCCTCTGTTGAGCTTTCAAGTACCTAAAGTAAGTTTGAGGTACTATGGCACATTTCAAGGAAATCTAGTCGTCCATTGCATTTATGTGACAGCTTTACTTACCACTTCTCTTTGGATTTTATATAAAAAAAACACTTGGTCAGCTTATAAAATACAACATACTGTTTTTGTTTCCCCTCTAAACTTCACAAATTTAGGCCAAAATCTGAAAAATAAACATGAATTTGTGGAGCAGAGCTTTCTTTTTACTTCTTTCATTCAACGTTAATCGTCTCACGACCCCTCAGATTTAATTTGTGACCTTCTTCTGATGACTGACTGTCCACTCTCTGTATAAATATGAATCAGGGAGAGCACTGGGTGTCCACAGTGGAGGTGGGCACCTCCGGAGGGGCCTGACCCTTAGGTTGGAGACCCCTCGACTAAAAAAGATAAAACCTTTACATATCATTCTAAGAGTTTATTTAACTGATAATACTGTTTGCTTTTACTGAAGTGGGAGCATCTTTACATTGTTTTTCTTTGTTCCTCTTTCCCTCCACCCATCTTCCCCCCAAAAAACCCCATCAGGCCTGCCGAGGTCTCGTTCTCAGACTTGTCTTCCTGAGCTGTTGAGGTTTCTGGGGCAGAACGTCCACGCCAGGAAGAACAAGAACGTGGACATCCTGTGGCAGGCGGCCGAGGTGACATTTCTGCTTTGTTTATGCATCAAACACTCCACAGAATTTAATATTAATATTATTTCAAATCAAAGTTATTTCAGAGTTAGATATTGAGTAGATGAATTGCAAAATACCCCACAGTACTATCATATTATTTTAAGGTAAAAACCATTCTTTCCCCTCGCCATCTCAGATATGTCGCCGGCTGAACGGAGTTCGTTTCACCAGCTGCAAAAGCGCCAAAGACCGCACGGCCATGTCGGTGACCCTGGAGCAGTGCCTGATCCTGCAGCACGAGCACGGCATGGCGCCGCAGGTCTTCACGCAGGCCCTCGACTGTATGCGCAGGTAGGACGTCCTCACAGTGCCTGAGTGAAATGAAAAACTGAAAATGAAAATCACACATGGGCAAAAAAAAAACACAAACAAAGCCATCTTTGCTTTACAAGAGGGAGATTTTATGGTGTGTTCATGCAGAAAGTGAAGTAAATATTCACCGCATGGTACTCGTTGGTTCAATCAGGGCTACGTACTAACTTAGTTCACGGTAAAGTATAACTGATAGCTGTAACAGACACGTATTTTCGGCATTATCGCTATCCTCACTTACTTTTCTCCAGGCGGTCTCCTTTTTTGTCAGGTCTCTGTATAAATATGAAGTCGTATTGTGGAGCTCTGGGTGTCCAAAGACGGCTACAAGTGGAGGTCGGCACCTCTGTTACTCGATGTTGCAGACAGGTTGAGAAGCGAGTGTGAAGATAAATCCACATTTTAATCCCAAAAGTTTCAGAAATAAACTCTGAGCTCTCCTCCAGATGGCAAACAGCTCAGGATCAGACCACGATCTGTTTATTCCTTAAATTTTTAGCTCAAAGTTGAGTTTTCAACTTGTTATTCGTATAGCTATTCAATGCGAATACATGACTTTGCATTGAATAATAATTTGTAATGACTTTCTGTGTGAACACGCTGTTACAGAGCGACCCGGAGTTCCTATACGGGTTGGAAAATGGTTTTCTGCTTTTCAAAATACAGTATTTTACTGTAAAGATCAAAATCTTTAATAGCAGCAAAGATCAGATGGAAACAAACTGAAGTTTTGCCCACGTGTGATTTAAAAACCATTGCCTGCTTCCAAACTGATCCAGAGTCGCTGGTTCATCTCAAAAGGGAAACTTGAATATTTTGAACATTAGTCGGTTTCTTACTTCACCAAACTCTCCTCAAAAAATGTTCAAATTTTCTTGATAAGCTTCAGATTTGGAGACTTCCAACAGGACGAGAGTTTGGAGAAGAGAGTTACCGAACTGATATTCAAGTGATTGTGTGCTGTCTCGTCTGAACGTCGTCTTGTCTCTGAGTCTGTCTTTTCCTGTCTAAAGCGAGCCTACAGCTGCTGTTTCACAGTCTGAGTTGCTTCATCCCCCCTTCGTTTGTCCTTCATTTATTCATTTCAAAAACTACGTCTCTACCCCGCCTGTAAAGAAAGGTTTAAACGGACGGTGCAAAGTTCAGTCTTCTGCATGGGAAATTTGGCTTGCAGCATGGCAAAAACATGCAGATGGAAAGAAGTATAAGAAAGATTTAAGACAATATTCAGGTAGTTTTGTCCAAATGTTCTTTTATGTTGCCACTTTTGAAACAAACTGAATGCCAACTTGTGAAAACAACACTTTCCCACCAAGAGCCTCATTTAAAACGCTTTCCAAATCTGAATCCACGAACAGAAACGAGATAACCGCTGTCATAAAAGACAGAAGAGTGAAGGTGTCCGGGTGAATTTATATCCCAAACATCTTTATTGATATTGATCCACGATGTTTCAGCAAATGTGATTTTGTTCTAGAGGACAGAAACCATCTTTTTTAAAGTCAAGTGTTTGTATAATGTTGTGTTCAAAGTTTTTATGTGACTTTATGTTGTAAATATCTTGTTGTAAAAAAAAAAAAAAAAAAAAAAAAAAAAAAGATGTAATCACGCCTGTCTCTGTCTCAATAAAGTTGCACTCCCAACACGAGATACTCGCATGATACGACATCTCTTCACCTTTTCCTCCTCTTCTTCTTCTTTTTCCTCTCCTCACATCTCCTCACACCTTTTTCGCCCTCATCAGCCGACGAGCATGAAAACAGCTGTTTTAAAATTTATTTTAGTTTTGAATGAATTTATGATGCATGCCGGGAACAAAAAGCTTGGAGATATTGTCCCCCTTCCCTCCAGATTTCCACCCTTTTTCTCCCCTTATTCATACATTAAAATGAACAGAAACGCCCTTAAAGTCTGTATCAGGAATTTGCTGCATGTTAGCATTTCTAGCTTTCAAATGTATCATATTTTATGTAAAGTTCCTGATCCAGAGTGCAGATTACTTCAAAATTTCATCAAAGTCCTTGAATTAAAGGGTACAATCAGACAGGATGCGGCGCTGCGGCGAGAACGCAGGTTTTTCCATTCATTTGAATGGTGGTAGTGTGGTCAAACCCTCCACAGTCAGCCTGAAATGTCTCTTAAACTGAGACTATCCAGGTGGATTCATAGACTGAACTCTGATACTCTACCTGTTGTGTTCTGGCTTTGTTTATTTCATGAACCCAGCTTCTAAATCTGAGCCTGCCTCGCAATTTACGCTGTGAAATCGTGACACGAAGAAGTTTAGCGAGCAGTGGTTAAGAGACGTAGGCAGTGAATGAGAGTGAGGGAGCGCTGGCGTTGATGAAGCCGGTTAATCAGCTGAATAAAAAGTTATTTCCTGATTGTTTCGCGGCGGTTACGTTCAATACACCGCCACAAAGTGCCTGATGCCGTCTCAATGTACCCTTATATCCAAGTCCTTAAATTTAAAGGGTGTTTTCTACTTCATGCAGCCTTTTCCCGCCATCTCACCTCCGCTCCTTCCTCCTCTTCCTCCACCCCATGTCTCAGATTATATAAACATGGAGAGCCATTGCTGTATTTTCTTACCTTTCCTTCTCTGAAAGACGTCTTTCTTAATTTTCTCTTTTTTCTCTTTTCTCTTTGTCCTCTTCCTCCTCTGTTTCCCGCGTGTTTCGACTTGTTTTGTACGATTTTTTTGCGGGATTTGTTTTGTTCTTTTGTGATTCATCATTTTTATGGCTGTGGTTTTCTTTGTGTTTTACCGCCGGTGTCACCTGTTACTCTGACATCTCACCTCTGTGCATGCATATGTACGTGCCATCTGTTTATTTTGGCTCCATTTGCGACACCCGCTGGTCACTTCCTTCCTCATCCTTCCTCCTTCTTTTACTTCCTCCTCCATCTTTTTTCCTCCTAACCGCCTTTATACTTTCTTCATCTGTCCCCTTTGTCTTTTTCCTCCACCTCCATCTTTCCCTTCCTCCTCCTTCTCCTTCTCCTCTTCCTCCCACCTCCCGTGACTCGCCAGCATTGGTACGAGGGAGGGGGTGATCCAGAAGAACCTGAGCGGCCTGCTGCCGGTGCGTGACTTCCGGCTGGACCCCAGCCTCTTGTACTCACTGCCCCTGCTGGCCCTCAGCCCGAACCTCCTGGTGGTGTGGATCTTCCTCAGCGTGGCCTACTTCCTGGCCAAACTGCGCTGCAGCTGAGCGGGCCGCGAGGCGAGAAGCTCTCTGCTGCCAGGACTGAAAACATAGCGCACGTCTTAAGGTTTATGGAGGATGGGTGGGAATACTCCACACTGACTCCCGAGGGTGTTTCTGAAACTGTGCCACTGTCCTGTGAGTGTGTGAAACTCATGCACACTAATACTGTACAGCATGTACACACTGTCCCACCCTGACTAAGGGCTTAACACACCTGATGCCCCATTTATCAAGGGCCAAGCCCTGCCCTCCTTTTTTTTTCTGTTTATGGACAATTTTTCTTTCCAACTTTGAAAAACCGACCTGGAGAAGTATCTTAAATAGTTATTTTACTTCATGAGGCTCCAGAGTTTCCATAGATTTAAAATAGAGATCCACACTAAGCTGGCTAAATCTAAAAACACATTTCACGTGTGTGTGTCGTGTTTTCAGGTATTTCTCATAATGATTCTACTGATTTCAGTTATACTTGTGTTAATCACAAATGCAATTTGGTTTCATACAAATCTTAAGGATGATAACTTAAACTGCTTTTTAAAATGAAGGTTAGACGTGACAAAATGTTGTCTTCCAAACTTTACTGCCACATAATCCGACATCAACATCATCATTTTCACAAAAACTTAACATTCACGGCAAAAAATGAGGCTGCAGCTTTTAAAAAATCTCAGTTTTTATTGTGGCAAATAGAGTTTGTGTAAAAGAAAAATGTGTTTTTAAATTGAGCTGGCTTAGTGTGACATTTCATGTCAATAATCTTGAGGTATTTAAAACACTGACGCCCAGCTAACAGCTTCAAACCCAGTCAAGACGCAGAGAGAAGTCTGGATGAGGACAAGACAGCTGCACATGTGGTGTAGTTATAGTTTGTATATTTGTAAAACACAGATCAGAGATTACACCTGAGTTGTATGTACAGAAAAAAAAGCAGATTATATGAAATATGAAAGATGAGTTATAATTTAAGCTTTGCACAAACAGCTAGCTTCATTTATCATTGTCTTCCATGTGCTTTAGCACCTTACAAGCTAAAAGCTTTTATTTAAGGAAGCTAACTTTGGCTTATAAACATAATTTCAGGCAGTATTTGCTCATTTTATTTATTTATTTATTTACGTCTTCCTGCTTTCCTAGACAGTAGAAGGAGCTTCTACTTCAGCTTCTGCACTTTACAAAGTATCCAAACTTTAGCCTTTATTGGAAACTTTTAACCGTCAGTATTGGGGTTAAGATTGACAGAAGAATTTAGAAATAAATGTATTTACTTAATTCTGTGTATCTCAGAATAGGGCATAAATTGAGGACTAATGTGTCTGAAAAATGTATTTATAGCCCTGTTTTGTCAGAGGTACATGAACTGAACTCATGGCAACACCTAAGCCAGACAATTCAATCAAAACTAGAAGCCTCCGCACCCCCCTATTCAAGTATCTTAAATGCCTTGCATGCCATGCCTGAGCAGACGAACATACCGGAAAGCTCAGGGATCAGGTCTCATGACAACATGCGTGACCTATTTCTTAAAGAGAAGGAGCTGCGTGATTATGTGCATTTCCCTGTGTAGCAAGGAAATGCTACACTCAAGCACTGGTGGAGACCAAAAACTAAAGATAGATAAAAGGGAGAATATTGGACTTCGATTCCCCAGATACGTTATGATAATACAATTAAAGGTGTTTATTAATTAAAAACAAAAAGCAATGTTGTCTAAATAGTGTTGAGTTAGAAATACATGAACATGGCCAATCCTAACCAAACCCTGACTAACTAAAACTCAGCAAGAATTGGGTAGGTGGCGTCAATTTTAAGTTTAATGGTGCGCAAGTTAAAAATGAAAGTTTTAATGGTCAGTAACTTTTATGGATGAAATGTAAATTATCTTAAGTTCAAGTTTATACATTTCTAATGCCAGCCCTGTTTAAAAAAAGTTCATGCATATTCTCAAGTTTAAAGGTCACGTATCAAACCGTTCGGAAAAACACATTTTGAGCTGAAATGCCCTTGACCTGTTCTAGCCTGGCTGAGGTGTTTTATTTATGGGTTCAGTTCATTTATAAAAGCAGTGACATGTCGAACGCTGTCTGTGCTTTTATACTTGTCACTCTCTGAGATTGATCACCTGCTTTCACCTGTTTTGAGGGCACTTTTTAAAATTGGTCCCGGTGTGGTGTATCAGATATAGAAAGTCAATGATTCAACCCCTTCAACCCCCTTATGCCATTGTAGTGAAGATTAACTCACAACGTTGAATCTTTGTGTTTCAAGGATGGAGTTTCTAATCAGTGAATGTTGGCGTGTATGATCGTAGGATATTCAGGGGAAATGTTTGATTATGCAGTGTTTTTGGAGCACCTATGTGCAGCTCTAACAAATATTAGCTTTATAGAGTTGAGTTGTGTGGCACTGATTTTATTCGGTGGATGGAGCATTAACGTCGTTTGTTGTTGAGATGAATGAATGAGGAATGTATCCAAGGTTGTACCAGATGCTTTAGTCAGGTTTTTATCAGGTGAATTCAGGTTTGTAGGAGCTGTGTTAGCAAAGAGATTCAGACAGAAAATATGTTGGTCTTTCGCTGAATCTAGTCCACTTCCATGTTAGTTCATGCATCCTAGAAAAAAGTGAAAAATACACTTTGAAAGCCCGTTAGGTTTGTCTTGTTTCGAGAAATTTCAAGTCACGTTACAGCAGCAACCAACTGTTGTTTTCATGATTTATCTTCCGATTGATTTATTTGTCTATAAAATGTTATAAACATGTAATGTAAGAGCTGAAGATGATATTTAAATTGCTTGTTTTGCCCTTCCAAGAGTCAAAAATCCAAAGAAATTCAGTTTACTAACATGTATAACAAAGAAAAACAGCATGTTGTCACATTTGAGTAACTGGAACCAGAAGATTTTTGCAAAAAGTATTATTATTACATTAGTAATGTAATTCATTGATTATAAAATTAGTGCTGGTTAGTCAATAAATAGACAAATCGTTTCAGCTTTAATCTTACCCCATTTTTCCGAGAAATGCTTCTCTTGTTTAAGGAAGAAAGATTTCAAGATGCTTTTGCTTACAAGTCGTGCACTTTTCATGGAGTTTCACAGAAAGCATGTGTTATTTTGTGATGCTGTATACTCTGCAGTTATTTCTTTAGTTGTTGTTAGCGATACAACCAGTACGTTAATACCCTTACTGATATTTTAAAATAAAAATCAAAGTGAAAGACCTTAAAGAAATCTTTTCTTCGAGTAGAAATGGACAAAACCAAAAAATTAAACTTAATCACCTCGGAAACTAACTTTGAATATCATGTGATTTGACAGAGAATGGAGGCTGGACTTTTCCTTAATGGTCACAAAATACCTTCAGGGTGCGTTACATATCGGAACCGTGCATTGTAAAAATCAATATCTTAGCCTGTGAAGCTAAAGGAAAGCGTCAGTCACCTCCCCAGAGTTTTTGTGGCTCCATCTCATTAAGATCGACCCAGTAAGGAAAATGGATCATACTGAAATAGCCTCCTATGGGAGTTTACCGTACTCTCATGACCCCTAAACACTCAAACACACATACTATACTATAATGATCCCATATAAAATAATGTATAACTTTCCTTTTTAAACTGCTACTGAGAAGTGAGGAAATATTTGTTAGTTTCTGTTAGAAGTATTGACATTTACATTTTTGTCAGCAATACTGTGAACACTTAAACCTGAAAGGTGATGTACAAGTCTTTCTGGAAAACAGTATAAAATACAGAGAATAATTTGATGATATACTTTCTATTTAAAAAAAATAGTTTGACCTTTTAGGAATTATTCACTTTCTGTCCGAGAGTTAGACGAAAAGATTGATACTGCTTTTACATCTGTAAGGTAAATGTGCTAGCTGACGTTAGTCAGGCATAAAACTCCCGTTAGAAAATGGCAAATTGACGTTTTAACACTAAAGATTCAACTACCAAGGTATAAAAAGTTTACTGGTGAATATTAGACGGGCTGAAAGACAGATTTTAATCATCTCTGGAAAAAGAAACAAGCAGTATCCAGCTGTTGTCAGTCTTAAGCTAACTGGCTGCTAGCTAGCTGCAGCTTCATATGTTTCCATAAAACTTAAAACTCGGGGGAAACTGTTAAACGATAACCAAAAAAATCCACCTGCTAACACCTCTAAAGCTCACTAATGAACCATTAAGTACAAATACTGATGCGTAGAAAAGTCGATTTGTGGTTTCACAAGCTTAATGTTAGCTTAATGTTAGCTAACCGGCTAACGTAACATGATAGTGGTATTTTCTCTTCTAACTCAGAGCAAAAAAGGTGAAGACTCAAATGTCCCAAAATGTTAAACTGCTCCTTTAAGTTATTATTCACTACTTATTATGTTATTCTACTTTTTATTTTAGGAGTATTGTGTATCTCGACATCTTTTGACACTTCAGTTTAGAACTACCTCTGTGAGACAGAAGTTATATGTTGAACTTGAAAGAAATAAAATTAATGTTTATAAATACATCTAATATACAAATATATAATAATCACTGAGCTGCAGGGATATGAAGGAATGGTAATAATTTTATGTAAAATGTTAAATATATTAAAATTAGTTTTAAAAGTTATCATAAAATAATATTTTCAATTTCTGATATCATTAATTTCCCATACTTAAAAGTGCTTCCTAAAATATTAATATAAAAATTATTATATCATTGACCTGAAAGAGAAAAGTTTTCTTTTCTTAGTATTTTTATTTTAATTCTTAGAATCCAGATGTATCAGAGAATATATTTGTATTGCTGTACATAAATTGTATTTAAATGCTTGTATTGCTTAAATTTAAGTTTGCTATATATTGTCTTAAGTTATTCCAAAGCAGAGTATTTATAGATATAGATATCTATATCTATATCTATATCTATCTATCTATCTATCTATCTAGATAGATATAGATATAGATATAGATATAGATATAGATATATATATATATATATATATATATATAATCTATACAATGTCATTACAATGCTTGTGCCATAACTGTCATGCTGTCGTCACTTTATATCACAGCCCAATACGTCTGTGTGATCTCGTAATATACAGATTTATATGTTTTTGTTTGTCATGACTTAGTTTAATCACTTCTCATGTTAATCTGTTGACACAATGACAATTTGCAAATTATATTATGTGAGCAGATTATTTATTAAGGTCACATTTAACATGTTAATTGGGAATAATTGTGTTATTAGAATCATGGTTGCCTACTGCAAAGTGAAGATGGCAGGTTCTGGAGAGAAGTTTATTTTTTGTGTTGACCAACTTGATGGATTTTTGCTGCCAATATACAATTTTTATTTTATATTTTCACACTTAAGCTTCATTTATTTTGGTCTATCAATGTTAATTTTTACAAAAAAGTGTTTCGTAAAGGTTGTTTGGGAATATTTTTAAAGGTATTTTAATTCTAAAATCTAAACAAACTTTTGGGTGTTTAAAGAAAATCCCGCTCAGAAACGAAACAATAGAAAATCTATGACGTTGAACTGTTTTTTTTTTTTTTTTATATATATATATCTATTTGTGTTTGTTTTCCACATTTGGCAATCAGTGCTTTCTTCCTCAGAAACTCAGCTGCAGTTACATGTCTAAAAGCTTTAGCCTCGCTGCGTCCCAATGTTGCTCTAAATGTACCACAAACCCAAGAAATCTCCAGTCAGTGTGTCCCTGAACGCCACACTCCTGCTGTAATAAACGTTTTCTGCCTCCGCCTGCAGAATATAAACAGACTCTGGTGGCGTTTGTGGTCTTTAATGATCTATTAACTCCCTTTAACTGTGCTTTAATTTAACTTTCCCTCTCTTCCATGTTTGTCAATGTGTGTGTGAATGATGTTGCATGTTTGTTTTTCTTTACACTGTTCCTCATTTAGTTTGAACAAGCCTTTATTGACATCTACTGGTAATGAGTTGGAACAACAACCCTCAGTAGCACTCGTTCTATCTGCTGTTTTTTGTAGCTCAGTAATCTCCCACTTTATGTGTAATTGAGTAAATGTATGTATTGTATATTTATTTTCAGATTTTCATGTCAATTATTTCTGCTTTTATTTAAAATTATATTCCCTTATTTACTAGCTTTGTCTACACTGCTGATGTTATTCTTAAAAAAAAGATCTTGTTTGCTTTAAGGGCATAATTTCATATCCACATTGCTAATTAATTGGGAGAACATAGATAATTACAGATGAAAGTAACCTGCCAGCATGCTAATAGCTGTACATAATATTCAGTGTTATTAAATCAGGAACATATTGTGTAAAGTTCATGGCAGTATCTGAAAGCAGCAGCACTGAGATGTTGATAAATCTGCAGCCTCTGAGAAGTGCCACGCCAGAGCGCAGTGTCGTTACGCACAACTGTTCGTTGTGTTTACCTGCACCTGAAAACGACGGCAGGCTGGTGTAGTATAACTTGGGGCACGAGGGGATGCAGACGTGGAGTTAGGAGTAGGGTAATAGGACGTTGACGGAGGAAACTAAGAACAACGGGCACTAAATCACAAAACTAGAAATTTCTACACAGTGTTGCTTCAACTGAGGATGCAATGAATCGACCTGAACATAGATAATAAAAGTTATGAAAAATCTGGTATGAATACTCGTTGATTGTCATGAATTAGAAACTCTCAACCTGCAGCAGAGTAAGTATCATCTCTTTTGCTACGGGACAACCATCATTTCTATATTCTTGTGCTCATTCTGCTGTCACCCCCCTTCCCCCACATCCTCCTTTCTGTCTCCTCAGCGAGGGCTGCAGACGAGAAAACACTGTGAAGAACGTCGGATGCCGAAAATACGCGTTTAACTCACTGCAACTCAAGGCCTTCCCCAAACACTACCGACCGCCTGACGGCACCTACGGGAAAGTAGAAACCTGATCGGACTGCAGAGAGCTGTGCATCGGAGAGTGAGGCCAAGATAAGACTGTGTACAATCAAGATACTGTGTTCAGAAACTGTTTAATTTGACCGTCATGTCACCTGGTTACTGTTTTAGATTAGGTCTATTTGAAACGGTTGCACCTTCCTGTACAAACAGGCAGATTTCTACCACATTATAACTGTTTTTAGGTACTGTTTTAGTTGCTTATGCCATATCATGCATAACATGTTGAATCGAAGAATGTTCTCTGGTAGCAAAAGTGTCAAGGTCTTTGGTTTTTATTTCTTTTCATGAGAATGGACAGCACGGCCTTATCCCTGATCGAGCACTGATATAATATCAACCATACAAATATTTATATTTATATTTATATTCTACAATTAAATAAATCTTGTTTAAATTCAATTATATCTAAAAATTGGTTAAAAAAAAGATGATTTTCCAATGTTAATCCACAGTATTTTGTTTTTTTTTTTAACCTTTCATTACCCAGCCATTGTCCGTCTATGCATTTAGGACGTCTTCTATGTGAAGGATTTAGGACATGATATTTAAATCCAGGGGAATTCAAAGGATGAGGTTTGTGTTGTGATACAGTTTTATCACTGCCAACAAATAACTAAAAAACTAAAAACAACGTCCGTCTCTTGATACTTTCTCCCAAAAAGTAAATATGGAGTATTCATTCCACGTTTTGTTTCTATGCAAATCGTGTTCACTTGTCATTAGTTTCAGTTTTAAAGACTAAAATCTGAAGCAGCTAAACCAAATTTATAAATTCAATAAACTTGAGACTGAAATGGGAACATTTGTTTTGCATTTTATCACCTATTTGTAGTTATTTTTTCCTGTTACTCCTCTGTATAAAACTGCCAAATCTGTCTGCAATGACCCATCTGTAACCACACGGGGGAGTCCTGAATCCACTGCACTGTGAAACCACGTCAGCTCCATCATATGTGACTTATGTTTAGGTGAAATGCATCTTACTGTAACGTGAACCACACTGTCAGACGACTTAGAAATACATTTATCTCTTTATTTACATGTTTTATTTGGTGTCAAAGACTTTTTGTTCAGTCATCATGCCGTGTAGTATGTTTTTTTTGAGTTTCTGTCAGAGAACATCTGTGAAGGTTTGAACGTCACTGTATATTTTAACTTGTCAATATACAAAAGCTGAAATAAATATAAAATAAATTTGTGTTTGTTTTAAAAAAGGAAGTTTAACAATGATCAATGATTCACCAACAATGTCGTAGATATTTAAATAATAAAAATGTAAAGAAATCTGTGTATGTGAGCATTTTTCATGTTTTTAATCATCATGCAGATAAAAACAGATTTGTATTAAATAAACATCCACTGAGAGGAAGCAGTAACACTTTGTAATCACAGGAGGGCGTCACATACATTTAATAAAAGTGCAGGATGACATCTGCATGTTAAATTTTAAGATATATGACAAAAGCATGTGGACACCAAACATTGTCCACATACTTTTGGGCTTCAAACTTTACATTTAAAACAAATATTTTTTATTTCTTTCTATCTTTCCTTCCTTTTTCATCAGCTTCCATAAGTGAATGAGCCAAATCAGTCATAATTTTAAGATACTAACATAGAAAGTAGTCTGTCTTGTGTTAAAGTAATGTTTTGTTAGCTTTAGCTTTGTTTGGCCGAGCAACGGCGACCACACGTCGGATCGATGTTCGCCCGGACAGTTCGCTTCGCCTGAGCGACCTGGCCGAACCCCGCAGCGTTGTGTACTCGGGACGGCGGCGGCTTGATCACATTTTGACCGATGATCGACACACGTCGGGCGGTGTACTGTTGTGTTTGTTCAACGGTCGCTTCAGACGTCGGTAAATGACGCGAGCGACGTGATGACGTCACTGCGGTTTGAAGAAAATGGCGGAACAAACAAAAGGCGCCTCCAGAGGCAACAAGTACTTCAAGTCCTGGTACAAAACGACAGAAAAGCAGGTAATTTTTATTTTATTTTTCTGTATTGTTGTTTAGTTTTAGTTGGTTAATTTTCTAGAGCCCAAGATAATGTCTTGAAAAACAGAAAGAACATATTATACTTTGTCTAAAAAGAATGTGCTTCTCAGTCCTTTACAACCAAACATAAACCAAGTTGGACGCACACTTGTTTAAAATCTAATCATATAATAATAATTATTATTATTATTAATTTAGATTTCTGATACACCAAACTTTTATATTTTAAATATTTTTTAAAAGATTAAAGTCTAACACCTTTTTACATCTAAAGATAGTCTGACAAAGGTCTTTGTAAAGATCTCACAGGATCACTATTTACAAGACTACAACTAGATTCAGAGAGTGCTCCTACTGTCCACGTTATTGAACGTCACTATTTACATGAGCCGAGCAATGACAGTATAAAGAATGGACGGCGTATACGTGATGTCACTCACAGGTTTCCGAAGCGCTGTTTTGCCATCTTGGCAGTCCTGCCTTTGCCGCCTCCCGGGTAATCTTAGAATTGGCGCTCAACTGTCAATCAAAGCGTCCGTGCTGTTAATTATACTATACTATATAATTTGAACAGGTGAGTTCTATAAAAAATCACCCTCAGTACAGTTGTCACGAACAGGGAAATTAGCTATAGAGACCGAAACTGTTTTTTGTACCAGGCTGTGAACATGTTTATTTCTGCTGTGAAGCTGGACATTTTAACATGGAGACTGACTCACTTCTGGAGCCAGCCTCAAGTGGACGTTTGAGGAACTGCAGGTTTTGGCTTGAATTATGGCCTGATGTCCATCCGGATTTTCACTTTTCATTGCTGATCTATTGTGAAGCAGTTAAATGGTTACAAATTGTCAGATTCCCAATGTTTACGTAGCTTAAATGCTGTGAGCTTTGAGCACAATGTTGGAGGGAAAATGGCGTTTCACAGTGTGAAAGGATGAATGAGGTCTTTTACTCTCGTTTTTTTCTAAGTAGAAAAACAAAGTAGAACATTTTTCTAAGTAGTAAAACAAAGACACATACTATGTTTGAACACAAGTTTTGTGCTGAACATTTGTTGCCTCTCCAAATTGATTTCACGGACATTCAGAAATGTTTTGAAACTTGTTGCGAAGCACTTTTTACATTTAACAAGTTATGGTGCAATACACTTTAAGAGTCCTTAAGTGTCCTCATATGATTGTGTGTGGTCAGTAGATCATTTAAGGCCTTTCCAGTCGTAAACAACACAGCTGATCTTGTACAACAATCGTGTCTTTTTAAGTCACATGAAAACCTGAACAAATTGTATCACCCTCACACATTTTCACGAAAAATAAACAGCCCTCACAATGAACTGTTGCTGTGTTATGAACAGGGATATATTGTGGAGGACACTTCGCAGACAGTCCACAGACACAGTAGTTCAAAGGCGCTTCAACATGATTTTCCCCGTTGGTCCAATTATTGGCATCATCTCCATAACTGTCTTAGTGCTCTTCGTCTTTGCCAAGTTGGTTTCCCGCCACTGCTGTAGAAATGTTCAGGACGGATCCGGCTATGCTGTGCTGATAACGGGCTGCGACAGCGGCTTCGGACACCAGCTGGCTCAATGTTTGGACCAGAAAGGGTTTGTGGTCTTTGCCGGGTGTTTGTGCCCACAAGGAGCCGGTGCCCAGAGCCTGGCCAGACTGAGCTCCAGTAATCTAAAAATCCTCAAGCTGGACGTCACCAGTGATGAAGACGTGCAGCAGGCGAAGATGATGGTCGAGGAGAACCTGCCAGAGAAAGGTGAGAGATTAGCACGCTATAAAAAAATTACCAATTTCTCTCTGTAATCAGCTATAATAGGATAAAGTATGGAAGCTCAATGATGCCAAAAAATGGGGGGAAAGATTAAAATTCTGAACATATGATACTTGAGATACAAAGTTACAAACTAAGTTCATTTATTTTATTCTATTTATTATTACTATAATTAATTTGAACAATATTTTATATACTTTTGGTCTTTTTAAATTAAAATTATGGGATATGAAATAATGAAAATAAGTAATATTAAATAAGATTGTACTTTAAAGTTGGACCAGTTGTTTAATTTTTTGCTTCTTTTCCTTTACATTGAAATGATGAAATATGAAGTTAAATTTTGACTTATTATCTAGTACTTTTGATTTATTTGTATCACTCTCAAACTTTTCATCCTTTTTATATTCCTGCTGAAAAAATAAATAAATGAATCAACTTGAGTCACAAGTGCTTCACAAAGACAGACAATATTTTTACTTATCATGATATCATGATATATTTATATATTTTTCTCTGGAAAGTTGCTTCCACAAATTAATGTTAGGAAAAATGATCCTAATGTCCTAAATTTGACATAAGAAGTCCAAATATAGTCAAAATCATAACATATCATATCAGTTTGATTGTAATTTGTTTGCAGTTTGTTTCCTGAAGCGTCTTAAAACAAAATGATTGCAAAGTAAATTATTTCATCACGGTTGTACGTCGACTTTAAACATAAATAATTGCTTGATAATTCATCTGCACGGACATAAATATGTGACCTCTTTAAGTCATTTCATAGAATAACTTGTGATTTCTACGCTTCATCAGGCCTGTGGGCGGTCGTGAACAATGCTGGAATTTCAGACTGGGCTGAGATCGAATGGAGCACGGTTGAAGATTTCCGTAACATGGTCGACATCAACCTGTTTGGCTCCATCAGGACCTCTATCGAGTTTCTACCTTTGGTTCGTGCCGCGAAAGGTCAGCTCACAAATCAGCTACATTTCACTGTTTAACCTCATGTTTTTGTTGTGGTGCCATTAAGGGTAAAAATGAATGTTTCACAGGTCGGATGGTTTACACATCAAGCATCTTTGCCTTCTTCAACTGCCTGAACATGGGAGCGTACAGCGTGTCGAAGAGAGGACTGGAGGCGTTTGCCGATTGCCTGAGGGTTGAAATGGCCAGTTTTGGTGTGAAGGTACGGTGACTTTGCACAAACGCTACATTAATCTTGTGACACTGCATGCATGCATGCATGAGGCATTACACTGTGAGACTACAGTGGTATTGAAATATGACGCCTGTGGTGAAAAGGGTGGTAAAACAAATTGAGTTTGATGCTTATTTTTCAATTGATGGCATTTATTCAGTATAAAACCAACTTCACACTGAGTGCTTTGACATCATTCTGCAGTATGTAACACTCTTTCTGTCAGTACGTCTTTGTTAGCCAGTTCATATGAACCTATTTTAGACCATTTAGAATGAAGCTATGATATCCATCTAGCTGTGATATCAATCTTTTTTGTCTAACTAAAAAGCATTCAGAGGTTTGAGACTAATTCAGTCTGTACTTTCAGGTCAGCATCATCCAGCCGGGTAACTTTGGCCGAGCCACCAACATCGTGAAGATGAAAACTAGTTACGACATTTGGGAGAAATTAGACGAAGATCGAAAGCATACGTTCAACCGACAGTACATCGACCTGGCCAACGAATACTTCTTGTCGACGTGCAAGTCAGGATTCAAGAATGGCGACATGGTCATCGACGCAATGCTGCACGCCGTCACATCCGCTCGCCCTAAACACAGATATCTTCTGGTCTCTATGATGGATCGTTTTTTCTTCCAGCTCTTCCCTTTTCTCCCCACCATCCTCACTGATGCTGTGTTTTCTCTCAGCCCGATGTATGCGAAAAGAAAGGAAATGCTTTACGCTAAATAGGAAAGACGAATTGCACATCTGTATATATCTATATATATCTATAATTGCACATCTCTCTCTCTCTCTCTCTCTCTCTCTCTCTATATATATATATATATATATATATATATATATATATTTATATATATATATATATATATATATATATATATATATATATATATACATATATAATCTCTTTTGTAAAGCACTTCAACTAGATAATGTATGATTTATAATGTAAAACTGGATTATATGCACTGTCAGTTTGAATGAAGGTTTGATTGTTCTGCAATAAAGAAAAAAATATTCATGAATAAAAGTTTTTTTTCTTTATTTTTTTTACCCCACTTATATCAGAAAAAAAAATCATGGCACTAATACGTAAATAATAAAATATAACAGCACAAAGAAAGCATGAAGGAAAAAATATATGTGAATGCGTCGATGGATTTAAAAAAAAAAAAAACTGCGTCTGAGTGACAGAAAGTTTTGTACAGTCTATAAACAGTTTCTTAAAGCGCTCATGAAAATAATAAATGTCTTTATGATACCATTTTTAATTAAATTTTATTTATATAGGGCCAAATCATAACAGAAATTCTCATATTTTATATTCTACTTTGCTAGACTATTTCAATTTTATGCAACTGTATACTTATAAATATTGTACTTTTTATTCCTCTACATTTGTCAGTTACTTTTCAGATTTCAGTTTTTCAAACCCTTCCTGTTGAACATATATATATGTACATTTTTCAACTGGTAGTGGCAGATGCCCGTCCACCATGATCAGGGTTCTGCTCAAGGTTTCTGCCTCTATAAAGGAAGTTTTTCCAGTGCTTGCTCATGGTGTGAGTACAGTCTAGACTTGCGCTATATGGAAAGGTGTCATGAGATAAACTCTTTAAAAACCCTCTTCAATTAGCTGAGGATCTTACAGACAATGATGCATTTCTGCAGATTAAACTTGCATTAAGATTGGGGATGGTTGGAGTTAGGTCAGTGTTCTGAGAAGATTATTGCTTCCTGGAAAGCAGGGAACTAAATAACATTTGGAACAAGAAATCGCACATAAGATCTCTTGGAAAAGTCGATTCATAGGATATGAATAAAGCTAACTGTAGCTGAAGCTAAGCTGGGGTTGGCTGGTTGGTAGTTGATTGGTTGTGCGGTCGTGATTTGCTAGTATATAAATTATTTAATATGAGCTCCACCGTATGCATCTACTTGCACAATATTTTGATACTTTAAGTATATTTTTCTTCTAATACTTGCAGTTTAACTTAAGTAATGTTTTGAATGCTTCTTCCACCGTTGGTTGAACCATTACGTTGTTCTTTCATTTCTTTCTCTGTTGGGGAAAACCCAACAAATTCCCCATCAAGTACAATTTTGTGTCGTGTGGTATTCCGGTCATTGTGTAAGCGATCATAAGCTGTGAAGAGATGGTGACATAATGAAATATTATCTTTTTAATTTGCAAAACTCGAAATGCATGCTCTTTTTAAATGAGCTGTGATCATCCTTCACGCTATGAAACTAGGATTTTATCTTCCTGGGAAAACTGACAAACAACACTTGCATAATAATCTGATGGTCTACACAGAAATATTACTTAATTATTACATCTATGAACTGCGGACTTATAACCTTTGAAGTGGCTCCAGTTAAGTTCAATGCTAAGGTCCCGGTATGGTAGTTGAGGTATCTCAGGGACAACTATGTCATGATAGAAGAATTGTGCTTTTTGTTGTTTGTTTTATTACGATTGTTATTATTACTATTGATAATTTTCTCTCCCCTCCTTGTCTTCTGTTACCTGTGTTAAGTCTTTAGCTGGAATAAGTTGTATTCTCTCAAATCTGAAAGTTCAAAAATTATTAATATTATTATAAAGTATTGCAAAATGAATGGGGCAGTTATGTGAAAGCCTGAAACATGTTGCATGTTGGGGTGAAATTTTGGTGTAAAATTAATGGTTAAGATTAGGGATGGTTGGAGTTAGGTCAGTGTTCTGAGAAAATGATTGCTTCCTGGAAAGCAGGGAACTAAATAACTTTTAAAACAAGAAACCGCACATAAGATCTCTTGGAAATAAGAAGTCGATTATTAAGAAATATAAAAAGCTAACTGTAGCCGGTGTTGGCCGGCTGGCGTAATTTGTTTCACCTTGTTGACTGATGGGGTGATTTGCAAACAGTAAGGTAGTTATTATTATGGCGCCAATGGTCACAATAAAACATAGGATGTGCTTTTAATTTAAATAATTAAGTTGTATCTCCACCCGGTTAATCAGAAACCCTAAAAATTGTGATGAGACCGCTGCAAAAATTCAAACTCTATAGCCTATAGCTCATGACTTGGAGCTTTCAGAGGGACGTCCACATTGGTTTAAGCATCATCACAGGGCAACATATTGGTCTAATTCACCTCTCTTGCCCTCATCGAGCTGAATGGGGTCTGCGTCACACTTTGCTGACACCCTTTAATGCCTTCATTTGGCCTGCAGCCGCTGAAAACAACAAGTGCTTCTGTTGTCATGAGTGTCTTGATGATTTTTATTGACTTTGGCTCTGAAGTTTTGTGTATGACATGGGAAGATAAACATTCAACACAGTTAATTTTGAAAAGTAGCTTTAACCAAAAATGTTCGAGTTACTTTTCAAAGAAACTGATGAGGATTTGTTAGAGACATGCTGTATGAGCGACCTGAATAAATCATGTTGATAACAGAGAAGACGTGACAGTGAGCGCCCTAAAGAAGGCATCCAATGATAGACGGCTACTTTCATTCAGTGTAATTAGCCAATCAGGGCCAATTTTAGTCTCCCTCATTATTCGTCTTCATTTCTCTCTTATATCATCTCCTTCAATGATAATTCGATGATGTCTCGTGTGTTTAAGCATCCTCGTTCACTTTTCAGCACCAAAAAGTTTTGATTTTTCTCCTTTTATGCGATGTAAATTTGTTATTTTCTCGTCAGCATGAAAATCTTCTCATCTTGCTTTTGTAAAAGGTATCTCTTCATCTTAAAGAAAAACTATATTCTGCTGAAATAAAATGACAGGATACATAATAAGACAAAGAAAGTTTTAATACACTTATTTCAATGTAATTAAATTCTCAATCAGCTTTAACTGTTTTTTGCTGAAACGTTAAAAATTAGAAAATGAAGTTTGAATTTTATTTCAAGTAAAAATCTTCTCTTCCATCCAAAGAAACTTAAGAAAATGTGACTTTTTGTCTCTTTCTATACACACAGAAAACAACTCCACCTTGTCTAAATATCTGATTTATTGATTTAGTAGTTTTATTCATTATTTTAAGATCCTGTTTGTTTCTAAAACATCCCGGAGAGCCACGGAGGCAGGAAGAGTCCGACTGTCCCGAGCAGACACACGATAACGAACATCCACAAGAAGATCCGGTCTACCACCATGGCTACATACTTCCAGTCCTCCTTCACCTGTAGAAGAAAGAAGAACTGTGAATGTCAAGATATCTGATAAACACTTCAAACTTCATTAAAGGGGAGAATAATAACGCACCGAGAAGTCTGCATCCTCCGCTCTAAGATGCTCTGCGATGTAGGTGACCCCTTCCAGCGCCGATACCACTGCAGGAGACAGAACGGAGGTGGATGGGCTCTGGGTTGAACCATGCTCCTCTAAAGGGGTGTCCCAGTCCAAGCTAAAGGTGGAGGGTCTCTGCGGGAGGAGGGTGTAGCCCAGATATCGAGGTGAAGGAGGAGAGAGGGAGGAAATCCTCAGCCGACCGTCGATCTTCACGCCAAACCTCCCTGAATGGTCTGCGTTTGAGTAACCATGAAGATCGCAGTAGTGGACTTCATCTCCGGTATCCACGGTGTTGAGCTCTTGGCTGCTGTGGCGACCGATTTCTTCCTGGTAACCATGGAGATCGATGTCAGACTCCTGAGTCATCCAGGTGGAGGCGATGTGGGAGGGGCCTGGAGTCCGGACAGGGAGGAGTTTATTGGTCAGGTGGTGCCGCCTGAGACAACAGAGCGAGTTTGGAGACAAACAACGACACAGTTAGAGACTCGCTTGTGAGCACAGTAGCTCATTTAGCTGCTAAAGAGCCAAATATTTCCCTCAGGAGTTGGTGGAAACCAAAAACAGAGCCAAAAGAGAGTAAATATTTTACCCTAAATTAATAATAAGTTGCTCCATAAGTGCTGGATGTCTAAATAAGCAACTGTATGCTAGAAAGATATCAACTTAAAAGGTGGTAATGCGTCCATGTTGTGTTCACAGCTTATTTCTGCTGCCCCCAGATGGCCAAAAACAGTTTGTGCAGGCAGAAATCGTCAACTATCAACTACAATAAGACGGCAAATCTGACCAGACAGTTCACTGTTCACTACGGCAACTACGCTCTGACATTTTACATACAGCAAACATAGAGGCCTTCCTTGTTTCCTCACCTTACAGGCCTGAGAGCATGGTGTGGACGCTTCATGCACAGCCAGCGTGGCACTACGGAGAGGAAAAGCCTCCGAACCCAACGCGGCATGGTGTGAGTCGCCGACGACCGGTGGTGCACGTTCAGCACGAACACGGTGATGACGATGGACAGCGTGACGAAAATCATCGTGAAGAGCAGGTACTCCCCGATCAGAGGTATGACCAGCGACGTTGACGGGATGATCTCAGTGATGAGCAGCAGGAAGACGGTGAGCGACAGCAGCACGGAGATGCACAGCGTGATTTTCTCACCACAGTCCGACGGGAGATAGAAGACCAGGACGGTGAGGCAGGAGATGAGGAGGCAGGGGATGATGAGGTTGATGGTGTAGAACAACGGGAGGCGGCGGATGACGAAATAGTAGGTGATGTCAGGGTAGATCTCGTGGCAGCAGTCGTACTTCTTGGTGTTGTACGTGCCCACGGCATTGACAATCGCCCACTCTCCGCTTTCCCAGTAATCCTAGAAGTGAGATTTGAAAGGTCGGTTCAGCACGGTCCAGACTGAAATATCTGAACAAGTTTTAGATGGTATGCCATGAACTTTTGTAAAGACATCCAAGGTCTCCAGACGATGAATCCAACTGACTTTTTCAGTAACGCCACCGTCATCGCATTTGTGTTTCTGAGTAAAATGTGTGGACAATATCAGATGGATTGCCACAAAATTGGTTCAAACATTCACGTTTTTCTCCAGATGAGTTGGAATAACTTTGGTGGAAGTTGACCTCAAGATGGATAAAAGTTACAGTCCAAAGTTTGAGTTTGACGCAAGCAGTGTAGACAAAGTAAACTATTATATTGACAGAGTACGACTAAAGCTGATGGGAATGTTATTTGTTTTGAAGGTATTTGGACATGAATCAAAATATTTGATGACTTTGGATCACCAAAGTTATTACAATTCTTCTTAAGGGTGATAGCAATCAATCCAATAGTCGTCGAGACATTTCACTCTGGTGAGACAAGCCAGGAGGATCACCAAAGTCAGTAGGATTCATCCTCTGGGAATAATGAACGCTCGCACCAGATTCTGTACCAATCTGTCTGACTGATCCCAATATATTTATTGGATAAGTCAAGATTTTGCTCATGGGGCTCAAGGAAAAGTCATGAGGCTTCAAGGGGATCCATTCCATTGGTGTTCAGATATTTCACTCTAAAGTTCTGAACATACTTACCTAAAAGTTTCAGTATTTTTAACTACAGAGAGTAGAAAGTTTCACAAATCAGACTAACTTGTATTCATTTATTTATGCTTTGAAACTCACACCAGCACCGATAAGAAAACCTCAGCGTTTTAAGAGAAATCTCTCCAGGATCTCTCGAAACGAATCCCTGCATTTTGCTTTCTGCAGAACTTAATGCTGCAATGCAAGAACACACTGGGAAATATTCTGTTAATTAAAAAGTGAGCAGCCGGAGCGTTGAGCTGGCATCCTTCTGCAAAACAAAAGCTTGGAAGGGAGCATGTGTTAAGCGTAGATAAGAGGAGGTAAAGAGGCAGGGCACAGGCACAAACTCAAAATCCAAAAAAGCATTGAGGAGAACAACGGCAGCTGTTCCCACCTTCAGGTCCACCGTGTTCTCAAAGGGCTCCAGGTCGATCTTGGCTCGGTCGTACGTCCACGAGCCGAACTTCATCTTGCAGCTCTGCTGGTCGAAAGGGAAGAAGGTGACGTCGATGGAGCAGGAGGACTTGTAGATGGCCGGCGGCACCCAGCGGACGCGACCGGTGTGAAACACATGGGCTTTGGTCATGTGGGTGACGGCGAACTCTCCGTCTGCACTGGAGAAAGGAGATGAGGAGGGGTGACAGGAAAATGAGGTATTATCTGGATAAAAAGGAGGATTCTTAAGTTGCTTTTGTTCAGCGAGGCTCCCAACTTTCCGTTTCATTATATCTCAAACTTGAATCAATATACCTCCAGCTAATCCCAATTTAAACAGGCGATGTTTAATAATTGATCGCTGAAAGTTAACGGCACCGTATTCATGATGCAAGCTCATTTAAACAAACGCTGCAGGAGGAGCAGGGGAAAGTTTCGTCTCCATCCAGACGGATTTCAGAATTAATACTTCCTCCGGCCCCCGAGGGGAGGAAACCAGACTCAAACTGTGTGATGCAACATCGCTGTGCAGCTGCAACAGATTCAGGGGTCATTTATTCAAAAGGATAATCTGCATGTATCGTCAATTGGTATGCAGGAATATGCAGAAGTGCTGCGGTTTCATCGAGATGTTTGGCTCCATAGAAGTGACCTTCCCTCCTCGTACGCTCTTCAGCTGATGAGCACCTTGTTATGGATCAAGCAGGTAATTGATCACTACAGATAATTTCCTGCTCCACCTACGCAAAGTCAAAGTTGTCTCTGTTTTGGTACACTCTCTGTGTGTCCTTGGATGTGTGTGTGCGCTTATCTGAAGATGTATTTTAGATCTGGAAGTCAAGAAACAACTGACTGACGTCCTCAGATTAGAAATAAACATAAAATCACTTGAGGATTAAAGATAAATCATGTTGATGCTGTAGCTGCTGTTAGCTAATGTTAGAGCACCGGGGGGAGTGTTAGTGTTTGTTGCACAGGCGTTTTGAACCACCGAGAAGACGAGGAAGTTTTCAGGGAATGCTGACGGGAAACAGAGCCAGTGTCGTGCCAGAACAGGAGCTGGACAAGTGGGCAATGTAACCGAGCTCAGCAGCCTCGATGGACATAATGACAGAGGAGAAAAGACTGAAGAGGACGTTGACGGAGGAAGCTAAGAAGAGAAAAGGAGAGAGTGAGCGAGCAAGAAGCCGCCTTTACTTGTTGTACAGCACAATGTCCGGCACCCAGATGAGCTGAGAAGGAACTCTGATGGACGTCACGTTGTCGAAGTCGGAGGGACTCCACTGGAGCTTATAATCGGTCCATTCCTGCCAACACATTTTTAAAGAGAAACATCTTGTTTAAACCACTTTTAGTTTTAGATATAACTACTGCACAGGTCTGTTCTTTCATACCTGTTTGAGCCACACGTTGGTCGTCATCATCTGATTTTTCTCGTCCTGTTTTTGGAGCCAGAAAATTGACAAAAGTGGGAGATATCAGGGGGTATTAACTCTTATTATTAGACTGTTAAATATAAGAAGGATAATTCATAAACCAACATATGGTATGCTTTCTGGATGTGTGTGTGTGTGTGTTCCCACCACATCTATCAGCTGTGCGATGGAGAGGCCAAACTTGACGATAACCACGTCGCTGATGTTTCTTGCCGGACGCGTCCACTTGCTGTAGCCCCCAAACAAACTCCTGAAGAGCTCGTCTTCGGTGTGAACACGAGTCCAGTCTTCAGCCAGCGCTGACAGAGAGAGACATAATATAATGACAATGTATATTAAATACAATAATAGCAAATGTTTCATATTTGCAGACCTCAAACGTCCACTTGAGGCTGGCTCCAGAAGTGAGTCAGTCTCCATAAGTCCCCATGTTAAAATGTCCAACTTCACAGCAGAAATAAACATGTTTACAGCCTGGTACAAAAAACAGTTTTGGTCTCTATAGCTAACTTCCCCGTTCATGACAACTGTACTGAGGGTGAATTTTTATACAACTCACCTGTTCAAATTATATTAAGGCTTAAAGTTATGCAGGATTAAGAGCGTGGACGCTTTGGCGGCGGCCAGAGCCACCACACTGGGCCTCACAGGTGACGTCATGAATACTACGTCCATGTTTTATACAGTTTTATCTCTTTTCCAGTGACTGCCAACATTTTAAAGGACTATTCTCCACATGTCCTCCTCATATTTTCTCCCCTTTGCTGAAAAAAAAAAACAGCCGGGAGAGAGTGAGAGAAATACTGAATCAGTTATCTGAAATTTATTGTTCATGAAATTTCACAGATCCACTCTGTGATCTGCTGCACTTTGATTTAAGATAATTGAGATAATTTAACTTAAAAATCAACACTTAGCCAAGTTTTCCCGGCAGTCATCGTTCATTGCAGCCATAATTTCACGCTTCGAATAAAACCTCTTTAATTCCCGGCGTGCAGCCTTTTGTGTCGGGATGTGATTTGATTTGTCTCGCAGGTTAAATGAACAAGTGCGTGTGGTGAACTATCTTTTTCCTGTTTCGCTCCAGGACCGTCTCCTTCCCCGTGAGAAACACTCTGTGTGTTTGAACTCTGGCAAGCTATCTGGCATCACCGGCAAGCAATTTGGGATTACCCAGTGCAAGTAAACAGCGAGCCAGAAAAACGTGTGTAATGCCAGTTTTTGTGATTATATTGGATATTTATAACCGACAAAATGATGTCTCAGGTGAGGCTCTGCCGGTGGAGGAGAAACAGGTAACGTGGTGGGATTAGGCTCTACTGTCTGCACACAAACTGTTTATTTACAACAAATTTTTAAGGTCAAACCCCTTTTTTCACTCTTTATGATGCCACATGAGATACAAATATCATAAAGTCAAGTCCTAAATAGTAAAAAGTAGATTAACATGACATTATTATAACAATAAGATTGTTTAAATACTTATAAATGATACTCTACAAGGTAAAATCAAGTGCCAAATATTATAAAATCAATATAAAATTGTGGAATAAGTCCTTAGAAAAATATTAAGAACACATTAAACATGTCTCTCCTCTTCAACATCTTATTTTATGAGCATTTACTGCAAAAATATGACTTTTATATTGTTATTAGAGGTCGAGAAATGACTTTAGGTATGCCAGAAATCATGATATGCACTATAAAGTAGATTAATATGGCATTATTATGACAATAAGATTGTTATAGGAGACTGAAATACTTATTTATGATAATCTAAGAGGTAAAATCAAGTGCCATATATCATAAAATCAACATTAAATTGCAGAATAAGTCATAAGAACACATTAAACATGTCATAGTATGAGCATTTTACATGAATACTGCAATAATATGACAATTATATTGTTATCAGAGGGTGAAAAATGCCTTTAGGTGTCCCTAAAATGACCACATGAGATATAAATACCATTAAATGTCATAAAGTCAACTCCTAAATATAAAATAAGAACATTTGAATTCATACTCTGAGGAGGAATGATACTGTACATTTTAGATTAATACGACATTATTACAACAATAGGATTGTTGTGGGAGACTAAAATACTTACATTTTTATACTCTAGAAGCTAACCACAAGCACCAAATATTACAAAATAAATAATAAATTGCAGAATAAGTCTTTATAACATGCCTCTAAAAAATGCCCTAAAATTACCACCATCACAAAGTGGCTACAAAATGTTTGTCTGACTTAGGAGGAATTATATTGCACATTTTAGATTATTATGACATAAAATACTGATATAAAATACTACTGAGTTGCTATTTGATGCTCTAGAATGTGAAATCAAATGCCAAATATATAAAATTAATATTAAATTGCAGAAAAATCCATATAACCTTCTCTTTTCTTCCAATAGATTATAATATAAACATTTCACATGATTACTACGTTAGGCTGTTGCGTTCACGTACCCGTAATTATTCCTTATTACTCACCGGAGCTGATGAGGATCCAGCAGCAGTAAAGCGCTGTTAAATCTCTCCTCTGCTCCATCTTAAATAAACAGATGTGTTAAGATGAAGCTCAGGTCGTCTCAGAGCCGTCCACACTTTTGTTTTCCCATCGTTGAATCTCCACAACAGCTCGTCTTCAAACCGCTGGATGGAGCCAAGTCACAGCCACCGCACAGTGCACATCACAAGCCGACACTGAGGCACCTTTTAGGGGGCTGGGCTCAGGCTTTCACGGGGGGGGGGGGGGGGGGGGCTTACTCTTACTATACTTCAGTAGGCTAAAAGTACTCACATACTGTACTTAAGTATACTCACTTGAGTATTTAAATCTTAAGTTACTTTCTGCACCACTGCATTTAATTGATTTTAATATGAATCAGCTTTACTTCACTAGCTAGCTACGTTTATTTGACAGTTGCTGATTGAATTTAGATTAATAATGCAAACTAAAAAATCAACTTATAAATTAATATATATTCTTATAGTTTTAAGCCAGCAGTACATTTTTATATTGTTAAATTTAACTCTTCTTACCAGATACAACATTTTAAGTTATGTAACGCTAAACATTAATTTAGCGTAGCTTTTCTCCACTAGCTAGTTATGTTTATTTGACAGTTACTAGTTGCTTTCAGATTAGTAATGTAAATATGAATAATCTAATAAATTAGAAAGTATTCTTATAGTTTAAACTAGCAGAATGTATATTTTTTACCTACATTTACCAACATTTAGCTAAGTTATGTAACGCTAAACATTAATTTGGCTAACTTTACTCCACTAGCTAGCTATGTTTATTTGACAGTTGCATTCAGATAATAATGGAAATATGAATCATATAAAATTGATATAAATTATAATATATTGTTATATTTTAAACTGGAAATGTAGTATTATTCACATTTTTATATAGTTTGTTCGAACAAAAAAAAAAAAAACAGTTTTAATGAACTAACTGGCTTATTTCTTATTTGAGTGAATGCACACTGCTACCTAATTATGTCGTTAATTGTTGTTTGACAATTCAGTCTTCATATTACATTCATTTTGCATTATTAATAAGCCTATCCATAAAAATTAATTATTCAGATTTAAAGGCTTTTCAGGCTATTTGATGGGAAAGCTGTAACATCACCAGTTGTAGAAAAGTAGCCTACTTAAGATATCATAGAAAAAATGTGAGCTTGTGTTAATATTGCTTTCATGTAAAAAAAAAAGGCCAAAAAGGCCAAAAAGGTAGTTCAAGAAACACAAAGGTTTGTTTTTGTATCGTTATTTTTGTCTCCACCAAGGACCAAGGTCGATAGTCACTCAGCTTCAGTCACATCCCAAACTCATTTTCCTTATTTTCAAAGAGATAGTGTCTGCGGTTTGAATACATTATTAGTCAAACATGAAAAGTGCTTGAATCAGCAGATTACAGTGCTGGCTTTAATTCTGAGTTTGCCCGCCTCGCTCAAGTCAAGGTGAGGTGGAAAAGCTGGAAGAACTTAAATCTAAAGTTTGAGTGCAGAGGTGTGAAGGATGTTACAGGCCCATCATAGAGGTCTACCTTACATTTTGACTTTATATCCCCTCCAAAAAAAAAAACAAAAACCCAAACATTACTCAACTAAATCCATTGTATATTCTAAATAGACCTTGGACTGTTGACCCTGGTCAGTGTCATGTGTAGTTGGTGGCTTCTTAGCTTATCTTGAACAAGCTAACGTTACTTTAGCATTAGATACTGAGTTATAATTTAGTATACATGATATACTACATCAAAATTATGAAATCGGTTAAGAATTTGACCTAATATCTTATATCATAACATATTCTTAATAGATGTTGGGCTATTATGGTTGTCTCTGTCATGTCTAGTCACTTTACTTGTTAGTTTATCTTGGACAAGCTAATGTTACTATAATAGGCTACTGAGTCGTAATTTAGTAAACTCAAAATTATGAAATCAGGAAAAAAAAAAATGGCCTAATACCTTAGTACTCATAATGTTTATAAATTAAAAACACATATTTATTTATCACCACCCAAAGACAGTGTTTTGCTGTTAGCTAACTAGCAATCCAACATAAAAATAAATAAATTACTGAAACTCTTTGTTTTTTCCCAACTCCATTTATTTTATTTTTTGGATTTTCTTTTGCCAATAACAATAATAACACAACAATAGTACAACATGATGTTACAATAATCAATTTTATCCCTTCCCAGGAGACTGAACAGCAGTCCACACTTGGCCTCATGTAACTATAGAGACCATTGTCCAGACCAGACCCCAGGTGACTTTAACGGCTGTCGTCCACCCCAGACATCAGGTAACTTTAATGACTCCGGCATCAGGGATCCATAACTATAAGTCCAGCTGCCCCACATTTAACCCTTGCTGAATCACCAGTTTAATGTGGCGTTCACATCATGCATTTTCTTCCACTGGAGCGCTAAACCTTTTTCCTTCAAAGCATCTTCACGTCACAAAAAACACATAAAACCTGTTTCTGCATTCACGAGGCAGCATTTAGGTTGTGTACATTCAAAGTTTTATCTTTAAAGAGTGCCCAGTAACCAGGAGGTAGTATATTAAATGTAATCATCTAAACTCTTCTTTGATTAATTTAATTCTTTCTGATCTTCTTTCAAAATCTAATTAATAATTTGAACAAATCATCGTATTAAATCAGCACAGATTACACCAATGATAACTTCAAACTCCCCTTCAAATCCAGTGAGATTTCAGGCTCCTTGCCGGGACGAAGCTTCCGTCAGGAAACGCCTGAGAGGTCAACCAGACAAAACCAGCATTTATCATGATTTAGACTTTTTCTTTTTTTACCAAAACGGTCAGAATGCCATTAAATTCACATTCTACAGGACGAATTTTACATTTTTAACTCCAAGAAAACACAATTAAATGTATGCATACCAAGTAATTATTCAGAAGGGGGCGCTATCTTACCTAATTACTCCAGACCATAGTCATTAGGGCTGGTTTTGCATCTGCAAGTATTGCCCTGGAAGACCTGCGCTTCCTGCGACTACCTCCACCGCAGGTCTGTAAGACAGAGAGGATGGAGCTTCATGAAATAAAAGGACAGATGGCAAGCTGGGCTTTTTGCTTTTGAACTAATAAGTAATATTATGTATGTTATGTATGCTTACCGGGACACAGGAGTTGCTCTGTTTGAGGCACAGCTCCAGTGAGCAGTGCAGGTAGATTTCACTGCTTGTCCCAGTGAACTCGAACATGCTGAAAGAGAAAACGTTGGACGTTCCCTGTCCGTTTCCTTTCACCTGCACCGTCTGGTCGGCAGGGTTCGAACATCTGCTCAGAAAAAGGAAAACAGAGGTGATGACACCAGGAGCTTTAAAGCGACCGACAAAGTCACACTTTTGAGTGTTTCCTCACCCGTTGATGATGAGGTTGTATCGCA